>BPTQ01000001.1:56870183-57342650 GCA_019973895.1 Chrysanthemum seticuspe | reverse complement strand
GTATAAGAGACAGGTTTTGCACATCGATGTTGATTTTAGCATAAAAACAACTTTTTTAATTCGTACTGGATGTGAGTGTTTGTATCTTGGAAGCAATAGAAGTAATCATGAAGCCTTGAATGATTCTACTAGAAAGAAAGAAAGAAAGAAGTCCGGAGAAGTGCCTTCAGTTGATATATATCATACTTACTGGTAAGCTAGAAATTCCATATTGAATCGAAGGTGCATTTCCCACACGACCAATTGACATTTGAGGCATTGCTGGTAAAGTTCCAAAAGGATTTGTAATAGACTGTGGTTGAGCAACTGCCGGGCTTTGATTGGTAGGCCTGAAACATCAAAAATCAGGAAACTATTAGAAAAACAATAAATAAATAAGAATATGTCCCAAAAAAACAAAGATTAGGAAACATACATTTGTCCAAAATTGTTATTCTGACCAAAAATGCTTGATGTGCCACCAATGCCACCTGTTATTGCCAAATGACAAAAAGGTAAGTATTTTCTGAGAAAATTGACGAAAATTTATTTTAATGTTTGTGTTGAATTTAAGAAATTGAAATGCATTTGATACCTGCTGGTGCTCCAAAGCCAAAACCTGAATTCTGAGTTGGTTGAGTTGATTGAAAAGGCACTGAAGACTACATTATATAAACAGCAAAAGTTAGTTAGTGACAATATACAATAGATTTAAGCTCAACAACAATAAGAAACTAATAAAGTTTTAACTAATCATTTGAAGGACCGAGCATTTGATGATAAGGCATGAATAATTCTACTGAATATCATTATCAGTATACTAACTGCATAAATCGGTATGTGATATAAGACGTGGTTTTAAGATCTGTTGAGAAAATAACCCCCACACCACGAGAACTGCCAACATATTATTATATGTATATCCTTATTTGCAACCACATATCATAAGTTGCAATCACACTTTCAGCTCCACAAAATAGGCAAACTCAGAGTTCCCACTAAACATCATTGTAGAAAAGGCATTTAGTTTACAGAGATTGAAAGAGTTACCACCGTCATAGCAAAATATAATGACAAGCTAAAGTACTAATCCAACTTATATGATAACTAGAGAACAATATACAGTCATTTAATTATACCCCATTCCCAAAATCATTGTCCTAAAACAAAAGCAAAAAAAACATTCAGTCTTAGAAGATCATAACTAACGCAGCTCTTACTCAATAAAAGATAATGTTAGTAAATAATGTGAGTAGACTTACAAAAGTGGGCCCTTAAATTTTACATGAAGTGGAACCAAGTCTTGCTTAAATTAGTTCCTATCGGTCAAACATGACCTATCATGTTCAAATGAAGATGAAAGGATCTCTATCCCTTAATAAAATGACAGTTTTACCCTATTAATTTGCATCAAGTTTTGCGAGGTTAATCCAATCTCGGGGTAACATGGGTCTTAAGCAATTAAACCCATCTTTATTAAGAAGCGTACAATAATCTTGGGACAGCTTAAACTAGTATACTGTAGAATAATTTGAGACAGAGGGAGCAATAAATAACAAAAGCACATAAACAGCTGGCAAAGAGAGCTCACAGGTGTCTGATTAAATGTGAGATTGCTCGTGTTTTGTAATGATGGTGTACTTGAAAACATGTTTCCACTAAAAGCATTTGGCTGCCCGAAAGCCGAGCCTGTCTGCCCAAAAGCTGGAGCACTGAAAGCCGAGCCTGTCTGCCCAAACGGTGAACTTGTTTGTGGAAGAGCGGGTGAACTCGACTGAAATAAGTTTGCCGATTGAGTACCAAAGTTCATTCCAGTACCAAACGACGGAGTTGTTCCTTGAGCTTGAGTTGTCCCAAAAATTGAAGTCGATGTTCCAAAAGCTGATGATGTATTCGGTGTACCAAACAATGAAGGTGTAGTTTGAGTTCCAAAAGGATTAGATGAAGTCGTATTAAAGACAGATGGAGTTTGTGCTGGTGTTGACGCAAAAGGATTAGTTGGAGTTGCAAAGGGTGAAGAATTAAGTGTGGGAGTTGAACCAGCAAACCCAGGAGTACTAAAAGTTGAAGTCTTTTGGGCAAATGGGTTGGTAGATGATGGAGTGGAAGAAAACGGATTTGCAGCTGGCTGTGTAAATGAAGGTGATGAAGAAAAAGGGTTTGACTGTGTGTTGTTTGTATTAAATCCCATTCCACCAGAAGACTGACCAGCAGGATTTGGCCCCCCTGAAACAAAAAGAAAAGACTAATTAGTCAGGAATCGTCAATAAAAGAGGTGGTGGTAAAAGTGAAACCACAATGACTATGGGTCTTGATTCGTACACCATCTTCTTTTGCCATACACCAAGGTAATAATAGTTTGTACATGATCTTTTTATGCCATACAGGGACTATAGTAATTGTTTTTACCAACTTCACCTGTCACTTTCTTGATCTTCTCGTTTATTTAGTGAACGGTGATATAGTCAAAACCATAAACATAGTACGTATGGCAAAAGAAGGCGTACAAATCACCATTCAATGATTAAATATTTATTACCTTTATCTCCTGCTTGATAGTCCTCCCATCTAAGTTCTTCGTGACTTTTTTCTTTGTATGCAGGCATAGCAGATATTGACTCCAGTTTTCCAGCAGGTTGTGTACCAGTGCCACTGTCTGCTTCAGGTGTCTGAGCATAAGGGGTTGCTCTACTTCCGGCACGTTGTTGAGTTCCAAAAGATGGTTGACCAAAATTAGGAGTTCCAAACGCTGGAGTTGTGGCCTGAGCTCCTGCACGTGTGTAAAGCAACAGCAAAAGTGAGCATTTTCATCAACCAGTTAGAGAGTATTTCTTTTTTCTTCTATTAACACCGAATGCTCATACATGCAATATCAAGTTTCCCACTCCATCCCAAAATCTATTAAGCATCCAACATTACCCCTATTTGAAGTTAATGCACAAAGAAGGAATTATTGATTGGTCTAAAGATAAAAACTGCCATTTTTACTAAATTATTGGAGGAAATATTACACTGTTTTTATAATTTGTGTTTTTATCTAGTGGACAATAATACTGAAATGTAGGGAGAATATATTCTAGAAGAATAAACAGCCATGAACAAGAAAAAAATGTACCAAATGGAGAGCTTTGAGCCGGAAATTGGCTGCTGCCAAATGCAGATGTTGATTGACCAAACGCTGGACTTGATGCAAAACTGAAAGCTGAGCCACTAGCACCGAAAGTCGTGGTAGGTGAAGAACCAAACGCAGGGGCACTAGCGGCACCAAATGTAGGAGCGGTAGAAACACCAAACGCTGGTGTACTTGCTACGCCAAAAGCTGGAGTGCTTGAAACACCAAAAGCTGGGGTGCTTGATCCGAAAGGGGAGTTAGAAACTCCAAATGCAGACCCTGTGTTGCCAAACGCTGGAGTGCTTGTAGTACCAAAAGCTGGAGTGCTTGCGGTACCAAACGTTGGAGTGCTTGATACACCAAACGCTGGAGTGCTTGACACACCAAAGGCAGAGGTGCTTGACACACCAAAAGCGGGTTGGCTTCCAGCTCCAAAAGTGGATGAGCCAAACTGGTTGCCCCCGAAAGCAGGTTGTGATTGTGAAAATGAGCTTCCAAAAGGACTTGATGTTGGAGTTGATCCAAAACCACCAAATGCAGGCTTCTGCCCAAACGCGGATGAACCTGTAATTTGGATAAAAGGACATGAGACATTATATATGAGATCAGAAGGGGATAAAGAGAAGATAGAAAAGAAAATAAAAGATGCTACTATGAAACTCATACTAAACAATATTAAGACTACCAACTTCTGTAACTTAAAACAATTGGATAAACGTTGGATGTTATTGCTATTTATGTAACAGCATCATAACAATCACATATTCTTCACATAACCAACGTGGATAATAAAGATGTAGTCAAAGTAATCGGGAGTACAATATTTGAATATCTAACTTGAAATACGTTTGTGGATATGCTTACCGCCAAAAGGAGATGACGAGGCAGCACCAAAGGCTGGACTTGAAGTTGCTCCAAAAGCAGGAGTTGAGCTTCCAAAAGCAGGTGATGACGAAGCACCAAAAACCGATGTGGATCCTATTGGTGAGGAAGCTGGAGTACCAAACACACCCGTAGACGTGCCACCAAAAATAGAACTTCCAGTTTGCGCACCAAAGGGAGATGTAGTACTACCAAATGGTTTTGCAGCAAATGGATTGTTATTTGCGTTATTGGTCTGCCCAAAAACTGATGGGGACCCAAAGGGGCTGTTAGATGACTGCCCAAATGCTGTTTTAGAAAGAAAAAATTAGATGTATACACAAATAAAAAAGAAACACACCATAGAAATAAGTTCCAGGAGTCGGGCATTTAGGATTGCATATATAGGCTTGCATGATAATATTACTGATATCGTCAATTATTTGTTGCAGAGTAGTTTTACATGGAGCTCTTTAAATAGGGAGTGCCAATGCTATAAGGAACAGATTGGAAGTCTCAAGAGGCTAAAATCAAAGGCAATGTTATCATACATTCTACCAAGTAACTTGTATAGGTAAACAGGCTAAAAACCCTTACGATCATTAATTTGTTATGCCAAAATACTATGCTCATGTTTGAGCACGGCACAGGCTTAGCAATTCGACTCAACTAGACTCAAGATTGCGTTAGGCACAGGTTTAGCAAGCTTTTATAAGGAAAAAAAAGCTTGTCTCTGATATCAACACTAGTTTTTAACTTTGTATTCTTTAAAAACTACCAAGATCTCCACTCGTATATCCCAATAAGTAGGTCAATATGTTGAATATAGAGTCAAACACACATAATAGATGGAGTAACTCGACAAATCAGAGGTCTATAACATGCATCCAATAGATAACAAAACATATTAAAAAAAATACCATTTAAATAAACAAGGATTAATAACTAAAACTTATCCAATAGATAACAAAACATATTAAAAAAAATACCATTTAAATAAACAAGGATTAATAACTAAAACTTACGGGTGCTGGAGCCAAACATAGTTCCTTTGTATTACTTCGCAATACACCGTCCAATATAACAACGTCCTGATGTCAAATTCTGAAAACAAAATTAACTATATATAATTACAAAATATCTTGAATAAAACACATGTAACTTCCAACAAATCAAAAACACGTCTATCCACAAATAGAAACTTACAAACTACACTACAGGAAACAGGCATACACCTGCAAATTCTTATCCACTATGCAGTTATCTTACGAGTGCACCCGAAGCCTAAACCTCTGCAATTGTATACAACTTTATCTATTAGAATCCAAACTATCAAGAAATTAACACAATAGTAATGCTAGCCTAATTGAAAGCGAGGTTCATGTCAAAATTAAATGAGCACAACGGAACCTAAATGTCTGCAATTTTAGCCAAAATTTAAACCGTTTTAATCCAAACTATCCGCATGTTGATGCAAGCTATGAATGCTAGGGTTAATTGAAAGCAAACTTAAAACAGATTTAAAAGAGTGCATCAGAATCTAGGCTTCTTCAATATTAACCAGTTTTAATATTAATCAAAAAAAAATCAAGCTATCAACAACACGTCAATTAATGCTGCAGTTATTTATCAGAAAACTTCATACGAGTGCACTATGTTCTAATTTTAACCAGTTTTAATCCGAACATGATACAACTTATTGATGCTAGGGAAAAATCAAAAGCGAGCTAAACCGAAAACTATTAATGCCAAGGCTGCTCATAAGCAAACTTCATACGTGTGCACCAGAATCAAAACTATTGCAATTTTAATCAATCTTATTCCAAACTGTAAACAGATTGTTGCAAAACTATTCATGCAAAAGCAAACTTAAACGAGTGCACCAGTACCTAAACTTCTCCAAACTAATCAATTTTAATCCTATATCTCAACAAAATAACGCAAAACTAGTAGCCCCAGGGCCAGCTGAAACTGAACATAACGAAACGAGTGCACAAGATCCTACACTTCTACACTTTTAATCCAATCTAATCTAAACTAAAAGATTGATACAAATCTTCAATCTAAATCACCGAAATTTTATAAACTGTAATATCTAAAAATTAACACAAAACTAGTAACGCTAGGGCTAATTCAAATAGAACTTAACACGACAATAAAACAAGTGCACCGGATCCTAAACATCTGCACTTTCATTAAATTTTATCGATTTTCACCTAAACTACAAACAAATTGATACAAAACTATTGCTCAGAAGTTCTAATCCGTCTAAATCGTCGATTTTTAATCTAAACTACACATAAAGAGCAATTAAAACCGAACTTAACACGACGATTAATCGATCGCACAGTAACCTAAACTTCCGCAATTTCAATAAACTTAATCAAATTTAACTTATACTATCAACAAATTAACACAAAACTAGTAACGCTAGGGCTAATCAATAGCGAGCTTAACACGGCCTTAATACGACAATAAAAGAGTGCACTAATTATAGCTAATATTAACAATCATAATCGAAACCGAACTTAACACGACAATTAAACAAGTGCACCTGAACCTAAACTCCGTCAATTCCTATCGATTTTAACCTAAACTGTTAAAAAAATTAACACAAAACCAGTCACGCTTAGCGAATTAGAACCGAACTTAAGACGACAATAAAACGAGCGCACCAGAACCTAAACTCACTCATTTTCTATCGATTTTAACCTAAATTGTCAAAAAAATAACACAAAACTAGTCACGCTTGGGCGAATTAGAACCGAACTTATCACGACAATCAAACGAGTGCACCTGAACCTAAACTTCTCCAATTTCATTCAATTCAATCAAACTAAACCTAATCTCTCAACAAATTGTTACAAAAAAACTATTAACTCTAACATCTAATCAATTCTAACCTAATTCATCAACAAATCGATTCAAATTAAACAATAATAAACGATATATATAAAAAAAATTAACCGATTAATAGATGTAAATAAAGATATAAATTAGGTTAAAACGATCATACCTGAAATGATAACGATTTAAATCGATGATTGTGGATCTATTTATATAGAGGCGATATATATTTATATATGTGCGTGTGTGTGTTTGGGTATGTGTGTAGGTTAATTGTACAGTGGGGGAGAGAAGACCCGACCCGTATTTATTATGATGATATGTATGTGTGTGTAAATGGTTAATTTTTTGGGGTTTATAAAGGTGTGGGGTAAAGGGGTAAAAAGGTAAAAGTAAAAAGTTTTGTGCTTAAGTTTTACGCTTTGTGATGTGTTTGTTTGGGTGGTGATGGTAAGTTTTTCAAGGATTTATAAGTTTTTAACCGTGTGGCAAAGGGTAACTTGGCTTAAATTATAAGCTATGTGTTGAGACTTGAGTAACGAGTTTTGTATACCCGGGCTTCGCTTCGGGATGAATGTAAGAAACGAGGACTTTTTTACTTGTGTTTTGTTACGGGGCGCGAGATTTTACGAGAATTTTTTTCCTTACACAAACATTCTCTAGATTTAATTAAGAAATCGTTTCAAAATCGGTAGGTATCCAAAGAGACTATTTATATGATTTTGCATTACACAAACAGTACTTAAATTTAACCTAGTGGCTATGTTTGTAATCGCAATTGTTTGTTACAAAAACAATCCGTAGATTTAGCCTAATGATTGGTTCTGTAAGCGCAAGTAACGGGTAGGACGTTTTTTTATCTATTGACTTTTTTACAACACACGTAAACCGGAGGGAAATTTCTGTAATATTTTGTTACACAAACAGTCCTTAGATTTAACTGAGGGACTAATCAAGAGTAAACGGTAAAGGCCTTGTTTGTAATTTTTTATGGACTGCGTTTGTAATCGTAAATAAACCACAACGATTATTTATGCCATTTTAAGTGGATGTTTACTATTTAGCAAATAGTAAAACATTTAAGAAATGTTTATATTTAAAATATGTTGGTCGTTATATCTATGTATGGTTGTGCTTTTGCACTTACACATATTTTACATTAACAAAGTCAACCGTGATATCTCACGGTTTTAGCACATCACTTAAAACATGAGTTATATATCTCGCTACACATGTCGGTTACAACTTAGGCGTTTTCGTAGATTGTTTTATTCAAGGTTTTCAATATTGGGGTCTTACACAAAATTGTTTTTGTCTTTGCAAAATCGAGGTCGTAAAATCGGATCGAGATCTTAAGATCTTACTATAATGTCATTTTCGTATTAGGCGTTGTCAAAGTATGCAATTCTACAAATTATTACATACCAAACGCAAAATTATATGAATCTTTCATGAAATTGTCGGTCTAAATTATGATTATGAATTGTGTAAGAGGGTTACCATATTGTTTTATAGGTTCTATAAAACTTAATCTATAGATTTATAGTTTTTTAGCTTGTGGTTCGAGCAAAATAAGATCGGGTTGGATCAAGATCTTAAGATCCTACAGGTTGAGATCGGGATCCAATAAGATCTTACGTTTGCAAATATCATACGTTAGATCATAATCGTTTTTTTCTCTGTAACCTTTTGTATCTTTTGGGCCTCCTTCTTGGAGCCTTTGTTAATATATTATAATATTTTCAGCCTATAAAAAGATATATGTATAAAAATGTTATATCGGAAGCCAAACTTATTACATATGCAAGTTTTAATCAAGTTAAAACACGACATGTTCCTACACAACCTTGACCTTTAGTACTTTAAGTTTTGCGCGAAAACAAATCTTGAAGCCTTTGTTAATATATTATAATATTTTCAGCCTATAAAAAGATATATGTATAGAAATGTTATATCGGAAGCCAAACTTATTACATATGCAAGTTTTAATCAAGTTAAAACACGACATGTTCCTACACAACCTTGACCTTAGTACTTTAAGTTTTGCGCGAAAACAAATCTTGTAAAATTTTAAACTCTTATAGTACGTTGGCGTTTTGTATTATTATACTCTCATGATTGCCTTATTTTATAATTGATTTTAAAAAAGAAAAATGATTTAAGTTTTTTTTTCTTCTTTTTTTTATAAAATTATGCGAACATCAAAATTATTGGGCTCATTTCAATCAAATTTAAAAAATCTTTATATTGATATAGTTTTCATAAGGGAAAATGACAAAAATACTTATTTTTACCAATATATTTTACAAAATACCCATTTTTATCAAAAATTCCGAAATACCTACAAATCCGCAAGGTTTGTGAATTCTTTTTTATAGAAAAATCGAAAGGTTTGACTTTGCGAGGTCAAACCTTGTGATGAAAATTACTCTATTTTTTTCGGTTTTCACGCTTAGCTAAAAATACGAAAGTTGTAGATCACTCTTTTCTCGTCAAGTTGCTTTTTTAATCATGCAAAAAGAAGTTCATATAAGAAAGTTATGGCCAAAATACCACATCAACTAAATGAGAAGAAGTTGTTGTGGTATGTTGGCCATAATTTCTCATACGAACACCTTTTTGGGTGATTCAAAAAGCCACTAAACGAGAAAGAGATATCTAAAACTTTCATTTTGTTTAGCTAAGCGTGAAAACCGAAGAAAAAAGAAGCAATTTTCAAAAATTCGCAAACCTTGCGAATTTTTAAACCTTGCGATTTTTTGAAAATTGATCCTTTTCTTCGGTTCTCACACTTAGCTTAAAATATAAAAGTTGTAGATATCTTTTTTTTGGTCAAGGGGATTTTTGAACCTCACAAAAAGAAGTTCATATGAGAAAGTTATGGCCAAAATATCACAACGACTAAACGAGAAAAAGTTGTTATGGTATTTTGGCCATAACTTTCTCATACGAGCTTCTTTTTAGTTGATTCAAAAAACCACTAAACGAGAAAATGAATATCTACAACTTTCATGTTTTGAGCTAAGCGTGAAAAACAAAAGGAAAGGGAGCAATTTTCAAAAAAATTGTGATTTTTCTAAAAAAATTCGCAAACCTTAGGGATTTTGTGGGTATTTCGGCCTTTTGATAAAAATTTGGTATTTTGTGAAGTATGTTTAGTAAGAATGAGTATTTTTGTCGTTTTCCCTTTTTTATAAACTACTTGCTGAATATTTGTTAATATTTGCTAAATGAAATTTGTTGTATTAGAAATAAAAAATTGAAAAATTTAAGGGTGAAAGTTTCCGGTACATTTTGTAAATAGTTATATATGAAATGGGTTTCTTTGAAGTTTTTCCACGAGGTGTTATTAGCAAACGTAAATGTATATATAGATAAAATTTTGTTATATATTTGGTAACTGAAATTTGTTGTCTTAAAAATAAAAAATTGGAACAATTAATGGAAGTTTTGGGTACATTCTGCATAATGAAAGAGTTTTTTCTTTTAAAAAAACTTCATATAAAACGGTGATGTAGATGTATAAGTAGAAAATAATGGCAATCTTATAATGTTTTAACCAGTGTATATTGGTGATAAAGGTCTCGAATAATATGATTTAGTCGAATGTCGCCATCAACGAGGAGTAGGTAACGGTGATTTGTGGTGATAGACGTAAGAGTGTTGACTCATCGATAGTTATTTGTAATAGCAAGTGGTTCTAATGACACACAAAAATGTCACTAAATGAAACTTTTAAGTATAATTTTTAAAAAGTGTGAGCAAAAGGTCAAAATTTTCGATTTAATGACACTCTTTGTGAAAAAATATGTCTCATAAATTCATCTTAACGGGCATTCAGTTACAGGAAGGTAATGATCAAATTTGTTGGTCCTTGGATGGTGAAAAGGATTTTACAGTTGCTGGTACTCATCGACATATTGATGCATTCTTACACACAGGTAGCGATATAGGTACATTATGGTGCAATGCGTTTCCAAAGAAGTTTAACGCTTTTGCATGGCGAGTTATGTTGGATCGGTTACCTACACGGTATAATCTATCGCGTAGAGGAATGGAAATCGAGTCTATCTTGTGTCCCACATGTGGAGTTGGTATGGAAACCTTGCCGCATGCTTTGTTTGCTTGCTGCTTTGCAAAAGAGGTTTGGATGCATATTTATAGATGGCTTAATATATCTATATTTATTGGTGAGTCGTTTTCTGGGTGGTGTGAATGGTGTGATTTGCTTTCAACTAGAAACAACCGGAGATTAAAGATGAAGGTTATTGGGCTTGCTACATGTTGAATGATTTGGCGGTTCAGAAACTATGTGTTGTTTGATGCTGGAAGGATGCGTAAAAGAGATATATTAGATAATATTATTTTATTTTCATTTTTTTAGCTAGCCCATCAGAACAAAAAATGTAAGGTTTCGTGGGTTGATTGGCTTAAGCAGCCTTTGTAATGCTTTTTTTAGTCTAGTTCTTTGCTAGACTCTCGTAATGAAATGTTATTCAAAAAAAAATAAAAGGCGAAAAAATATTCTTACTTTTTTTGTCGTTATAAATTTATAATTACTCACCTTTACCTACACGTTTTAAGTGTAGGAAAAACACAGTAAAAATCAAGTGACGTCTTTTTCTAGCTTTTGTTAACATGTTTATACTTGCGATATTTTTTTGACTTTAAATGACACCTTTTTTCGTCTCACTAAAGGACAATTTTTTGTAATGTACCATATGTCATAAAATAATCTACATGATATTACCAGTAATTATATCTATTAACTAAAATGCGGGGAACGCATGTGGTCATGCCATGTGTCCCCGCATTTATTGCTAAGTTTCGAAACTTGGCAAGAATGGCCCCTCAGGTTTAGGTGTCGCTGCAAACTAAGTCCAAACATTAAATGCAAAGTTTCACAACTTGGCAAAAACAGTCCCTGAGGTTTAAGTATCGTTGCAAAGTAAGTCCGAACATTAAATGCAAAGTTTCACAACTTGGCAAAAACAGCCCCTGAAGTTTAAGTGTCGCTACAAAATAAGTCCTTAAAAGCCAATCCCGCTGCATCGCGCGGGTTTCTACACTCGTTATATCCAACAATGATGTCATTTGCATGTTCAAATGCAGATAACACACGTATTACATGAGAGTTAAGACTGTAAGCTCGATGAGAGCTCAAGCGAAGCCCTTATAAGCTTGATCTCACTTGTTGTTTTTTAGTACAGAGGTGAAGCTAGTAGGGTGATCAACACACATTATTCATTAGTTATTCGATTCAATAGCTACTTTTTATAATTTATAGAATTACCCCCCTTAATCATATAGATATGTTGATTAAAGTTTAAAAACAAACAACTTGAACAATTAATGCTTTACTCAATTTAATTCATCTTAACATTATGTATTAAGGTTGAATCATGGTTTAAAGAACAAAAACCATATATGCATCATTGAGCGATATTTTTCACTATAATTTTACGTTAAATTCGGTTCCTGGCTCCGCCCCTGCTTTAGTAGGTCATATTTATGCTCGAACTTGATAAAAGATCAACTCGAATGTACTTGAGCTCTTGTTGCATGATTAACACTTAAACCGTGTTGAACCCTTGTGTTTACTTATATTCAAGTAAGCGTGTAAAGCCATAAGGACAAGTTATAACACAAAGTGATTTACAGAACTAATCCTCATTATTATTTCTAACTACTTTATTTAATTTTCTTCACATAATAAACATGCATAAAACTTAGCAACCCTGCATCATGAAGTGTCATCAATTAAGTTTATTTGGCCAATGTCATCATTTGTCCCAATATACCAAACGAAAAACCGTATAGAGATACCAACACAAGCAGATTTCATGCACAAAGATGAAGGTTCTGAATTTCAAATATCAGATGATCGTCGAACATATCAAAACTACAAACAAAAACTCTAGAAATCACAACTTCAAATCTAGATCTCAACTAGCCCCTAAACATCAAGTCATCAATTCAGAATTTCAAAGCTTAAGGTTCTGAAATTCCAACATCATAAATGAAATATCGTTTGACGACACACATGATAACCTCATGGGAGCAGGTTCGCCAGCAACCTGTAGATAAAAACAGAGATTAGATGAATAACATTACACACTAAAATTCATAGTGGCCGCATATGAGTATGTTATTGTACTTACAGTAGTCGACATTTGACGCATTGCCTGTAGAGCTCCAAACAGATTTGAAAACCTGCCACATCAAAAAAAGTAAAAAATTGAGCATCGTGCAATAATGGGTCAAAATGGGTACTTTAATACATGTAAACTTTATTACTCTAGTATTTTGAATAAATCAATTTAGGACGTTGTAAGCACTAGAAAAGCACTTTGTACTGCTTTCGATCCGTTGTTCTTGTAGCTAGTTTTTCAATTTACGCATTTGACATGTCAGAGAGAAAAGATAAGTAACCCTAATCAACCCATTTATAAGTCAACGGGTTGAAATAACAATATTTAGTATGGTAAAAGAGAGTGAGTGAAACATACATCTGTTCAAAACTCTGATTAAAGCCTCCAATACCACCTGTTAAAAAAAAGACAGTAAAGTAAGAAACATTGATAAGAAAATTAACGAACGAGTTTCTAAGAAATTCAGTATTACCTGTCTGTGCAACAAAATAACCAGCTGGATTCTGAGTCACTTGAACCGATTGAAAAGGAGATGTAACGGAAGGCTACATATATAAACAACAGAAGTATTAGAGTTGGATTCGCTAAATACCATTGTTGGTATAATAAAAATAAATAGAAGTCTTGCGAGTCTTCAATCACAAATGCATGTGATTTTTTCTGTATTTTTTTTAATTTATAGTGAGCACTAGATTTGGAACGGAGGGAGTAATAATAATAATTAATAGAACACACGTAAATAACACTAGCTAAAGGAACTCACAGTTATCGGTGTACTTGTTCTAGCAAAAGCATTCGATTGACTGAAAGCAGGAGCACTCTGCACATTATATGCAGCAGCCTGATCAAAAGGCGAGCCCGCCGGCTTCCCAAACGGTGGACTTGTTTGTCTAAGAGCGTGTGAACTCGACTGAAATAAATTTGCCGATTGAGTACCAGGGTTTATTCCATTAGCAAACAACGAAGTTGTTCCTTGAGCTTGAGTTGTCCCAAAAATAGTGGATGGGGTTCCAAACCCTGATGTATTTGGTGTACCAAACAGTGAACGTGAAGGTGTAGTGAAAGGATTAGATGATGTTGGTGTACCAAAAATAGAGGATGGTGTTCCAAACCCTGCGGTCCAAAAAGGATTTGATGTATTTGGTTTACCAAAAGGTGATTGCGAAGGTGTAGGACAATAACCAGGACATGGAAAATTTCCAGACGGTGTTTGTGATTGCACTGATGCAAAAGGATTCGATGTTGGAGGCCAAAAGGGTGAAGGATTAATTGTAGGACTTGAGCTAATAAACCCAGGGGTACCGAAAGTTGAATTCTTTTGGCCAGATGGGTTGAAAGAAAACGGATTTGTAGGGGTACTGAAATTTGAAGACTGACCAGCAGGATTTGGCCCCCCTGAAACAAAAGAAAAGACTAATTAAACGAAAGAATAAATTAATCAGGAAATTGTCAATAGGAAAAAGTGTTGATAGTGACACAACAATGATTAATATTTATTACCTTTGTCTCCTAATTGATAGTCCTCCCATCTAAGTTCTTCATGACTTTTTCCATTGTATGGAGGATTTTTTCCACAGTATGGAGGCATAGCTGATATCGACTCCAATTTTGCAGCAGGTTGTGTTCCAATGCCACTGTCTACATCAGGTGTCTGATCATAAGAGTACACTCTACTTCCCATTGATGGTGGATAAACTCGCCCAAAATCATGATTCTCAAACGGCGGTGCTGCATGTGTATAAAGTAACAAAAATTCAGCAAAGTAAACACTTTTACTGGCGAGTCAAATAGTATTTCTTTTCTCCTTTATTGCTACATTTTGCTCATTACATAAAAGAAATTACTCTTTACGTCCCATTGTTTAATTACAGAAAAGAATAGAGTGAATTGATTAAGTTTTCCATATTACACCTAATTCAAATCAATATTACAAACCACAAAGAAGGCATTAACAATTGTTCCAAGGGTAAATATGTCATTTTCTAAATTATAACTGTAATAAGTAGACTTTTAAAAAACTTCGTGTTTGTGTCTAGTGGACAATTATTTGTCGGGGAGAGTGCTAGTTCTAGAAAAATAATCAGACATGCACAGAAAAAAACGTACCAAATGGGGAGCTTTGAGCCGCAAATGAGCTTATGCTAAATGGAGACACTGGTATTGATGTAACACCGAAAGGGGTGGGTGAATGGGCAAATGCTGGAGCTGATGCAAAACTGAAAGAGGAGCCAGTAGGGGAGTTAGAATCCTCAAACGCAGAACCTGTGCTGCCAAAAGCTGGAGTTGAATTTGAACCAGAAGCAGGTGTGCTTGAATCACCAAAGGCAGGGGTGACTGAAGATGCAGATGCTGGTGTGCTAGTAGCACCAAAAGCGGGTTCACTTGAAGCTTCAAGTGGTGGCGTGCCAAACACTCTCATTGTAGATTGTGGTTCCTGAAACGGCCCTCCATAAACACATGACGTTGTAGTGGATCTAATACGATCAGAAGCAGGGTTCTGCTCAGACACGGATGAACCTGTAATTTGGATTGAAGGTTAGGAAATACAGTAGTATATAAGATATAACAAGGGATAAACGAGAAAATAATAACAATAACATATTCTCATCTACGACATGCTTCACATATTCTTTAGAAAACGAACGTGGATAGTAAAGATGAAGTCAAAGTCGTTAGGACTGCATTAATTACTAGTAAATATCTAGCTTAGAACACGTTCATATCTATGCTTACCACCAAAAGGAGATGACGAGGCAGCACCAAAGGCTGGACTTGAAGTTGCTCCAATAGCAGACGCTGAGCTCCCAAAAGCAGGTGACGAAGAGATACCAAAAGCAGGTGTGGATCCTGTTGGTGAGGGAGCTTGTGTACCAAACACACCAGTAGACGTGCCACCAAAATTAGAACTTCCAGTTTGCGCACCAAAGGGAGATGTACTGCCAAATGGTTTTGCAGCAAATGGATTGTTATTTGCATTATTGGTCTGCCCAAAAACTGATGGGGACCCAAAGGGGCTATTAGATAACTGCTCAAATGCTGTTTTAGAAAGAAACAATTAGATGTATACACAAATAAAAAAGAAACACTTCATAGAAATAAGTTCCAAGAGTCGGGCATTGCATGATAGTATTATTGAATACAGTCAATTGTTTTTTTGCAGAGTAGTTTACATGGAGATCTTAAAATAGGGAGTGTCAATACTACAAGGAACAGATTGGAAGTCTCAAGAGGCTAAAACCAAATGCAATTTTATCATACATTCTACCAAGTAACTTGTATAGGTAAACAGGCTTAAAACCTTTAGGATCATTAATTTGTTATGCCTATGCTCATGTTTGAGCATGGCACAGGCTTAGCAAGCTTTTATAAGAAAAACAGCTTGTCTCTGATATCAACACTAGTTTCTAACTTTGCATTCTTTTAAAAAACTACAAAGATCTCCATTCTTATATCCCAATAAGTAGGTCAATAAGCTGAATATAGAGTCAAACACAGCATAATAGATGGAGTAACTCACTAAAGCGGAGGTCTATAATATGCATTACAATAGATAACAAAACATATTTATTAAAATTAAAAATAGCATTTAAATAAACAAGGATTAAGTAACTAAAACTTACGGGTGCTGGCGCCAAACATAGTTCCTTTGTATTACTTCACAATACACGTCCAATATAACAACGTCCTAGATGTCAAATTCTGAAAACAAAGTTAACTTCCAACAAATCAAAAACACATCGATCCACAAACAGAAACTTACAAATTACAGTATAGGAACCAAATTATCAACACATTGCTGCAAACTATGAATCCTAGGGCTAGATGAAAGCAAAGTTAGTACGAAAACTAAACGAGTGCAACAAAATCTAAACTTCCACAATTTGAATAAATTTTAATCGATTTTAAGCTAGTGGTAAGGTCTTGCTAAGTCAACACGGAGATGGCCAGGGAAAAGTCACGAACCGGCCACAGGAATACCGATTAGGCCGCTAACATCAAGGCCAAAAAGACTCGACTTCCTCGAGTAACCTAATAACCTGTATAGGGACTCGTTTTTAACCGACACAAACTTAAAAATGCTAGGGTGATTAAAGGAGTGCACCGGAACTTAAACTTTAAACCTAATCTATCAATGAATTCACACATAACTATTGATTTTAGGGTTATTCATGCGCAAAACTTAACACGAGTGCATGAAAACCTAAACTTTTGGCAATTTCAACGACATTTTTAGCGATTTTTCTAGTCACGACTATCAACAAAATTATGAAGTATATAAAAGTTCGACTCGTTGTTGCCATAATCATAGTCTCAGATTCAATACGTTAACTAATACAATTACTGTACTACTGTATTATTTTTCTTTATAAGGTTATTAGTTATCAAGATCCATAGATGTGTTTGATTAGGCTTCTTTTTTTTTTGGCTTATTAGCTTATTTGATACCCAACTTCTTAAAAAGGGGTACATAATGTAGGATGCCGATAGTCATACATAACACATGTGACATGTCCCACAGCCTATTAGATTCTTTTTATATAGCCGGCTTATTTTTCATAAGCTCATTTTTTGTGTCTTATTTATAACGTCGTGAAATATAAGTTGAGTCAAATAAATTTAGAGCATTAACAAATACCCGGAAGATGAAAACATGTAAAGATAAAAAGTTATAAAATTACGATCATACCTAAAGAAAGACGAATTGGTCGAGGGGTAAATGTAAATCTTTGAGGTTTTTAACCGTATGGGTAAAGTGTGATGCCTTTATATATATACTGTTTAATGTTAGCGTAACAAATAGGCTATTTGTTTTCAATCAGATGTAAATAAACTAGCGTCACCCTTAAGCTGGATTTATTACAAAATTTCCATTATTGTATTGTAAAAAAAAAAGAAAAAAAACCTCGGTGTATTGTTTTAAAACATTATTAAAACTTCTTATCTTTTTTAAATAATTAGACGAGTACACGTGCATAGCAAAGAGATTTTATAGCGACATATGTTTTATTAATAACAAAAAAGTTTATAGGTTATAAACGAAAAATAAAAAAAGATTTTGAAAATTTGGGGATTAAACATAATGTTTTGAAACCCGGTTCGACCCAGGTGGTTCAACCGGTTGAACCGTTTCGGTTGAAAAACGGGTCGATTTAAATCGGGTTAACTTGACGGGTTGGGTCGAAAACACGTCAAATTAAACCGGGTCAACCCGCCGGGTTTGAAGTGTTCTGGGTCAACCCGGTTTTCGCTTTATATTAATAGTTTCCTTTTGAAATATATGTTTTCAACATTTCTTTTTTTAGTTTCAACTTTTCACTTTTTAGTTTTTCTTTCGGGTACCCTGTGACGATTAACTAGAGAAATAGATCTCGATGAGGCCTGATTCACCAAATTGTATCGGTTTCAACGGTCCTCTCTGGTTCATTTTCAGATGGCTTTTATTGGTTAGCCGAACCTATGGCGACACCGGTTCCCCGTTGACCTGTTGGTCCCGTCCGATTTTCAAAACTATATGTACCATCAACTTGTTAGATTGTATGAAGTTTTGTGTGTTTTATTAATTTGTATAATGTGTAGAATAACATGTTCTTTTCATTTTAGGGTGTTTTAAAAATAACATTAATTAATGTGTTTAATTATTTTATATTGATTATGTTGTAGCTTGTTTAAATTGTAATTATAAAAAATTTATTGTACTTTTTAGTAAGTGGTGTTTTAATTGATTGTATTTAAATTGATAGATATGTTTTTAATTGGTTGTACAATGTGAATAAATTAGTGTACTTTTTAATAATGCGACGTTTTAATAAGAGTATTAATTACGCTATACATTTCTCTCATTTATGATCATTTTCAACTTCCAACATTTCACTTTGACCATACATGTAGAATAGATAAAAGAAAACTTTAAATTCAATTAAGAATATCTTACTACTTAATAATGCATTTAGGACTTCCTTAAAAATGAAGTCTTAAAAAGTATAAGCCAACACACTTGCTAATATAAAGAAGTCTCACATTGTAATATAAGTCAACATCTTTAGTAATCTTCCATAACACGGTTCATGAATATAAATAAGTAACAGTTCTATTGCACATAACAATTGCAACAAAATAAATATCCCAATAATATTGACTACTACAAATCTGGTTATTGAGTTACTGCTACATAATGAAAAGGCTACAAATTAGGAATTCGACTTCTAAAATCAAGCCCTCCAATATTGCTAATGCCACTATAAAAACATACCACATGATCATAGTTTTTGTACAATACAATATGAACTTCTGCAAAATCATGGACAACAACCAAAGTGCACTTCAAAATGACTCAGTTGTTGAGCATGATCTTGAAGTAACATTGGTCCTCTCATCTCTGTCCCTGCATCTCACTGTTGAGATTCCACATGAACAACTCATATCAGGCCTTTTGTCATCTTTGACGCTTTCTCCACCCATTGAACCTCCACTTCTTCATCCAATTCCAGCCCCTTAACCTATTCCAGCCCCTCAACCAGCCCTTCTTCCAGCCCCTTTTCCAGCCCCTCTTCCAACCCCTCAACCAGCCCCTCTTCCAGTGATAATTGAAGTTCAGCATCAAAGAAATCCAGCTCTCGAGGTATCTTACTTACCTTTGGCAGTCTTTATATTTCCTTAAGAAGCATTTAACATACATGTTCAATAAAACAACATTACTAATTACTAATTATTTGTTTTATATTTCAGAGGAGGAAGAAGCGTCAAAGGTTCATAAACTTAATACACTGGAAATGGGACGCAGTCATTACTGTTGATGATGAGGAAGAAACTCCGCCCGAGGCTTCCTCAACAAGGAGTTGAAGTGCAGAAGAAAAAATCCAGTTTCGATCTTTGGTAATAAACGGGTTACTTGTTTTGGACACGATAACAATGAAGAGGATGCATAAACTTCCCTGCATGAAGCACTTCAAACTATCCCGCGTTTAATTCTTAGAATCTTAATGTATTACAGTATTTTGCTTTATTTTTAATATTAAATGTTATGCACTTCAAAAAGATTAATAAAACTTTTTGGTTTCATAATCCAATTTACCTTACTAGCATGATCTTGATCAAACCGATTTACTTTCTTATATCGGGCCGCCTGGAATTTCTTGTTCGTTATTCCCGTTCGTTTTTCCCCAAAACCAGCCCAATGTTGTAGAACCTGCGACCAAAACAACATTTTCCTCCTGCTTCTTAGCGATCGAGATACTGTAAGTCTTCAACAAGACTTGCACTATCATATTTTGACTTTGAAAGAACCCTGAAAGTAAATCAGTTTTAGCATTCAGTATAAGTTTAGTCACTGATAAAATACGGTTACAATTAGTAGATAACAACATTATTTAACTACATACATTCAGTAGCCTATGGAAAAGCATCAAACAATGAAGCCATATAAAAAGAGGTATAGTTCAAAGGTTGATGTTATTGAGCTTCAAGACATAATTAGATAATTACATCTACAAGTCATGATTTTTTTGTTCAAGTAAACATGGGAAAATCACAGATGTGATAATGGCAAGTTGGCGACCGAGATACTTTCAGACCTATATAACTTTGAACATTCATCAACATGACTTTATTGATAAAACTACTAAAAATTAGAAGAACTCCTTAAAAAACAGGATAGAAAGTATATCACTGATCATCGTACAATGCACAATATCGCTTGATGTAAGTAAGACATCACATTTATGGTGTAACAAAATTTGGTAATCGTGAGTTTATGTTGTCTGTGATAATGTATGACTTCTTCTTCCTTTGAGTTCTATGCATTTTGTGAACAGACGTTGTGTTAATGAAAAATATACTTCATTTATATACACAACACTCCAAACATTAACCAATATTTTTGACTTGAAACTAGACTCTTTGCACATTAATTAGTCATGACAATATACATTTTACACCGATTATGGGATGTACTCATAAATTGGTCATTGATAGAGTATTTTACATCTAAACACAAATCATCCTTTTTCCTTATCATCGCATGAACAAAGACCACGCCTAATTGACTTTTACATCAAACAAATACAAATATTCCTACTACTTGTGATAACCTGGTTCAAACATTCAAATAATCTTATAAAACATAATCATAGTAGCCACATAGCTAATTCAAAAAACTGCTAAAAACAATTTGTTGATACTTCTAATTGACCAATAAGCAATCAATTATTATTATATGCATATCAACAGACATAAGACCTATCAAATTGAACATTTAATTTAAAAATTAAAGAAAATCCCTGCCAAATTGAAAACTTAAATTATAAACATAAAAAAAGAAAAAAACAACTATGATGTTCTTACCCCATCATATAAAAAATAACACTTGAATCAAGAAGAATTGATAATCCTTGGTGCTGAAAGCTTGTATGTTGACTTTGTCGTTCTTCATCTTGATTCCTCGGTGTCATGTGTGGTTTTTGTAGATCAATTTTCTGTTATCACAATTTGTTGTTATCATAAAAGCCTTCAATTCATATTTGCAAGGTAAGAAGGGCATTTTTTTTTTTTTTTTTTTTTTTTTTTTTTTTTTTTTTTTTTCTTCAAGATTTTGGCTATGTTTGGCGCAAGCTTTTTGGGGCGATGAGCGGTGAGGAGTGAGCTTTTTTATTTTTAGTGTTCGTTTGGCAAAGGAGCGGTGAACTTTGCTATTTTTTAAGAAAGCTCATTTTCCAATGCTTCTTTAAGAAGCTGTGAGCGGTGAGCAGTGAGTTGTGGCTACAACTCACTGCTACTGCTCACTGTTACTACTCACTGCTACTTTAGCCAAACATAGCCTCTACCAAAACTTTAGCCGACCATTGAAAGCCCAAATACTTTTTCAAATTTTCATTTTTAATTTTTTTTAACATTTCACTTTCTTTACTTTTTACTTTAACCATTTTGTTTTATAGATATTAGATAGTATAAATAATTCCGTTGCATCTACATCTACATCTCCAATTATAGGAACAATTATTTTCGACCAACTTACCATACTGTAATAGTGACCAACATTACCACCGCCAACTTACATCTGCAACATCTTTTCATTCCACCATCAACATCACCACCAAACATGTGTAATAAGATGATCGACTTCAACACCAAAATATACTCACTTAAACCATGGGGTCCTATGGCTTAGCTTCATGCCAGATCCAATGTGGCCATCAAAGTGGCGCCGCCGCACTTGTGCCAACATACCCCAACCCCCTCTCGCCAATTCTCAAGCCACTAAAGTGGCGTGTGTGATTTTCAGAAGAGGACAAAAAATAGATTTGTGTTTGTATAATGTTTTTAAGAGTGTGTATTTTCTAGTGTATGTTTTACCAGAGAAAGAAGGAAGAAGAAGAGTCTTTGGTGGGTCATGAATGAGCAAAATATCTAAACCATCAACATGCTATTTTCATGTTTGTGAGTTTTTTAATTCATTTTTTTGTGTTTTTGTGTTTTTTTATTATGTTTAATCCCCAAATCTTCAAACTTTTTTTATTTTTCGTTTATAATATATAAACTTTTTTGTTATTAATAAAACATCCTGTCGCTATAAAATCCCGTTGCTATGCATGTGTACTCGTCTAATTATTTAAAAAAGATAAGAAGTTTTAATAATGTTTTAAAACAATATACCGAGGTTTTTTTTTTTTTTTTTTTTTTTTTTTTTTTTTTTTACAATACAATAATGGAAATTTTGTAATAAATCCAGCTTAATGGTGACGCTAGTTTATTTACGTCTGATTGAAAACAGATAGCCTATTTGTTACGCTAACATTAAACAGTAAAAGAAAATAAATAATTGGTTGGTGGGGGCGTGGGGCTCAAATAGCATGTTAGGAGTGAGAGGTTGTTTTGGTATGTGAGTGTTAAAAATGAAGATGATGAAGTGACGTTAAGGTGACATTAAAAAAAGAATTTGGCATGCCACCATACCCATGCTCTTAAATAGTTCCCCATTTAAAAACAAATATACCCCACAATACACATAGACACAAACAAATTAAAAAAAGAAAAAAAAAATTGTTTAGTCGTACAGACGACCAATTTGTGCTCAAATCGGTCCTAGACGTGTCCTTGACTGGTTGTGTTATAAAGTAGCACACAAGTTTACAAATTATTATTTTATCAGTTTGCAGATTTTATAACATGTAAAGTATTTTAAGAAATAAAAGATGATAGAGTGAATTGTTATTTGTACTTTTTTATTTTATTTTTAAAGTGGACATGTAAAATGAGAAGGAAAAGAAAGAGTGATCCGTATATAACAAAACAAATTCGTAAAGATATCTTTTCGAAAGGAAAGACTAATGATACACGAGTAATACTATGTTTTTTAGATTAATTGTATTCTAATTTCAATTTAAAGAATTGACCAATAATATATACAGTTAGTTCTAAGGTTTTATATATTTGATTTGTTAGGAAGTATGTAAATTTTGCAACCGGCTAAGTCAATTTCATCTAAAAAAATATGTGTAAAAATAAATGTGTCGATTTTGAAAAAATAAAACTAAAAAAGAAAAGATAATTAATAAAACTCTTAAAATTATGTGAACATAAGTAAACTTATCATTTTTCATGTTTTTTAATAATTTATTAAATCTAATAACTACACCATACACTTTATACCCCTTAGATTTTATATCTTTCCAAAGAAGCAACAAATATGCCATTATTATTTATAAATAATAGACTAAAATATACGGTTGATCTCTAAACTTGGCAAAACGCTTCGCGATGGGACAAAACTTGGCGTTATCATCGCCAGAGGTCCAAACATTAGCCTTTAAATGCCAAACTCGTCCCTTGACCAATAATGCCGTTGTCAACGTCATGTTTGTGAGGGCAAAATCGTCTTTCATTGTAGCGTACTAAATAGAAACCGTTGTACAGTGTTTGCAGCTAGTATATGTGTGTGAAACACGGTTTGGTCGACATTTATCATCCATCCCTAAACTATCCTACAAAAATGATCTTCTACAAAATGATAATCGTTTCAAGATGGTACGTTGCTGGTGTGGTAAGCAAGCTATTATTCGCACTTCGTGGACCTCTGCCAACCCAGGACGTCGATTCTTTGGTTGTCCTGTTGAAGTAAGTGCGTCTTAATATTTATTGTGTTAGTTTCTTTTCGGAAGCAGCAAAGTACATTGTAACAATGGTGGTTGTTTAATGACTTGTCATAATCATCAATAGGGGTCTTCTTGTCGGTGGATAAGATGGTATGATCCTGAAATTTGTGCTCGTTCAAGAATGATCATACCAGACCTTTTGAGGGGGAGAAATGAGCTTGAGGCAAGATTAGTAGCTGCTGAAGGTGTTGCGTGGAAGTGGAAGATTTACCTGGTGCTAAGTTGGATGTTGTTCTTCATTGTTTATGCATTGGGATTACTTTCTTACCTTTTATGTAATGAGGCGAGATGGTTAATGTTCTGTATCTTCAATTGTAGTAACCTTGTTATGAAAAATTCAGTTTGGTTTGTTTTTGATTTTCAATGCCTTATGGGTATGCATATGGTTAGCAATTTGTTTAGGGTTAACTTTTAAATTTCAACATTCTTATGAGGTTATATTTAGCTTTGGTTGCTTTTGATGCAAATTATTCACACATCAAGCTTAGTCAATCTAAAAAAATACACAATAATGACATGGTTCCATAGTTAACGCAAATGGATATAATTCCAAATGCATAAAATTGCATACTTTTCAAAGCATGAGAACTACATCTAGACACACACACACATATGTTTTTAGAGTACATAACTTGTCCATAGGAAATAAACCAGATGAAACATTGTCTAGATAATTAGCATAACAGAATTGACCTATGGTGAGGCCATCATTCTTTCCAGTGCAGCCTGCTGCCTAGTCATTCTTCGTGTAGCAGGCTGGGTTGAAGCAGAAACTGCTTGAACATCACTTGACTGCACCTGAGAATCAGACTGGGATTGATCATGTTGCTGGGATTGACACTGGGCTTGCTCATGCATGCTGGGATCGGCAGTTGCTTCATCTTGATGTTGTTGGGATTGTGACTGGGATGCATCATGTATGATGGGATCTTCAGCTGCTGGATCTTGATTTTCAGATTGAACACCACTTCCTTGAACTGCACTAACTTGACTTTCAACAACACCTGTACCTTCAGCTTCTTTATCTGCTGCTACCTTTTTACCTTTAGGATGTGTCTTTTTTGCTGCGGCTTTTGTAGGCACTTGTTTGACATTTCCCTTATTGGCAGTTCGACTACTTTCAGCTCCACCATACCCTAGGCATGTTATCCGGTTGTGTCTAGGAATGCCACAAATACTACACTTAACACTCTTCCAAGCCCTTGACAACTTACCATCCTTCACAATCTCTTCACTTTCAGGAGCTATCCTAAATCTTTTTCTACCTCTTGCGGTAATAATTGGTTTGCTTAAAACCTCAATTAATTTGTCATGGAACACTTGACACATGTTATTAAGTAACATATCAGAAGTAGCTCTCCCTAAAGATTAAAAGTAATAAACATGTATTAATTATGACTATTTATACTGCATTAACAAATACAAATTAACTGAAACAGATAGATCACTTACATGAAAAATGTGACCTTGACCAATGGATCGGTGGTATCTTACTTAACCCATCATGGGCTGGTTGATTAAGTTTCTTGAGATCAGCCATAGCTTTCCGAAACTGTACAACAGTTGAGGCTGTTGCACATTTCCATAGATGCTCTTTGAAGGCCCTACCTTGCCATTGCAGTTTCATTTTCTCATGAATGCTTCTAATACATAATTCGTGTTCTACATCTGGAAAAACTTCTGCTAAAGCTCTACTTATATCCTGCACAAGATCAAATATGTTTACTGTCTGTTTCAAAATAGAGACTTAAATTCATGAACAGAGTAAGGGAGTACCTTATCCATGTCAGTAATAAAAGTGATGCTTGAAATTGGCCCAAGTGCTATATCATCGGATAAACAATGAAGAAACCAAGTCCATGGTCCTATGTTTTCTGATTCAACAAAAGCATAAGCGAAAGAGTATATACCATTGTTGCTATCAATTCCCATAGCTGTCATCAGTTGGCCATTCAAAGGATCACGAATTGGAAAAGCACCCAGTCCCAACAACGATCTCCCACACTCTTTAAATCCTTGCTTCAGTGCACCTAAACAAACATACACTCTCTTGAATTCTCTGGTTGGAAGAGCCTCATCTGGAGGTCGTTCCACATTCATCACCACTGTTGTATTAGGGTTTGTCTTCTGCAACTCTTGAACATAATCTCTCAACATGGTAAATTGTAGCTTGAATTGACCCCTGATGGCTGTTATTGCTAGGTTTTTGGCCCTTAAAACCTTCTGCAGGGACACCTGAAGCTCGTATTGGTTGGTAAGTTGATTATGCACAGACTTGACAAGAAGCCGTGGATTTGTTTCAACTTGTGCTGTAATTTTCTGTGAGATATAGCGAAGGTCAAAAGCTCTGACTTCCCTCGATTGCAAACAAGTGTGTTGCTCATTATATGTTCTGACTGACCAGATACCTGTCTCACCATTCCTGCGGACAAACAATAGCCATGGGAAGAGTATTTGTGAAGGGTCCTTTTTGCCAGAAAGCAATGCATTTATACCCCTTCTGTTTAATGGACTTGTAGATGGGCCTATATCCAGTCCAGGACCTTCACTTGGGCCTGAAAGTGGAACACAACCCATACACCTGACCCTTATTCTTGTTTTGTCATTCTTCAAAAGAAACAACTCCCTCCTAGTTTCTTTTGAATGCTCTCTTACTAGGTTTTTTACTTCCTCTGCAGTAGCAAACTCCTGACCAGCATAGAAAAAAGTAGTATAGACTCCATTTGCAAAGTCTGCCTGTTGGAAACAAATATAGTCACTGCAAAATACATCATCAACCATCACAGGTAAATCATTTACCAACTGCCTGTCATCACTTATATTACTGGTTGTTCCTGCTTCACCCAACTCATTACTCTGACCTACTTGTACCATACCAAGTTGTGCATCATTCTCCTGACAAGTGTTCTCTTCATTTGGTTAAATTGAATCATCAACCGCATTGCCTAAGTCACTAGTGTCACTCGCTTGTAACAGAGTAACATCAACAACAGGATCATGTTCCATGTTATTGTCGTAAAAAGAAGCGCATCCTACAAGATGATTATCCTGAGTCAATTGAAACAGAGTTACATCTACATCAAGCTCCTCAAACCTGTTATTGACATCAACTAGTGCTCTTCCTACTTTGTCTAAGTGCTTCTCCTGAGTCAATTGAAACAGATTAACCTCAAAATTTTCAGGCTCCTCAAAGTTGTTATTGACATCAACTAGTGCTCTTCCAACTTTGTCTAAGTGCTTCCCCTGACTCACTCGGAACAGATTAACCTCAACATTATCAGGCTCCTTTATAGCATTGTCCTCATCAATAAGTACTAAAGCACACTCACTGTTATGAACAGGTTGGCTAGCAAATGAGCAGTCTAAGGTGGAAAATACTGGCTCAATGTTTGGCAAATTTCTAGATTCACCAATATCATTGACGTCCACAGGCACTTGTGTAAGTTGGATAAAAGGATCTAGGGCAGGTTCATTATCTAGATCATCTAACATCAACCGTCTACAACAGGATTGAATAGCCGCAGTAGCAACTTTTCTCCTATCTTCATCCATCTCCCAAAACACAGTCTTATTTGATTGTGGGGACATTTCAGAAAGTTCTAATCTAGTCTTCCCTATTTCCACATAGACGTCTATCAGCTTATGCTTTATGACAACATCTTTCAACAAGTCAACATTAGCAGCTTCACGCAAAGAAAACAAACCGTCGTCTAATGTACAACCAGGCTTAGAAAGTAGAAATAATTGGTTTGTCCAGTCTCATAACCGATTTGGGTCATGAGAGCATCCATTTCATCAATGGATACCTCTTTTATTTCCACAAGATCAACAAGGCATTTCTTGCCTCCTTGATATATCCTACCTGGAAAGTATTTGAATGTACCTTCATAATGGAACATCATGCTAAAGGATCCAGGTTCACCCGCTGTATAAAAAATGTACAAAAACAATGTTAAGCTAAAGTTACCTAAAAGGGGAATAACTTAAACAGTCGTACTAACATATGATTGTAATAGGCTCTAACCAAAAAAGACTTACAATATCTCCTGATTGCAGCTCTTTCCTCCGTTTCACGATCATCATAGAAAGGATATTCTCTTACTCGCCACAGAGTAAATCCAAGGTTGTTGTTTGTTATTTTCTTACTTAGATTATTTGAATGATAGACATTACATTTGGGTTTTCTGGGTAGGCTTCCAAAACAAGTTTGGGGATGAGCAATGAGTACACAGCTTTGTTAAATTCTACATTATGGCGGGAAATTGGACAAGACATCTGCTACAGTACATAAAGTAAAATGACTATTGTACCCTCAACAGTAACATGATAACGGGTTTTTCTGGAGTATAACGGAACGTTGACAACGCCGTTATTGGTCAAGGGACGATTTTGGCATTTAAAGGCCAATGTTTGAACCTCTGGCGATGATAAAGCCGAGTTTTGTCCCATCGCGAAGCGTTTTGCCAAGTTTAGGGACCAACGGTGTATTTTAGTCTAAATAATATTATCATTATACATTAAAATAATGTAGAGAACAAGATTATAAATATCAAAATGAAAGCACAGGTGTGATATGTAAATGAATACACGAGATTGTACACATATGAACAACTCATTGTTTTCTTTTTATGGGATTATTTAAGGATGTCCGGATTTATTTATTCATTTATTTATTTATTTATTATATATATTTTTTTACATTTTACGTTCAATAACGACTAATATTATTCCTCTTAATAAACTTAATCCACGTGTACATGAGTTTAACAATTAAAATACGGCTAAAAATATTATTAATAGAAATATAAATATCAAAATGAAGGCACAACCCTATGAGTTACTGCTATACTGATAATGCTCAAATTGAGTATGTTTTTAGGAGCATAATCATGGTTTTTGTATATGTTATTTGGTCAATTTTATGAAATTTTGGTACTTATATGTACAACTTTATGCTTTCATGTTCGTAGTTAGCCAAGACGAAGAAAAAGACAAAGAAACGATCAATAAACGAAGATTCATGCATGTACGAAGAATTTCCGACAAAAGTCAAGTCTCTTGGAGTATATTCGAGAAGATAAAGTCATGAAGTTGTCACTCCAAAGACTCAAGAATAAAGCAAAAGACGAGAAACGAGAAAAAATGAAGAAAAGAAGCTCAAACGAAGAAATATTGGAGGACTCGTTGTTCCCGACGCACCTTCACTATTTTAGTCATTTCTTGAGCATACTGACTCTATTTGATCCCCCGTTCACGGCCACGGAACCGGAAGAGGAAGATCTACAACTTTCATTTTTATCATTTTTGGCCAAAAGGCTCCAGCCGATTGGTATGGGCCTGCAAGCGATTTTGGATGAAGCCACTTTCTCAGCAAAACCCCATCCAGCTGATCGGCATGCCTTCGTAACTGATCGTATGGACCCCTCTGGTCCTCCCAACTTAGTTATTAAGTCTCGAAACATGTATTAATTGATTCTAGACCCTTTTCACTCAGTTTCTAGTGCATTCTAGGCTACTTGTTGGCCAAATTGAGCACTGATACCCCAAGGGCTTGAGAGGAGTACGAATAGAACCTATTTGTATGTGTTTTTATAATCCCAATTTTAGAGAACTTCTTTCACACCTCTCCTACCACCACCACTCTTTCTCAAACCAAAAAATTTGTCCATTATCCTCTGGAAACTTTGGAGCTTCAAGAAATCATCAATTGGAGGTCAAAACATCAAGAAATCACTAAACTCTGAGGCATCAATACTTCATCATTTGTAATCTTATTTACATTATTTTAAGACCTTTTAATCATGTTTTCTAATGCTAAAGTTTCGAGTTTATGTCTTATTTTAGTATGAATGGCTAGTTAATTTTATACTTGTTTGGAATGATGTAGATATTGATATGAAGTGTTTGGTATTTTGCAATATTGACATATGATTGTGCTTATGAGTTTGTTTGAATTGATATGTGTCTAAATAACTTGTTGGTAAATCATAACGGGATCTATAGGTCGAAATTATTTCTCGTAATGATTTGTTCCAAATGTTAGCGCGCGTATATGTTTGGAATTTCATAATTAAAAACTATGAATATACATGTTAAATAGACTAATAAAGGTTTTGTTAATACAAATAAGCCGTAAAAACGTTTATTTATATTTTACGATCTTCTAATGTTTTGTCGATAACAAACGTAAAATCATTTTAACGAAACAAATAAAATACGTAAATGGTTTGAGCCAATAGTTTTCTGACACACTTACGTTTTCACATAAAACACTGAAATAAGTATAAGTGATTTTATGATGTAATAATACATATGTACAACAACTAGTGTTTACATATTGGGCAAATATGTACATAACTAGTATGTATTATAATGGGTAATATAAATGGGTAGAAATTTTAGGTATTTGACCCATTGACCAAATACATTGAATATAGTTGGGTACAACCCAAAGTCCATGACCCATACCCATAGAGCTTGACCCATAACCCATTGCATGACATCATGCTTAAGTCATACATGGTTTTAATCCATGGCCCATAGTTTTAATCAAGGTTGTAAAATCGCTAGGCGCTCGTGAGGCGGTTGGGTAGGGCCTGGCGATTAATCGGTTAGGCGGGGATTAATCGGGGATTAATCGGATTGCAATTTTTATAGTGAAAAATTTTCAAATATAAACATAGTTCTAAGTTTCTAACATAAAGTTACAAACATCGGATTATTGACCGATTAATCAGTCCGTTGACCGATTATTGACCGATTAATCGGTCCGTTGACCGATTATTGATCCGATTTTGACTGATTAATCGGTCCGTTGACCGATTATTGACCGATTTTTTACCAAAACGATTAAATAGGCCGATTATGGAAAATCGGGGCGGTTAATGGCCGATCAGCGATTATGCGCCGATTAATCGGCCGCCTGGACCGATTTTTACAACACTGGTTTTAATCCATGAACCATGGACTAGATGCATTGCATCTTAGAGATACATTATATCTACTTTGATACCATGATCCATAACCCATGACCCATGACCCAAAACCCATGGGCAAAGGGGAGCGTCCCACGGATCCCCAATATTGCACTGGACGGATCCCTCAAGTGAGGGATCTGTGGGATCCGTGGAACAAAAGATGTTTTATCTCTATAAATAGTGAGCCATTTCTTCATTGTTTCTTAACCCTCTCTCACATATTTTCTCTTTGAGTTATAAACTCTCTAACCCCAGATCCAAGTGATCTATGTATGTAGTTTTGTTTTTGTGTGATTCTCTAGGTTCCTCTTAAAGGCGAGATCACCACCTTTTGAAGTCAAGCAAGCTCAAGTCCTTGAGTAGCCATGCTTCATTATCATCAAGACTACTGAGGTTCTCTTGTTGATAGTTTTCTTCTTTCTCATAAGAAGTGTAGTGTTAAAGACATTAGTGAAAGATGTCTCAAGTGTCAAGACGAAGATACTAGTGAAGGGTGTCGATCGTCCGTATTGAAAGCACTTATAAAGGGTGCCTAGAAGTCAAGGCTAGAGGCATTAGTGAAGGATGTCTAGAAGTCAAGACACAAGATATTAGTGAAGGGTGTCTTGTAGATCGAGTTAAAGGGATTAGTGAAAGGTGCCTAAAGTGTACATTCGATATGGTGTGATTCGATGTACAAGATAGATTAGTATTGGGTTAAAGGATATTGTTATCCTTGTTGATGTTGTTATAAGGAGTAGATCTCCTTTGGGGTTAGGTGTTGGTGTAGTGTTGGTTAGTAGTTCCTCCATTGTAATGGAACTCGGTATCTAGCCCAGTACCAGATAAATGGTAGGCGACGTTGTGATAGGTTTGGTTCTCCTTGGTGAAAAGGACCCGGTATCTAGCCTTGTACCGGATAAAGAGTAGGCAACGTTGTGAAGGTTTCTCCACCATAAGGAGTCGGTGTTGTGTAGTGATTACAAACTCTCGAGTAGGTGACTCGGGGAGTGGAGTAGGGCAAGGAAAGTGTCCTTGTAGCCGAACCACTATAAATACTCGCGTTGTGGTTTTGTGCTTCTAACTCTTTATCTTTTCATTACATATTTATATTTCTATATGTTTGTTTATCAACATCCAACATACATCCAAATAGATTGACATAAGTTGATCTAAATAACTTAAAACGGAGTTTTAATTGGTAAAACTATTCAACCCCCTTCTAGTTTTCCACAATTGGCATCCGAGCTTCGTTACCAAGTTCCTTAAAGTATATTGTACTTTAAAAAACTTGATACGATCCATGGTTAATTGAAAACTACAAAGAAGGTCTTTTATAAAAAATAAATACCATGTTTTTTATAAAAAAAACTCTTTGTTTGGATGTTGATTAGATGACAACATTTTTTTTTACTTATTATGTATTTAAATGCACTAATCTTCTTTGTCATGTTGCTTAGTTAAAGCTCATACCTACCAAGCCTTAGGAATTGCTTGGTAACAAGAATGCCTTCCCTAAGAAGGGATTTTTAAGACAAAGGAGCCGGAATTGTCTACTGACATTTGTTGTGTCATTTTTAAAGACATTCCTAAGTGCATTAGAGGTTTGACTTTCCACTTATCTCTAAATAACATTAGCTTGATAAATAAGTATGCTTACATAGGTGCTTATATGATTATCTTCTGTGCGTATTCATATTTTACATGTAGCTTCATTAGGAAGTTTTTCTCGCATACGTGTTACTTTTTCGTCTAAATTAAAGGTTTATAAAACTTGTGTTTTATTTTCATTTAATCCAAAAATCAAATATTTCTAATAATAAAACAAAACACAAATCTCAAAAATTTCTCCTTCCCCATAAAAACCCCTTCGACGTCCACTCCTCACTTTTTCAAATCTTCCACTTTCAAAAATTACCTCCCATTCAAAACATCATCATCTTCTTCTTCATCTCATCTTATCTCAAACCAAAACCAAGAAGGTTCGTGATCGACATGGTATACATCGCCTTCGTACTCATCATCTTAACACTCATCACTCTCGTGTTCCCTATGATGAAGTTCTCATATGGAGACATATACTTTGTGTTGTTAATCTACATTGGTGTTATATATCCAATCCTTTGTATCGTTCTTAGCATTGAAATGAAATATTACTAATGTTCTAGTTTATCTAGTTCATTTTCATAATGTGTTTGTTATTTCTTTTGATTTATATCTTTCGTATTTTTCCGTGATACATTAGAAACCATTAATGCATGCTAAAAGAAAATGTAGGCTTGATAAGGTTTTAAAATGTACCTTTTTGACGGGTCGTTTAAGCCCTTATTTGATCACTTTTGTATCCGTTATTACTTAATATCGTTCCTTTTCACTTTTTAGGTATCTTGAAGGCAAAATGATAGAATGACATTTATTTGGACGAAACGAAAAGGCGCGAATATACGAAGAAAATGGCCAAAGTCAAGAATCGAGGCACTCAGGCTCCTGGAACTAAAGGGGACGGCGTCAGGATTTACAAGTGATGGCATCAGGTTCTATTAGAGACGCCGTCAGACAAGTTTTGTGACGACTCAGTAGCCAAATTGCTTATTTACAAGTGACGGCTTCAGGTTTTAAAATAGTAGGGCGTCGCAACTCAGACAACCTAGATTTGATCAAGATGACGTCAGAGAGTGAAGGGGACGGCGTCACAAGCATAAGGTGACGCCGTCGCAAAACTAACGTGGCCAAGAAGAAACCCTAATAACAGCGACCCGACGATGCACAAATTAAAGGGTGACGCCGTCGCATGTGTAATCTGATATATAGAATCCGAATTTTTCAGTTTTCAGTGTGTAGTCTTTTGGAGTAAAAACCTAAACTGAACCAAGGCTGTCTTGTACAGTATTTTAGGGTTCCATACCCTATCTTACATCAAGATAAGTGTTTTACTTCATTATTTTGATTATGTCTTCAATTGATTGTGTGTGTACTTGCATGTTCCCCATGTCCGGCTAATTTACTTGTGTGTTTGCTTAGATAATATGAAACTTAGTTATTGAATATTGATTGGTTGTCTCTTATCTTAATTGTGATTGACCTAGTATTGCGATAGGTCATTCGTTGTGCTAATAATGCTTGATTATGTTAAGAATTGGAAATTCCATAGTGAAGAGTCGGTCACCCCAAATATAATCTAGCATAAGTTAGCTCGTAGACATATCGTTATTTTCATTATTCAATAGTTAATTAGTTAGTTATTAGCATAGTTTAGTTTAGTGTAACACCGTGGAGGAAGGACGGATCTTTACCCACTATATGCCTGATCCACAGTCCGTCAGAAGGACGTAGTGTCTGTAACTATAAATACCCTCTACCTCCCAAGGTAGAGGCTTGGAACTAGTGAAGCTAACCTTGCATTTTGTGTTTTATTTCTCTCTCTAGAATTCCCTCTCTACTCTCTTCATCTCTAACCATGGCTTTCTTGTATTGTCACCATCCTAGACCACCCAAATCATCAAACAACATAAATATTCAATCTAACAATTGGCATCAGAGCCTAGATTTTATTGTTTTGATGATTTGTATGGCTTTTTATACGGTTCTTATATGCGGTTTTTGTTGTTTGTTGTTGCGGTTGTGTACACTGTTTGATTTTCTAAGCTGTTGAGAATCTGGTTTTCATAGTGCTAACAGTTGGATGGTTTTTTAATGAATGTTGATAACAATTATTGTTATGTCGAGTCTGTTTGGGGTTTCATTAATGCATGTCGAGTCTGTCGCGATTTGTATGGTGTTTATTGATTCATTGCTGCTGGTGTTAATGATGTTCTTGGTAGAGACTTGTGGGCATGTTCTTAGTAGAGATTTGTCTCACTTTTTTCCAGATTCAATGAACCTATAGAGGTTTGTTGACATTTTTTAAAAAAAGAAGTCAAAGGCGACTTGTGGTCATGTGTCTTGATAGCGACTTGTCCTTATGTCATTAAGCGACTTGTGATGAAAAAGTTAGCGATTTGTAAAGAAAAGTTAGTGATTTGTCATCTTTTTTGAGAGATGCTGTTTTGACAGCGGTTTGTAAAGAAGAAGTTAGCGATTTGTGGGTTAAAAACAGAAGCGACTTGTGTCATAATATAATGGCGACTTGTATCTCAGAAAAACGACTTGTGTCAAAAGAAAAAGAAGATGAATGAAATACTAGATCAAAACCATATCTTAAATCTATCAAGACTTAATCAGACAAGCCTCAATCTTTTCATACAACCAAGACAAACTAACTACCTTATTCTCAATCATCAACTATACCTACAACATCTAAACATCATACAATATGAATCACCATGTACCACAAACATTTCACATCATTTACATCATCAATACTTCAATATCAGAATCATTCTAAGGAAATAAACATCAATATCAAAATCTCATATCAACCATCCCATATCAGATTCTAGACTCAATCTTTTTCAAATTGAAAAAGATATAAAAAAATCTCAGAAGTGTTTGTGCATAATCTTAGCCAAATCAAGACCATCAAAGGTCTACTACTCACAACCCTATCATCACAGATCATCGTTGATGTTATAAATTCTTTTCATATCCAAAAAAAGATAATAATAAATAAAATAAAATAAACAATGAACAAATTAAAATGAAATGAATTTTCTCGAACATCTAATGATTAAGACTCGATCTCGGTTTTTTCTTTTATGTGTACGGTTTTACAAACACATAGACCACGAAAAGATCTATACACATATAACGAATCCTTCATTGATCGATGTTGAGTTTCACTCTTTTTATATCCGAATGTAAAGAAGGTTTTATAACAATAATTGTTATAAACATCCTTTGATTCGTCCAGTCAAAACAAAAAGGAATCAATTAAAACCTACCGTGACTCATGGCTGCTACAAAAGGTTCTCATCAATCCATCTCTGTGGCTTTGATAACGTGTCCATGCCATCCCTGTGACAATACCTATCCGAATCAAGATGAGACCCACCCTAGGATCTTAAGGTTTTACACCTTCATGATACCTTTGATTGTGTTCGGTGTTAATTTTTGTTAATAATAAGTTGTGAAGATTCTGGATAATAACTGTGTTGTGGTGAAAAAGATTAGGAGATGGGGGCGGAATGTTTATGCTATTAGGGTTAGTAATTGATCTAAATGGTGTGATTTATACCCTAATGTTTAGGGTTAATTGGAGGGGGTTGGATACATGGGCCTTGGGCATTTAATCATGTGGACCGGGTAGGTCTTTTAATCTTGTTCGAGTTTTACTCACATCAAATGGGCTGAACTATTTGGATAACATTTAAACTTGTGGATATAAGTATGATTTGTGAGAAAGGGTAGGGCAATAAACTTCATGGGCAAAATGATGTTTAGATGGGATAAAGGGCTGCATGACTATTATTTCCTATGGTATTTTCTTATGGATATTGAGTGCTACTAGTCTTTTGGATCAAATGATTATTTTGGATCTCAATAATGGATTGATGTGCTCTTCATGATTTGTTAAAATGAGATTCATTGATAAAATGAGAATTGTTGAAATGATTTGATCATAAGTCTTGATAATGAGATTTGATGGTGAGATTCGTAGTGTGATTGATACTTTGGGGTTTACATCTCCACGAAAGATATTACGTCTCGGCCTGAATTGATGGTTGAACAAAGTTGACTTTGGGGTTGCCTGTATTCGGTATTTCTTATTTGGAATTGAAGTGAGGTTTTCCGGGCGCGTTTACTTATTTTCGTCTTCTTTCTTTCTACCCTTACGCGGAGATGACTTGTTTAGGCATTTATAGAGGGTGATAAAGACTTGGCTATTTAGTTACGTTTGTGATTCTTTCTCGCTTAACCCATAATGTAGCTATCACTTCGGTGTCTCACTTAGTAGATAATGTCAAGAGGTTTTGTACATTGGGTACACCGTTTCTTTTTCACGAGGATTAGTACAAGTTTAAGTAACAAATATGGGGAATTTTACTCCATGATCAAGTTTGGCATATCGGTTTACTTCCCCATGATGATACTGCAATAGTCGACAGAATGCGTGAACGATGTGTTTACCAAAACGTTTATTGGATGGTTGATGATGTTGTTGGTGTTGGATAATGAACCGTTGATGAACCACTGCATGTTCCCCTAAAACAGATATTCACTGAAACCAAAGTTGTCATAACTCATTCAAGCTGACATTGTTTACGGTTTTGTCTTGATTTTGTAAAATCCCGCGAAAGAATCTATTTCTCGATTTAAATCATAAACTTGTGAAATCCCGTGACAATGAAATCATCCTGGTAAAAGTAATGTGCATTTCCGGATCTATCTCTCGGTTTATTCTTGGTTGTGTAAAATCCCGCGAAAGAAACTATTTCTCGGTTTAAATCGTAGAATTGTAAAATCCCGTGATGATGGAACCATCCTGGAGATAGAGAAAGTGTAATTCTGGATCTTATTTGATGCTGGTGCTACGGTTTCTGTTTCGAAGAAGAGATAAAAGGGAGTACTTCATGAATTGGATGTGTGTTTGGATATTCGTCATGGCAGTTTGGTTATTTCATGGTTTTACGGGGTTATGTGCTTTTAACCATGGTCGGGATGAAACCATTATCATAGTTCACTTAAACGTCAAAGGAGGCTAGATGTGAGCTTTTAACAAAAAGATGTGACAACGGGGTTAATTCACTATTATTTATTTGAGGTTGAAGTGAAATATCACAGGCGAGTGTACTTAGTATCTGAAGGTATCGGGGATGGTTGGATGAAGATTCTTGAAGATCCTTGTTCGTGCTTATTATCTAAAATGAAGACTTGGAAATCTAGTTATTGTTGGGTGACTTTTTTCCTTTTCTTTTACCACTTGGGGGAATTGGGCTCTTACCACCACAAGATAACTATCACTTTAAGGAGTTACGTTGTAGTGCTCAGTGTCACATTCAATTGTGGATTTTCAAGAGGTAATGTACGTCTTATACTTGATGGTTGGTTGGTTGAAGAGTATAGAGTACTTAGAGAGTACTTAGAGATGCTAATGGAAATCGGCACCGCTCTTTGTTACATATGTGCAAGTTTAAGTCACGAGTTAGGGTTAGTTTACTTCAGGGTCAAATTCATCATACTTGGTTTTCTCCATCTGCTGTCACGACAAAGAGCCTACTGAATGATAATGGGGTGATTACAAGTTTTGCCAAGAGATGATGGAAAGAAGAGAAATCTTCTTGTGACGTTTGAACACAACAGTTCAAGCCTCGTACTGTAAAGAAAAGAAAAGTGTACGTCTCAGTGCGCTTTATCTTTGAAAGAAGAGAAATCTTCTTATGACGTTTGAACACAACAGTTCAAGCCTCGTTCTCTAAAGAAAAGAAATGTGTACGCTTCAGTGCACATTATCTTCGTAAGAAGAGAAATCTTCTCATTAATGACCATTCTCATCAACATGCTTCATGCTTTTTCAATGCGCTAACTCATCAAGTGAACCGAACTACCGATGACTGTTCTTTTATTCCACTTGCTCAATTATAATGACGATGGCGACATCATATGCAACCTTTGGGGGGAGAAGTGTGAGAAGAATACATTTGGATGATGTTCACTTATTTAATCAAGAATGGCATCTCCATATGCAATTCTTGAGGGGGAGAAGAAGTGTGATAATTATGCATGGTTGATTGACATATTAGAATATATGGTCATACGGCTCCTAACTCATGTAAGAACCGAGCTTCTTCTTATCGGGTCATCTTCACATGGAGTTTCTTCTAAGAGCCGTTGGTTGACATCTTCACAAGCTGATATGAGTTAATGACAAAGTGCTTCCAATTAATGCTTCATGTACACATCGTCATGATGATTCCAGGCAACCTTCTGTTCTTGTTTGATGTGATTGTTTGTTTGGTGTTACCATTTAGTGTGTTCGTTGCGGGCTGATTGCTGATTTCCTTGATGATAATTTTTCTGTTCTTGTTTGATTGAGAGGGATTTTAGTTAAGGGAATTTGCAAAATGTAAGTTAGTTGGGATGCTTTTTGGTGAGATGAAGATGTTAACTATCTATTCCCCAACTGAACAATCTTAAAGAAGGTCGAGTCTACAATTTGTTCTACATTTTCTGCTGCATGTTAGAAGACTAAAGACGAGTTGCATTTGATTATCTAAAGACTTCTTCTTAATCTGGGCATTTATCAAACAGATTTTCAGTTTTGGGGAGAGCATTAATTAGGGGAGAATGAAATGTCTGATGTAATCCCCAATTAGACTTGCTCACACTCTTCAGCAAGTTGATTCTCACAAAGATTTAATGTGGTCTTCTCTAAAAGATTTCTAGTATACGGGCTTAGAATATGTTGCTGATTCTGAAGTGTCAAAACGAGCAAGGGGGAAGGAGACTCACATCTAAACACAAAGAGAGTAAACTTGATGAACTTAATTCTTCTAAGTGATTGAAGATATCCCGGGAAGACAAATGTCATGACCGCAGAGAAACTCAAGGTTTTACTCATCAAGGCTTTTAGTGTTATTATTCCAACTACACGGGGGAAGTGATGCAAGAGAAAGTTTCTGAAGATAAAAGAGGTACACAAGTGTGTGATGATTTCGATGTTATCGCAATCATCAGGGGAGAGAGAATTGTGTACATTGGGGGCGCTCAGCTGTTTCACTTGAGTGCTTAATTAGTGATTCAGAGATATAATCACTTATTCCATAGTTGACATCCGCACAGATTGTCATCCGCAGAGATAATCGGTGATTCAGCCTGCTTCTTCAATGTTATCGGTTATTTTCTCTTTGGGCATTCGGGTACTTCGGGTTCTTGAGCTTCATACACTATCATCAAAGGAGAGAAAAGTATACATCGGGGTTATTCTTTGGCTACTGGACTTAATCTGCTACTTCGATGGTATACGTTTCTCTGTCTTTGGGTATATGTGTATTCGGGTTCGTGAGCTCTAGTCTAAAAGACTGACTGCATCAATTCATCTACTTGGGGGGAAGTGGTCTCTTGACATTTTTTTGTATGGATCGCTTCAGTCGTCAGTAGAAAAGGAATTTGAGAAGATTATTTAAAAGTGGGATGATACGTAGCTGATCTATTTTGATGATATAACCCTGAACGGAGAATCTCGATTATCGTTCTTAAAAGGAGCAGCGGGATTTATGATAGTGGTGTGCTTCTCTGTGCACCTGACTAAGGCAAGCTTGAAGTAGAGCTTCGAATATGCTCATCTAATGGATTTTCGGGTGGGGGGGGGGGGGGTGGAAGCTGCCAAAGTCTCTCTTTCTCAAAGGCTCATGTTTTGTCTTCTATCCTAGAGCCTCGGAAGCTTTGGTGGTGGATGTTTAAGAGATGACGAATTATATCTTCTACGACGTGCTGCTCGATATCCATATCTCGATACTCGTATCATCATCCTCTTAAACTTTATCATCATCTCTATCTTTGTAAATATTTATCTAAATCCAAATACAAAATTATAAAACCAACAAAAAGAAAATAGAAAAATATAAAACCTTCAAAAACCCATAAAAATCAGAAAATTTGAAAAATACCAAAAAAATTGTTTTCTAAAGACATGTCTTCTGGTATCGATAACATCTACGATCTTAGAAATGTCATTCAATAATGGCACATGACCATAGATGAAGTTCGAACAGGAATTGTAAATATTTTTTTCCAAAACATGTCTCAAAATATGGCTTGCAGTTATTTCAGACTATAACCCGTGCTGAAAACTATGGCTTGCTATTATTTCCGATAGCAACCCACTCTTCAAGAAAGGAAAGTGCTGCGCTAAACCAATTTTCAAATATTTCGTGCACTTATCCTAAAACAAAATGAGGAAAGTATGTCGAAGGACTGTTGTGTCTACTCAAATATTTTTCCTTCAAAAATTCTTCAGAAAAATATTTGTTTTAACAAAATGGTGGTAAAGGAGTTGCTTTAAAAACAATCAGATTCAGAATTTTTATAAAATTTGCAAACTCAATCAATGACTTCAGCGCTTTTAAAATTTTCAAAAAATGAGTCACTGATTGAGGGGGAGAATGTTTTCAAATTTATATCATCTATCGGGCTTATCTAATTATCCTAAATGCTTAACTGAAAAATGATGTTAACCTACGTTGAAGGACTAGGTGCATAGGATAATATTGTTAGGATTAGATGATTATAGTTTGATGAACACATATATCCCATGCCTTATATGAACTGATTGATATGTTGGATTGACCTTTATTAGTCGATTGCTGTTTGGGTGATGTCAACCACCATATATCTATATGTATGTCCACTAACATATGCAGATAAGATAGTTATAAGAATGTTGCCGATCCGGATCCCACAATTGAATATAATTGGATGCCGAAAGGAAAGGGTAACTATATCTTGTGTTGAAAAATGAAGAAACGGAGCTTTATTTGACCTCTATGGAAAGTTGGCATGAAAAAAAATGCAACGTAAGAGGTCTCACTACATCAGCAGATGGTTTTATTCATCATCAAATGAAGAAACGGAGCTTAATTTGACCTCTATGGAGAGTTGGCATGATAAAATGCAACGTACGAGGTCTCACTGCATCAGCAGATGGTTTTCTTCCAAACCTCCAGCAACAACAACAAAAGCAGCTCAACCACCTAACGTATCTTTGTGCAGGATTAATAATGGATGATACAATTTTTCTTTAAAAAAAATTTTAAAATGTTGTTTTGAAAATGGAAAAAAATTGTTTTGAAAATAAATTGGACTTAATTTTGAAAATCACCGGACTTCATTTTATCAAAATTTTAGTCACTCAATCATCGACTACGGTCTTCGATTGAGGGGGGGGGAGTGATTTAAAATAAAGTATTTTCAAACGATATTTCTTCATAAAAGTCCGGTTTGTACGAAATAAAGTGGCGATCTAAATATTTAATGTTATGTCATGGTATGATTTTCTTTAAAACTCAAAGATCTTACAAAATGAAATTTTTTCTGTTCTTGTTTGATTGTGAAATTGTTTTATTTTACTTAAAGATCTCTTAAAAATTATCATGTCTGACACTAACAATCTTTAATGTCTATAGTTGGTCCTTATCAGTCAATTTCAAAAATTAAATCTAGCGACATCTTTCCCCAAAATTTTCCAAATGGTTTAAATCAATCGGGATCCAAAATCTCAATTGGTTTGAAATTTTTGATCAGGGGAGAGATCGTGATTTAAATCTCAAATCGGTTTTAAAGGGTGATTGTTTCAAAAGCACTCATTCCTTCATGTGCCAAACGATTTTGAAATACATAATGCACATGATTGTGGAGGAGCATTTAACCATAAACTAGAAGAGTATTTAAACCTGACCACATTTTCTCCCATGTTTTTCAAACCTTATTAAATCACTTGGGATCCAAAATCTCAAAGGGTTTGATATTTTTGATTGAGATTTTGGATCGGGGGAGAATTTGTGATTTAATTAAGAAATCTGATAAATGATGATCGTTTTAACTCAAATGTGCATACTGCTCTCCCATATGTGCTAAACGCTTTCGAATCTCGAAGCATATATTGAGGGGGAGCATTTTAAAAGAAACTAAACTTTCAAGGTACAAAGATTTATATGTTTCATCATAAAGTACCTTGATTGATTTTCTAATGGTTTCTTAATGGCTTTTGTGATCGTGGATGTACTTCAAAAGAACTCTTTCCTCTATGTGATAAAATGATTTCAAATATCCTACGCACATTTTGAGGGGGAGAATTTACCAAGAAAATCAAATGACTTTTTCCACGGAAATTGTGATCAAAAAATTATTTCAAAGAACTCTTGCCTCCATGTGCTAAAAAATTTCAAAATCATATGCACATGTTGAGGGGGAGCATTTCTAAAATGATCAAAACAATTAAGGTACAAAATGCTTTGATTTTATATCACAAGTACCTTGATTGATTTTCCAAATGATTTTTAATTGGTTTCATGAAGAGAAAGAACAATACCAATAGACCGACCAATTTACTTTATGCATGGTGTTATAAGGATGGTTAGGTTAGGTATTTTTTCCCACGATCCAGCCACAGCCAGAGGGATCTACCCAGGGACAATCCACTAGATAGTGTAGAGTCCTTAGGTATGATGAAAAAAGGAGAAAAATGAGAAATGTGAAGAGTGCCGACTGAGATTGAGCTAGAACTGGAATAAACCAAACAAGGTTCTAGTTATGAAGTCTCGGTAAGCATTGAAAGGGTTGAAGAATGAAAAAGAACTGAATGAGAAAAGGGTGAAAAGAAATAGCCCTCCATTAATTCAACCTTAGGGCAGAAACCGGGTTCAATACATATGCTACTGGTGGTTACTAAGGTAACACCGGTATTGAAGACAAGGCATCATGGACCCAGTGACGCACTGCACTACAACTTCCCAAGCAGATTCTCTTTCAGCTATCTAATACATCCAAGGGACACTCTTACTTTGTTCAGGAAAATTCTCCATGAACTCACCGAACCCTTCAACATCACGTCACGCAGTGACCCAGGTACTACGGAACAGAAGTTATGGCCACAATGGAATCATTGGTGGTCATCGTATACATAACTTGGGCCAAAGACGGGATTCCAACTTAATTACCTCCCGATAAAGAAAAGTGGGAAAAGAGTAAGTCAAGAAAAAGTAAGAAGTTGGGAAAGTTACGAATGGCTCTGAAGTATTGATCTTGGAACAAACCAAATAAGGTCAAGATCGAGTTAGAGTCAGCCGTGAGAAGTGTAAAGAGTAAAAAGAGGAAAAAAGTAGTATGGATTCCTGTCTAGTTATGAAGTCTCGTAAGCATTGAAAGGTTGAAGGAATGAAAAAGAACTGAAGGAGAAAGGGTGAAAAGAAATAGCCCTCCATTAATTCAACATTAGGGCAAGAAACCGGGTTCAATACTAATGCGACTGGTGGTTACTAAGGTACACACCGGGATTGAAGGACAAGGCATCATGGAGCCAGTGACGCACTGCACTACAACTTCCCAAGCCACTCAAGTACCTCTTAAAAGGACTTGTTTCATTCTCACAGGGAACCTACATAATCTATCGACTTTCTCTTAGAGTTTGTTGATATTGAAAAAGGAGACCCTCTCCCTAGTCTCCGACATAGGAACCAAATGTGTACAATTGAGTCTAGAGCCAAGAGATCATCCACAATATCTCATTAGGACACAAAATTAATGAAGACTTGCTGTTTCACACAATGTGGAAAGTAAGTATATATCGAGAGTCCTACGCATTATCCTTGTGGTATTGCCAGAACATCTGAGTGATATGTAAAGTATTCACGATGAAGATGGAAATCCTTCTAGAGACAACATCAAACAAGCTCTTGGTGGGTGACATGTGAGATCTTTTCTAAAGATCAAGCTTGTGACAACTGGACAGAAACGATGGGGGCGATTCACTCATGAATCAACCTTGGTCCAGGAAATGAATTGACGGATACTTTTGGAAAAATCGTTCGATGTGCAAATCTTCTTTTCTCTAGCACATCGAATGTGTATTCCTTTTTAAATACAAAAAGTATTTTTGATTGAAAATTGATCTTTCTCATAAAACCTTCGTCGTATTGCAAAACTCTTTCTTCAAGCAATACACGTTCAAATAAATTTTTCATAAATCAGTGAATCTCCATTCGCTGGTTCACTCACTCTGTGTTGTCTTCTTTGAGACTTTCTGGTTTGAGAACATCTAGAACAGCTGCGAAACCATGTCAAGGAGATTCTTCGGAATTATACCTGATCACAGGCAGTACTTGTACTGATCAACGGGGAATCGTGGGCCGTGTACCTCAATTCAACGAAAGTGATCAAAGATACTTGCGTGTGTTTTATTGCTAACTGTTGTTTGCAGGTACATTTGGACGGTTGCAGCTGATCAGAATTGAGAAGTCAATCCTAAGCCACATGCTCATAGCATCCACACTTAATTTGAAGAAATCATGACAAGTGCTTATCTACATAACATGGCTCAGATATTTTTATACTATACTTCTGCTACGCTGCCGCAAATATCTTGAACCAGTAAAAGCTTCCGCTACTCTGATGAAAAGATGTCATGATCCAGAATGTGTGAGCATCTCTGTCCAAAAGTCACAACATCACATGAAGGCAACACTACAAAGGTTGATCCAGATATTTACTGTGGTTGATGATCTCAAAGAATGCTCGAAGATCATCAAAGATGTGGATCAGTTCAAATACCTCCACTTAAAGTACAAAATATGCAGACTATGAAGAGTCACAACTAAAGCACAAAGATTGCAGAAGTGAAGAATTCAAGTCTACGAGCTCAGAACTGAAGACAAACTAGAATGCTAGGATTCAAAATGTAAATCATGGGGTGACCTTTCTTAGGGGGAGATTGTTAGGAATTGGAAATTAGATAGTGAAGAGTCGGTCACTCCAAATATAATCTAGCATAAGTTATCTCATAGACATATCGTTATTTTCGTTATTCAATAGTCAATTAGTTAGTTATTAGCATAGTTTAGTTTAGTGTAACACCGTGGATGAAGGATAGGTCTTTACCCACTGTATGCCTGATTCATAGTCCGTCAGGAGGACGTAGTGTCTGTAACTATAAATACCCTCTACCTCCCAAGGTAGAGGGTTGGAACTAGTGAAGCTAACCTTGCATTTTGTTTTTTATTTCTCTCTCTAGAATTCCCTCTCTACTCTCTTCATCTCTAACCATGGCTTTCTTGTATTATCACCATCCTAGACCACCTGAATCATCAAACAAGATAAACATTCGATCCTAACAGATTAATCTTTGTTGAACCTTAGTTTATAATCACCTAGAGTAATTGTAGGCTATATATCCAAAGAATACCTTAGAGTTAAAGTTTATAAATCCTAGAGATTTTGTAGTCATTAACCTTTGGTAGCTTCAAAGAGTTAGGGATAAACGCATACCCTACGACCTTAGAAACACAACGCAATTAAGAATAAGGACGTGACAATTCAACCATCAATAGGAGATAACAAGGGAGTAATAAAGCCTAAGCAAATACATTTTTAACTATCATACAAGCACACAAAAATTGACATAGACTACCCTCACCTTAGTTTAGATAATTAGATAAGAAGAAGTAATCAGTAGAAATACCAACCCCAAATCCAAACCCCGAGATTCGTACCTTTCCAATTCCTAAAAAACATAAAAAGATAAAAATTAATCTTCCTCAACCCCAACCTTAGCGTAGTAACTTCTCACTAGCATTCCTATTCCCCTAGAGAACGATATCAATTCACGTGGCTTACCCTAATACTACACTACAACGATTAGGTTCACTGCCTAGGGTGTTGAAAAACTTGCTCGATGAAAAGGAAGTTCCTTTGACCCCGAACGCGCTGTGTAAGCGTATCAAGTTTTTGGCGCCGTTGTCGGGGAATAGAATAGCTAGTTAGGAGTCCACCTCATTTAGGTTCCATTGTAGTCTATCCCCTTCTTTGTGTTTGTGTTCGTAAAACCCTTTTCATTTGTTGCTATGGTAAGTGAAGTTGCATTTGAATCATTAACAAATGAGGAACAATTGAATTTCGTAGATTGGATTGCTTTTTATTGTTCTAATGAATTTGTGAGTGATCTTAAAGATATCCAAAAGGAGACGGGTGTAAGGTTGGATGGACTTGATAAATTTTGTGGTTGTGTGGCTTCTATTCAACGATCATTCTTAGAATCAACACTTTTAGTGAGACCCTCTGGAAATTTTTTGAGAAAAACCTCCTAAGCATAAACCATCAGTTGTCACAACTTGAGGAAATGGATAAGGAGGATTTATCCGACCTTAGGCATCATGATCAAAAAGACCTAGTTTTTAAGAACATGGAACCTAAACCCGAACAAGATTGTAAGATGGTTATAGTTGAACTACCTAGTTGCATGCGTGGGATAGATTTCACCAAAACATATGACACGCGTGAGGAATCATTTAGGCAAATAGAACATAGTGATCAAATTTTTGAGAATGATTCTTATGAATCAGACCAAGAATTTGAAATGGCTAAAGAAGGATTTGAGATACTTAGGAGTGTATTTGGGTTAGATCATACTAAAACATATGATGAACATTTAGGAGATCTAGATATAATGGAGAATGAGGTGGGAACTCCAAGCCCACAAGCCCTACCATTACTTGAGGAACACACATCGCCTATAACTTACTCGGAAGAAGTAGAAGAGACTATAGGAACCCCGATTGATATAGAACCTTTGGACTAAACACCACTAGAGAATGTAGGTTTAGATGCTTGTTGTCATGACCTCTCTCTTAGTCCTAGGGAAGTTCCTAATTTTAATGATCCGGAGCCTCAACCAAAAACCATACCCAATTTTCCATCTTTAGATGTAAACTTGGAATTGAATTAGGCCCCAATTCACCCATCAAAATAAATAGTCTGGGTAGTTGCTTGATAAAGGTGGTAGACTCTAGGACATGTAGAGTGGAAGCTAATATAGGAGTAACCCATGACCTTACACACTTATATCACCCATTCATGGTTGATAACAATAAACATTTTGGGTTTAAACCGAGTTTATTAGGTCAAGATGGATCCTTAACTAAGAATCTTTTGAAGTTGATAGAAGATGATCCATTTTTAGGAGAGAGATTTGATTCACCCACTACACACATAAAATTAGGCAAGGTTAGAATGAATGGAGCACACCCTTTTGAGCATATAAATCACCCATCACCTTCACCTCACGTGGCAAATTTCCACCCTAAGGGTGTGTATTGCTACTATCACCCGCACTTAAACTTAAGTGTAGGGAAAACCGCCCCGTTATCCGTTAAATAAGGGTAGAGTCAAGCTCGTGACTCAAACAAAAACAAGCGCTTCTTGGGAGGCAACCCATGTGTATTTGTTTTTCATTTTTATTTGTGTGTCATATATCTTTTTATTATTGTATGTTCTCATGTTTGAATTTGTGAAAATGCTTTATTTTGTCTTTAACCTCGTCTTAATTACATATAAAGGTATTTTACATAAGGGATAAGTGTAGGGAGGATTACACACGTTTTCAAAAGAAACGTGAACATGAGAATTACAATTAATTAAAAGATATGCATGTGTGTTTGTTTGAGTCAAATGCTTGTATCGAGTCATAATGGATGTTTTGTAGGAAATTTTTCCAGATTCTAAAGATGTAAATTTTCCAGATTTTTTTCCAGTAAATCGCAGACCAGTTTATGTCAGGATAACCTGACGGCATCAGGATCGCAACCTGACGGTGTCAGGAGGAGCAGAAACAGCTTATTACTTTTTCTCGTTTTCTGAGCTACTTATAAATTTTTTTTGGAATTTTCCAGGTTTTAATTTTCCAGAAAATCTGTAAACATCCATTCCACAAGCATTATATGCTAGTTAATAGAGTCTTATATATTGTTACCGTCGATTTTACGCGAAGGTTTTGTTGGTTTTCTTCAGGTGTGCAGGTTTAATTTACCAAGAAGAAGATACATAAGATGAGAAAGAGCTTTTAACGCAAACATTCTTCTTGAAGAAAGATGTAACCACCACTTTACACGGATCCTACCGAGCTAATCAGGGGAGTATTAGTTTCTTTCGTCTTTTAATATCTTTCGTTATCATAACTTTGATACTTTCGGGGAACATTGGGGACAATGTTCAGTTTAAGTGTAGGGAGGGAAAATAAAATGGGAACTTTGAAACTATGCTTATCCTTGAATATTTGGTTTGTCCAATTGCATTTGTGCAATAAACCATGAGAAATATCGGTTAGGGTAATTTTGACACCAAATTTAAATTTTTTCATGACATATAGGAGTGGGCCATTAATTTTAATAAAGCGTCTCATGTATAGGAAGTTATATGACTAGCACAAAAACCATTTACCACTTAAACTCCACCCAAAATGTGAGGATCGGCCTTAGATTTGTAGGAATTAAAGCATTCATCTTTAATACTTAAAGTGTGAACCGGTAGTATAATAGATTCTAGAACTTGTACGTTTTGTGATGCATCCCGAGATCGTTAGTAAGACTACACTTGTGTAGTTAGGAATAACTAAATGATAAGAGGCATTAGGATAACCCTTGTTTGATACCCGTAATATAATTACTTCTTCCACATCGGTTGAGTAATTCCCCCACACCCTTGCGTTGTACTCATCCTTAGTACACGATATCCCTAGTTAACCCCTTAGAGCCTATCCTTTTCGCGGTTCTCGTGATGTTTCGGTTTTCCGGAATATTAATGAAGAACATTGTTTACAATCCACCCCCAAATGTACACCTAAATCGCCTTATCCTACCTTGTATGCACTCACTTTTAGTGCATTATTGTTATCACACTAAACCCTTAGTTCAATTATCTTGTTGCTTGCATAAGTTGCTAAGTCGAGTCATATCCTTTGTACACAGTTTTGGGACGATTGGGACTCATGGGAAAAGTTAAATTTTATGAAATGACGGGAAGAGAACGTTAAATTCAAATTCCCTTTATTTGCATAATAATGTACTCCAAGTGTTTTGATCTTTTCAATTCGGGTCAAACTAGTGTTAGAGTAATAAAAACTCAAGTGTAGGGATGTGCCTATAAATCCCTATCATTTTGATGTTATCATAGAGGATGGTAGAGTAAAAGTGTATGAAAAAAAATCGAAAAAAATAGAAAAAGAGAAAAAGAAAAAAAAATAGAGTGTTGAAAAAATAATAATAATAAAAAATGGGCTACCATCCTACATCTATCTTTGATTTATGTTTGTTTGTTTCAGTTATCTAGAGTTTAGAGTGTCGAGCCTTGGCTTAGCAACGCCATTCTCCGCGTGCTTGTAACATAAAGATTTTTGACTTGCCACCACCAAATAGCCTATCCTACCAAACCCTTTGTTTCCCTACCGTAAGCCTATCATTACAACCCTTTAAAAGACCTCTTGGATAGTCTTTCCTAGGTGCTTACGCCAAAGCAATGGAAGTTTGATCTAGTCTCAAGCCTATGGTAATCTTTGTACTAGGACCGGTTAATGAGTGTTTATCTTCCATTTCCAACTTGTTATATTTCATATACACCCGAGAGATGTGAGTATCTAAACACCCCATGTGAGGTGCTAGTATGTAATTTCCGTGCTTGTTGTGACTTTTGCGGGGCTTATACGTGTTGTGGATCGTTCTAAACTAATGCTTCATGACCTCTAACTTATAAATTGATTGGCTAAAAGCACATTTGCTTGAGGACAAGCAAATACCAAGTGTAGGGATATTCGATAAGGTTTTAAAATGTACCTTTTTGAGGGGCCGTTTAAGCCATTATTTGATCACTTTTGTATATGTTATTACTTAATAACGTTCCTTTTCACTTTTTAGGTCTCTTGAAGGCAAACTGCTGGAATGACACTTATTCGGACGAAAAGGCGCGAATATACGAAGAAAATGGCCAAAGTCAAGAATCGAGACACTCAGGCAGCTGGAACTAAAAGGGACGGCGTCAGGATTTACAAGTGACAGCGCCAGGTTCTATCAGAGACGCTGTCAGGAAAGTTTTGTGACGACTCAGTAGCCAAATTGCTTATTTACAAGTGACGGCTTCAGGTTTTAAAAGAGTAGGGCGTCGCAACTTAGACGACCTAGATTTGATCCAGACGATGTCAGAGACTGAAGGGGACGACGTCACAAGCATAAGGTGACACCGTCGCAAGACTAACGTGGCCAAGACGAAACCCTAATAACGGCGACCCGACGGCGTCACAAATTAAAGGGTGACGCCGTCGCATGTGTAATCTTATATATAGAATCCGAATTTTTCAGTTTTCAGTGTGTAGTCTTTTGGAGTAAAAACCTAAACCGAACCAAGGCTGTCTTGTACAGTATTTTAGGGTTCCATACCCTATCTTACATCAAGATAAGTGTTTTACTTCATTAATTTAATTATGTCTTCAATTGATTGTGTGTATGCTTGCATGTTCCCCATGCCCGGCTAATTTACTTGTATGTTTGCTTAGGTAATATGAAACTTAGTTATTGAATATTGATTGGTTGTCTCTTATCTTAATTGTGATTGACCTAGTATTGCGATAGGTCATTGTTGTGCTAATAATTCTTGATTAATCTTTGTTGAACCTTAGTTTATAATCACCTAGAGTAATTGTAGGCTATACATCCAAAGAATAACTTAGAGTTAAAGTTTATAAATCCTAGAGATTTTGTAGTCATTAACCTTTGGTAACTTCAAAGAGTTAGGGATAAACGCATACCCTACGACCTTAGAAACACAACGCGATTAAGAATAAGGACGTGACAATTCAACCATCAATAGGAGATAAATAGAGAGTAATAAAGCCTAAGCAAATACATTTTTAACTATCATACGAGCACACAACAATAGACATAGACTACCCTCACCTTAGTTTAGATAATTAGATAAGAAGAAGTAATTGGTAGAAATACCAATCCCCAAATCCAAACCCCGAGATTCGTACATTTCCATTTCCTAAAAAACATAAAAAGATAAAAAATAATCTTCCTCAACCCCAACCTTAGCGTAGTAACTTCTCACTAGCATTACTATTCCCCTAGAGAACGATATCAATTCCCGTGGCTTACCCTAATACTACACTACAACGATTAGGTTCACTGCCTAGGGTGTTGAAAAACTTGCTCGACGAAAAGGAAGTTCATTTGACCCCGAACGCGCTGTGTAAGCGTATCAAGGCTAATACACATATCTTGGTGTAAAACTATAAAATCTAAAAACGTATATTCTTTTTATTATAAAATCTGTTTCTGTTACTACAGACCACGGATCCCTGTAAGTATACTAGCTGGATCCCTCGTGAAAAGGAACTGTGGGAACCGTCCTTCTGGATAACAATTTTTCATGCAAATTAAAAACCACTTTATTCCTAAAAGAAATGTCCCACTAGATTGTCAAAACATTAAGTGAGTTAACTATCATTGTTAATAAAAATCTAGTAAAAACATTAGGTAATCATTTTTTTTTTCGTAATACGTCACATCCTATTAACTCTTGTTTTCTATAGGTTTCACTATGTCGAATGAGTATGAGTTTGATTTTTCACTCACTAGCTTCTACACTCCTAACATCTCTCTTGAGCCCAACACACCTGGCAATCATGTCCGTGGGTTTAATAATCTCGAAAACCGTCACCTCCATGAAGGACGTATGGTCGACACTCCTCTACAATACGAAGAAGGTATTAACCTCCTTCTGAACCATTGGACTGGAATGTCTTCTCGAAATTAACGAGAAAATATGTCCAAGGTTTGTATTGGAATTCTTCCGTCAAGTTGAACTCGTTCGTAACGAGGATCTCTCTCTATCTCTTTGGTTTTGGATCAAAAACCAAAAGTTTGTTTTAACCCTTGGGCAATTTTCTCACATCCTCCGAATTCCAAATCATGGACAATGTGCCTTCACTGAAGATTGGTCTCTTGATTCTCTTTTCAACTTTCGTGAAGAAAATAGTCCATATTGTTCACACATACCTTCCTCGGAAGATTTGACTCGCGAACCTCGAACCTATTACTCCGATCCAAACATTATCTATACACGGGATATCCGAGAAGAGTACAAGGCTCTCGCACTCATCCTACGTGAAAATGTTTGGAGTCTTAGGGGAAATCGAGAAATCCTTCCCGCTTGTTGTGCTCACATAATGTATTGTTTGCTAACACAACAACCATACAATCTCGCCTACTTCTTCGCAAGGCGAATTGTAAATCTTCAAGGCTCCAAGAATAAACTAATCCCTTATGGAATGTTCTTGACGCGCCTTTATCATAACATCATGTACTTCCATCCTCAATTTCAAAGTCCGTTGTACGTACTTGTGAACAAGATGATGGAACCTCTAAATGCATCTCCCATGAAGACTTTCTTCATTCCTGAATCGGCAAACACTCATCAACCATTTGATGATCCATCTAGCGAAAACGCTCAATGTAATTCAATTTCTTTCATGAAATAAAACATCTTACATTTGATATCTCAACTACATTAGTGTTAGAACCTCTAAACTTTGAAATATGATGCATTGTGTAATCTTTGCATGCCTTTTGTAAAGGTTCTGCTTAGCAGAGAGACGGATCTCAAATGTTGTGCTAGACGGATCCCTACTCTTAGGGAACCGTGGGATCCGGCAAACAGAAATGCAATTACAATCACTGTATTTCAAAACATGTCTTTAGATCACTTCACACTAAGCTATACATAGTGCTTTAAGGCAAATTGAGTCCTTATCAAAGTTGAGTAAATTTTTCGTACTCACGCATAACTCATTTAGATCACACTCAAAACACCTGTAGATCTATCGTCTCACCAAAACTCATTACTCTCCAGCTCTTATACTCACACATAATCCCTCACATGTTAAAACATCTAGCTTTAGAAACCTTTCAACGATAGCAAATGGATTGTAGTCATCCTCACCTCAAAATAGGTCGAAATGGGTCAAATTCTAGCTCTTTCATCTTAAGTTTGTTTGGACATCTTTCAAGACATTATCTTAAGTTAATATCTGGTCTCTAGGATCATTTAGCTCCATTTGATACTCTCAAATCTTTAGTGTCATCCATGGTCACTTATTGGTACTCATAAAAGTTCCAATTTCTTCTATAAAAGGCAATCATTAGCTACATCACTCATTGCCCTTAAGCATTTAAGTACCCTTTCATTTAAGACACTTAGATGGACTGAAACACTCAAGAAGGTATAGGCTTTAGACCTTACAAACATCATTGTTACTCTTTCCTATCTGCTGATAAACGGATCCCTAGGATTAGCCTAGACGGATCCCTCATTGGAGGGAACCGTGGGATCCGTATGACAGAATCATGTCAACTCTAGCTAAAACAATCATTTCAAGCTCATCTTGCTAACTTGATGATGGGTTCCATCGGGGTTTTAAATTTGTAAACATGAATTACCGGTTAACTAGGAACACATTCGGGCAAGTATACCCTAGTCGAGTTGTAGTATAGTATATGGTACATCAAGGTCGTCCCAAGAGACTTGGTTGCACTACAAGTGTCGTTTGTTTGTTTAAGCAAGTAACAAGATCGTGGTTATGATTTTCATGGATCAAACCACTAATAAAAGCAATATGAGCAAGCACGCAAAGAACATACATGTTTAGACAAATGATCATAAGTTATCATAAGAGCCAAACAAGTATCAAGACATTCATATTCAAGTAACAAGTTGATGGTTATGATTGTCACATATCAAACCAACAAGAAAAGCAATATAAGAACAAGCAAGTATCAAGACATTCATCATTATTCCAATCAAACACAAAATCTCAACAATCATATCAATAACAAACATATGAAAATATAAAAGTAACAAGGTTTACCCAAAGTATGAATTAAAATAGGAAAAGATGAAGGATTATAGCACTCCTTCAAGCCTCCAATCAACTACAATAGTTCTACCAAGCCGGAAAATGATGTCCAAACGCCTTCGACAACCCTTGAGCACACTACACGAATTTGGCAGAGGTTTATGGTCTTTTTGGGTAAGATAAGTTGGTGGATAAGTGGTGGAAATTCGTCCTTAAGGGTGGAGGATCGAATTTCACATAAGTTGGGATAGGATAGTTGGTGGAAACTCGTCCTTAAGGATGGAGGCTTGAATTTCACACCTTTGGTGAAGGTATTGAGAGTGGGTGTGTTCTCTCAAGTTATGGTTTGCTCTCTAGGTGGAAATTCGTCCTTAAGGGTGGAGGCTTGAATTTCACACCTAGAGAGGAGTGGTGGTGGTAGGAGAAGGTGTGAGAGAAGATCTCTCAAGTTGTGGTGTGTGAAATGAGGTTGCAAAGGGGTCTATTTATACTACTTCCAAGGCTTAGGGTATTAAATGCTCAACTTGGCCTCCAAGGAGATTAGAAGGGACTAGAATACATGTAGGAATGGACTAGAATCGTTTGGAACATGATTGTAACTTTAGCAATGAAGAAATGGTTGTCCAGGGCTTCCCAACCGAATCGGTTAAGCTCCAACCGGATCGGTTTGTCTACTTGACCATTCTCCAACCGGATCCGGTTTCGGGCTCGACCGAACGGTTGGAGAAAAATCACAAACATTCATAAGCATAAAAGTTGTAGATCTTTCTCTTAGCTTTCCGTGGCCGCTTGAATCACCTAAATCGGAGTTCGTCTGCAAAAGATATGGCCAAAATGGTGAAGGTGTGTCGGGAACAACGAGTCTTCCAATATGTCTTTGTTTTAGCTTCTTTTCTTCATTTCTTTCTCGTTTTCCTTCTTGAACTTTATTCTTGAGTCTTTGGACCACTAACTTGATGACTTTATCTTCTCGAATATACTCCACAAGTCATGCTTTTGTCGGGAATTCTTCGTATTTTGAGAAATCTTCGTATTTTACTTCTTTTTCCGCCTTTTTCTCCACTTTCCTGTACTTGGCTACAAATGAACTAGCAAACGCACTTTTGTACGATTAAGCATAAAAAACATATGATTATAACCAAATAACACACATAAAATCACGGATAACACTACTAAAAACATGCACAATTTGAGCGTTATCAGATTCCCCACACTTAAACTTTGCTTGCCCTCAAGCAAATCTAAGAAAAGAAAAATCAAACTACATACCTAAATGACAAAACGAAAAGAAAAAATGAAAATATTTTTGGCTTTTTTTTTTTTTTTTTTTTTTTTTTTAACCAAATAAATATAAAAATAAGCAAAAAATGAACGCAAACTCCCCCACACTTAAGGTTTTGCTTGCCCTCAAGAAAATCTAGAAATTAAGAAAAATAAATCCCACATGGTGCATGAAATATGATTAGAAAAATGTGATGCAAATCTATCAAGTACAAGTACAAGATAAGATTCATCATTTTAAGCTTTAAGAGGTGAAAAAATCGAGATGTTTGACAATACCCCATGGATTCTCTCGCTTGATAACATGGCTAAGCACCTTACGAAAAGGAACGGATGTATAATTCACTCAACACTCAATTTATTTAGTGATGTATAGTATTAAGGAATAGTACACTCACATTTGCTCAGTCATGATCTAAATATTACCATAGGCTTGTACAAGAAACAACACTCCACCGACGTGGCGTAAGCACCAAGTATAAACATCTAAAGAGGGCTTTTATTCGGGTTATAATGATAGGCTTCGGGTGAATAAAGGGTATGGATAAGGCATGGGATATTTATGAAATTGGTGTTAAAAGAAAAATAAAGTCAAGTCTAATACCCATGTTGCTAGTTACCGAACAAACCACAAACCTGAAAATGATTATAGTTACAATCTTTCTCCTCTTCACATATCGATCACCAAATTTATATATCACGTCTTAGCACATTGGCAAATCGATAACTCAAACATACTTCATCCTTGTCATCACATATATTTTTTTCTTTTTTTTTCCGATGACTTATTCTTTTTTTTTTCTTTTTTTTTTCTTCAACCACATACATCACATCTTCCCCACACTTCGTATAAGCACACACCACAAAAATACAAATAAGAAGTTGGCCACCTTCATCTTTGTCGGAATGGCACACGAATGGCAAAGTGCGGCTAACTCATAATCATCAAAAACAATCCAACATACCAAGCAACTAGAAACCAGCCATTTAGACTATGACAAGGGGGTAGGCTAAGGTTTAAAGTGTAAAATATTTTTGTATTTTTCTGGATTTAACAAAAAGAAATGGATGGCTCGGAGGGTGTAACTAAGGGTATCTAGCGCTAAAAATGAGCGCTAACAAATGGGTCCATATAAGTGTGGTTAACTAACCAATGTGGTTAGCTAATATATCATTAGATGTAAAAGGGAAGGCCATTTGGTTTTATTCCTAAGGTGCCTCTTTATCACGCATAAACACTTATATCACACGAATGCGATCTTACTGCGGTCTGGTAATGATTTGAAAGTACAAGTTCTAGAATAAATAAAATTACCGGCACACTCATATCAAAAGATCCAAGCATAAAAGATGTATGCTATATAAAATAGGCTCAAATCCTCACAATTTAATGGAAGGGCTATAATATGTGCTAGCAGATGTCATCGATCCCAAAATGGATTGCAATATTAATCGGGACACATCTCAAGTTTTTCAAAATTACCGATTTCACCAATGGGTTGATCCAGTTATTCTAATATATTAGCCTATAAGCGTGAAAACAACTAGATCATAAGGGCAAACAAGTTCACAAAATTATTAAAAATAGGCCCAAACATTTGGAATTTAAAAATTAGTTTCGCTTTTCTAAATAACATTTTCCCCCCACACTTAAGTTAAGCACACAAAAGAAAAATAACTTAAAAAATGTCATTATATTATTACTACGAGAAAACTTTGAAAAATAAACTAGTTACAGTACGACTTTTTTATTTTTTTTTATTTTTTTATTTTTAAAACTTTTTTTGTTTTTTTTAAAAAAAAAAAAAAAAAAAAAAAAACCAAACATGACTTATTCTTTTCCCACGAGTTCTCGGTAGCTCCATTGAAACGCACAAAGAAGCGGAGAAGCAGGTCAGCGCGAAGCATATTAAAAACCCAACTTCTTTAGGGAATCAGGGAGACCCGCCCTGTACCTCTCACACAGTTTGTTTACAATGGGTGAGCCTTACTTTCGAGGGACCAAAAGAAGTCAATTTAAAAATAATTTACCAAACAAACAAACAAAGGAAAAATAACAAAGAAACAAAATAAAGCAATTGTGAAAACTAAACTACAAAGCATGTAAGACAGGGAAAATTTTTAAATAATAAGTCTAAGTGAAACGAAACTTCCCGGGCTAAGCATCATGATTGAACTCCATATGATAAGATGCTAAGCAAACGCAAGCATAAGCGTGTGAGATCAATCGATTTCTCATCCAAACATGTCCAATTAAGAGTGTAAGGTTCATGATCCAACCAATCCTTCCTCCAAGAGTTTATTAAATCTGCAAAAATAAACTAAACTACAAAAACGCGTAAAATTCTAAAACTCACTTTCGTAGGCATCACGGTTGCATTTAGCGTATGCAACAAGCCTTCAAACCCTTCAGTGGCCCAAGTGGACGAGTTATAGTCTCGTGAGGGTTTCCAGTGAACATACCCACAAAGTTCAAAACACTTTTATTTTTAAAACAAGTACTTATTTATTCACAATGTACTAAATAACAAAATTTAAAATGGAAAACTAAATAAAAGAAATGATACTCTTGTAAAAACAAAAAGACATTTAAACTTATTTTATCTAAACACAAAAACAAAAAACAAAAAAAATTGAAAAATATTTTTTTTTACGATTGGTCCAACCGATCCGGTTATGGGTAGTGACCGATCTGTTGGGATGAACCAACTGTGACCAATCCTTCCAACCGAATCGGTTACGGGGAGTGACCAATAGGTTGGAGGAAATTTTCTATATATATATATATTTTTTTTTTAGAACCATAAGTTTTATTTCAAAAATTTTATTTGATAAAATTAAAACAAGGACACAAAAGGTTACGAACACAAAAATAAACACAACTAAATAAAACACATAAACACGTTTTAACTATAAGAACATCAAGAACATAAAACGACACTTAAAACAAATAAAATCACGATCACAGAAAAACGACAATCACATAGACGCAATCAAACATAATTAGTCACGTAACACAAATCAAACAAGATAGTCTTATTCAAAATTAATACGAAACTAACATAGGCAATAATAACACAAACAAATAACATAAAGACACGCAGGAGATCATATAACATATAAAACTTATGAAACAAGAGACACAAAATATATATATATATATATATATATATATATATATATATATATATATATATATATATATAGGTTTGGGTTATTATGAAAAGTTTCTTAGAATGAAAAGAATGAGAAGGCATGTGGAGGTGACATGTGTCACCTTTGCCACATCATCATGCCACATCACCATACCCCACCCCCACCCACCCACCCCCACCCCCCCCCCCGAAAAAAAAATTTTTCCCACCAAAAAAATTTTTTTTGGAGGCAAAAAATTTTTTTTTTCCCGCCAAAAATTTTCCCGCCAAAATTTTTTACTGCATCACAGTTATAAAGTTATTGCATCACAAATCATAATTTTAGTGCATTAAGGTTATAAATTACTGCATCACAATTATAAAGTTACTGCATCACAGTTATAAAGTTACTGCATCACAATCATGATTTTAGTGCATTAATGTTATAACATTGATTTTAGTGCATCATAGTTGATGCACTTAACTATTAACTATGATGCAGTAACTTATAATAAAGATGCACCAAGACTTATTAGTGCATTAAGGTTATAAGTTACTGCGTCACAATTATGATTTTAGTGCATTAAGGTTATAACTTACTGCATTACAGTTATAAAGTTACTGCATCACAATCATGATTTTAGTGCATTTAAGGTTATAACCTTGATTTTAGTGCATCATAGTTGATGCACTGAACTATTAACTATGATGCAGTAACTTATCAATTGAGCATTAGTCCAATGGTTGGAGCACTTGTGCTTGAGTCAATTGACCCAAGATCAAGTCCCATCCTTGGCATTTGTTTCATATAGGTACCCACCTCCGCAAAACCTGTGGACACACTGGAGAGACTTTGTGGAATAAGAGCTTAGGGGTCCGAGTCTTGGCTCGTGCTCACTCCAGTTGGTGCCCCACTAGGCCAGGAGAGTTGCCGGAGCTATTCCTTGTGGGGTGGACAATGGCTGGTGCCAAAAGGCACCCGGGGTCAAGGTGTTCCCGCCAATCTACACCTTTTGTGGAATGATGCAGTAACTTATAATAAAGATGCACCAAAACTTATTAGTGCATTAAGGTTATAAGTTACTGCATCACGGTTATAAATTTACTGCATCATAATTATGATTTTAGTGCATTAAAGTTATAAATTACTGCATCACAATTATGATTGTGATGCAGTATTTTTATAACTGTGATGCAGTAATAAATTTTGGCGGGAATTTTTTTGGCGGGAAATTTTTTTTTTTTTTTTTTTGCCCAAAAAAAAAATTTTTTTTGGCGGGAAAAAATTTTTTTTGCGCGGGGGGCGGGGGGGGGGGGGGGGCGCGGGGGGGGGGGGGTGGGTGGGTGGGTGGGGTGGGGTGGGGTGGGGGGTGACACATGGCATGGTGATGTGGCAAAAGTGACACATGTCACCTCCACATGCCTTCTCATTCTTTTCATTATAAGAAACTTTTCATTTTAACCCTACCCTATATATATATATATATATATATATATATATATATATTTTTGGATAGAACACTCCAACCGGATCGGTTACGGGTGGTGACCGATCGGTTAGAGTGGATTTTTCTTGAAAAATATTTACCGCGAGCTCCAACCGATTCGGTTGGGATTCCAACCGATTCGGTTAGAGTTATTTGGGTGGTTTTGGTGGTTTTTTCGCAAGAACTTTTGAACACACTTAGAAAGCAAACTTTGAAATGAGCATTTTTAGAACACATGAAACGAAATCCCAACATCAAAAACTTGATTTTGATGCAAAGATCATTTTAGCAATTTTGAGAAATGAGATTTTTGAAAGTAAACGCAAGGGAGCAATTAATCAAACATCATGAGCAATCAATCAAGAGCAAAGAAACAATCATTCATGAGCAAGAGCAATATAGCATTCGAGCAAACTAGCAAACAAACAAACAAACAATTAAGAACAAAAACCAAATCCCCGGCAGCGGCGCCAAAAACTTGATGGTGACGATGCCGAAATTATCATGAAAGCAAACAAACAATCTATCAAACATGAAAACATTCAAACGAACAAAAGAAGTGCAAAGCAAAACCCCGGCAACAACGCCAAAAACTTGATGGGTTCCATCGGGGTTTTAAATTTGTAAACATGAATTACCGGTTAACTAGGAACACATTCAGGCAAGTACACCCTAGTCGAGTTGTAGTATAGTATATGGTAAATCAAGGTCGTCCCAAGAGACTTGGTTGCACTACAAGTGTCGTTTGTTTGTTTAAGCAAGTAACAAGATCGTGGTTATGATTGTAACGGATCAAACCACTAAGAAAAGCAATATGAGCAAGCACACAAAGAACATACATGTTTAGACAAATGATCATAAGTTATCATAAGAGCCAAACAAGTATCAAGACATTCTTTTCAAGTAAGAAGTTGATGGTTATGATTGTCACATATCAAACCAACAAGAAAAGCAATATAAGAACAAGCAAGTATCAAGACATTCATCATTATTCCAATCAAACACAAAATCTCAACAATTATATCAATAACAAACATATGAAAATATAAAAGTAACAAGGTTTACCCAAAGTATGAATTACAATAGGCAAAGATGAAGGATTATAGCACTCCTTCAAGCCTCTAATCAACTACAATAGTTCTACCAAGCCGGAAAATGATGTCCAAACGCCTTCGACAACCCTTGAGCACACTACACAAATTTGGCAGAGGTTTGTGGTCTTTTGGGGAAGATAAGTTGGTGGATAAGTGGTGGAAATTCGTCCTTAAGGGTGGAGGATCGAATTTCACACAAGTTGGGATAGGATAGTTGGTGGAAACTCGTCCTTAAGGGTGGAGGCTTGAATTTCACACCTTTGGTGAAGGTATTGAGAGTGGGTGTGTTCTCTCAAGTCATGGTTTGCTCTCTAGGTGGAAATTCGTCCTTAAGGGTGGAGGCTTGAATTTCACACCTAGAGAGGAGTAGTGGTGGTAGTAGAAGGTGTGAGAGAAGATCTCTCAAGTTGTGGTGTGTGAAATGAGGTTGCAAAGGGGTCTATTTATACTACTTCCATGGCTTAGGGTATTAAATGCTCAACTTGGCCTCCAAGGAGATTAGAAGGGACTAGAATACATGTAGGAATGGACTAAAATTGTTTGGAACATGATTGGAACTTTAGCAATGAAGAAATGGTTGTCCACGGCTTCCCAACCGAATCGGTTAAGCTCCAACCGGATCGGTTTGTCTACTTGACCATTCTCCAACGGATCCGGTTGCGGGGCTCAACCGAACGTTTGGAGAAAAATCACAAAAATTCATAAACAGCAAAGTTGTAGATCTTTATCTTAGCTTTCCGAGGCCTCTTGTGAGATTCATAAACAGCAAACTTGTTCGATTGGAATTCTGTACATCTTTGTGAGATTCTCACCGGCATCTGCTACGTGTAAATTTTGGTACGCTTTGGAACTGAAATCGTTATGATCTGTGTGGAACTATGGATTGCTATGTCTGCCTTAAACTTGTACGTCTCTGTGTACCTCTGCGACTTCAATTTTCGAGGACGAAAATATTATTTTAGAGGGGAAGAGTTGTAAAACCCTAAAATTCGTAAACATGCTAAATGTCTATTGTGCCCTCCGGTTAAATAATTATGAAAATCCGTAAACACGTCCGGCTCGTTAAAAACGTTTTACTTTAAATTACATATGTGAAATTTCAAATTAAATGCAAGATATTAGAACTTATTTTCACTAACAAATTTAGCACATCATAAATTACATAATGTATTTTGAAGTAATAGACAATTTAAAAAAAAAAAGATAGAATATTGAGAATTATGGAAAGTAAATAAAACCTTGTTACCCTCCCCCTTATTTTCGTCCAACCCAATGCTTTACCCTCCCAAATCACACGCCTAATCCCTATAATTTCTCTCTAAATCAATCACTACTTCACCTCTTTCTCTAATTCAAAACGAAAAACAAGAAAACCCTAATACCTCTCCATCCCAATGTTTCGGCAAAAAAAAAAAAAAAAAAAAAAAAAAATCCCTTCCTCCCCACTTTTTGTCGCCAACCAAAGAGTCCAAGAGAAGATTCGTAGACGTGTGTACGGGCTGATATCACTTGTCTGATTCGAAGGCTTGCTTGATGGTATCGTTAGCTTGATTGAGGCTGCTGGTCGTGGCATATTAGGGCACCAAAGGGGGGGGGGCTCATTTACTTTGTTTTGCTCTTGCCTTCTTCTTCCTTGGTTGACGTTAAAAGGTATCATCTACCTTCTGCTTGCGTTTTTTTTGACATGTAACCATATTCATACTTATAAAACAGGAATGTAAACCTAATCTAGATACTTGTTAAAATATATAAATACACGTAAAAGTCTCATACTTTGAATCAGGTGAGAAACTTGTCACATAAAATAACGAATATACGTAACTCTAAATGTGTGTCGACTTGTGGAATTTACTTTGTGTCGAGTGGGTTTACTTTGGGTGTGTTCATTTTAATGGCTGTAAATGAAGCCTAAGTCACATTAAAATCAAAATATATAAGTCTGTTGTGTGTTAGAATGGTTAAAACTTGTTATATGATGGCATTAAAACGAATTTTGACCTGGGCAGATTTATAGGTCGAATGTGTATGCTTGTTAAACTAAGTTACATAAGTGTTAAATTCGGTATTTTGGTTTCAAACTTAGTTTAATGTATTATTTAAGTTTTCCAAGTGGTTTGGTCGAATTTGGAGTTGTCTAAGTCGTATTTTTAAATTTCACAAGATCAAGTGTCAAAGCTGAGAAAACGGGTCTGAAATTTAGTTGGATTGTTTGATTTTCATTTTCAAACCATAATGAATTGGGAGCTCTCCTTTTATAGGAGTGACATTTAAGATATAAATGAATTTCAGGGAGTTTTGGGGATTTCTCCAAGGTGTCTAAACAGGTCCAATAAGTGTAAACTTTTAAGGTGTATTTTCTGATCACTTTCTCGATAGGTCTGGACTTGTGATTTTCCATAGGCCATTTGGGATGGAGATAGAACCCACCAATTTTTGGAGAGTCTTTTAACTCATGTGGGAACCCCTGGGATTTTACGTGATTTTATTTGAGCTAAGTAAGTATTTTATAAAAATCGCTAAATTCTGGTCCAGATGTGAATTTAAGAGAATGAAAGATAAAAAGAGGATATCAATAAGTAAAACACTTACACATGCATAAGGAGCTTATAAAATGAGTATATAAATAATATATGATATCAATTAGTGTAGATTCGTTGAAGAAGATACGACGTTGCTTTCCGGTGTTACCTTCCCGTTTGTTTTCGTTTCGTTGCTCAGGTACAGATATTCTGACCTTACCTCTTAAGGTTTCTCATGATTCGTATACATCTTTCGATATTAGCTTGAGCTGTTATGCTTTAATCTAAGCCTCCTTATTAGGGCTTCCCTATGACTTTGCTATACTCCCTTTGATGTGAAACTTCGATATGAACCTTTGATATGAACTTTGATATGAAATTTGATATGGACCCTTATGATACGATTATGCTTTGACCCTCAGTTTGATACCCGAGCCAAATATGTGTTCCTAGTCATGAAGGTAACATGACCGTGTCATTGATGCACCAATGGCATGCTCCAGTGTGTACGAGTGATGTTGCACACCGTCCCCATTATGATATGATTACGAGCTCACTATATGTATATGATTTTGCCACTATGTTTCCGGGGGGCGTATGGATGCATCCTAGATATGTTATGATATGATATGCTATGATATTATATGATTTGATATGATATGATTTATATGGTGAATGATGTCGTGTGCAATACGCGTCTTCACATTCCGGGAGCTAGCTACTCCATTTGTTACTAAGGTCTCCCCTCCTATTATATATGGTATTCCGAGGTCACCCCTCCGAATACAATGGTTACTTATGATATGATATGATATGATATGTTTCGGGCTCGTGGTAGATTTCTGACAACCCTTACACTTTGATATACCTATATTGTACCTCTGTTTTCCCCAACGCACATATTCTTTATTTATTGTTCATTACTCAACACCCTTATATGACTCACTCTGCTACCAAGACACATACATTCCATTGCATTGATCTGTTATGCTCTCATTCCGTTACTTCTTACTATCATTCCATTCACGTACCGGGTTATTATATGAGTATTGAATTTGATTATGCTGTTCATGTTTATGTGGCTACTGATTTCCCTGCTATGATATGATTAATATGATTTACCTGTTGTCATCTGATGATAAGTTATCTTACTGTTATGTGACCCTTTGATTTGTCTGGTAACCATGCTAGTGTGTAATTGATCGTTTTGTCTGTTTATCATGTATACTTCGTTCAGTTAATCTCATGGACTATGACTATCTGATAGTATCCTTATCTGCTTGTTGTTGACCTGCCATGTTTGCATTTCTGTTTATGCTACGGTTTAACTTATGACTTTGGCTTGTTAAATTGTCTAGTTGCCCTACTATGTCTTTAATTCATTCAATTATATCGTTTATACTGTATTCCTACTTGTTATGTGTGACTGCCATGTGTTGACTGCTGTTAGTACTTCCGCTGTCATAATACTGGTTGTGTTTTCAACCAAGGGTTTTTGACCTGTGTGATTGCCTTGCTCACTTACTAATTAATTGCTTCCGCTTGCCTTTATATTTCTGTTTGACTTGTATGTCTTCTAATTTTGATTTCCTGAATTGATTGTATGCCATATATATGTTGTGTGGATGCGACGTCTGCTAGGCTTGCTTATCTTTCAGTACTTGTATGTCTAGTTTGTAGGTGCTGGTATATATGTCATCGATGCTTTGCTTTGCTTCGTTTTGTTTGTTATCTGTTTCTTTTGGATATCTGTATAATTGTGTTCTGCAGGATCCTCCTTGACTCATTGGTTCCCTTTCGTTGCGACCTTGTTATCAGTTCCTTATTGCATTTCGCATTTCTGATTTTTTTTCTTTCGTTTTGTTATATCTGTTCACTGGGCTTTTTAAGCTCAGCCGCATTTCTTTTCCTGCGACAGGTCGTAGGTTGGAAGATGGGCTTTGATGGGCTGAGAGTTGGATTATCTGAGTGGACCAACCCTAGTTACCTTATCATTTGGACTTATTTCGACGGGCTATTGTTTTGAAATTTTAGTTTATTTTAGACATCTTGAATTTTGTAATTTTCATTGTAATCATCCATTTATATGACGTGGTATGTTATTCTTTAAGACTTCCGCTTGCAAAATTTTATTTGTATGTTCTGATATGACACCAAAATGTGACACTTCTACCCTTTTCGGGTTGGGGTATTACAATTATGGTATCAGAGCTAAGGTTTCGTCTTGTTGACCTTAGGGTTGACCTGTAAGGACTTAGGTAGACATTAGGCTTCCGTCTGTTCTGATCTCTTTCGATTCCTTTTGATTGTCGTTCAGATTTGACTTCGATAATTTTTTGTCTTCACTGTCTTGGCCTTCTTCTCTTCACATTTGATTTTATATTTTGTCTTCGCACTTCCGTTTGTCGATTGTTAGATGAAGATTTCTCGCAGAGCCGACGATGCAGGTGCTGACCCTGCATTGCTGCAACAATTTCTGGAGAGTTTCGTGAAGCAGAAGCCGCAATCGGTCGTGATGCTGCCGGAGACGTCAGGATGCTGCTAGAGGAAGCTGGACGGATCAACCAAATACGCAAAGGACGGAGACAAGATTCAACCTGTAGCTGAGAAGGTCCGTCTACTTCATATGATTGGGAGCGACTTGTGTTACTCCGATCCGTTTGGCATGCGTTTTGTGGTGGTTTGATATCTTGCTATGTGATTTTGATCGGCATTACTTTTCTTTGATTCGTCCAGAACTCGGTTTGAATCGTGAAGTTTTATCGTTTAGCATTTTGGTAATATTTCAGCTTTTCTTTTGGATTATTAGTAATGAGTCATGATGAACCATTTTGAGCTAGTTGGTGGCCTTCTCTCTTTTGTAGTATGATAAGTTGGTTTGATGTGTTATATGCTGTATGTATGTGCATCTGGCCTATTTTGGTATGTTACTTGCTACCTGTATGTTATCTGTTTTGTTATTTGGTTGTGTGGTTTGTCATGACCTAAAACAGAATATGATGACAATAAGGACTTGTTATGTGATGCAAGTATTATGACGCCTGATCAACGTGATAATACCGAGATCATATAATTTGGCCCTATTGAAATCATACGACATCTTGGGAAATGCCTAGGGTTGGTACGTGAATGGAATATGACTTGTATCCGTTATTTGTCACTCCTCATGTTCGATTGGAATTCTGTACATCTTTGTGAGATTCTCACCGGCATCTGCTACGTGTAAATTTTGGTACGCTTTGGAACTGAAATCGTTATGATCTGTGTGGAACTATGGATTGCTATGTCTGCCTTAAACTTGTACGTCTCTGTGTACCTCTGCGACTTCAATTTTCGAGGACGAAAATATTATTTTAGAGGGGAAGAGTTGTAAAACCCTAAAATTCGTAAACATGCTAAATGTCTATTGTGCCCTCCGGTTAAATAATTATGAAAATCCGTAAACACGCCCGGCTCGTTAAAAACGTTTTACTTTAAATTACATATGTGAAATTTCAAATTAAATGCAAGATATTAGAACTTATTTTCACTAACAAATTTAGCACATCATAAATTACATAATGTATTTTGAAGTAATAGACAATTTAAAAAAATAAAAGATAGAATATTGAGAATTATGGAAAGTAAATAAAACCTTGTTACCTCCCCCCCTTATTTTCATCCAACCCAATGCTTTACCCTCCCAAATCACAAGCCTAATCCCTATAATTTCTCTCTAAATCAATCACTACTTCACCTCTTTCTCTAATTCAAAACGTAAAACAAGAAAACCCTAATAACTCTCCATCCAAATGTTTCGGCAAAAAAAAAAGAAAATAAGAAATCCCTTCCTCCCCACTTTTAGTCGCCAACCAAAGAGTCCAAGAGAAGATTCGTAGACGTGTGTACGGGCTGATATCACTTGTCTGATTCGAAGGCTTGCTTGATGGTATCATTAGCTTGATTGAGGCTGCTGGTCGTGGCATATCAGGGCACCAAGGGGGGGGGGGGGTGGGGCTCGTTTACTTTGTTTTGCTCTTACCTTCTTCTTCCTTGGCTGACGTTAAAAGGTATCATCTACCTTCTGCTTGCGTTTTTTTTGACATGTAACCATATTCATACTTATAAAACAGGAATGTAAACCTAATCTAGATACTTGTTAAAATATATAAATACACGTAAAAGTCTCATACTTTGAATCGGGTGAGAAACTTGTCACATAAAATAACGAATATACATAACTCTAAATGTGTGTCGACTTGTGGAATTTACTTTGTGTCGAGTGGGTTTACTTTGGATGTTTTCATTGTAATGGCTGTAAATGAAGCCTAAGTCACATTAAAATCAAAATATATAAGTCTCTTGTGTGTTAGAATGGTTATAACTTGTTATATGATGGCATTAAAACGAATTTTGACCTGGGCAGATTTATAGGTCGAATGTGTATGCTTGTTAAACTGAGTTACATAAGTGTTAAATTCGGTATTTTGGTTTTAAACTTAGTTTAGTGTATTATTTAAGTTTTCCAAGTGGTTTGGTCGAATTTGGAGTTGTCTAAGTCGTATTTTTAAATTTTACAAGATCAAGTGTCAAAGCTGAGAAAACGGGTCTGAAATTTAGTTGGATTGTTTGATTTTTCATTTTCAAACCATAATGAATTGGGAGTTCTCCTTCTACAGGAGTGACTTTTAGGATATAAATGAATTTCTGGGAGTTTTGGGGATTTCTCCAAGGTGTCTAAACAGGTCCAATAAGTGTAAACTTTTAAGGTGTATTTTCTGATCACTTTCTCGATAGGTCTGGACTTGTGATTTTCCATAGGCCATTTGGGATGGAGATAGAACCCACCAATTTTTGGAGAGTCTTTTAACTCATGTGGGAACCCCTGGGATTTTACGTGATTTTATTTGAGCTAAGTAAGTATTTTATAAAAATTGCTAAATTCTGGTCCAGATGTGAATTTAAGAGAATGAAAGATAAAAAGAGGATATCAATAAGTAAAACACTTACACATGCATAAGAAGCTTATAAAATGAGTATATAAGTAATATATGATATCAATTAGTGTAGATTCGTTGAAGAAGATACGACGTTGCTTTCCGGTGTTACCTTCCCGTTTGTTTTCTTTTCGTTGCTCAGGTACAGATATTCTGACCTTACCTCTTAAGGTTTCTCATGATTCGTATACATCTTTCTATATTAGCTTGAACTGTTATGCTTTAATCTAAGCCTCCTTATTAGGGCTTCCCTATGACTTTGCTATGCTCCCTTTGATATGAAACTTCGATATGAACCTTTGATATGAACTTTGATATGAACTTTGATATGGACCCTTATGATACGATTATGCTTTGACCCTCAGTTTGATACCCGAGCCAAATATGTGTTCCTAGTCATGAAGGTAACATGACCGTGTCATTGATGCACCAATGGCATGACTCCAGTGTGTACGAGTGATGTTGCACACCGTCCCCATTATGATATGATTATGAGCTCACTATATGTATATGACTTGGCCACTATGTTTCCAGGGGGCGTATGGATGCATCCTAGATATGTTATGATATGATATGCTATGATATTATATGATTTGATATGATATGATTTATATGGTGAATGATGCCGTGTGCAATACGCGTCTTCACATTCCGGGAGCTAGCTACTCCATTTGTTACTGAGGTCTCCCCTCCTATTATATATGGTATTCCGAGGTCACCCCTCCGAATACAATGGTTACTTATGATATGATATGATATGATATGTTCCGGGCTCGTGGTAGATTTCTGACAACCCTTACACTTTGATATACCTATATTGTACCTCTGTTTTCCCCAACGCACATATTCTGTATTTATTGTTCATTACTCAACACCCTTATATGACTGACTCTGCTACCAAGACACATACATTCCATTGCATTGATCTGTTATACTCTCATTCTGTTACTTCATACTATCGTTCCATTCACGTACCGGGTTATTATATGAGTATTGAATTTGATTATGCTGTTCATGTTTATGTGGCTACTGATTTCCATGCTATGATATGATTAATATGCGATTATATGATTTACCTGTTGTCATCTGATGATAAGTTATCTTACTGTTATGTGACCCTTTGATTTGTCTGGTGACCATGCTAGTGTGTAATTGATCGTTTTGTCTGTTTATCATGTTATACTTCGTCCAGTTAATCTCATGGACTATGACTATCCGATAGTATCCTTATCTGCTTGTTGTTGACCTGCCATGTTTGCATTTCTGTTTATGCTACGGTTTAACTTATGACTCTGTCTTGTTAAATTGTCTAGTTGCCCTACTATGTCTTTAATTCATTCAATTATATCGTTTATACTGTATTCCTACTTGTTACGTGTGACTGCCATGTGTTGACTGCTGTTAGTACTTCCGCTGTCATAATACTGGTTGTGTTTTCAACCAAGGGTTTTTGACCTGTGTGATTGCCTTGCTCACTTACTAATTAATTGCTTCCGCTTGCCTTTATATTTTTGTTTGACTTGTATGTCTTCTGATTTTGATTTCCTGAATTGATTATATGCCATATATATGTTGTGTGGATGCGACGTCTGCTATGCTTGCTTATCTTTCAGTACTTGTATGTCTAGTTTGTAGGTGCTGGTATATATGTCATCGATGCTTGGCTTTGCTTCGTTCTCTTTGTTATCTGTTTCTTTTGGATATCTGTACAATTGTGTTCTGCAGGATCCTCCTTGACTCATTGGTTCCCTTTCGTTGCGACCTTGTTATCAGTTCCTTATTGCATTTCGCATTTCTGATTTTTTTTGCTTTCGTTTTGTTATATCTGTTCACTGGGCTTTTTAAGCTCAGCCGCATTTCTTTTCCTGCGACAGGTCGTAGGTTGGAAGATGGGCTTTGATGGGCTGAGAGTTGGATTATCTGAGTGGACCAACCCTAGTTACCTTATCATTTGGACTTATTTCGACGGGCTATTGTTTTGAAATTTAAGTTTATTTTAGACATCTTGAATTTTGTAATTTTCATTGTAATCATCCGTTTATATGACGTGGTATGTTATTCTTTAAGACTTCCGCTTGCAAAATTTTATTTGTATGTTCTGATATGACACCAAAATGTGACACTTCTACCCTTGTCGGGTTGGGGTGTTACAAATATACTCCACAAGTCTTGCTTTTGTTGGGAATTCTTCGTATTTGGAGAAATCTTCGTATTTTACTTCTTTTTCCGCCTTTTTCTCCACTTTCCTGTACTTGGCTACAAATGAACTAGCAAACGCACTTTTGTACGATTAAGCATCAAAATCATATGATTATAACCATATAACACACATAAAATCACGGATAACGCTACTAAAAACATGCACAATTTGAGCGTTATCACTTGAACACTCCATCTCATCTTGATTAAGTTCCTAGATCAGTACAAATCTAAAGTTGACCTTTGTGCATGCTAATCATCACATTCAAAGGAATCTTAGTGGCCTAAGTCTTGAATACACTTGCCAAATCCCTTACTTTATAAACCACATTGTTAGAACTCCTAAAGTCATCATCTTCATCCTCACTTTCAGCATTTAGAAACCCTTACAAACCTCTTTGAATCATCTCATCATGAGGAAAGCTCCAAGTGGTAACTCATCCACCAAAAGACCACCCAAGAAAATTGCTCGTGTTGTACACGAAATTTCTTCAACCGAATCATCTCCGGTCAAATCCACAAATGCTAGGATTTCTCCTCCACCAACTCAACCAATCAAACCATTCCCTAAAAGGATAATTCCCACAAAACTACTTATGCCAAACACCACCATACCTCATAAACCAAACAATCCCATTTTCACTAAACCATCACCATTGGTGCCTAGAGCCCTTTCATTCACCACTCCTAGGCCGTCTCATCCTCCACCACCGGCAACATTCTCCTCATTAGGAGGAATAATGGAACAAAATAAAGGTGTTGAGTCAACACTAGCTCCGGCTTACTTTTCGCCGTCACCATCAAATAATCCCATTTGGATAATGAGAAATTATCAAAGTCAACCACCAGACCACAAGGAAGTTGACACCTCTCTACCACCACCATCATTCTTGGTCGAGCCATCTTCGAATGCACCTCCACCAATCCCTCCATCGTTTGAGGCTCCTCAACCCGCTTTACTTGATTCTTCACATCAAGCAATTTCATTTCTTCCATCACCACTACCTAGCCATGACAAAGATTGCTATCATTGTCAACATGTTGAAATTTTGATACATGCAGTACGGGAAGATCAACGTTTCATGTTTTATCACCTCCTCGAATGTTTCAACGAGATTAAACCTAAACAAACTTGAGCTAGAGGATTTTTAGTGGTGTCCTAGTATCAAGCGTAACTTAGATACTCTAGTAACTCCAAGTCATGTATCGTTCATTTTCTTAGTTTTTAGAGTCATGTATATCATATCTCTAGTTTTATTAAATGAAATTACATGATATTTGCTATATTTCTGAGTATATGATTATTTGGTATAATTCATTATTTGTTATATCTCCAATATTGAATCTTGCCATCAGACAGACGGATCCCTGGAATTTGCCTAGACGGATCCCTCCAAGGAGGGAACCGTGCAACAAAAGATCAATTTTCTGCTAACTTGAGTCTTATTTGCAGGAAATTATGCATTATATACTTGTCTTCTAACCTTTGTTTTGTAGGTTTTCAATTGACACATGAAGACTTTGACCCTCAAAAAGCTAGGGGGAGCTTTGTGTCAAAGCATTACATTGCAAAATCATTTGCAATATTAGGATTACATTTTATGACGTCCCCTTGCAAAGTTGCAATTATCTAGGGGGATCATTATCGTCGCTAAGACAAAACCATTTGCAAACATGGTTGCAATACATTAGCTTAGTAGTTTTTATTTACTTGACGCCCTCACAAAGGGATGGACTCGTCAAGGGGGAGTTAAGACGAGAACTCTTCCCGTCACTTGCTCTCTATTCTTTCTTTTCACATGTTTTTCTTAAAACAATGTGTTAGTTTATTTTCGAAGCTCTTTTTGTTTCGACAAAAAGGGGGAGAAGAAAGTAAAAACTACAAATTCAAACTTTTACGAATTTTAGTTTTTTCCTTAAAATAATTTTATGTTTTGTCATCAACAAAAAGGGGGAGATTGTTAATACTAATAAGCCGTAAAAACATTTATTTATATTTTACGATATTCTAATGTTTTGTCGATAACAAACGTAAAATCATTTTAACGAAACAAATAAAATACGTAAATGGTTTGAGCCAATAGTTTTCTAACACACTTACGTTTTCACATAAAGCACTAAAACAAGTATAAGTGATTTTATGATTTAATAATACATATGTACAACAACTAGTGTTTACATATTGGGCAAATATATACATAACTAGTATGTATTATAATGGGTAATATAAATGGGTAAAAACTTTAAGTATTTGACCCATTGACCAAATACATTGAATATAGTTGGGTACAACCCAAAGTCCATGACCCATACCCATGGAGCTTGACCCGTAACCCATTGCATGACATCATGCTTAAGTCATACATGATTTTAATCCATGGCCCATAGTTTTAATCTATGAACCATGGACTAGATGCATTGCATCTTAGAGATACATTGTATCTACTTTGATACCATGATCCATAACCCATGATCCATCACCCAAAACCCATGGGTAAAGGGGAGCGTCCCACGGATCCCCAGTATTGCACTTGACGGATCCTTCAAGTGAGGGATCCGTGGGATCTGTGGAACAGAAGATGTTTTCTCTCTATAAATAGTGAGCCATTTCTTCATTGTTTCTTACCCCTCTCTCACATATTTTCTCTTTGAGTTATATACTCTCTAACCCCAGATCCAAGTGATCTATGTATGTAGTTTTGTTTTATTGTGATTCTCTAGTTTCCTCTTAAAGGCGAGATCATCACCTTTTGAAGTCAAGCAAGCTCAAGTCCATGAGTTGCCATGCTTCATTATCATCAAGACTACTGAGGTTCTCTTGTTGATAGTTTTCTTCTTTCTCATAAGAAGTGCAGTGTTGAAGACATTAGTGAAAGATGTCTCAAGTGTCAAGATGAAGATACTAGTGAAGGGTGTCGATCATCCATATTGAAAGCACTTATAAAGGGTGCCTAGAAGTCAAGACTAGAGGCATTAGTGAAGGATGTCTAGAAGTCAAGACACAAGATATTAGTGAAGGGTGTCTTGTATATCTAGTTAAAGGCATTAGTGAAAGTTGCCTAAAGTGTACATTCGATATGGTGTGATTCGATGTACAATATAGATTAGTATTGGGTTAAAGGATATTGTTATCCTTGTTGATGTTGTTATAAGGAGTAGATCTCCTTTGGGGTTAGGTGTTGGTGTAGTGTTGGGTAGTAGTTCCTCCATTGTAATGGAACTCGGTACCTAGCCTAGTACCGGATAAAGGATAGGTTTGGTCTTGTGTAGTGATTACAAACTCTCGAGTAGGTGACTCGGGGAGTGGAGTAGGGCAAGGAAGGTGTCCTTGTAGCCGAACCACTATAAATACTCGCGTTGTGTTTTTGTGCTTCTAACTCTTTATCTTTTCATTACATATTTATATTTCGAAAAATGATTTGTAGACCTAAGTAATAGACCTAAAAAGAGACCTACAAATGTGATTGGTGTATTTCAAAAATGATTGGTTAATACGAAGAGAGAGAAAGTGGTGTATTTCAAAATTTTAATATGTAAATAAAGTAGGTCTATTTGTAGGTTTAATTAGTTGGCTTATTTATCAATATGTTTATTTATCAACATCCAACACACATCCAAATAGATTGACATAAGTTGATCTAAATAACTTAAAACGAAGTTTTAATTGGTAAAACTATTCAACCCTCCCTTCTAGTTTTCCACAGGTTTAATCTAGAGTGTATGTCGAAAGAACTCTTATGAACAAATCGGTAAAATCATATTTCTCACAAATGGCTTGTAAATGACATGGTTTATAATAATGATCATAGGTCGAAAGGGTTCGTTAATATAAATCGTGATATGTGCAATTTCACGATATGACCATTTGATTGGAATTGTAATGCTTTTGATTTTGTGTGCTATTGCTTAAAGTTCTACCCGAATCTCAATACACTCCTTTGAAATATATACTAGTTGCAAACACGTGTTGTTTTTTAATCTTATTGAATTCACATAATCATCATTTTTGTGTTACTTGTTGCTTATATGATACTTTGGGACGTGACAACCAATTACCTCTTTTTTATTGCTTATTGTTATATAGATTCTTCACAATTGAAAACACCCAAATCCTAGTGAACGACCTCGGCTTACCAACCAAAACTAGCTACATAAGAAAGGGTCATATTTGCCTGTGTGTTCTTAGCTTTATCCGCTAATTCGTGTTATAAATTTAAAACTATTAGTCGCGAGACACATCAAAAACATATACACGAAATTGTGAATATAGCAATGGCACAGTAATTGCTCTTTCAGAAAAACATTTTTAAGAGTTATTACGTGCTATTAAACATGCATAATGTTTAAAACATGATATCAAAAGTAAAATTTAAACAATATCAATCTCAATACCGTTTCAATTATATAGAGTCAAATCCTTCGTATAACAAAAATGTATATAAAATATTAATCAATAATACATAATGAAAATTTATATAAAAATTCACGCATGCACGAGTACTATAACTCTATAAGTGTAAATGTTTTTACAGTGTAAAATCTTATTGAACAATTTCGTATAGCACCATACATGCTTTACTATGCCATAATAGAAATTAGAAATTTACATTTTTAACCAATTGTATTATTAAAATCACATAATAATATAGATGTATTGTGACTTATATCAAAACACATTAAGTAAGATTTATCTTAAAGCCCCGTGTGTACACAAAGTATATGACTAGTACTTATAGTAGTAAATATAAAAAAAGATACATATAAACATATGAATTTGGGTTTTAGCTCGGTTCAGTTTTGAAACAAAAATCATTTTATAAAACTGGTTCGATTTTAAAACAGTTTAACTTTGTTCGGTTTTCCGTTCCTTGTAGTTAAAAACGAAAGGAAAATCCTTCTAAGAAAACGGCATGGGTTCGATCTTAATTCATATAGAAAAGTCACTAATACAACATGAAAATCGCTTTATCTATGAAGATGGGGCACTTGACACCCACAAGTGCACGCACGTGGTCAAGGTTTTTTCGCGAAACTAAAACCTTTTCGAGACTTGATGATTTATGGGTTATATACTTATATGGACGAGGCAACTAGTGTTTTCAATTAAGTGTTTTTAATCATCACATTTACATAATAGATCTTCATTTATAGTATCACAAGCATTACAACGAAATGCCATCATCGACTGCCACCACTTCACCGTAGCATAACACGAGTTTCTTATAATATAAATCTTAAACTTTAGTATTGAGTGAGACATACGTATCCATATTCATTAACCTTAGGTAATATTAGAATGATGAAGGTTTGTTAAATTGCTTTGCTTTCATTCTATTTTGACACTTCCACTCTTTGTAATCACACAAAAGAATTTTAGTTGTCTTTGTTTTGACAATGTTTACAAGAAGAGTAGCTATTGATCAGGAGCGTTTCATTTTGTATGTACGAACTTTCGATTTCTGAGTTATAAAGATTGATTGTGTTTTTCGCTGTTCTTGCTCTTCGAATCTGTTTATTTGTTCAACTAAATATGACATAATCCATGAAAATCCTATAATTAATGGTCTTATCTAATAAAGAAAAAATTACGCGTTTGTTCCTTGTGGTTTACCCTAAATAACAGGTTTAGTCCCTAAGTTATTTTAATTACACTACACGTACCTATTTTTGAAACTCGTTGCCCATACAGTCCCTATTTTGGATGAGACGTTAGTTTCTCCGTTAAGTGTTTAAATCATATTTTCACCGTTAGTTCCTCTGTTAAATTTTTTTTGCACGGTTAATTCTTATTTTTCAAAATAAATTAAAAAGGGACAATGATCAAACTTGGATCTTTTGCTTAACAAAGTAACGCCCCAACCACTGGACTAAGCGTACAGTGGTGTAAATATTCCATTTCACATTTATTTTAACCTTTTTTTTCATTGGATTTAATATCCGTCTTATACGTTTTGTTCATTTTTATACGTTTTTATACATTTTGTCCGTTGTTTATACGTTTTTGTTCGTTTGTATAAACGTTTTTGCCCGTTTTTAGACGTTTTTGTACACGTTTATTCATTTTCATATGTTTTTGTCCGTTCTTATACGTTTCGTCCATTTTCATACATTGTCGTCAGTTTTCATACGTTTTTTGCCGCTTTATACGTTCTCGTCCGTTTTTATCCGTTTTATACGTTTTCATACGTTTTGTCCGTTTTTATACGTTTTTATACATTTTCGTCCATTTTCATACGGTTTTGTCCGTTTTTATACGTTTTTGGCCGTTTTTATATGTTTTCGTCCGTTCTTATACGTTTTCATTCGTTTTATACATTTCGTCCGTTTTTATATGTTTTTTCCGTTTTCATTCGTGTTTATACGTTTTTGTCCGTTTTTATATGTTCCCGTCCATTTTTATATGTTTACATTCGTTTTATACATTTTCGTCCGTTTTTGTCAGTTTTAACACATTTTCGTCCGTTTTCGTCCGTTTTTGTCTGTTTTTATACGTATGAAAACGCATTAAAACGGACAAACGGATGAAAATGAATAAAAATGGACAAAAACATGAGAACATATAAAAAAGGACGGAAACTTATAAAAATGGACAAGAATGTATGAAAACGGACAAAAACGTACAAAATGGATGAACACGTAAAAAACCGGACGAGAACGAAACAGGAAAAAACGTATAAAAACAGACAAAAACGTAAGAAAACATAAAAATGGACGACAACGAACAAAAACGTATGAAAACGGACGACAACGTATAAAAATGGACGAAACTGTGTGAAAACGAACAAAAACGTATGATAATTGACGAAAACGTATAAAAAACAGACAAAAACGTAAGAAAGCGTATGAAAACGGACGAAAACATATAAGAACGGACAAGAAAGTATAAAACCGTACAAAAACGTATAAAACCGGACAAAAACGTATGAAAACGTATAAAAATGGATGGAAACGGCCAAAAACGTATGAAAATGGACGAAACGTATAGAAACGGACGACACATATTAAAACGGACAAAAACGTATGAAAACGTATAAAAACGGATGAAAATGTATAAAAACGGACAAAAACGTATGAAAACGGACAAAAACGTATGAAAACACAAACCATTAACCATATTTCAAATATGTACAAAGATGAAGTTTCTTAGTTTCTAATATCGAATTGTCAAACATGTCAAAACTACAACGCTCAAACCAAGTACTCAAAGAAATCACAACTTAAAATCTAAAAAACTCTACATCTTGACTCAACCCATACACATCAATTCGTATTTAGAATTTTAAAGTTTTAGGTTCTGAAGTTTCAAGATCAGAAATGGACTCTTGTATGTCGTCAGAGATGATATCCTCAAGAGAATAAGTTAGCTAAGAATCTGTAGAGAGGAAATTACCATATTAATTAAAAAAATATTAAACTTACATTGTGTATGTAGCATTTGATTATATTACTGTACTTTAGGTGAAGTTCCAAACGGGATCTGTAAACATGCAACATCGATTATATTGTACTTAGTACTTACTGTACTTGATATCTGAAGCGTTGCAGGTAAAGTTCCAAACGTGATCTGTAAACCTGCCACATCAAGAAGAATTTAAGCATTGTTTGATAATGGGTCAAAATGGGTATTTTTTGTAATGGTAAAAACATATTGGGTCGAAACATCTTTTGCCAAAAAAGGAGAGGAATAAAGAATTAAAGGCTGTTCCATAACCGCAAAATAAATACTTAAGTAACCATTACCTGAGAAAACGAAGGAAATGACATTCATTACCCCCAAAACTCTTCAAACCTTTCTCCTAGAACGACATACTCTACTCCGCGATCTCCTTGGGGACCCCATTCATGTCATTAATTAATTAGTCATTGTAGCTTGTACATCATGCCAAGTAAGATTTGTACCTATCTATTACGTTTAATTAAGCCTAAAACTGTAATAAGTAGTCCCATTACAGTTCCCTTTTCACATTATTTGTATGCATAAAAATATATTTTGGACAACTTTTGACCCCGTTTCCATTTTAGATTTATTTAATTAGTTTAGCCGTTTGACATCTTAGAAAAAAAGGTAATCCAAATCGATCCATTCATAAGTAAATGGGTTCAATTTACCACATATATCTAGTAAGGTAAAAGGCTTGTGGGGTGAAACATACATGCTATATCTAGTCGGAGAAGAACTTCTTGAAGTGCCACCAAGGCAAAAATCCCTCCTGTTGAGGCACAAATACAATTAACTAAGAAACTTTGAGAATAAAATTAATGGAAGAATTTCTAAAACGACTCTAAAGAATATAAGAAACTTATAAACGTGCGATGAATTACCCGTCGGTGCTGGAAACAAAGAACCAGCTGGATTCTGAGTTGGTGGAGCTGGTTGAACAGGCACTGGATGGGAAGTCTACATATATAACCAGAAAAAGTTGTAGTTAGTGATTATATATAACGGATTCAAGCTCAGAAAATAATTTTCAAAATGAAAACCCTTAGCAATACACGTTACAGATAAATGACATGAGTAATATCATTATTGGTGTAACCGTGTAACAAACACAAAGACAAGTAATAGGAATCCCAAATTTTATCTACAAATACACAAGACTCAATTTAAAGTTTTAAATGATAAAACCTTGTTTTTTCTTCTTTGGAGTATAATATGTAGATAAAGAACACTAACAAAAGAAACTCACGATTATCCATGTTGCTATTGCTTTGTGTTGACAGGGTGCTTGAAAACACATTTCCTCCAAATGCATTTGACTGGTCAAAAGGCGAAAGACTTGCCTGTCCAGAGGATGGGGAAGGCTGCCCAAAAGCTGAGACAGCCTGTCCAAAGGGAGAACTTGTCTGCCGAAAGGGAGAGCTTGACTGTTCTTTGTTAGTATTTATACCCGTTCCACCACAAGACTGACAAACCGAACTCGACACCCCTGAAATATTAAGATAATGGTGTTCATACTAATCAACCACAAAATCTAGAAGTTGAACTAGATTAACACTGAATGCTCATACATGCAATATTAAGTTTCCCACTCCATCCCAAAATCTATTATGCATCCAACATTACCCCTATTTGAAGTTAATGCACAAAGAAGGAATTATTAATTGGTCTAAAGATAAAAACTGTCATTTTTACTAAATTAAAGGCGGAATAATCACACTGTTTTTATAATTTGTGTTTTTATCTAGTGGACAATAATACTGAAACGTAGGGAGAATATATTCTAGAAGACTAAACAACCATGCACAAGAAAAAAAATGTACCAAACGGAGAGCTTCGAGACCCAAATTGACTGCTGCCAAATGCAGACGTTGATTGACCAAACGCTGGACTTGATGCAAAACTGAAAGCCGAGCTACTAGCACCAAAAGTCGTGGTAGGTGAAGAACCAAACAATGGACTTGATGCAAAACTGAAAGCCGAGCCACTAGTACCGCAGGTCGTGGTAGGCGAAGAACCAAATGCAGGGTCACTAGCGGCACCAAATACAGGAGTGGTTGAAACACCAAACACTGGTGCACTTGATACACCAAATGCTGGAGTTCCAAAAGGATTAGATGAAGTTGTATTAAAGACAGATGTAGTTTGTGCTGGTGTTGACGCAAAAGGATTAGTTGGAGTCACAAAGGGTGAAGAATTAAGTGTGGGAGTTGAACAAGCAAACCTAGGATTACCAAAAGTTGAAGTCTTTTGGGCAAGTGGGTTGGTAGATGATGTAGTGGAAGAAAACGGATTTGCAGCTGGCTGTGTAAATGAAGGTGATGAAGAAAAAGTTCCACCAGAAGACTGACCAGCAGGATTTGGCCACCCTGAAACAAAAAGAAAAGACTAATTTGTGCTGGTGTTGACGCAAAATGACTATGGGTCTTGATTCAAACACCATCTATTTTGCCCTACACCAAGATTATAATAGTTTGTACACGATCTTTTTATGCCATACAGGGACTATAGTAATGGCTTTTACCAATTTTACCTGTCACTTTCTTGATCTTCTCGTTTATTTAATGAAAGGTGATATAGTCAAAACCATAAACATAGTGAGTATGGCAAAAGAAGGCGTACAAATCACCATTCAATGATTAAATATTTATTACCTTTATCTCCTGCTTGATAGTCTTCCCATCTAATTTCTTCGTGACTTTTTTCTTTGTATGCAGGCATAGCAGATATTGACTCCAGTTTTCCAGCAGGTTGTGTACCACTGCCACTATCTGCTTCAGGTGTCTGAGCATAAGGGGTTGCTCTACTTCCGGCACGTTGTTGAGTTCCAAAAGATGGTTGACCAAAATTAGGAGTTCCAAATGCTGGATTTGTGGCCTGAGCTCCTGCATGTGTGTAAAGTAACAGCAAAAGTGAACATTTTCATCAACCAGTTAAGAGAGTATTTCTTTTTTCCTCTATTAACACCGAATGCTCATACATGCAATATTAAGTTTCCCACTCCATCCCAAAATCTATTATGCATCGAACATTACCCCTATTTGAAGTTAATGCACAAAGAAGGAATTATTGGTTGGTCTAAAGATAAAAACTGTCATTTTTACTAAATTAAAGGCGGAATAATCACACTGTTTTTATAATTTGTGTTTTTATCTAGTGGACAATAATAATGAAACGTAGGGAGAATATATTCTAGAAGACTAAACAACCATGCACAAGAAAAAAATGTACCAAAAGGAGAGTTTCGAGACGCAAATTGACCGCTGCCAAATGCAGACGTTGATTGACCAAACGCTGGACTTGATGCAAAACTGAAAGCCGAGCTACTAGCACTAAAAGTCGTGGTAGGTGAAGAACCAAACAATGGACTTGATGCAAAACTGAAAGCCAAGCCACTAGTACCGCAGGTCGTGGTAGGCGAAGAACCAAATGCAGGAGTGGTTGAAACACCAAACACTGGTGCACTTGATACGCCAAATGCTGGAGTTCCAAAAGGATTAGATGAAGTTGTATTAAAGACAGATGTAGTTTGTGCTGGTGTTGACGCAAAAGGATTAGTTGGAGTCACAAAGGGTGAAGAATTAAGTGTGGGAGTTGAACGAGCAAACCCAGGATTACCAAAAGTTGAAGTCTTTCGGGCAAATGGGTTGGTAGATGATGTAGTGGAAGAAAACGGATTTGCAGCTGGCTGTGTAAATGAAGGTGATGAAGAGAAAGGGTTTGACTGTGTGTTGTTTGTATTAAATCCCATTCCACCAGAAGACTGACCAGCAGGATTTAGCACCCATGAAACAAAAGCCTAATTTGTGCTGGCGTTGACGCAAATTGACTATGGGTCTTGATTCGAACACCATCTCTTTTGCCATACACCAAGATAATAATAGTTTGTACACATCTTTGTATGCCATACAGGGACTATAGTAATGGCTTTTACCAATTTTACCAGTCACTTTCTTGATCTTCTCGTTTATTTAGTGAAAGGTGATATAGTCAAAATAAACACAGTGCGTATGGCAAAAGAAGGCGTACAAATCACCATTCAGTGATTAAATATTTATTACCTTTATCTCCTGCTTGATAGTCTTCCCATCTAAGTTCTTCGTGACTTATTTCTTTGTATGCAGCCATAGCAGATATTGACTCCAGTTTTCCAGCAGGTTGTGTACCAGTGCCACCGTCTGCTTCAGGTGTCTGAGCATAAGGGGTTGCTCTACTTACGGCACGTTGTTGAGTTCCAAAAGATGGTTGACCAAAATTAGGAGTTCCAAATGCTGCATCTGTGTAAAGTAACAGCAAAAGTGAACACTTTCATCAACCAGTTAGAGAATATTTCTTTTTTCCTCTATTAACACCGAATGCTCATACATGCAATATTAAGTTTCCCACTCCATCCCAAAAAGAATTATTGATTGGTCTAAAGATAAAAACTGAGATTTTTACTAAATTAAAGGCGGAATAATAACACTGTTTTTAAAAATTTGTGTTTTTATCTAGTGGACAATAACACTGAAACGTAGGGAGAATATATTCTAGAAGACTAAACAACCATGCACAAGAAAAAAATGTACCAAATGGAGAGCTTTGAGCCGCAAATTGGCTGCTGCAAAATGCAGATGTTGATTGACCAAACGCTGGACATGATGCAAAACTGAAAGCCGGGCCACTAGCACCGAAAGGCGTGGTAGGTGAAGAACTGAACGCAGGGGCACTAGTGGTACCAAATGCAGGAGCGGCTGAAACACCAAACGCTGGTGTACTTGATACGCCAAAAGCTGGAGTGCTTGAAACACCAAAAGCTGGGGTGCTTGATCCGAAAGGGGAGTTAGAAACTCCAAATGCAGACCTTGTGTTGCCAAAAGCTGGAGTGCTTGTAGTACCAAAAGCTGGAGTGCTTGAAACACCAAAACCTGGGGTGCTTGATCCGAAAGGGGAGTTAGAAACTCCAAATGCAGACCATGTGTTGCCAAACGCTGGAGTGCTTGTAGTACCAAACGCTGGAGTGCTTGATACACCAAACGCTGGAGTGCTTGATACACCAAAGGCAGGGGTGCTTGACACACCAAAAGCGGGTTGGCTTCCAGCTCCAAAAGTGGATGAGCCAAACAGGTTGCTTCTGAAAGCAGGTTGTGATTGTGAAAATGAGCTTCCAAAAAGACTTGATGTTGGAGTTGATCCAAAACCACCAAATGCAGGCTTCTGCCCAAACGCGGATGAACCTGTAATTTGGATAAAAGGACATGAGACATTATATATGAGATCAGAAGGGGATAAAGAGAAGATAGAAAAGAAAATTAAAGATGCTACTATGAAACTCATACTACACAATATTAAGACTACCAACTTCTGTAACTTAAACAATTGGATAAACATTGGATGTTATTGCTAGCAATCTTCGTTTATTATGTAACAGCGTCATAACAACCACATATTCACATCTACAACATACTTCATCAGATTCTTCACATAACCAATGTGGATAATAAAGATGTAGTCAAAGTAATTAGGCGTATAATACTTGAATATCTACCTTAGAATACGTGTGTGGATATGCTTACCACCAAAAGGAGATGACGAGGCAGCACCAAAGGCTGGACTTGAAGTTGTTCCAAAAGCAGGCGTTGAGCTCCCAAAAGCAGGTGATGACGAACCACCAAAGGATGGACTTGAAGTTGCTCCAAAAGCAGGCGTTGAGCTCCCAAAACCAAAGGCTGGACTTGAAGTTGCTCCAAAAGCAGGCGTTGAGCTCCCAAAAGCAGGTGATGACGAACCACCAAAGGCTGGACTTGAAGTTGCTCCAAAAGCAGGCGTTGAGCTCCCAAAAGCAGGGGATGACGAAGCACCAAAGGCTGGACTTGAAGTTGCTCCAAAAGCAGGCGTTGAGCTCCCAAAAGCGGGTGATGATGAAGCACCAAAAACCGATGTGGATCCTATTGGTGAGGAAGCAGGTGTACCAAACACACCAGTAGACGTGCCACCAAAAATAGAACTTCCAGTTTGCGCACCAAAGGGAGATGTACTACCAAATGGTTTTTCAGCAAATGGATTGTTATTTGCATTATTGGTCTGCTCAAATGCTGTTTTAGAAAGAAACAATTAGATGTATACACAAATAAAAAAGAAACTCCATAGAAGTAAGTTCCAAGAGTTAGGCATTTAGGGTTGCGTATATAGGCTTGCAAGATAATATTACTGAATATCGTCAATTATTCGTTGCAGAGTAGTTTTACAAGGAGCTCTTAAAATACGGAGTATCAATACTCAATACTACAAGGAACAGATTGGAAGTATCAAGAGGCTAAAACCAAAGGCAATTTTATCATACATTCTACCAAGTATGATCATTAATTTGTTATGCCAAAATAAGATGCTCATGTTGGAGCATGGCACAGGCTTAGCAATTCGACTCAACTAGAATCAAGGTTGCCTTAGGCACAGGTTTAGTAAGCTTTTATAAGAAAAGAAAAAAAACTTGTCTCTGATATCAACACTAGTTTCCAACTTTGTATTCTTTTAAAAAACTACCAAGATCTCTACTCGTATATCCCAATAAGTAGGTCAATAAGTACAATATAGAGTCAAACACACATAATAGATGGAGTAACTCCACAAATCGGAGGTCTATAACATGCATACAATAGATAACAAAACATGTTAAATAAAATTAAAGATAGCATTTAAATAAACAAGGATTACGGTTGATGGCGCCAAACATAGTTCCTTTGTATTACATCGCAAAACACGTCCAGTATAACAACGTCCTGATGTCAAATTCTGAAAACAAAGTTAACTATATATAATTACAAAATATCTTGAATAAAACACATAACTTCCAACAAATCAAAAACACATCTATCCACAAACAGAAACTTACAAATTACACTGCAGGAAACAGGCATACACCTGCAAATTCTAATCCACTATGCAGTTATCTAACGAGTGCACCCGAAACCTAAACCTCTGCAATTGTATACAATTTTATCAATTAGAATCCAAACTATCAAGAAATTAACACAATAGTAATGCTGGCCTAATTGAAAACGAGGTTCATATGAAAATTAAACTAGTACAACGAAACCTAAATGTCTGCACTTTTAACCAAAATTAATCCGTTTTAATCCAAACTATCGACATGTTGATGCAAGCTATGAATGCTAGGGTTAATTGAAAGCAAACTTAAGACAGATTTAAAAGAGCGCATCAGAATCTAGACTTCTTCAATATTAACCAGTTTTAATATTAATCAAGTTCTTTTCCAAGCTATCAGCAACACATCAATTAATCTTGTGGTTAATTATCAGAAAACTTCATACGAGTTCACTGAATTCTAATTTTAACCAGTTTTAATCGGAACATGATACAACTTATTGATGCTAGTGAAAAATCAAAAGTGAGCTTAAACGAAATCTATTAATGCTAAGGCTGCTCATAAACAAGCCTCATACTGTGTGCACCAGAATCTAAACTATTGCAATTTTATTCGATTTTATTCCAAACTGTGAACAGATTGTTGCTAAAGCAATCTTAAGACGAGACTTAAACATCTGCACCAGCATTTAAACTTCTCCAAACCAATCAATTTTAATCCTATATATATCAACAAAATAACGCAAAACTAGTAGCGCTGGGGCTAGCTGAAACTGAACATAACGAAACGAGTGCACAAGAACCAAAACTTCTACACTTTTATAAATTGTAATAAAAACTATCTAAAGAATTAACACAAAACTAGTAACGCTAGGGCTAATTCAAATAGAACTTAACACGACAATAAAACAAGCACACCGGATCCTAAACATCTGCACTTTCATTAAATTTTATCGATTTTCACCTAAATTATTAATTAATCTCGAGAAATGGGATTACTTACTGTGGGAATTGTAGTTAGGATTGAAGCTTACATAACTCTTAATTTATCATCAAGCACTAAGTTTCCTCCATTTTTTTCCTTTTGGATCGACACACACACCCCACCATGCCAAATGATTAGAAACTTTTAAAAAGGCTTGGAGTTATCCGTTACTTCACTAAGAAGCTAGCTCTATTATGAGTGCTATTTTCTGTTTAGTTGTGACTAGCCGTGGGCAAATCTGGTTTTTTTGGGCTAACCGGTTCGGTTAGTAACCGACCCGGTTTTTGGGCAAACCCGGTTATTTTCAAAAACTGGTTCGGGTCGGTTAGACTTTTGGGTAGAGAAAACCAAACCCGGTACTAACAGGTTTGTAACCGGTTATTATAAGGAAAACCGGTTATAACCGGCTTTGTTAATACAAATAAACCATAAAAACGTTTATTTATATTTTACGATCTTCTAATGTTTTGTCGATAACAAACGTAAAATCATTTTAACGAAACAAATAAAATACGTAAATGGTTTGAACTAATAGTTTCTAACATATTAACATTTTCACATAAAACACTAAAACAAGTATAAGTGATTTTATGATTTAATAAATACATATGTACAACAACTAGTGTTTACATATTTGGGTAAATATACACATAACTAGTATGTAGTATATTGGGTAATATAAATGGGTAGAAACTTAAGTATCATAACCCATTGGGCAAATACATTGAATGTAGTTGGGTACAACCCAAAGCCCATGACCCATGGAGCTTGACCCATAACCCATTGCATGACATCATGCTTATATCATACATGGATAATATCCATAACCCATGGATCAACCCATACCCAAGTGACTAAGTGCATTGCACTCAAGAGATACATTATATCTAGCTAAAGATCCATGGATCAACCCATGACCCATAACCAAAATACCCATGGGTAAAAGGGAGCGTCCCACGGATCCCTAGCTTTACGCTAGACGGATCCCTTGTGGAAGGGATCCGTGGGATCCGGGGAACAGTAGATTTTTTCTTCTATAAATAGTGAGCCATTTCTTCATTATTTCTCACCCCTTTCTAACACACTTTCTCTCGGAGTTAAAAACTCACTAACCTCAGATCCAAGAGATCTATGTTTATAGTTTTGTTTTTGTGTGATCTTCTAGGTTCCTCTTAAAGGAAAGATCACCACCTTTGAAGTCGAGCAAGCTCAAGTCCATGAGTTGCCATGCTTCCTCATCATCAAGTCTACTGAAGTCTTCTTGTTGATGATTCTTTTCTTTCTTCTAAGAAGTGTAGTGTTGAAGACATTAGTGAAAGATGTCTCAAGGGTCAAGACGGAGACATTAGTGAAAGGTGTCTATCGTCCATATTGTAGGCATTAGTGAAAGGTTCCTAGAAGCCAAGTTACAAGACATTAGTGAAAGGTGTCTTGAAGATCTAGCCACAAGACATTAGTGAAAGGTGTCTTGAAGATCTAGTCAAAGGCATTAGTGAAAGGTGCCTTAGATGTACATTCGATATGGTGTGTTTCGATGTACAAGATAGATTAGGACTAGATCCAAGGATATTGATATCCTTGATGATGTTGTAAAGGAGTAGATCTCCTTTGGGATTAGTCGTTGGTGTAGTGTTTGGTAGTAGTTCATCCATTGCAATGGAACTAGGTGCTTAGCCTAGTACCTTATAAAGGTTAGGCGACGTTGTGTAGGTGTGGTTCACCTTGGTGTGAAAGAACCCGGTGGTTAGCCTAGCACCGTATAAAGGGTAGGCGACGTTGTGTAGGTGTGGTTCGCCTTGGTGTGAAAGAACTCGGTATTTAGCTTTGTACCGGAAAAAGGTTAAGCGACGTTGTGAAGGCTTCTCCGCCATAAGGAGATTGGTGTAGTATTTACAAACTCTCGAGTAGGTGACTCGGGGAGTGGAGTAGGGCAAGGAAGGTGTCCTTGTAGCCGAACCACTATAAATACTCGCGTTGTGGCTTTGTGCTTCTTACTCTTATCTTTTCATTACATACCTTTATATGCTTGTTTATCAACATCCAACACACACACCCAAATAGATTGACATAAGTCGATCTAAATAGTTTAAAAGAAAGTTTTAATTGGCAAAACTATTCAACCCCCCCCCCCTTCTAGTTTTCCACAATTGGCATCAGAGAGCTTCGTTACCAAGTTTCTTGAAGTATATTGTACTTTAAAAACTTGATACGATCCATGGTTAATTGAAAACTACAAAGAAGGCTTTTAATAAAAACAAACAACATGTCTTTTAAAACTATATGTTTGGATGTTGATTTGATAACAACATTTTTTTATTTATTTACTTTTTCATTTAATTGCACTAATCTTCTTTGTCATATTGATTATTCAAAGCTCATACCCATCAAGCTATAGGAATCGCTTGGTAACAAGAATACCTTCCTTAAGAATGTATCTTAAACGCAAAGGAGCGGGAATCGTCTAAGTGACATTTGCTGTGTCATTTGTAAAGACAATCCTAAGTGCGCTAGAGGTATGATTTTCTTTTGCTTGATAATTAAGTATGCCTATTTAGGTACTTATATGATTATCTTTTATGCATATACATGTTTTACATGAAGCTTCATTAGGAAGCCTTTTTCTCACATACGTGTTACATTTCTCTTCTAAAGTCGTGCTATATAAAAATTTCGAAACCAAGAAGGATCGTCTTCAACATGGTTTACATCGCCTTCGTACTCATCGTCTTAACACTCATCGCACTTGTGTTCCCTATGATGAAGTTCACATACGGAGACATTTACTTTGTGTTGTTAATCTACATTGGGGTTATATACCCAATCCTTTGTATCATTCTTAGTATTGAAATGAAATATTACTAATAGTCTAGTTATTTAGGTTATTATGTGTTTATCATTTCTTTGTTTTATTTCTTTCTTTCATGATACATTAGAAGTCATGTATGCATGTTAAAAGAAAATGTAGGCTAAAACACATATCTTGGTATAAAACTATGAGATCTAAAAACCTATGCTTTTCATAAAATCTGTTTCTGTAACTACAGATCTACGGATCCCGGAAGTTATACCAGCCGGATCCCTTTTGAAAAGGAACCGTGGGATCCGTCCTACTGGAGAACAGTTTTTCATGCAAATTAAAAACCACTTTTCTTCTAAAAGTAATACTCCACTAGAATGTCAAAACCATAAGTGAGTTAAGTGTCTTTCTTGTTAAAAACCATTGTTAATAAAAATCTAATAAAAACGTTAGATAATCATAGGTTGATCACAAACATCACTTTCTATTAACTCATCTTATCTATAGGTGTCACTATGTCGCACGTATATGAGTTTGATTCTTCACTCTCTAGCGTCTACACTCCTAACATCTCTCTTGAACCCAACACACCTGGCAATCATGTCCGTGGGTTCAACAATCTCGAAACCTGTCACTTTCATGAAGGACATATTGTAGACACATCTCTACAATTCGAAGAAGGTATCAATACCTCCTTCCGAGCCATAGGACTAGAATGTCTTCTCGAAATTAACGAGAAAATATGTCCAAGGTTTGTATTGGAATTCTTCCGTCAAGTCGAACTCGTTCGTAACGAGGATCGTTCTCTATCTCTTTGGTTTTGGATCAAAAACCAAAAGTTTGTTTTGACTCTTGGGCAATTTGCTCAAATTCTCCGAATTCCAAATTATGGACAATGTGCCTTCACTGAAGATTGGTCTCTTGATTCTCTCTTCAATTTTCGTGAAGAAAATAGTCCGTATTGTTCTCACATTCCTTCCCTACAAGACTTAATTCGCATATTATGCAAACCCCATCACTCCAATCCAAACATCATCTACACACGGGATATTCTTGAAGAGTACAAGCCCCTTGCACTCATCCCACGTGAAAATGTTTGGAGTCTTAAGGGAAATCAAGAAATCCTTCCCGCATGTTGTGCTCACATAATGTATTGTGTGCTAACACAACAACCATACAATCTCGCCTACTTCTTTGCAAGGCGAATTGTAAACCTTCAAGGCTCCAAGAATAAACTCATTCCATATGGAATGTTCTTGACGCGCCTTTATCATAATGTCATGCATTTTCATCCTCAATTTCAAAGTCCGTTGTACGTACTTGTGAACAAGATGATGGAACCACTGAACATTTCCCTCATGAAGACGTTCTTCATTCCTGAATCCGCTAACACTCATCAACCATTTGATGATCCATCTAGCGAAAACACTCAAGGAACCTAGTATTATTTCAAATAGGATCAATCCTCTTGTACTCGTGCTTTATCAATGTAATCCTATTTACCTCATGAAATAAAACATCTTACATTTGATATCTTAGTGTTAGAACCCCTTTAAATTAACCTTGGGATATAATGCATTGTCAAGATCATTGCATACCTTTAGTAAAGGTTCTGCTGAGCAGATGGACGGATCCCAAAGTTTGTGTTAGACGGATCCCTACACTTAGGGAACCGTGGGATCCGGCAAACAGAAAATGCAATTGTAAGCATTATATTTCAATCATGTCCTTAGAACACCTCACACTAAGCTAAATATAGTGTCTTAAGGCAAATTAAGTCCTTATCAAGATAAGTAGATCCTTCCTACTCACACGTAACTCACCTAGATCATACTCAAGACGCTTGTAGATCTATCGTTTTCACTTAAACCCATTACTCTTCCGCGATCTAGATCACTGATCATTCTCACATGATCCCTCACATCTAGTCTTAGAAATCTTTCGATTATGGCAAAATTGATCATAAATCATCCTTACCTCAAATTGATCAAAGTTGATCAAATTCTAGTTTTCCCATCCCAAAGCCTTTAGGATATTTTCCAAAACACTATCCCAAGTCACAACCTGATCTCTAGGATCATTTAGCTTCAATTGAAACTCTCATCTTTAGTGTCATCCTTGTTCATTCATTGGTACTTATGAAAGTTCCAAATCCTTCCATAAAAGGCAATCATTAGCTACATCACTCATTACCTTCATGTACTTAAGCACCCCTTCATTTAAGACACTTAGGAGGACTGAAACACTCAAGGTGACATAGATCTTAGATCTTAGAAACATCATTTCTACTATTCCATAGCTGCTGAGAGCCGGATCCCTAGGATTAGCCTAGACGGATCCCCTTGAGGAGGGAGCCGTGGGATCCGGATAACAGTTTATGTCAAACCTTGCTAAAACAATCATTTCAACTCATCTTTCTAACTCAAACACTCCATCTCATCTTAAATGAGTTCCTAGATCAGTACAAACTCTGAAGCTAACTCTTGTGCATGTTAATCATCACATTCCAATGAATCTTAGTGGCTTAAGGCTTAAATGCACTTGCCAAATCTCTTGCTTTATAAACCACATTGTTAGGACTTCCATAGTCATCACCTTCATCCTAACTTTCAGCACTTTTGAAACCCTTACAAATGCAAGGAAATTTCTTCAACCCAAGAAAATTGTTAGGACTAAGTGCATTGCACTCAAGAGATACATTATATCTAGCTAAAGATCCATGGATCAACCCATGACCCATAACCAAAATACCCATGGGTAAAAGGGAGCGTCCCATGTATCCCTAGCTTTACGCTAGACGGATCCCTTGTGGAAGGGATCCGTGAGATCCGGGGAACAGTAGATTTTTTCTTCTATAAATAGTGAGTCGTTTCTTCATTATTTCTCACCCCTTTCTAACACACTTTCTCCCGGAGTTAAAAACTCACTAACCTCAGATCCAAGAGATCTATGTTTGTAGTTTTGTTTTTGTGTGATCTTCTAGGTTCCTCTTAAAGGCAAGATCACCACCTTTTAAGTCGAGCAAGCTCAAGTCCATGAGTTGCCATGCTTCCTCATCATCAAGGCTACTGAAGTCTTCTTGTTGATGATTCTTTTCTTTCTTCTAAGAAGTGTAGTGTTGAAGACATTAGTGAAAGATGTCTCAAGGGTCAAGACGAAGACATTAGTGAAAGGTGTCGATCGTCCATATTGTAGGCATTAGTGAAAGGTGCCTAGAAGCCAAGTTACAAGACATTAGTGAAAGGTGTCTTGAAGATCTAGCCACAAGACATTAGTGAAAGGTGTCTTGAAGATCTAGTCAAAGGCATTAGTGAAAGGTGCCTTAGATGTACATTCGATATGGTGTGTTTCGATGTACAAGATAGATTAGGACTAGATCCAAGGATATTGATATCCTTGATGATGTTGTAAAGGAGTAGATCTCCTTTGGGATTAGTCGTTGGTGTAGTGTTTGGTAGTAGTTCCTCCATTGCAATGGAACTAGGTGCTTAGCCTAGTACCTTATAAAGGTTAGGCGACGTTGTGTAGGTGTGGTTCACCTTGGTGTGAAAGAACCCGGTGGTTAGCCTAGCACCGTATAAAGGGTAGGCGACGTTGTGTAGGTGTGGTTCGCCTTGGTGTGAAAGAACTCGGTATTTAGCTTTGTACCGGAAAAAGGTTAAGCGACGTTGTGAAGGCTTCTCCGCCATAAGGAGATTGGTGTAGTGTTTACAAACTCTCGAGTAGGTGACTCGGGGAGTGGAGTAGGGCAAGGAAGGTGTCCTTGTAGCCGAACCACTATAAATACTCGCGTTGTGGTTTTGTGCTTCTTACTCTTATCTTTTCATTACATACCTTTATATGCTTGTTTATCAACATCCAACACACACACCCAAATAGATTGACATAAGTCGATCTAAATAGTTTAAAAGGAAGTTTTAATTGGCAAAACTATTCAACCCCCCCTCCCCTTCTAGTTTTCCACAGGCTTTTTTTTTTTGCTACTGTTTAGGAGTAAATGTGCTCGGGCTTTCGGTTTTTTTTCCATTCGCATTTTATACATAATAACTCAAATAACTTCAACTTTTATTAAATAAACTCATAATATGTCAAACATAAACTACTTAAACATAAGATAATACATTGAGCGATTTATTAATCGGAAAGCTAATATATTGTGCGATTTATTAATCGGAAAGCTAATACATTAATCGATAATGAGGTCTTATTCGGAATCTCCGGATCCGAACCTAGCTTGGTCATCTTGAGCGATTTCTTTATCGGAAAGTGAGATTCTATAGCCCTCTTGCGTTTCGATCTCAAGTATTTGTGGTTCGATCTCTAAATAATTGGCTTCAACATTAGAAATGTGTTGTATACGTTCTTGTGCGTCTAAGTGATCCTTTAAGCAAATACACATCTCCAAAGATGTCGGCGCGAGTCTTGTTCTTTGAATCGTTAATACCCTTCCACTAAGAGAAAAACATGATTCCGAAGCTACCGTAGAAGCTTGTACGCTTAGTAAATCTCGAGCCATCTTGGATAGAACGAGAAATTGAGATTGCCTTCCTTTCCACCAAGACAAAACATCAAAGTTTTCAAATTCTTCTTGTCCCATAGAGCTTATCCAATCGGTTCCGATATATATCCCAGATTCGTTAGTACCGGTTTGCTCACTCCTAGCCCGTTTAACACTTTGTTGTCTTAAAGTTTGAAATAAGTTAAACCTCGAACTCAAAGAGGATGATGAAGCACCACAACTCATTGAAACATTAGTTGAACCATATTTACTAAAATAAATATCAAATAAATCTTTAAAACATTTGTTAAAATAAGCTTTTGCATTCATTGCATAGTTAAGGTTTTCTAATTGCAAATCCAAATCAATAGAAATCTTCTCGACAAGTAGTTCCACCCACTTAATGTTAAAGCATGGGTCTAATGCAGCGACATAAGTAATTACCGGTGGAATTTCTTTGAAATATTTTCTAAGTTTTTCTTTTATAGGCTCAACCATAATATCATATGGTGGACCACTTGATTCAAATTCGTTTATTTTTTTTTAACACATTTCAAAAATTTGTTGGAGTACCCTATCACTCGTGGGATAATAAACACCCAATAATAAAGTAGTTGCATCTTTAAAAACTTCGAGTAATTCGGTTAATTTTTCAATAATTACCCAATTTTCGACGGAAAATGGTTCAGCTAGGTTATCACCGGCAAAATCATCATGAAAAGTACTTAAAGCAATTTTTTGGCGTAAAGCACTTTTAAACATATAATAAGTCGAGTTTCATCTTGAAGGAACTTCCATATTAGGTGTTAAAAAATGGGTTTCGTTTGCTTGACCTTCAAAAGTCTTGGTGTATCTATGAATAACACGAAAGAAAAAGGGCTGAGATCTTTTTATTTGTTGTCATTGATGTTCGAGTTTTGTTTAGATGTAAATGGGATTGTAATATGAGGAGATGGTGATAAAGTAGTGATGGATTTGGTTTGTGTTGGTGTTGAACGTGGCTCTGGTGACTTGGTTTTTAATTTCAGTCATTTTTTTCTTTCTTTTCATTCAAGGTTTGGACTGATGATGGATTAAAAACTGAGGTCCATATTTGAGTTTGATATATTGGTTGTGGTCAACTCCTTCTTCTCATCTCCGTCTTATCTTTTTGGTCACTTTTCGAGTAACATACTCGAAAGTTTTGTAACTTATTCAAAAGTTACTCGAAACTTAACTTATTAGAAAGTTAAATATTTCGAATAACTTTACAAGTTATTCGAAAACAGGTCAAATGACTGTAACCACCAAAGTATAAAAAAAAATTCCGTATACAAAAAAAGGTGGTAAAAGACAGCTTCTAAACAATATACGAACCACAAAAATCATCAAAACAAACAACTTGGCTCCTTATACCAATTGTTGGAATGAAAATATTGATGATTTATGTGATTCGGGAGGTCGAGGTTGGTGATTAAAGATGATATACATGGTGATAGTTTCTAGAGAGATAAAGTAGAGAGATGGTGAAAGAAAATAATATTTATTAGATTAAAAGATGAAGTTACACAATGTCATGAGAGTCATGAGGGGTATTTATAGGCTCATTACAATATGACAATCCTACTTGTACAATAGTAGTCCCTGCGGGCACAACTAACTACGTATCTAGTCCAATTCACGTTTAAGACGTTATCTTTACAAATAAGCGAGGCTAACACTATTTCTAGTTTTGTAAAATTTTGGAATGAAAATTTATCTTCACAAAACATTTGAAAATATAAAAAACGCTTTTAGTTAATGTTTGTATTTTCTATTTTGAAGAAGAGCAAGAGGGTTGTGGGTTAGAAAAGAAAATAAGGAAAACAACTAAAATTTATTTTGTAATTTTCCTTATTATGTTAGGAAATAGAGGATTTTGTGTTTTGCAAAATATTTTATTGGAAAACACTAACTTGAACACGTTCTCTGTTTTTCTTATTTTCCACAAAACATTTAGATTTAAGATCATTTGAGGACAAAAGATTCTTTACATACCAAAGGATCAATCTTCACCCTCTATTTTTATTTGATCAAATGGATGAGATTAATCCAAACAATTTAAAAAACCTACTTTCATCATTTTTTTTTAAATATTAATATCTTTCAAATCGTTAATCGTTAAGCGAAAAAAATATATCATTGCGACGGACATTTAATTATCTTTATATAGATAGACACTTTGATATACTTTCGACAATTTTTTTCTTCGTATTTTTCACGTTTTTTTTTTAAAGTTTTTTTACGTTACTGAAATTTGCATTAAAAAATCATATATGATTAAACACTAATTTAAATATCACATGTGATATTAGTGTTAAATCATATATGATATGTAATATCACATGTGATATCAGTGTTAAATCAAATATGATATGTAATATCACATGTGATATTAGTGTAAAATCACATATGATATACATATCATATCACATATGATATACATATCATATCACATATGATATTACATATCATATATGATTTAACACTAATATCACATGTGATATTCAATTAAGTGTTTAATCATATATGATTTTTTCTCATGTAAATTTTAATAACGTAAAAAAATGAAAAAAAAAACGGAAAAATGTGAAAAAAACCGTTTTTTTTTTCTTTTTTCGAAAGTATATCAAAGTGCCCGTCTATAGAAAGATAATTAAATGCTCGTCGCGACGGTGTAAATATTTTCGCTTAACGATTAACGGTTTAAGAGACATTTAAATTATTAAAAATAGGTGAAATAATAAAATGCTTTTAATCTCTGCCATTGATTTATTTTTAGATATATGGTGGAAATGAATTCTTTAGTATATGAGAAAAATTTGGTATGTAAAATAACTCTCCTCAAACATTTAATGAAAAACAAGCGTCACCCAAAACATTCTAAGAAATAGCTATCCATAAACTCAAGATTATGCACTTAATTGTAAGTTATCAGTTTCCATGCATAACTTTTTATAAGTTTACAAAATTAACATGATATTATAAATATCAAATAAAAACATCACATTTAAATTAAAGTGTTCTTAATAACAAAATACCACGTACACATGTGTTTATAAATAGTTAAATTCAACAATGACATCGTTTGCATGTCAAACGCATATAAGACATTTACCACAGGACTATAAGGGGGTGCTTGGTTGGGGGTAATGGGGGTGGGGAATGGCAAAGGTAATGATTAAACATGCTTGGTTAGAACTAGGGAATGCAATCATTGTTTAGTATTGGGTAATGGGGCATTACCCAGTAAATTGAGAGGTATGGTAATGATTACCCACCACCACCAGAAGCAGCCACAGCAAGCAGTAGCCATCACCACCAGCCACCACCACCACCAGCCATCACCACCACCACCAGCCACAACCATTAGCAGCCACCACTACCACCACCAGCACCACCAGCCACCACCACCACCACCTACTTCCACCACCACCACTAACAGCCACCACCAGCATCCACCACCACCACCAGCAGCCACCACCACCAGCCATCACCACCACCAACAGTCACCACCACCACCAGCCACCATCATTAGCAGCCACCACCATCACCACCAGCCGCCATCACCACCACCAGCCACCACCACCACCAGCATCCACCAACAGCCACCACCACCACCAACCACCACCATTAGCAGCCACCACCACTAGCAACCACCACCATCACCAGCAGCCACCAACACCACCAGCCATCACCACCACCAGCCACCACCACCACCAGCAGCCACCACCACCACCAGCCATCTACCACCACCATCTACCAGCCACCACCATCACCACCAAAAGCAACAACCACCACCACCACTAACCACCACCACCACCACTATCAGCCACCACCACCACCACTTTTGAGGTTAATGTATTTTTTTCATGCCAAGCACTATCAAAGATAATGATAATCACCATTACATTCTTTTGCATTCCCTTTGCATTCCCATTGCCTTTCCCTTTTCCATTCCTCATTTTGAACCAAACGCACCCTAAGTTTTATAATAGCTCAAACCGAGCCCTTATAAGCTTGATATCACCTTGTTTTGTTTCAGTAGCTCATTGTTATGCTCGAACTTGATAAAATATCTACTTTAATGCACTTGAGCCCGATCTTAGAGCATCTTTAATTTTTATTTTATTTTATTTTTTTAAAACTTGGTGCTATTTCAATAAGTTACTAAAATGACTTATTGAATTAGAGACACTACCTTATTACCAATTAAAGGTGGTATCGACCGAGTGTTGGAACTTTTGAAGATACTAGTTTTTTTATTAGTTTTCCATCTACACTCACAATGTCATTTTTGCATTGATGAAAAACTATTGAACTAGTTTTCGCATTGCAAAAGGATGTACAACATGACTTGTTGAATGACAAAAATTATTAAAAAGCTTATAAAATGTATCAAATCTTTGGAAACTTGATTGCATTGTTTTTTCTTTGTGTAGAAAACTTGAAGCATTGTAATGCTCTTGTTGCTTGATTCATGATTCCACTATATATGGGTGATAACCGGTTTCAAAAGAATTATTTATAATGTTCAGTGTTCACACCAATATAATAAGCAAAAAACCTTACAAAAATACCAACACATTAAACAAAATTCATGCACAAAAACATAGGTTCTTTAATTTCCAATATCAAATCATCAAACATGTCAATACTACAACGCTGAAATAAAAAACTTAAGAAATCACAACTTCAAATCTAAAAACCTCTACTTCTCAACTTGACTCATATTCGCATTCGATATTTTTTGGGTACATGGAGGCTGGTAAATCACTAGCGCTCCACACTTGTTTGATGTGTTTCCAGTGCCACCTGTTTTAGCAAAAAGACAGTAAAGTAAGGAACTTTAATAATGAGAACCAACTGGATTCGGAGTCGGTTGAGCTGATTAATATGAGCATTCAATTACCTGTTGTTTCCACCAAATGAGAACCAACTGGACTTTGAGTCGGTTGATCAGCAAATGTAAAAGATGGTGAAAAGGAAGACTACATACATAAACAACAGAAGTATTAGACAGCGACTATATATATACTGGATTCGTTAAATACCATTATCGGTATAATAAAGAGAAATAGAAGTCTAACGAGTCTCCATTCACAAATCACAAATGCATGTGATTTTATCTATATTGGAGAATAAACTTGAAACGAAAAGAGTATTTATATTAATAAAACACATATAAAATAAAACTAGCAAAAGGAACTTACGGTTGTCTGATTGAACCCCATACTGCTCGTGCTTATAAGTGGGGTGCCAGAAAACATTCCTTCAGATGCATTTGATTGACTGAAGGCTGAAGTACTCTGCTCAAAAGCTAAGCCTGTCTGCGCAAGGGGTGAACTTGTTTGTCCAAAGGGTGAGATCGACTGAAATAAATTTGCCGATTGAGTAACTGTACGAAAGTATAGGCAACCAAGATGAACAATATAATCTTTATTCAGATCTAAGCTGCAATAGTCAGCTTAGATTAAGTTTACAATAGTATCCAAATGTTACAAGGTTAGATTAATGTCAATGAGACAATAATCATGTAGATGTAAAGACAAGACAAGATCAGTGAAATGATCAGAAAGAATAGAATAGAGTGATACAAAAGACTGCACACCCAAGTGTTTGTAACCCTAGATAAACGGACTTATTAAATAGGAGATTAAGTTTCACTAAGACCCCTCTAACGGCTAGAAGGGACTCATCAGTAGAAACGAAGAAAGGCTTCAGCAGAAATGAGCTTCTTGGAACTTTAAATCTTTTATCTTTTGTCCAGGTTAAACCCCTGTAATTAATCCTGCAATAAGCCACAACTTGAAAGTCATTAGTAATTGATAGAATGATATGTTTGCCACAGATTACCAACCCAAAATTTAACATTCCCCCTTAATCTGATGGGCAAACATATCAAACAGTATCAATTTTTCACACAAAAATTTATGCTGATAGACAGGGAGGTTCTTTGTGAGTATGTCTGCAGTTTGGTTTGAAGAACCAATCTTTTTTGCATTTATAACACCTCTAGCAATTTTTTCCCTGATGAAGTGAACATCAATTTCAAAGTGTTTTGATCTTTCATGGAAAACAGGGTTGGCAGCAAGTTGTAAAGCAGATTTGTTATCACAAAAAAGATCGACAGGAAGATTGATATCAACTTTTAGGTCTTTTAGGATTTTTTGAATCCAAATGATTTCACAGGCAGCAGTAGACATAGATCTATATTCTGCTTCTGTGGAAGATTTTGAAAGAGTATTTTATTTTTTACTTTTCCATGAGATTAGACAATTATTAAAGAAAACACAATAACCTGTGACAGATTTTCTGGTTTTCTTGCATTTAGCCCAATCAGCATCACTATATCCTTCAAGATGATTTTCAGAGTTGCTGAAATTGTACCTTAGACCTTTTCCTGGAGCTCCTTTTAGGTATCTCAGAACATTGAGGGCACATTCCAGATGAGACTTTAAAGGAGAATGCATATATTGTGCCAGACAGTGAACTGAGTATGAGATGTCAGGTCTTGTATGGGTGAGATAGATAAGTTTCCCAAGTAACTTCTGATAACCAGTGATGTTGACAAGCAAGGGGTCATCAGCAGTGGGAATGTATGGAAGGACAGAGTTGGGTTCCATAGGAGTGGACACAGGTTTGCACCCAAGAAGACCAAATTCTTTGAGGAGTTCAAGACAATATTTTCTTTGGGAGAGACAAATGTCATTCCCAGTTTTTAGAACCTCAATGCCAAGAAAATATTTTAGATTTCCCAAGTCTTTAATATGAAACTTTGTTTTTAGGAACTCTTTGAATCGGTTTATCTCATCAGTGCAATTTCCAGTGAGGACAATATCATCCACATAAACAAGCAGAGCAATAAACTTGTTATTCTCTGATTTGGTGAACAAAGAGTGATCATTAACAGATTGAACAAAGTTGTTTTCTTTTAAAACACTGACAAGTTTTTCATTCCATTTCCTGGGAGCTTGTTTTAAGCCATATAGAGATTTGACAAGTTTACAGACTTTATTCTTATTGTTCTCATTACAGAACCCCTTGGGGATGGTCATATAGATATCCTCATCAAGATCTCCATACAAGAAAGCATTATTAACATCAAGTTGAAAAAGAGGCCATTTGTTTTTAACGGCTAAGGCAATAAGACATCTGACAGTAGACATTTTTACAACAGGGGAAAAAGTTTCATCATAGTCTATTCCTTCCCTTTGGTTATAGCCTTTAACAACTAGTCTAGCCTTGTATCTATCAACTTCACCATTGGCTTTATATTTGATTTTAAATATCCATTTGTAGCCAATAGGAGTTCTATTAGGAGGTAGATCAGTTATATCCCAAGCATGGTTTTCATTTAAGGCCTCAATTTCAGAATTCATAGCATCAACCCAATTACTGTCATGGATAGCCTCTTCATAACAGGTAGGTTCAATACTTTTATTAAGACTAGATGCAAAGCAGTAATTATCTTTGTTAAGATTGGAGTAATTAACAACCTTTTCAACACCATATTTGACTTTTCCTTCTATAATAAAATCATTAAGATTACTGGGCAATTTGGAAGCTCTGGTTGACCTTCTAGCAGTAGTGGCTGGCAAGCCTCTTTCTTGTTCAGCAGAATCAGGTGTTGTATCAGCAGGATCAGAAACTGCATCAGCAGGATGTGAATCATGTGATATGTTGCCCTCAGGGTGTGTATTATCATCTATAGATGTTGCAACTGGTTCGTCAATCCTAGTAGGATGATTTACCACTGTGCCATCATCATAGGATGTCACTCTCCCTTCATCATTGGGACTTATTTGTGAGTCAAAGAAATTTTTGTGATTTAAATCTTTTGGTACAAAAGTTTCAACAAAAGGTTTTGACACAGAATTTTTCATTTTGAAGGGAAAAACAGTTTCATAAAATTTGACATCTCTGGAGTAAAAGATATTTTTTGTTTCAAGGCTTAAGAGTTTATAGCCTTTCTTCTCATTTGAGTAACCAATAAAGACACTTTTTTCAGACCTACTACCAAATTTATCAGAGATGTTGAGAATGGTGGCATAGCATAAGCAGCCAAAGACTCTAAGGAGAGAGAGTGAAGGGTCATGCCCATACACAAGGAAGAACGGGGACTTGCCAGACAGAACTGAAGAGGGCAACCTGTTTATGACATAGGCAGCAGTTAGAACACATTCAGACCAAAGATTTAGAGGTAATTCCCCCTGAAACATGAGGGATCTAGCTACATTAAGGAGATGCCTATGTTTCCTTTCTGCAATACCATTTTGTTGTGGTGTATAGACACAAGAGGTTTGATGTAAAATTCCTTTTTCATGGAAAAAATGTTGAAGTTTATTATTGACAAATTCTGTCCCATTATCACTTCTAAAGATCTTGACATTGTGTTCAAATTGATTTGATAGCATATGAGTGAAATTAACAATGGAAACATAAACATCATCCTTCCCCTTAAGCATATAAACCCACACTGCCCTGGAATAGTCATCAACAACAGTTAAAAAATATTTGTAACCATCTCTGCTAGTGACTTTATATGGTCCCCATACATCAAGATGGACAAGTTGACCAATTTTAGTTGATTTATGTTCACTTAGAGGGAATGGTTCCCTGGTTTGTTTAGCTTTATTACAAGTATCACAGAGATGATCAGTTTCAGATGTATTATCAAATTTAAGAGTGGGTTTAAGTATGTGTAGGACTTGGTCAGAGGGATGACCAAGTCTTTGATGCCAAAGATTTTTTGAAACATGACAAACAGATATGCAGTTATTAGAGGTAATCTTACATGTAGAATCAATATCAAACATATATAACCCATTGTGTTGTTTACCAATCCCCACAATCCTTTTTTGATGTAAATCCTGTATATAACAGTTAGATTCATTAAACCCAACAAACATCTTATTATCTTTAGCAATTTTATGAACAGACAGCAAACTAACATTGTACTCAGGAACAACAAGTACATCAAAAAGAGTTAGGTCATTATTGACCTTTAAATCACCAATTTTAGTAATTAAGGCCTGAGTACCGTTGGGATGTCCAACAGTTAGACCAAGATTTGAAATGTTAACAACATTGATTAAGAATTTTTCAGTCACAGTCATGTGCTGATTTGCACCAGAATCAACAATCCAACCAAGACTGATGTTTCCAGTTAAGGTTTTAGTGTTGTTGTTAAAAAACTTGTTGAAGTTTATATTAAACTTGACACTGCCATTAAAGAAGGTTCCTGAGAAATTTTTACCTGCCAAGTTTGCATTAGCAGATGACACATTGTTGTCATTGAGAAGACTCATAAGTCTTGAGAGCTGTTCATTAGACAAGGAGACAGGAGAGTTGCTAGCACTATTATCAGTGACACGATTGGTTTCAGCAGAAACATTGTTACTGCTGAAAGGTTTACCATTAAAATTCCTTTTGACATATCCAGCAGGATAGCCAACAAGATCATAACATCTATCAATAGTATGACCAGGTTTTTTGCAATTTGTGCATTTGAGGTTCATGTTTGGTCCTCTACTATTAGAGCTGTTACCAGTATTGAGACCAGAAACTTTGTTGTTAAAAACTCTTTTGTTATCAAAAAATTTTCCACCATCAGAAGTTTTTGCAGCAAAAGCTGTAGCATTGGGTTTAGTAGAACTATTCCCAGATGATACATTTCTATGAGACTCTTCTCCAGAGACAACAGAGAAAGCAGTTTTGACATTAGGTAAAGGATCTCTAGTTAAAATATTGCTTCTGATAGGAACATAGGAGTCATCAAGACCCATAAGAAATTGCATTAACTTGATTAGCTGATTATGTTTTTCAAAATGTTTTGCAGCCTCACAAGTGCAAGGAGGCAAGCTAATCATACAATCAAATTGTTTCCATAAAGAGTTAAGGTTGTTATAGTAATCAGCAAGAGGGGACCCATTTTGACTAAGTGAGTTTATATTTTTATGCAGATTAAAAATAGCTGAACCATCAACCTTATCATAGGTATCTTTAAGATCATTCCACATTTCATAAGCAGTTTTAGCATATATAGCACCAGCAAATAGTTCAGGGCTGAGAGAGTTAAGAATCCAAGTAACCACAACAGAGTTACAAGTATCCCATTGATTAGCAAGATTAGGGTTCGAATCATCTCTTATGCAAGTACCATCAATAAACCCTAATTTATTATGGTTCCTTAAGGCAAAAGTCATGGCCATATTCCATATTTTATAATTTTCACTTCCAGTGAGTTTGATAGTAATGATGGGAGTCCCATTAGTGTTATTAGGGTGTAAGTACAAAGCATCCCCAAAGGATAAGCTTTTCTCGGTGGAACCACCACCACCAGCAGAATCACCAGCAACCATAATATAGACAGTAAGACAGACAAATAATACAGACAGGGATAATAATAAGACCAAATAGAAAGATAAATAAGACTATGAATTTAAGAAACAACAGGCACCAAGCCTGTGGACTAGGGTAAACCAGAGCAGGTATTCGTACCACTCAAAGGTGGTAGATCAAGATGTTAGTCTACCCGTTTGCACTCACAAAGACTTAAGTACTGTATGTTTGAAGAAGAGGTAAGACTTAGACTTACAGAGAGATATGCAGCGGAAGAACAGATCACAATTACCTTAGATTCACTTAGTCTAAGGCTAATTGTAAGTATAAGATAACCAGTGATTACACAAGTAGCAATAACCCCAAACCACCAATATGTTGCCGAAGAGAATCAATGAGCCTGACGCTCTGATACCATGTACGAAAGTATAGGCAACCAAGATGAACAATATAATCTTTATTCAGATCTAAGCTGCAATAGTCAGCTTAGATTAAGTTTACAATAGTATCCAAATGTTACAAGGTTAGATTAATGTCAATGAGACAATAATCATGTAGATGTAAAGACAAGACAAGATCAGTGAAATGATCAGAAAGAATAGAAGAGAGTGATACAAAAGACTGCACACCCAAGTGTTTGTAACCCTAGATAAAGGGACTTATTAAATAGGAGATTAAGTTTCACTAAGACCCCTCTAACGGCTAGAAGGGACTCATCAGTAGAAACGAAGAAAGGCTTCAGCAGAAATGAGCTTCTTGGAACTTTAAATCTTTTATCTTTTGTCCAGGTTAAACCCCTGTAATTAATCCTGCAATAAGCCACAACTTGAAAGTCATTAGTAATTGATAGAATGATATGTTTGCCACAGATTACCAACCCAAAATTTAACAGTAACAAAGTTAAATCCACTACCAAATGGTGAAGGCTGAGTTATAGCTCCAAAACAAGGAGTTGAACCAGATACAGAAGTCGATGTCTTTGGTGTATCAAAAGGTGAAGGCGAAGTTCTAGCTCCAAAAACTGGAGTAGTAGTCGATGTTCCAGAAGATGATGTATTTGTTGTACCAAAGGGTGTGGAAATACCAAGCGATGGGACCGTACTCTGCCCGAAATTTGGGCCCGTCCCATGCGGTGAATTCATTTGTCCAAGAGCGGGTGAATTTGACTGAAACAAAGGTGACGACTGAGTGTTACCAAACGCAGAATTTATTCCTCGGGCTTGAGTTGTCCCAAAAAGAGACGTCGTGGTTCCAGGATTTGATGTATTTGGTGTACGGAAAGGCGAAGTTGGTGCTCGAAAACTAAAAGTTGTACAAAATAAAGATGGTGTTTGTGATTGTGCTGACCCAGAAAGATTAGATGTTGGACCACCTAAAACAAAAGAAAGACTAATTAATCAGGATATTATCGATAGGAAAAAGTGGTATGAGTAACACCACAATGATATGGATGGCGATTTGTAAACCATTTTTTTTTGCCATACACCACTATACTAATGATTTCAGTATATCACGAGTTTCCGATAATGGGTGAAGTAGTTAAAACCATAAATATGATATGTATGTCACCATTCTATGATCAAATGTTTATTACCTTTAGCTCGTGATTGATAGTCCTTCCATCTAAGTTCTTCGAGACTTTTTTCTTCGTTAGCTGATATTGACTCCGGTTTTTCAGCAGGTTGTGTACCATTGCTAGTGAATGCCTCAGTTGTTTGAGCATAAGGAGGTGGTATACTTCCCACATGTTGATATGGTTGCCCAGAAACATAACTCCTAAAATCTGGTGCTGTGGCGTGAGCTCCTGGATATGTATATAGTAACAAAGATTCAGCAAATTAGTAATCATTTTAAATGGTGTGTCAAATAATATTTCTTTTCTCCTACATTGCCACATTAAAAACTACTCTTTCCGTCCCAATTTATTGTCCGTATGTTCCAAAATAATTGTTTGCTTCTAGAAAGGGGGAATAAGTTATATCGATTTAAGTTTCCCATATTACAGAACACAAAGAAGCCGTAAAAAGTTGGTCAAAGAATAAAAAGGTCATTCTGCTAAACTAAAGCTGTCATAGTTACACTTCTTTAGAATTTTGTGTTTTTGTATAGTCGACGATAATTTTGGAACGTGAGAGTTTTTAAGTCTAGAATAATAACCAGGCATGAAGAGAAAAAAGTACCAAACGGAGAGCTTTGAGCCCCAAATGGGCCGCTGCCAAATGCAAATGCTGATTGACCAAACAGCGGACTGAATGAGAAACTGAAAGAAAAGCTAGTAGCACCAAAAGCAGGAGTGGGCAAAGAGCTAAAAGCTGGAGTACTTGAGGCAGTAAATGCAGGAGCGCTGGAAGCACCAAATACTGGGGTACTCGGAGCTCCAATAGCTACAGTGACTGAAACACCAAAAGTAGGAGTAGGCAGCAAAGAGCCAAACACTGAAGTACTCGAGGTACCCAATGCGGCAGTGCTCGAAGCACCAAATGCTGGGGTATTTGTTGCTTCTAAAGTTGGAGTGGTCGATCCAAAAGGGGAGTAAGAAACACCAAATGTAGAACATGTGCTGCTAGACGCTGAACCAACGGCAGGTGTGCTTGAGTCACCAAAGGCATGGTTGACTGTGTTGGAAATGTATATATTTACAAACATGTGAATGTCCGGATTCGAACTTGTGACCACGGGATTGCACACATTAGCGAATGAGAATTAAAGTTAATAATTAATGTTTATGTTTACGATTAATTATTACACATTAAGTCCGGTTAACGATCGTTAAGTATTTAACGGAAAAATGACTAACGACCGTTAAATGGAAAAGAGAAGGACTAGAAATGGAAAACTTGGAAAAGTTATGGATTGGGCTTTGGGCTTTCATTGGTGGCCGGCCATAGGGCCTATACAAAGCCTAATTCACAAACTTGTTCCCTAAGTTTACCTACTAGTATATAAGGAGGGGTAGGTTCTAGGGTTTCATACACTTGTGCATTGAATTAACCCTAGATCTCTCCTCTCCTCTCTCCAGTCCATTATTCGGCCGAACACCCCAAGTAAGGGAGTTTGATTTCGTTTTTCTTAAACGAGGACTTGTGTTAGATCTAGCAATCGCTTGATTCGTTTGGTTAATTCGTGTGTACAAGAACGTGGTTGTAAGACATTATTCTTACACCAATAAGTACTTCTTTGGTTTGCTTTGCTCGAGGGTTGTTTTGCTTTGCTCGAGGGATTTGATATTCGCAAGAGGTACGTTACGCATACTTTCAGTTAATTAATTTATTTGTTATGATCTTAAGTCTTCCGCTGTGTACTCTTGATGTCTTTATGTTTTATTGTATTTTCTATATCATAAACTCAACAGTGGCATCACGAGCCTTGTATAACAAGTAATTAATTACTGAAACACATAATTAAAATAAACATGAATGTGTTATTATTTGTATGCTTAGATCTAGGGTTTGCTTAACCTAAACCCTAATTTTGGAAGGGGGGCGTTTTTTATTTTGTGCCCTAATTAGGTTTTGTAAACTATTGTTTTAATTGGATTAGAAACCCTAAGATGCATACAACTTTATGTGTATATGCGTAACTTTGATTTAATTGCATTAATTGTTAAGTGTAATTTTATGTCCATGATAATTACATGCATGTTTTATCATGGATATGCTTTTATTGTATGTCTTTCGTGGTTAAGTGATATACACTATTTTTGATAGATCTAAAATTGGGGAAGACCTCAATATATATATTAATTGGTTAATTAATAGGATTTATCTAAACCGTTTGCATGTGGCTAATTGATATGCATGACTTTATTTGTTATGCATTTATTGTTTATTTGTTTATTTTTTTTTAAATACTTGCTTGTTTGTGTTTTGTAACAAGGGTATTTTTACAAGAAAAATAAACTGATCTAAACAATGGTGAAACATGTATTTTTAAGAATAGTAATCATAATCGTTTAATTGATTGATGACTTTGGTACAAATGACTGAACGGCTCACCCATGAGAATGAACTAATAAAAGGGGTTTAAAGAAGTGCGCACAGTCACACTGAAAGGATGTCTAAGGTTGTGCTTTAGCGCGTACCTGGTCCTCTGCCCTCTGTAAGTTCGAATGGAGCTACTTAGTAAGCCATTATATGTGCAAGCTCATCTTAAGGGCGAATTAGTGTTGATTCCATGCGCCACTTCGGTGGTAATTATCCGAAACACTAAGTGTTTACACTTATGCAAAAGTACGGTATAATGGATGATAATTAACACTAAATTCCTTGATTGGTGAAACCAATACCTCAATTAAAGTTTGATGATGAAAAACTTAAACATTAAAACAAGATATAAATGTTTTAATAAAACCTATGTTACAAAGATGAATGCATGACATCTTTGTACATATTTGATTTAACATCAAAACTATTACCCTTTAATTTAAGTTATATGCCATCCAACGAAACGGAAACACCTAAGATTACTTTCTATTTGCGTGAGATCGTGACTTAGATAGTAATCAAAGGGTAAAATGTCCACGTGTCGTGAGAACGGGCATGGACGATTTTGCAGTTTCTTAAGTTGGACAACTTAATTGAGTTATGTAGTGAGAACTGGCAACTCAAGGCATAAGATGGGATAAAACATGTTTACATGGCAATTGAAATTGGCTATATGTAAATCCCATAAATCTAGGAATTGCAATTGAAATTGGCAATTGAGCACAAGCTCTACCACTTTGTATAAGGTTCATTACTAGCAGATCAGCTGACGTGATGAGATTATGACAATTTGGATCCTAGTTTTCAGTGAAAATTAAATGGTTATATGTTTATGAACCATGGGTGTTTAATTTTCTTGAAAAGGTTAATTATCGAAAATACTAAAATTGAATTTTGTAATTCTTTTGAATGTATAATTGCAACATTTAACCGTAAACGAAGTTTAGTCTTTGATCAATAAATTGTTCCATTCTGCTTTCAAACAAATGTTTGATCGAGAATAATTTACCGAAAAGACAAACGAAGTCTCTTTTCCATGGGAGAAGCATGAGACTCAATCCTATTCCTTTTCATGAATGAGAAAGGTATAATAGGAACATTTGAATTGTCTAAATTCTAAATGTAACTCATAGCAATGAATTGCACATCTTATTTTTCATAAAGATTTCATTACCTTCATTTGGTGAATGAATTCTTTTGTAACAACATGAATGTTGATTAACTGGAAAATATATATGTGAGTTACTAAATTAGAAGCTAGACTAATTACCGCGAAAATTGGTAAAAGGCAAACTAGCATATTTTATCTAGTTGTTTTGCTTTAGCCTTTAAAGGTGCTACATACCAGTATGGGCATGGTAGGCCTGTTAAGGAAGAAATTGCATACCCAATTTTTCAAGTTAATGACTTTGATGGATAACCCATCATTCATAGAGTAGAATACACCTTTTAGTACCTTAGTAATGATTACGTATGGTTCTTTAAAGGTGTAGGAAAGTAAAAAGCAAGCAAGTTGTTTTAACTGGTTATGCAACACTTACAATGTTGTCAGATTCAGTGAGAGCATTTGTGTTGCATTACTGAATAATAAGTTGTTTTAATGATTTCTAATTCAGTGAGAGCTACAAGCCTTATTTCCTGTGTAGTAACCCAGATTATCTTCAAAGATAATTACTTTCAAATTGTAGGCACTTATGTTTTTTAAGGATTGTCATGTGCGTTTCCTTACTAAACAATATAGTCCTACATCTACTTGTTATATCTATGACACAAATCATATTAATCAAATAAACGAACGTGTATCGTGTTGTTTATCTGCTACATGATGTTGTTCCATGCACAAGTGGGAGAAATCTTTATTGTGTGCAAGATACAACACATATAAATATGATTTAAATGGATTCTCTTGATCGCAAGGTAAGAGAGTTACGTTCTAATAGGAATTATATATTTTATATGTATGATTGCCTTATTAAGAACATGTGTCAAGATGATAACAAAGACTACTTTATTTTCAAAATTTATGTCATTCAATATTTAAGAAACACTTGTAGTTACAATTTATGTTACGTGAGAACGTGAACTAGATTATAGCCCAAGGTAAAATATCCACGTGTCGTGAGAACGAGCATGGATGATTTTGCAGTTTCTTACGTTGAATTTTCATGGAATGACATAATTAAATGAAGTAATCTAATACTACTTTGAATTTAAGTATTCGTTGAATGACTTAAATATATGTAGTAAGTATTAACTTGAAATATTAATTGAAACCTGAGGTGGTGTTCATAATTACTTTAATTAAAAAATGTTTATGATTTTGTAAAGTCACAAACATGAAGTCTTTTAATACAAGACTTACAATATAAAGTAAGACGTTAACTTGCTATGTTTTAAGACATATGCATGAAGTCAATGAGGTGATCAATGACTTATAACGTATAGTGGGATTATAACTGATATGTCTTTTGACTTGGTCAAAAATACTTGTGTTATAATACATGCAATTGACTTGGTAATTCTATTGTACCATTAAGTTTTACTTTGTTGGTAAATAGATGAGCCAAAGAGTAGATGGTTATCTTAAATATTGTTAGATTATCTTACAATATTAATTCTAATGAAATTTCATAGTTTTATGGTATGTTCAGTTAGAAGAATCAAAATCTATTGGCATGTTTGATTCAAGATAACTATAGTTTCTTCCAAAAGTTATCAAGGTTAGAATATTGAGTATAGATTGAATATACTCAATAAGACTCCAACCTAGAAGATTAATAAGACACCATTTGTTTATGGAATGTGATGAATCACATTAAGTCTTATAATGAAGTTCTGAATTTGTTAAACTGCTTGTATAGTGAGTTGTAACAAAATAATGTTAGGAACTGTCAATGTTTTTTGTAATATCCCAAAAGAGAACAATGTATTGTTGCTCTACTTGCTAAACTATTTAAAGGTAATCTTTAAATTGTTAAAGGCAAGTGGGAGTTTTGTTTAGATCTTGAAAGATTGAATTACAAAATACATAATCTTCTAAAATACACTAGCAAATATCATGATGAGGTTAAACATGTAAATGATAGACCTCAATATGATGGAATTGTCGTTCATAGATCCGAAAGGATATCTCAGATATTTAATATGTTGAGAAATATGAGTTACAGGATAATGGTAAGCCTGATAATCATAATGATGAATTTACCAAATGATGAATTGTGGTAAATCAATCATACTATGAATGTTGAGATGCTGTCCATAAAGATAATCAACTTTAGATACTTGGTTTATCTTAATAATGAATATGAGTTTCTTCAAAGGATGGAAACCTTAGTGGTTTAAATCTTTATGTAGAAATTATATGGACAATATTGTACACATATTTAATGCATGTCTAGTGATAATAATATTAATCATATTTAAGCAATTAACTATGATTGAATATTCTTTACTAGATCCATTAAATAGAAGTATAAAGATTATAATTGTCATACTTAGTTTCATTGATATGAAATTTTGACAATGAATGTCATAACTCTTTGTTGTGGAATTACTTTTGCGAGGACGATGAGTAATACAAAGAAGTTTTATGAATTCAAATAATCCTTGGATATGTACAAACTGCAAGAATCCATAAATGGATATATGCATGCATCTAGGAGATGATTCTTATGTTTAATATTAAATCCATGTTTGATTTAATAATTAAAATAAGATAGCTCATAAGTATTCCTGAAAGCTAGTGGGAGTATTATTTTTATTTTCTTAAATCTTATAAGTTGTATGGGCAACTACATTCCACTTAAATTAAGTTTTAGTTGGGAATGAAACTTTGTTTGTAAGATTTGGAAATAAGACATGCAACCTTGGAATATATGTTTATTACTATAAACATATGCGGTAAAATAAATGAGTCTAATAAAACATGATAAATACATATCTTTAACAAGATATAATATGAATGAGATCTTAAAGTTTAACTTGAAGATTCATCATGTACATCATGTTGTGTATAAGATTGTTGTGTCATGCTTGGTTACAAGATGATTTGACAACATTGAAAGTTGTTAGTGTAATAAATATTTTAAAAAGAATATGTTTGGATTTAGAATCACATTCCACAGTCTGGATATGCTCCTAGATTCTATGGACGAAAATATGGCAATTATTTCATAATTGTCATTGCCAACAAACTTGAGTTTGATAGGCACCAACATTACACTATAACTGTTCAAAGTTTACGGATGTTTAAAGTGCATATTGTTGTATACAATGATGTTGGTTTAATTGAGATGACACTCAATTCTAGTCATGGTATTCTTGATAATGACCATGTTGACTAGTTATGCTCAACTAAGAGCATAGTTGCATTATACATTAAAGAATGAAGAATACTTTAAAACTTTAAAAGTTTTGAAAGATGATTGTCATATAAAGGTGGTTCAGGTTATCACGCACCTTATGGAATGATATGACAATATCAAGATATGTGTAAACACATACAAGAAATTCAATTATTGAATTTTTGAAATAAGTATTCTCAAAATTCTTGTAGATCAAAGTTAGTTGAAATTATGCCTTGTCAACAAGTATGAGTTGCATGACTTGTGGAAAAATTCATTAACTGAGAATTATCATGCATTGATCTATTTAGTATTTGGATAAAGGATGTTAAACAATTATTATTTATAATGAATTAAAGTACGGTATACGTTTAATTTCATTTATAATATTGTGTCCTGTATTTGCATGTTTAAATCCTTGAATAACTAAAGTTATTCTAAATAGTCTGTTGTCAATCAATAACATGGGAATGATATTGAATTAAGACAAATCTGAGTATTAGTTAGAATATACTTGAAAGTATATTGATGCGTAGCATGACTAATTTCAGATGATATTCAATGAATTGAGTATAGGACTTATCCCACCCGCATGATGATACTTTATGGATCTTTGTCATTAAGTATATCATGGATATTTATCCTCTGACTTGAGATACAAGAGATATGTCATGGATGTAGTGCATTTTTGTGAAGCAATCTAACGCTATACGTAACTGGTAGTTATAAGGGTTGTTTTCAGAAGTGTTGCGAAATTTATGAATCCTGCTTGTAGTCAAAATGGGATTTGTTTCCTTCAAATTTATTTTGAAGTATAATACTACTGGGCCCCTCGTAGGATTGTTAAGATGTTTGTATGGCCATACCCAAGGTCTTCTGTTCAGAAGAATTGGTAATCTTACTCAATCATATAAAGCGAGAAACAGAATAGTTAATTAAGAAATGAGTAAGATCCATATTCTTATTAACATGGTATTAGAAATAAAAGGATGAATATGATGATGAATCATCAAACTTGGTTTTTCTCCAGAAAACCATACACGAGTTGTACCGGGGGCATTGGCGTGTTGCTAGACGCTAACCAATGTCATTTCACGTTTTGTAAACATATCCAAGTGGGAGCTGTTGGAAATGTATATATTTACAAACATGTGAATGTCCGGATTCGAACTCGTGACCACGGGATTGCACACATTAGCGAATGAGAATTAAAGTTAATAATTAATGTTTATGTTTACGATTAATTATTACACATTAAGTCCGGTTAACGATCGTTAAGTATTTAACGGAAAAATGACTAACGACCGTTAAATGGAAAAGAGACGGACTAGAAATGGAAAACTTGGAAAAGTTATGGATTGGGCTTTGGGCTTTCATTGGTGGCCGGCCATAGGGCCTATACAAAGCCTAATTCACAAACTTGTTCCCTAAGTTTACCTACTAGTATATAAGGAGGGGTAGGTTCTAGGGTTTCATACACTTGTGCATTGAATTAACCCTAGATCTCTCCTCTCCTCTCTCCAGTCCATTATTCGGCCGAACACCCCAAGTAAGGGAGTTTGGTTTCGTTTTTCTTAAACGAGGACTTGTGTTAGATCTAGGAATCGCTTGATTCGTTTGGTTAATTCGTGTGTACAAGAACGTGGTTGTAAGACATTATTCTTACATCAATAAGTACTTCTTTGGTTTGCTTTGCTCGAGGGATTTGATATTCGCAAGAGGTACGTTACGCATACTTTCAGTTAATTAATTTATTTGTTATGATCTTAAGTCTTCCGCTGTGTACTCTTGATGTCTTTATGTTTTATTGTATTTTCTATATCATAAACTCAACAGACTGAGGGTCCAGATTCTGGTGTGCTAGTAGCACCAACAGAGGGTTTACTAGAAGCTTCATGTGGTGGCGAGCCAAACCATCTCAAAGTAGGCGATTCATGAGATAGGCTTCCAGAAAGACTCAACTGTGTAGTGGATCCAAAACCACCAGAATCCACAGGCTTCTGCCCAAACATGGAGGCACCTGTAATTTTAATAAGAGAATATGAAACAGTAGTCAGTAAGATATAAAATGGAATAAAAGAGAAAATATAAAAGAAGATCAAAGCTGCTACTGTAATATAGAATTCATACATAAGAATATTAAGACTGTCAGCTCTTGTAGGTTAGATAAGCATCAAACGTTATTACTAAAAATTTCTGAAACAAACCTCACATAATCTCCACGTAACCAACACGGATATTAAAGATTAAGTCAATGTCATAATTAGTACAATATTTGGATATTTAACTTCAAAAACGCCAAGTGTGTTTACCACTAAAAGAAGATGATGAAGGAGCACCAAAGGATGGGCTTGAAAATGCTCCAGTAACAGATGTGGAACCTATCGGTGAGGAACCTGGCGTATCAAACAAACCATTAGAAAAGCCACCAATCACAGAACCCTTTGTTTGTGCACCAAAGGGAGCGTTATCTTCATTATTGGTGATCTTCCCAAAAACCATAGTTCCTTCTTATTACTTCACAATACACGTCCGAAAAGAATCTCCTAATCTCAAATTCTGTAAAAGAATCAAAATACATATAAATTATAAAACATCTTGAATAAAAATGCATAACCAACTTTCTACCAATTATAAACAAATCCTTAAAATATGCTATAGGCTAGGAAACCGGCATGCACAATGTAGTTACAGGGAACAAGTGTTGGATCAAAACACCAAGTAGCCCAAGAGCTAATTATCTTCAGCAGTTGTATTCAAGTTCTTATAAACTTTAATACTCGTATAGACAGGGGACGGAACGAGGGCTAAAAGTGACCGGGGTCATAATTTTTTTTAACTGCAGTACGAAGGAAAAATCTAACAAAAAAGAAGCGATTTTCAATAAAAACGATCGAGTTTAGTAAATGAGAAATGATATAACCTCAGAAGAACTTCCACAAAAAACTTTTACAAAATGAGGTGTCATTTCGTAATTGGTGCATTTTTCTATACTTTCTCTCTTTTCTCTCTAATAAAACCAATCACAAAAAGACACCTCATTTTGTAAGAGTTTTTGTGAAAGTTCTTTTGTGGTTCTATCATTTCTCTTAGTAAATATTGCCTTCACTATTCACTTATTAATGGACTAACTAGGCAATATCTAGAAACACAAGCTATGGGTGCATTTTGAAGAATTCCGTCTTTCTCACGATGATTTACACTACGAAGAAAAAGTTCTATCGGGTCCCGTGACACCGCGGGATCCCCTAGTTCCGCCCTGCGTATAGACTATCAACAAATTAACACAATAGCAATGCTAGCTAGGGCTAACTAAAGAACCTTATACAAGCTAAACGAGTGCACCGTAACCTAAACTTGTGCAATTATAACCATATATATAGAATCAGTTTCAATCCAATATATCAACACATTGACGTAAAACTATGAATGCTAGGGTTACATGAAAACAAACTTAATACAAAAATGTAGCAAGTGCACCAAAATATACTGAATAAGCCTCAAAATGCTGACGCTATAATATTTTAGTCTTCTATAAAAGTTCGACTTGTTAGTGACCACAACCATAGTGTCAAATTTTTTGGTTAATTAACAAGGATCCTTCTAAGTCTGGATTTATTTCTTTTGAAGTACATGAATTGGATTTATGTTCTAAAGTTGCATGTTATGATTTTTTTGAGATGTATTTATGATATTTTATAAACAACATTTTATTACTTCATTATTTACAGGGTTTGCTAAAAGCTACTACTCAAGATACTTACAAAGATGAAATGAGAACTTGTAAAGATGAAAGATAGGGTTACGATCATACCTACAGAAAGATGAATTGACGAGTAAATCTTTGAGGCTTCTACCGTACTGGTAAAGTGTAACTTCCTTTATATAGTGTTTAAAATTCGCTTCACAACTACGCCATTTGATATTTAATAAAGTCCATAAATAAACTAGCTGAACCCACAAGCTAGTTTGTTTACATATTTTAATAAACGAACGAGAGAAAAGTTTAATAGATCTAAATATCTAATGAACAAATATTTACCACTCATTTTTTCATCAAAAAAAAAAAAAAAAAAAAAGAAAAAGAAAAAAAAAAGAATCATTTTCATCATTAAAAAAATATTAAATATCTCACAAACCGTTAATCGTTATACGGAAAAATCATATCATTGCAACAACAATTAAATCATCTTTCTATAGAGGGGCAGTTCTATATATATATATATATATATATATATATATATATATATATATATATATATATATATATATATATATATTTTTATGAGTGTTGAAATTTAAACCTCAAAAAATCAAATGTGATTTGCTATCTTAATATCACACGTTATTTATGAAATCATATGTGATTTGTGACACGTGATTTTTAAACTAACAAATCACATGTGATTTTTCCAGACGCAAATTTTAAAACTCAAATAAAACTCAAAAAAAGAGCTTGTCTTAAGTATATCGAAGTGTCCGTCTTCGTTATGATGTATTTTTTGTCGCTTAACGATTTACCGCTTTCATATGAACTCAACTCCAATATTTTCTAAATTTTTCTATGATTCTTAGCTTTCATATTTTATGTGAGATTATTGTCAACATGTATAATTCTTAAATTATTACAACTTGTTTCTTTTTTAGTATTTTTTTTATCAAGAACGACAAATTTTCATACACCTTGCGCAATCTAATAAATGTCTCCAACAACATCTCTAATAAATGTCTTCAACAACTGAATCCACTACCTTTTGGTTGATAAAGCACTAACATACTCTTAATCCAAAGACCTTGCGCATTACAAGTTAATTATACTACTTGGCGATTTATAACCGAATGCGCTAGGCATTCATCGGTTCCGATTTCAAGTTAAAATACTTTTTAGGGCAAAACTGAACTAAAAATCAAATATGAATTCGGTTCGGATTCAGTTTTGACCGAAAAACCGATTCATAAAACTCACTATTTTTTTTTATCAAATTTATCGCCCGAAATGTATTAAATATTATGAGCAATATAAAAGAGATCTATTACAAATAAAAGTGAGATTATGAGTTTATCTATACTACCTTATAAGGAAGTTTTAAAATTTTAAGACAAAAATATTATTATAAAAGGAAAATTATAAAAATTATGTAAAATTTAAAAATTTAAGTTTCCTTTAAACCATACAATAATCCCTCCAATAATGATATATTTTAATATAAGTGTTTATAAGAAAAGTTCACTAAACTTATAACCACCAATTCAGTGTTAAAATTTAAAAAATAAAGTTCTAACTATTTACACTATTAATAATTGAGACGTTCTACTTTTAGAAACATATATCTACTACGTTATAAAGTATTTTTGTTAGGTCACCATAGCATGATAACACAAATATGAAATACGTAAGAATGATGAGAGCTACGATGCGAATGGTCGGATCTTCACACACACAAGGATAAGTAATGTTTATGCATATAATAAGAACCAACACCCTCCTAAGAGGGTTTACAATCTATTTATAGGCAAGGGAGCTAGGGCAACATATTTAGTCAATTTCTACATGTCGTTCGGGCCTATGCAAAGGCCTATGGGCTTACTACATAAGTCTTGCTTCTATCACAAACATATAAGCCTATTAAGCAACATATTACATATCTAATGACCGACACTTGATAATAGTTACACGTGATCCCAACAATCTCCCCCTAAGGGTTGGTCATCTAGGTTGCTTGACGTCATTCCAGCATTCTTCTTTCTTGTGAGTAGACATGCTTTAGATTCTTTGACTTTATCAGCTTAACGTATTGAGTTTCTTTGTTCTTTGTTCTTTGTGGTTGGGGTGATCATATGTTGTTGTTTGCCATTCGTCAACTTATGTGGTTATGGTGCTTCTCGTCTATCTCCACTATGCTCATACTTCTTTTGACTTTTGATCTCCAATGATGTGTAGTTCTCTAGTCTTTAAACTTTGTTGATTCTTTGATTGACGAAGAATCATCTTTAATTTTGTGTTGCCTTTGATTTTGGTGAGAACTTTCTTTATATGCGATGTTAGTATGAGCATGTGGATATGATGCTGTCTTTCCTCCAAGGATCAATCATCAGTACCTGCATGAATATGTTAGTGGAAAATACCAATCGATCACGATGGACTTTTCTTAAAGAATTGACCACTACGATTGTTTTACTGATGAATGTGTTGACTCCATTCACCTTGCTCGGGCACATCAGCCGTACATAATCCCGTTGAGGGACAGTTATCATTACACAGAATAGATTCAAGTAATGACCCGCGTCTTCAGGACTCGATATATCAAAGGAATCTCCTTGGCGGGATTTCCAGCACTTACAAGTTCGAACATCGAGGGTGTTAACAACATAGTGTGAAAACACATCTCTAATTCTTACAAAGGCTGTTCCTAAACTGGAGGCCTTCAAGAACGCTAACAAGATATACCGAAGTATATCAAAAATTCAGGTGAGTCGTTGAAGTACACCGAAGTATCACTTCACGACTATAGACCATTTGAAGCAAGTAACCATACTAAGCGTAACACACAAGGGATTACTAAAGTGACCTGCTGTCAGGGCTGTTTGATGTTGACCATGACAGGAGTTTCCATTCAATCACTGAGGATCACAATTATGAATCCTCTCGTAAATGTTCTCGGCAGATTGCTGAGATCTGCGTAGGACTCTAGAATATATCACTTGTGTCCTTATTGTTGAACAACAAGTGATGAAATATTGAGTGTTCATAAGAGATCTTTTAATGAATCTTGTGGCTCTAGACTCGATTAGTGCGCTTTGGTTTTAGTAGACGGAGACTGAAGCGGTGTCTCCTGTTTCAATATCAACACTTCTCGTATTGAGAGGTCGATGGATTATGCAAGGTTTCCCGTGACAATGAAATAAGCTCTTTTGAGATAACTTGAGTGGCTTAGAAGGTTTAGTGCAATGCGTCACTGGGTCCATGACGACTTTGTCTTCAATATCGGTGTCATCTTTGTGACAACCAGTAGCATATGAGTTGAACCCGGTGTCTGCCCTACGTTGAATCATATGGAGGGCTATTTCTTTTCACCCTTTTCTTTAACTTTTCTTTTTAATTCTTCAAATCCTTCTTTCTCCGTTTCTCATATTCTCCTTTTTTTCAATCATACCTAAGGACTTCTAATTCTAACTATTGGTGATGTCATTGGGTAGATCCCTCCGTGTTGGAATCACTCCTAAAACAGTATTTCAAGTATTTATATTTCATATGTAATAGGTAGTTTTATTCTGGCCTTTATGTTTGTTTAAGGTCCAGCTTATGTAGAAGGCCCATAAGCTGAGGCCCAAGCCCAATAAGGAATAGGGAAGGAGAGGGAGTGTTGCCCTAGCTCCTTGCCTATATAAACTATTGTAAACCCTCATTTGAGGGTGGTTGTTCAAGTTATTCTCTCATTCACTCTTATTCATAACCGGTCATAGTATTATACGTGTGTGTGTGTGTTTAGTGGTAACAGTAGTATTATATGGCTTGTGCACACATAACAGTGTACAACCCGTAATGGTCAAGAAAGGACCCTGTGGTACGCATCAGTGCCACAATCCTGATAAAAGGAGCGAAAGCTTCTTATTTTTGAGTAAAACCTATCAAACCTTTCATTATTTCAAGGTTTTGCTCAAAAAGACAAGTACTTCCCCATATGATTTTAAAACCTCAACCGTTTTTATCACTTGTTGAGGGGGAGTATTTGAATTAAAATTTTGTTCACAAATTGTTCACAGTGGTCACTCTTCCCGCAACACTCAAAATGGTCATATTTATTCTCAACCGTACAAAAATAACATTCTTATATGCCATTTTTGAGGGGGAGAAAATTGTGTGATAAGAAATATGTTTTGTAAAGCAACATGTGCAAGCCCCTTGGCTTTCTCGTGTGCAAAGACTTAACCAATGAATTGACGATCCTTAACCGTTTGTAACTCGAAAAGACTTGTCCTGGACGGGTAATAATTTCAAGCTAGTTCGCTAGTGATGTAAACGTGTCTCGCAAAGGACTTGTCTTAGTAGAAGGTACCATTCGAGAAGCTCTTGATAGACATGAACTCTGACGGGTATGACAACCTTTCGAGGTTTGTTTACACCTTCAAGATAGTTATTAGAGCTAGTTGTCACCTAAAAGCTGACAATGTATCTCTTTAACTATTCAACGTAAACGTGTCTCGCGGGAGATTGTCTATCTTTAGTGGATCAATTCAAAAAGTGCGCGCTCTTCCCTCACTGTGCATTTAACCATTAAAACTATTAAGCACATGTGGAGGGGGAGTATTTATGCAAAATATCATCTCTTACAGTGGTTCAAACATGTTTTTCATTAAAAAACCCTTTGAGAGATATTTTAACTTACAGTGGTTTTAATGGCAAACATAGGTTAGTCATGGAGTTATAAGGTGACTAAGGTTAGGAATAACCGTCCTATGATCCGCCAGAGCCGGAGGGATCTACCCAAGGACACTACCATTAGTTAGTGTTAGAAGTCCTTAGGAATGATTATAAAAAGGAGAAAATGAGAATCGGAGAAAGAAGGAGTTGAAGAATCAAAAAGAAATGTAAAGTAAAGGGTGAAAAGAAATAGCCCTCCAGATTATTCAACTTAGGGCAGACACCGGGTTCAATTCATATGCTACTGGTTGTCACTTAGTGACACCGGTATTGAAGATTAAAAGTCGTCATGGACCCAGTGACGCATGCACTAAACCTTCTTAGCCACTCAAGTTTCTCTCAACAGAAGCTTGTTTCATTCTCACAGGGAACCCTACGTAAACTATTGGCTTTCTCTTAGAGATCGCTGGTATTGAAGAAGGAGACCCTCTCCCTAGTCTCCGCTCAGGAAAACCAAAACGCACTATTGAGTCTAGAGCCACGAGATTCATCAAAAGATCTCTTAGGAACACTTGACATTTTAATCACTCGTTGATCAACAATAAGATCTTCAGTGATTCAATGGTTCATATCGAGTCCTTCACAGATCTTAGCAATCTGTCGAGAACATTTATGAGAGGTTCACATCTGTGATCCTCAGTGATTGAATGGAAACTCCTGCCAGGGTCAACATCAAACAGCCCTGACAGCAGGTCGCTTCGGTAACTCCCCGTGGATTACGCGGAGTGTGTCTCAAACGGTCTACAGTCGTGAGGTGATGCTTCGGTGTACCTCAGCGACTCATCTGAACTGTAGATGTACTTCGGTACATCGCGTTATCTCACTTGTGGGACTCCAGTTCAGGAACGGCCTTTGTAAGAATTAGAGTTGTGTCTTCACACTATGCTGTTGACACTCTCGAAGTTCAAACTTGTAAGTGCCGGAAACCGCTTATTACTAACCGTTTGAAATGTTTTCTTCTTATGGAAGCTCCGGAGCGGGATGATCGTGCTGATTCTTCTCATGCTCACGCCAACATCAACACTAATGGAAGTTCTATTCAAATGCAACACAACAGTCAGAATGATTCTTCGTCAAACCAAAGAATCTACAAAGTTAAAGACTTAAAGAACTTCATCAGTTTTGATTTTCACCGTCAAAGAGCGTGTGAGCATGTTGAAGAATGACGTGGAGACACTGGAGCAGCGAAGCAGACCTGAGGCAGACTGATGCAGACAACAACATACTATCACTTTCACCACAAAGAACAATAAATCAAAGAACAAAGTTAATGATGACGTCAAAGCAAAACTGCACAAAGATAACTATCTCTCTACACTGGGGAGATTGTTCGAACCAAGACAATTCTTCTCAAAAGAAAGGAGAATGTCAGAAGACGTCACAGCTACTATTACATCAACGCCTTCACCGTTATTCATATATATACTTGAGGGGGAGATTGTTGGAATCACTCCTAAAACAGTATTTCAAGTATTTATATTTCATATGTAATAGGTAGTTTTATTCTGGCCTTTATGTTTGTTTAAGGTCCAGCTTATGTAGAAGGCCCATAAGCTGAGGCCCAAGCCCAATAAGGAATAGGGAAGGAGAGGGAGTGTTGCCCTAGCTCCTTGCCTATATAAACTATTGTAAACCCTCATTTGAGGGTGGTTGTTCAAGTTATTCTCTCATTCACTCTTATTCATAACCGGTCATAGTATTATACGTGTGTGTGTGTGTTTAGCTTGTTCATCCGCCTTCATCTCTTCTCTTATAAGCTTGTGTTGTAAAACTTGTGACCTAACAGTGGTATCAATCGCCAAATAGTTGGGTGTACTCGTTTGTTTTTGAAGTTTTTGGTTTGGGTCTTACGCGTAAAGATAACACCATCTTTGGTTCGCTTAAAAACTGATTTTTTACACTTTTGAATCCAAGATTCTTGTACTTTCAACGTTATTAGGTGTTCAACTATTGGTTTTTGGCAAAAAGTTTGGAACTTTACGTGTTTTTCCTTGTTTTTAAGCTTGTTTTTGTACGCGTGTGTTATCCTACGCATAACTGTTTTAAGTGCTTTGGATCATCAAGTTTCACACTTTTGTGTTATTTTGGTGTTATTGAAGCTATTTCAACACACAAAAACTGGTTTAGAAACACATTTGGTTAGAATCACAGTTACGAGTAATCTTACGCGTAACAAAACCCTAAAATTACGCGTAAGAATTTCCTTGGTTTGATCTTCAATTTTCTGGTTTATTCCGTGTTTTCTTACTTGGATAAGTCTGAAAATACGTCGACTTTGGATATCTTTTGCACTGTGAAGTGTAAAAGATCACTTGGGATAAAACCCTAATCTTACGCTTAAGCATAAAGCTTACGCGTAGAAAATCTTACGCTTAAGATTCATCTTACGCGTAGACTTAGTCCTACGCATAAGGTAATCCTACGCCTAACTTTCTACGCCTAACTTACTGTTTACGCGTAACTTTAGTCTTTTTTCCTGCTTACGCGTAAGCTAAATCCTACGCGTAACTATTCTTGTTACGCGTAACTTTTGGTGTTTTTACGCATAAGTGCTACTTGGTTCTTGTCATTTCTACGCCTAAGGATACTTCATCAACAAAGGTTCATTCGACTACAAAGATCCATTCTTACTACACAAGTTTATCATCATGTCTCAACCACCATACTCTAACTACTTCCCTCACACTTATAATCATCAACAACAACAACAATTAACTCCACAACATCAACAATGGAATCAACAACAAGCCATTTATCAACAACAATTTAATCAGCAACATACTCCACAACTTGGGGCAATTCCACAACCACAAATGGTTCAACCACCACCAAGTCTTCAAACTCTACCCTACACAAACGATTTCAATCAACATCCATCACGAAGCACTATGAAGGAACCCACTTGGTTTGCAAAGATGTGTGAAGCTTTAAGCAGCCAACAATCAATCCATGAAGCTGGATCACTTGATAGACCTCCAATGCTCACTCCAGGAAACTACGATCAATGGGTGATAAGGTTCTTTAGGTTCTGTGATCTGAAGAAGCCACATGGAAAGTTCTTAAAGAAGGTTATCTTGGAAGGTCCATTTGAGATGCCTACTGTCATTGTACCCGGAGATCCAACTGCAGTTCCACCAAGAGATGAACAAACCAACATTGCTACTGTTGCAGATCTAAATGCTACAGAACTTCTACACTATGAAGCTGATGAACTTGCAATGGAATACATCCTCTTAGGATTACCAAACCCAATTCTTCGTAGTGTTGATGCTCAAAAGACTGCACAAAAAATGTGGGATCATATTCGTCTTCTTATGGAAGGATCTGTACTCAATCAGGAGGATTTGGAATCCAAAATCTACTTGGCTTATGAACACTTCATGATTGAACCTGGAGAGACACTAGAGTCCTATCATCATCGTTTTTCAGACATCATCAATGATTTGGACAAACACAACATCATCATGCCAAGGATTGCAGTGAATACTAAGTTCCTGAGTAGTCTTGGTCCAGAATGGGAGAAATATGTCATTTTTCTCCGTCAAGCGAAGAATATGCATCATTCTACTTATGGATTGTTGTACGATTACTTGAAGCCTCATGAAAAGGAAGTTGATCGGGAAAGGATTCTCCGTGCTCAAATTGCTAAACAGTCACAACCGGACAATCAACAACTTGCCTTGTATGCTCAACAGAATTATCCCTCTCAACCAACAACTCAACCAACTGCTTCCAACACACCTTCACAGCAACAACCTCAACCTCAACAAAATCAATTGGTCCCATACAGCAACAATGCTCAAGCATATGTCAGTGAAGCGACTGAGGAAACAGATCCGTTCGAAGCATTGCAACAAGGATTTGTGATGATTGCTAATGCTTTTGGCCGTTACACCAACAAATCCAACAATCGTATTCGTTCCTCATCTAACACTCGGACTCAAGCTGTTGTGAACAATGGACGTGTTGAAGTTCAGAATCGTGAATATGGTCGTCAGATGGGCGGTGGTCAAGGGTTTAATGCTGTGGGAAGGAATAACAACAGAGCTCAAATGGTGGAACAAGGAAATGCTCCGAATCGGTTAAATGGTCTTAGATGCTACAACTGCAATGAGAAGGGACACCTGGCTAATGCATGCCCAAAGCCAAGGACTAGGGGCAGTGCTTATTTCAAAGAGGCCTTACTTCTGGCTCTTAAGGATGAAGCTGGTGGATCTCTCACAGACAAAGAACAGAGCTTTATGGCAGATGCAGACTCAGATGATGATATGGAGGACTTGCAGGCTAATGCAGCTGTTATGCTAATGGCTAATATGCATGAGCTGCACATGAGTGATTCAGGCCCAGTGTATGACACTGATGGCTTGTCTCAGGTACCCGAACAAACCATCATCATATCTGAACTAATATCTCCGCCAATATCTGAATCCGGCACGGATCAGACTGTTCAAAATGAGTCTTCTACATCTTCTTCTGATGATTTTCAAGTTAACCCTGTAGTTACATTTGACGATCAAGATGACCTTATGGTTTCCTTTGATAATCAAATTGACTCCGTGGTCATACTTGAGGATCTAAAGAATGATCATGTTGAGACTCACGTTGAACAAGATGATCTGCTGCCTCATCCGGATTTTGCTCGGTTAATTCAAGATCATAAAATCAAAATGGAGGAATGCTATGCATTAAATCAGTCCTTAAAAAGTAAAAATGCACTGTTAACCAAGGATTTTGAATGTTTACAAATGCAACTCAACTTTTTCAAAACTCAAGAAAACCGTGAAAAAGGTTTTGAAGCCGCTTTTGCCAAATCTCATCAAAACGAAAAATATTTAGAGAGACAGATGCGTGACCTAGCCGCTTCGAAGAATGCTTTGTTGTCCGAATTAGAACAACTGAAACATGAACATAAAAAACAAATTAACGCTCTCACCTTGGAAAATCAAAAAGCTAAGGCTGAGTTGTTAAATTGTCAAAAACAGTTCTCCGCATACAAAAAGCATTCAACGAATCGGGTAGATGACCTTCTTGCAGAAATTCTCGGTTTGCAAAACAAAATTAAAGAGTTTAAAACAGTTGTTTACAAACATGGTGAATCAGTAACAGCTATTGAAAAGTTTACCTTAAAACCCAATCCAAAAGGATATGGCAAAAATCTAGCTGATTACAAACCAAAGTTTTCACTAAAAACATCCAACACAACTCCTGAAGTTTCCAGTGCAGAATACAAAATTGATAATACTGTCATGAATGTTGTTGAATACCATCGTCAAGAGGAATTAGATGCAGAGGACGAGAGTCGATCAAAATTAAAAAATGTTGTTTACAACAAACCTTTTAATTACAAAAATGCGGTCACTTTCGTTACACCAACGGATTCTACTAACACACCAAGGGTTATCATCAAAACACCTGAGTCTTCTATTGTCAATCCCAAAACAGACTTTGCACAAACTTATGGTCCTTTACCTTCCATTAGTGAAGTAAACTCAAAACCTGAAGATCGAAAAATACTTCGATATTTTGACATTTTCATGGCTGACCTCAAAATTTTACAACATGAGATAGAATATCGATCTGAAATCAAAGTTGAACATTTTCAATCGCCTCTGGCGCGAGAACAAAGAGACATTTTTCAGAAAAATCTTTTACCTAATGTTAAAAACTTGAAAAGTTGTGCAATTGCCTGGGAAAAGGATTTTCATAAGGAACTTGGGGTAATGAAAAACGTTTTCGAGAAAACAGAAACATCTATTACTAACACAAAACGGAAAAAGAAACTGTTGAGAAAAGATGTTGATCGACTCTTGGAAGATGTTATCTGTGCTGATATCCATAATGTTGTGCTATTCTATTCGTTGCCATATGCATCTGATCATATCTCTGCTGATATTGTTGAAACTGTTGTAACTGTTGAAAACACCGATAATGTGCTTCAGATCGAGTCTTTAAAAGCTGAAAATAAACGATTACACACGGAAATTAACAATGCAAAACGTCGTCTTCATTGGTGTGAAAAAGATATTCACAACCATCAACTTAGTTTTCAAAAGAAAATCGCTCAATTGAGTGCAAAATCTTCTGATACTAAAATTGAGCATCTGGATGATCAAAACGTGTCTTTGAAAAGTCAAATCTCAAAATATGAACAAGAACTTTTAAAAGTTAAACAGGAATATGGTGTCATATTTGATTTACTCAAAAAGACTCGAGATGAAGCATCAAACGAACTTGATCACTATCTTGCTCACACTAGAGAAGTCATGAATTTTGCTGGTAATCTTCGTTCTGAAAATCAAGATCTGATTCACACCATCTCTAAGTTACGGGAAATGTTAGGAAAGTATGAACTACTCCCGCCTACTGTGATTAAGAGATTAGCACCAGTCACACTTAGTAATCGTGAACCAAGAATTCCCATTGCCAAATCACAAGTTGCTAATGTGTTTCCCTCTACTGAAACAGGAATAGTTGCATCTTTTCCAAACGTCCGCACTCCACAGCCTAGGAGCACTCAATCGAAGAATAGGAAGTTGCGACCTAAGAAAAGATCAATAAGGAATGCTAAAGTAGAAGAACACCCTAGGAATCTGAATAAAACTCATCTTACTTCCACTATAGATATTGCGTCTGGCAAATGTAATAGAAATAGTGATGTAACGAATGCTAAACCGTTAAGCACCTTTGATATTCAGTCTGATGCACCTTGTGATATTTGTCAAAAGAGTATGAATTCTGATTGTCATGACAAATGTGTTGCTAAAGCTATAATCTCTAGATTACGGAATCCTAAGAATCGGAATACCTTTAGGCCAACTAATCATTCTAAGTCTGTGCTTGGTAAACCACCATCTTTAGATTCTAAGGCAACCATTGCTATCACAGTAGCTCCCGCTTCACCTCCTAAGAATGCAGTACCACCTAGTGCTTTCACTAAGACTAAAGCAAAGAGTAGTTACAGATGGCAGAAATGGATACATAACACATTAGGATTTAAGTGGATGCCTAAGATTCTAAATGTCTGTATGTCTAACATATCTGCTTCGGAACCCTCTAACATTTCGGGTTCCACATCTACTTCTATTCCATCTGTGTCGTCTGTGTGTAATGCAGGTGATACAGATCATTCTCTGGATTGTTGATAGCGGATGTTCCCGACACATGACAGGCAACCTTAAACTGTTATCAAACTTTATTGCAAAGTTCATTGGCACTGTCAGATTCGGGAACGATCACTTCGCAGCCATCATGGGCTACGGAGATTATGTTAATGGGAACATCGAAATCAGCAGGGTTTACTATGTGGAAGGCCTCGGTCACAATCTGTTTTCAGTAGGTCAATTTTGTGATGGAGATTTGGAGGTTGCTTTTAGGGAGAAAACGTGTTTCATTCGTGATCTACAAGGAAACGACCTTATGTCTGGCTCGCGTAATTCTAGTCTCTACACCATCTCTATGAAAGACATGGTTGCTTCATCTCCCATCTGCTTACTTTCTAAGGCAACATCAACAAAATCTTGGCTATGGCACCGTCGTCTCTCACATCTAAACTTTCAAACCATCACCAACCTTGCTCGACACAAACTAGTTGAAGGACTCCCACGATTCCGGTATTCAAAAGACCACCTTTGCTCAGCCTGTGAACAAGGGAAAAGCACTCGTGCTCATTTTCCTTCAAAGGTGGAACACAGCTCTCAGCATGTGCTTCATCTTCTTCACATGGATTTGTGTGGCCCGATGCGTGTGCAAACGATCAACGGCAAACGCTACATCCTAGTAATTGTTGATGACTACTCACGATGGACTTGGGTCTACTTTCTTCGAAGCAAAGACCAAGCTCCACAAATGATCATCACCTTTCTCACAAAAATACAGGTTCAACTCCGAAACACCGTCAGAATAATCAGAACAGACAAAGGAACTGAATTTGTTAACCAAACTCTTCGAGAATTTTATGAGAAAGTGGGAATTCAGCATCAAACATCTATTGCACGAACACCTGAACAAAACGGCGTTGTTGAAAGACGAAACCGAACGTTAGTGGAAGCTGCAAGAACAATGTTAATCAATGCTAAACTTCCTGATTACTTATGGGCAGAAGCTGTATCTACTGCATGCTATACTCAAAACCGTTCTATTATCACAAAACGCCACAACAAAACACCTTTCGAGCTTGTCCATAACCACAAACCGAATCTCAAACACTTTCATATATTTGGATCCCTTTGCTATCCAAACAATGATCGTGATGATTTTGGAAAGCTCAAAGCCAAAGCTGATATTGGAGTCTTTATTGGATACTGTGACAATTCTAAAGGTTTCCGGATCTGGAATCGTCGTACAAAACAGGTGATGGAAACGATACATGCTCATTTCGATGAACTCACGGAGATGGCTTCTGAGTATAACAGCTTAGAACCCGGTCACAACCGTTTAAACTTCCCTCAACCCCCATCATCAGCTGAAGAAAGCCCTCAGCTAACTCGTCAACAAATGGAACGGTTATTTGCTCCTCTGTTCTGTGACGACATTGATGAACGTGCTCCTGGTGTATCCGCTGTTTCCGCTGCACAACCTGATAATATTCCTATACCTGATACACCTGCTACAACAACTACTGTTGAAGATGCACCTACACCAGTTGACTCCAACACAACAGTTGAACACACCGCTTCCAACATTGATGAACCAGCTGATGATATTCTGAATGAAGTACCCCCACCTGCAGATTTTGATCCAAATGCGTTCTTCAACCCGTTTGCGAATGAGACTGCTACACCAGATGTCGCGGAATCTTCCACAAACCATTTGAATCCTCAGAATCTGCACAATGTATACCAACATCAACCCTCTACACATAGATGGACTAAAGACCATCCTCTGGCTAACATTATTGGCAACCCAAACCAACCAGTCGTTACGAGACAACGTCTTCACTCAGACGGTGAACATTGCATTTATGCACTAACTGTCTGCCAATCTGAACCTAAAAACATTAAGGATGCAATGACAAAAGACAACTGGATTGAATCCATGCAAGAAGAACTCAACCAATTCAAACGTCTTGAAGTATGGGAACTGGTTGAAAGACCAACAGGGGTCTACGTCATTGGTCTAAAATGGATTTGGAAAAACAAATTGGATGCTGAAGGGAATGTCATCCGAAACAAGTCACGGCTAGTTGCTAAGGGTTATCGTCAGGAAGAAGGGATAGACTTTGAAGAATCTTTTGCTCCGGTTGCTCGTCTTGAGGCTGTTCGGATATTTCTCGCGTTCGCGGCTCATATGAACATGACGGTCTATCAGATGGATGTCAAAACGGCGTTTCTCAATGGGCAACTTAAAGAAACGGTCTATGTCAGCCAACCAGATGGATTCGTTGATCCTGAGTTCCCGAACCATGTCTACAAACTGAACAAAGCTCTTTATGGTCTCAAACAAGCCCCTCGGGCATGGTACGATAAGCTATCATCTTTCCTCATTGCCAATAATTTCACCAAAGGCTCGGTTGACCCAACTCTTTTCATACAATATCACGGGGCACACATCTTAATTGTTCAAATTTACGTGGATGACATCATTTTTGGGTCAACACATAAAAAGTTTTCAATCGCTTTTGCAAAACTCATGAAGAAAAATTTTGAAATGTCCATGATGGGTGAACTTACGTTCTTTCTAGGACTGCAAGTTCATCAATCACCCCGTGGTATTTTTCTGAGTCAGTCCAAATATGCCCTTGAATTGTTAAACAAATTTGGAATGAATACCTGTGATACCTATGCCACACCAATGGCTCATACTAAGAAATTAGATGCTGATTTACATGGGAAATTGGTTGACCCTACCAAATACCGAAGTATTATTGGGTCTCTCATGTATCTAACAGCTAGCAGACCTGACATTGTCTTTGCCGTTTATCTATGCTCCCGTTATCAGTCGCGACCAACTGAAACCCACCTCTCCGAGGCTAAACGAATCCTCCGATACATCAAGGGAACCATTAACTTGGGGATCTGGTATCCGAAGGATTCTGGTTTTGAACTAATAGCTTTTTCAGACGCTGATCACGCAGGATGCTTAGACTCAAGGAAAAGTACTTCAGGAGCTCTACAATTTCTCGGTGATAAACTGGTGTCTTGGCAATCAAAGAAGCAGGATTGTACATCACTGTCATCAACTGAAGCAGAATATGTAGCCATGTCCGCGTGTTGTGCTCAAGTCATTTGGATGAGAACACAACTCAAAGACTATGGTTACGTATTTGACAGAATCCCGATGTACTGCGACAATCGGAGTGCCATTGCAATCTCGTGCAACTCAGTTCAGCACTCGAAATCAAAGCACATCGATCTACGATATCATTTCATCAAGGACCACGTAGAACAGGGTACCGTTGAATTATACTTTGTGGGTACTGAATACCAATTGGCAGATCTGCTCACCAAAGCCTTGCCTCCCGCTAGGTTTAATGAGTTGATCCACCGGATTGGTATGAGGTGTTTGACTCAAGAGGAATTGGATGACCTCTTAAAACAGTCTTAAAAACCTGTCAAACACCAAAACATCTCTTGTAAATAAATAAAATCTTTCAAAAACAAAATACAAAAATATAAAACCTGATAAAACAACAAAAATATTCTCCTCATCTATTTTCTATCAACATGGCAAGTACTTTTCTTCCATCAACACTTTAATCTGTCAAAATTCAGTATTTTTCCGATCAAGTGTTGAGGGGGAGAAAATAATCCATTAACTGTTTCAAAACATCTGTGTACTTGCATGTTATCACATCTCGGTTGATTCTTTACAAATGGTGGTAAATTTCTGGTTCAAAGACACTCCTCGGACTTTAATTAAAAATCTTTCACTATTTTCTCAAGTCAAGGGGGAGTGTCGTCATGATTCTTTCTCAAAAATCTTTGTCTGGTAACCTAAATGGAAGTTAAAAGGCTTGGTTTGAAAAAGGCAAAGGTGGAGGGACTAAAACTGCCAAAAGATTAAAGTTAACTTTAATAAAACACCCTCCCACCTAATCTTTCACTTCTCATTTATTGCAAAAAACTCTTAAACCATCCTACGCCTAAAATTCACTCAAGAAAACCGTGCTTTTGATCTTCATTGTGTAAGTGTTTTTGTGATCTAAACATGTTTTTAAGATAGGGTATTGAATTTTATTCAAATCCAACGGTTAAAATTCATGTTATGAGTGATTATGTGTTCTACGCATAAGCGTATAAACACACAATCATTATGTGAACGTTTGTGGTTAAATGGATTATGTCAAAACGTTTCAAATACATCAATGATATCAGTTTAACCATCAAAATCCACCCAGAAACACGTATCAATGATTTTTGAAATTTAGGGTTCTTGTGTCGAATTGGGTATTTTCGAATGAGAAATGTTTTGGTCAAAAAGATTGTTGGGTTATGCTCTTGTGTCATTGAATTGATGATTTCCAAGGTCACTAACCACCCAGAAACAAGAATTGCTTAACAATTTGATATTAGGGTTTAATGTTCATGACTTTTGGGTAATCTTGATTCACTGCAAACTAAGTGTTATAACTTGGTCAATATGCTCTCACACCATCTATGATATACCAAAAAAAGTTTGGTGCTTAATCTATGGCTAGAATCCATACGCGTAGATCTAGGGTTTAGTCTACGCGTATGCAATTCTACGCATAACTGTGTAACAAATGTTATTGCCATGATCTGATGATAAAATGTTTGTATGTGTTAATATTGATGATTTGATAAATTTATTTCAGGATTGCTACGCTTAGAATTCAGAATCAAGGTCATTTGATTATCTACGCATAAGGATTACCTTACGCGTAGCTGGTTATGCGTAAGACTTGTCTTACGCGTAGCTTCTACGCTTAAGGTTCTACAGTGGGACTACGCGTATCCTGTGAAGGATATGCGTAAACAGTGACCTCTACGCATAAGGTCTACTCTTACGAGTAAGCCTTACGCATAAGGTTCTTATACGCCTACGCGTAAGCTCTACGCGTAAGGTCCCCTTTTTCCTACGCGTAACATTTCTTACGCGTAAGATAGGATCTTACGCATAAGCTTTCGCCTACGCGTATGTCACGACTGTTTACGCGTAACTTTGTCTATCCTACGCTTAAGCCATTTATGACCTTCATTATGAATTGTTACGTGTACAAAACTTGTAAATAAACTTATCATAACGTCACGAATCCAATAATGTCACTAATAAACCAAAACGTTTGATATGTTGTGAACAATAAGTGATAACATAAACTTTAAAACTTAAAGTTAACTAACTCACGATACATTTCACGACGTCATTAGATTATTGGACATACAAGTGACTTAGGACTCGTAACAATCATTGACGTTGTACATTAAATAACTAGACAATAAGATCTTCTGTTGACTAACATAATGTCTTTCGATATGTTGGTTCTTTTGGCTAATATTATTTCAGATCACGACATGGCTGCTCAACCAAACATGGATGCACCAAATGTTCTCTCCATTGCTGATATCTATCCTCATGGCTATCCAATGAAGATTGGAAAGAATAATCTCCGAGTTGACTTCAGCACTCTCACTTGCTCTGAGTCTTCATGCTTAATCGCTATTGACATTCTGAGGTCTCATCCATATCAGAACATGCTCACACATTCTGCAACAGTTCCTGAGATCTATATCCAACAGTTCTGGAACACCATGGAAAGGGTCAAAGGAAGGACTGCAGTGACGGTGACTCTGAACCATAAACAAGTCACCATCACACCTGCAGACTTAAGGGCTGTTCTCTTAATTCCTGAAGTCGAACCTGACAAACTTTATGCCACACCTACTGAAGAGCTCACTCTCCAATTCTTAATCGATATCGGTTATGATGAAGCTACAGGAGTAATCACTAAACACTCTCACGTAGAGCTCAAGAGTATTCCTCAACCATGGAGAACGCTCTACATGATCATCACCAAGTCCGTTTCTGGTCGTGATAGCGGCTATGAGCATCCTAAGCTCATAGAACTGCAAATATTTTGGGCATTTGTCAACATGAAACACATCGCCATTGAAGCTCTGATTTGGGATGACATGATGTCATTTCTTAACAAACTTGGCTCAAAGATTCCCTACATCAGATATACCAAATTGTTGATCCAGAGAGCACTTGGACTACATTCTGATATTCCCAAGAGGCTCAATGACCCTGACAATCACGACATGTTGACTGAACCTATTCTGACCATCAGAATGAAGGAATCGTCTACAAAGAAACAGGGCGCGGTGTTACCAGATTACCTGCTAACTGAAGATGTCAGAAAGCTCGAAATGTACAACAGGTATCTGGAAGCAGTAAGACAAGGCAAAGTTGGTTATCTTGACGAAAAATCTTCTGGAACACCTGTCAGGAGAACCAGAAGAGGAAGTGCAGGAAGCACTACAAGTTCTGCGAGTCAAAGGAAGGCTCCTAAAAGGAAAGCTCCTTCAATAAGGATTGTTCCCGTAAAGGAAGCCGAACCTATTCCCACTATTGAACCTCAAAGACAACTTAGGGACGAGAGCTCTGAAGATACTGAGACAGATGAAGAGGTTCATTACTCTGCTGCTGCAACCGAAACACCTGCCACAGTGACAAAACCTCCAAGTCCTCCAGTTGTACAAGAAAAAGGGAAGACTCCAGCTATTGTACCTTATATTGAGAGCTCTGAAGATGAAGAAGAAGAGCAATTGGAAAAATCATACCGGAAGAAGTTTCACAACGTCCGACACATTCAAAAGGCCGCTGAATTTGCTAAAGATCAGATGGGTGGCCCCGGAGGATCAAGTGGTGCTGCCCACTCCTCTCCAGATCCTGATGCGGTTAATCAACCCGATAAGGGATCTGGTGCCACCAATCTTCTGCAACAACAACCGCCTGTTGAAGACACCATTGAGTATGATTTTGAGAAACAGGAACCTGAGAAAGAAAAGTCTAAGGATGACGAGGATGATTACTCAAAGTTTCTTCTAGACAGTCCAACACACTCAAAGGAGAAAACCTCAGAAACTCCTAAGGACATGAAGTCACCTCATGTCTCCTCATCATCGGACTCTTCATCTCATTCATCACCACCACCATCAACTAAGTCAACCAGATCATCATCCAAATCAGTGAAGAAACCACCAAAGTCTTGGATCTCTCAGTCTCATAAAAAGATTGTAAAAGCTGTCCAACAAATCAGAAAGAAGGACATAACTTACAGAAAAATGAATTGGTTTGCTGACCAAATTCAATCCTTAAATGATGAGATAGACAAGATGGAGAAAGAAAGGAAATTTGTCCAAACGTTCATGAAGAGTCATCGACAAGAGGAACTGAACGAAATGATTGAAGGTTACACTAACAAGTACCTTCAGGATATCGTTCCTAAAGTCCATACGGAACTGGAGAAGTCAGCAAGAGAACAAACCCACAAGTTCCTTCTCGATACTGTCCCCAGTGTGACAAAAGAAGTATTTTCCAGACAACTCACCCCTAACATCGTTGCATTGGTTAAAAATACAATGGCAAAAGAAGCTGATCTCTCCGAATCTGAGTTAATTGCTAAACTAGTGATGCAAATGTCAAAGAGATCTGGAACGTTCACTTCAGATGATGCTAAATTTTTCGAAATTCTACTTGACTATCAACTCAGATCATCATGCAAGGAGTCAGCCTCTCAACCCAAAAGACCAAGAGATGTCGATGATAAGGATAAGGACTCTGCACCTAAACGTCAAAAGCAGTCTGGTCAATCTACATCTATGCCACCTCCTCCACATCGGACTTCTTCTCAACATAAGTCTCCATCACCTCGGTCTTCTACTGATAAACCTCGGGACGATTCCGAGTTACCACCCTTGACTCAGAAAACTGGTGATCACTTTGAGTATACGGGTGGTGACGATGAAGAGGTCCTTGAGCCACAACAACCCTCCTCTCCCAAACAAGTGAAGAAACCCGAATCCTCATCAAGGCCTTCTAAAAGCAAGAAAACGACTCTAGATGACGTCGTATCATGGCTTGATGACGATACAACCGCAGAATTTGAATGGTTCTCCACACTTGTTAACAACACTCCCTACCCTGAAGAAGGTCAAGAATTGGTAGACGGTAGTACACTGGAGCATGCAAAAATCTTGCAAGAACGATTCCGTGTGAAGAAGATGACGAAATCCGAGTTGAAGCGCATCAAAAATGAAGCATTCCTTCTGTTGAAAAATAGCTCGGAAAGTGCAATCGAGGTTGAATATCACCTTGAAAACATTGCTCGAGCCATGTCTAACAACATGGATTGGCTCAACCCAGAAGCAAACATCGACTTCACTAAACGGAACAACCCTCCATACTACACTGACTGGACCAAACCTCTACCAACAATCGGCCAACCAGAAGAACCAAGGATTCCTTTCAGACATTTCTTCAACAAAGACCTGGATTTTCTTCTCCATGGTGGCGATGGTTCACGAAAATACGCTACATCCTTGACTCTTCCATTCCCAGCGGCTTGTTACTCAAACTGCATAGCTATCGAGGAACGTGCAACTCACTTGTTTTCTGACAACGTGCAAGCATACGACCAAGATGCATTGTATGGGATTCATCATTGGCCTGAACGCCGACGAATCTACTACAGAAGCTGCCTGGTTCAGAAGTCTCAACATGCAGTGTACAGCTCTAAGGACATCGTGGCCATCAAACACATTGATCTCAAGTCTAAGTGGGACTACACATTCTTGAAGAATATCATAGTCAAACGACAAGATGAACAGGACTATGAATTCTCAGAAGCTGACTTTGAGAACTTGTCACTCAACGACATCGAAGACATGTACCTTGCCAAAGTACAGGGTCGTATGAGACAGTTCTCGACTGAAGTTCAACGTGAATTTATCAAGTCACTTCTCATCTTCATTAGACGCATTGTGATCAAAGAACGTGTCGAAGATATCCAGATGGCTGTTGAATCATATCAAAAACGTGTAAACTTCACTCCACCACAGCTTGACCTTCCTGACATCAACCAGCTCACACAACTCACGCTCATCAGCAAACCTTTCGGCATTGTTTACCGCAGTGAACTTCGCAGAAACTGCTTAATGGCGTGTAGTGAGCTCCACAAATTCGGGGATCATACCTTGAAGATGGTTAGAGATGGATTGGCGTACAGATTGAAGGATATACGTCTGAAGGTTGGGAATCCTAAGCGCTGGAACTCTCAGGACAGGAGGAATGTGAGGCGTATCATCACTATGATTGATGAACGGTTGTTCAGAAGGGATCAGTTCAGACGCCTGGAGAGCTATGTTGGTGGTAGACCCAGGATAAACATCACCGGCTTTCAACGCCCTGTGCGCACTCCTGGGAACATCACTGCACTTCCTGGTACCCCTTGAATTGTTTCCTTCATATGATTTTGGATGAATGTTTATATATGTGAATGGCTTGTGCACACATAACAGTGTACAACCCGTAATGGTCAAGAAAGGACCCTGTGGTACGCATCAGTGCCACAATCCTGATAAAAGGAGCGAAAGCTTCTTATTTTTGAGTAAAACCTATCAAACCTTTCATTATTTCAAGGTTTTGCTCAAAAAAAGACAAGTACTTCCCCATATGATTTTAAAACCTCAACCGTTTTTATCACTTGTTGAGGGGGAGTATTTGAATTAAAATTTTGTTCACAAATTGTTCACAGTGGTCACTCTTCCCGCAACACTCAAAATGGTCATATTTATTCTCAACCGTACAAAAATAACATTCTTATATGCCATTTTTGAGGGGGAGAAAATTGTGTGATAAGAAATATGTTTTGTAAAGCAACATGTGCAAGCCCCTTGGCTTTCTCGTGTGCAAAGACTTAACCAATGAATTGACGATCCTTAACCGTTTGTAACTCGAAAAGACTTGTCCTGGACGGGTAATAATTTCAAGCTAGTTCGCTAGTGATGTAAACGTGTCTCGCAAAGGACTTGTCTTAGTAGAAGGTACCATTCGAGAAGCTCTTGATAGACATGAACTCTGACGGGTATGACAACCTTTCGAGGTTTGTTTACACCTTCAAGATAGTTATTAGAGCTAGTTGTCACCTAAAAGCTGACAATGTATCTCTTTAACTATTCAACGTAAACGTGTCTCGCGGGAGATTGTCTATCTTTAGTGGATCAATTCAAAAAGTGCGCGCTCTTCCCTCACTGTGCATTTAACCATTAAAACTATTAAGCACATGTGGAGGGGGAGTATTTATGCAAAATATCATCTCTTACAGTGGTTCAAACATGTTTTTCATTAAAAAACCCTTTGAGAGATATTTTAACTTACAGTGGTTTTAATGGCAAACATAGGTTAGTCATGGAGTTATAAGGTGACTAAGGTTAGGAATAACCGTCCTATGATCCGCCAGAGCCGGAGGGATCTACCCAAGGACACTACCATTAGTTAGTGTTAGAAGTCCTTAGGAATGATTATAAAAAGGAGAAAATGAGAATCGGAGAAAGAAGGAGTTGAAGAATCAAAAAGAAATGTAAAGTAAAGGGTGAAAAGAAATAGCCCTCCAGATTATTCAACTTAGGGCAGACACCGGGTTCAATTCATATGCTACTGGTTGTCACTTAGTGACACCGGTATTGAAGATTAAAAGTCGTCATGGACCCAGTGACGCATGCACTAAACCTTCTTAGCCACTCAAGTTTCTCTCAACAGAAGCTTGTTTCATTCTCATAGGGAACCCTACGTAAACTATTGGCTTTCTCTTAGAGATCGCTGGTATTGAAGAAGGAGACCCTCTCCCTAGTCTCCGCTCAGGAAAACCAAAACGCACTATTGAGTCTAGAGCCACGAGATTCATCAAAAGATCTCTTAGGAACACTTGACATTTTAATCACTCGTTGATCAACAATAAGATCTTCAGTGATTCAATGGTTCATATCGAGTCCTTCACAGATCTTAGCAATCTGTCGAGAACATTTATGAGAGGTTCACATCTGTGATCCTCAGTGATTGAATGGAAACTCCTGCCAGGGTCAACATCAAACAGCCCTGACAGCAGGTCGCTTCGGTAACTCCCCGTGGATTACGCGGAGTGTGTCTCAAACGGTCTACAGTCGTGAGGTGATGCTTCGGTGTACCTCAGCGACTCATCTGAACTGTAGATGTACTTCGGTACATCGCGTTATCTCACTTGTGGGACTCCAGTTCAGGAACGGCCTTTGTAAGAATTAGAGTTGTGTCTTCACACTATGCTGTTGACACTCTCGAAGTTCAAACTTGTAAGTGCCGGAAACCGCTTATTACTAACCGTTTGAAATGTTTTCTTCTTATGGAAGCTCCGGAGCGGGATGATCGTGCTGATTCTTCTCATGCTCACGCCAACATCAACACTAATGGAAGTTCTATTCAAATGCAACACAACAGTCAGAATGATTCTTCGTCAAACCAAAGAATCTACAAAGTTAAAGACTTAAAGAACTTCATCAGTTTTGATTTTCACCGTCAAAGAGCGTGTGAGCATGTTGAAGAATGACGTGGAGACACTGGAGCAGCGAAGCAGACCTGAGGCAGACTGATGCAGACAACAACATACTATCACTTTCACCACAAAGAACAATAAATCAAAGAACAAAGTTAATGATGACGTCAAAGCAAAACTGCACAAAGATAACTATCTCTCTACACTGGGGAGATTGTTCGAACCAAGACAATTCTTCTCAAAAGAAAGGAGAATGTCAGAAGACGTCACAGCTACTATTACATCAACGCCTTCACCGTTATTCATATATATACTTGAGGGGGAGATTGTTGGAATCACTCCTAAAACAGTATTTCAAGTATTTATATTTCATATGTAATAGGTAGTTTTATTCTGGCCTTTATGTTTGTTTAAGGTCCAGCTTATGTAGAAGGCCCATAAGCTGAGGCCCAAGCCCAATAAGGAATAGGGAAGGAGAGGGAGTGTTGCCCTAGCTCCTTGCCTATATAAACTATTGTAAACCCTCATTTGAGGGTGGTTGTTCAAGTTATTCTCTCATTCACTCTTATTCATAACCGGTCATAGTATTATACGTGTGTGTGTGTGTTTAGCTTGTTCATCCGCCTTCATCTCTTCTCTTATAAGCTTGTGTTGTAAAACTTGTGACCTAACACTCCGGCTCTGGCGGATCATAGGACGTTTATTCCTAAAGTTAGTCACCTTATAACTCCATTACTATTCCTATGTTTGCCATAAAACCATTTACTTGAAAATCTCTCAAAGTATTTATGATTAGAAACATTTTTATTAACACCTTGAGAGGTTTGTATTTTCAGAAATACTCCCCCTCCACATGTACTTATGAGTTTTGGCTTAAATCGCACAATGAGGGTAGAGCTCGCACTTTTGAATTGATCGGCTCCTGATAGACAATTCCCCGTTAGACACGGTTACGTTGTATAGTTAAAAAGTTCCATTGTCAGCTTTTAGGTGACAACTAGCTCTAATAACTACCTTGAAGATGTGAACATACTTTAAAAGGATGTTAAACCCGTCAAAGTTCATGTCTATTAAGAGTTTCTCGAATTGGTACGTTCTACTAAGAAAAGTCTTGAGAGACAAGTCTTTTCGATTACTGACATTTCAAAGCTCGTCAATTCATGGGTTAAGTCTAAGTTGAGCACTTTCAAGATTCCATTTACTTTACAACATATTTTTGATCACATATTATTTTTCTCCCCCTCAAAAATGGCATATTGATGTCGTTTGTGATGAAATAATGATTTGAAATATGACCATTTTGAGTTTTGCGGGAATATTTCCACAAAAACTTTTCTTTTGAACAAAGTTGTTAGCAAATACCCCCCCTCAATAAGTGATAGTAACTTTTGAGGTTCTGAAATACGAGAGGGAATACTTGTTCTTTTGAGCAGAATTATGAAATTTTAGAAAAATTGATTAGATCTACTCAAAAGTAAGAGCTTTCGTTCTTTATATGAGGATTGTGGCACTGAAGCGTACCACAGAGTCCTTCTACAAGAACGGGTTGTACACTGATATATGTGTACAAACCATATATATATATATATATATATATCACAAAATACAAGTTAAGAATATTCAAACAATTCAAATTTATACACAACAATGACCAACTACTCGGGACGTTGAAACGTCATAATTGGAAAGCCAGTTCTTCCTCCCACATACCTTTCAAGCCTTCGCATCTGATCTCGGTGCTTTAACCTCTTCTCGATCCTTGAGACAAACCTTCGAACTTCCCGTTGTTCATGATAATTCCATCTTAGACCTTTTCCCAATTGAATATCTTTCAAATGAGAATCCAAGCCATCACGAACCGTCTTGAGAGTGTCGTCACAGAACTTGTGAATCTCATCAAATGCCATGAAACAGTTGTGGAGATTGGCGCTTCTGTAGACGAACCCGAATTTTGGTTTGGTGAAGAGTTTGTATTGTGGCTCTTTGTTGACCTTGTTGAAGTGGATAAGTGGTTTTGTGAGATTGAGCTACTTTTGGTAGCTTTGAACACCGAGCTGTAAATCTTCAACAAGTTCCTGGATGATCTTGCTTTTGATGAATATGGGGAGAGCGGTGATGTACTTCAAATGAATATCTGTCGGAAACTGACGCATCCTTCCTTGTACCTTGAGTAGATACATGTCCTCAATGTCATTGAGTGACACGTCTGGAATGTCAGCTTCTGAGAACTCGTACTCCTTTTCATCTTGTCTTTTCACCACGATCTTTGTCAAAAAGGAATAATCTCACTTCGTTTCCGTAGAGATAGACATAATAGCAATGATCCTTTGGTCATGCTTGACATCCCTTTGCGACTTGTTGAGCTTGCTACTTCGGTAGAAAAGCCTACTCCTTTCTAGCCAATGATGAATCCCGAGCAAGGCATCTTTGGCGTAACCCACCTCTTTGTCAACGAACAAATTGGTGGTGTCTTCTTCAATTGCCTTGTTGGAGAATGAAGCAGCTGGTATGTTGAAAGTCAAGGATGTTGCATATTTCTTGCTTATTGAGCTTCCATGTTGAAGAAATTCAATGTCGTTGTTGAAGAAGAATCTGAATAATCTTCGGTTGTTCAGGTCTACCGATAATTAGGAGTGGCTTGGTCCAGTCGGTGTAGTAAGGTCCATGTTTCTTCGATGTATGATCAATGTTGAACTCTGGGTTGAGCCAGTCGATATCATTCGACATTGCACGAGCAATGTTTTCGAGGTGATATTCGAGCTCAATAGCGCTTCCGGATCTTTCGTTGAGCAAGGTGAAAGCATCGTTCTTGATCCGTTGGAGTTCTTTCTTGGTCATCTTCTTAATCTTGAATTGACTTTTCAGCTTTTGGATCTGCTCCACAATACCACCATCCACTGGTTCTTGATCGTCTTCAAGGGGTGGTCGTGCCTCGACCAATTTTTTGAACCGATCATATTCTTATGTATTGTCATTATCTAACCATGAGACAACGACATGTTTCTTTCCTTTCTTGCTTGATGATGGTCCTGGTCTTGGTCTCGGAGAAGGTTGAGGTGACAGTTGAGGCTTCGGTTGCTCATAGTCATCACCACCGGTGTAGCTAAAATGATCATCGGCTTTATCAGATGGTGGTGTGGTGTTGGATTCATTTGGTTTATCTGATGGTGGTGGTTGAGCAGCTTGAGGTGTGGGGGTGGTAGAAGGTTTGGCTTGTGGTGGTGGCATGGATGATGACGATCCTCCGTTCTTCTTTTGTTTCTTCGCATTTGGATTAGGATCTTGATCGTCATCTTTCCTCGGTCTTTTCTCTGATACCACTGTTAGGTCACCATAACATGATAGCACAAGTATGAAAGACGTAAGAATGATGAGGAAAAGGATGAGAATGGTCGGATCTTCACACACACAAGGATAAGTAATGTTTATGCATATAATGAAAAGAACCAACACCCTCCTAAGAGAGTTTACAATCTATTTATAGGCAAGGGAGCTAGGTAAACACATCTAGTCCCTTCCTACATGTCGTTTGGGCCTATGCAAAGGCCCATGGGCTTACTACATAAGCCTTGCTTTTATTACAAACATATAAGCCTATTAAGCAACTTATTACATATCTAATGACCGACACTTGATAATAGTTACACGTGATCCCAACAACTTTGGACATGCTAAATAAAGAAGGTTTAAAATACAAAAACATTTGCTCACCACAAAAATAGTCACCGGGTACCCGCCGCCGCATTACGCGTACCCTTCTAGTAATTTCTATATTTATAACCGGAAATATACAAAAGATACATATATACAGATGAATTAGGGTTTAAATTCTGTTCGGTTTTGAACCAAAAATCATTTTAGAAAATTGGTTTGATTTTAAAATGGTTCAACTCTGTTCGGTTTTTGGTTCCTGAATTTTAAAACGAAAGGAAAATCATTTTAACAAAAAGGGCATGGGTTCGATCTAAATTCCTATCGAAAACTTACTAAGACAACATGATAATCTTCTTCTCAAAACTAAAACGCCTTTTTGAGATTTGGTGATTTATGGATCATTTGGACGAGGCAAATCTTCTTGTGCTTCAGGACCCCATAGTAATAACACTGAATGTGTGATAACGCTCAAATTGTGCATGTTTTTAGTAGCGTTATCCGTGCTTTTATGTGTGTTATTTGGTTATAATCATATGCTTTTGTTGCTTAATCGTATCAAAGTGCGTTTGCTAGTTCATTTGTAGCCAAGTACAGGAAAGTGGAGAAAAAGACGGAAAAAGAAGTAAAATACGAAGATTTCTCCATTTACGAAGAGTTCCTGACAAAAGCAAGACTTGTGGAGTATATTCGAGAAGATAAAGTTATCAAGTTAGTGGTCCAAAGACTTAAGAATAAAGTTCAAGAAGGAAAACGAGAAAGAAATGAAGAAAAGAAGCTTAAACGAAGAAATATTGGAAGCCTCGTTGTTCCCGACACACCTTCACCATTTTGGCCATAACTTTTGCATACGGACTCCGTTTGACCTCCCGTTCGCGGCCACGGAAAGCTAAGAGAAAGATCTACAAATATGGCTTTTGACCTTTTCTGTCAGAAAGTCGCAACCGGATCGGTTGGGGGCCCAACCGAATCGGTTACGCCAAGCTGACCTCTCCAAGTAATTTTTAATGCATCCTTAAGTGCCATTAAGCCCCAAGTCCGATCATATGGCTCTAATAACTCCTAAACCTGCTACTTTATGACACTTTGTGCCCAAGAAACTTACTTGGTGGCTAAGGGTGGCTTCTACCTATAAATAAGACCATTTTTGGTTAGTTTTGTGTGTGTAATTCTAGCCTCCACCCTTAAGGACGAATTTCCACCAATTACACCAACTTATCTTCCCCAAAAGACCACAAAACTCTGCCAAATTCGTGTAGTGTGCTCAAGGGTTGTCGAAGGCGTTTGGACATCATTTTCCGGCTTGGTAGAACTATTGTAGTTGATTGGAGGCTTGAAGGAGTGCTATAATCCTTCATCTTTGCCTATTGTAATTCATACTTTGGGTAAACCTTGTTACTTTTATAATGTTGAATGCTATTGTTCATGTTTGGTTCTTTGATTGTGTTGATTATGTGATACTTGTTTATTTCATATGAGAACTTGTGATAAAAGGATGTTTGGATAATTGTAGTGTTTGTTTGGAATATGTTGATAACATCATATTTGGTTGAATTGGAACTTGTTCTTGTTTATTGTTTTGGTTGATCATTGTTGAGTTCAATGGACGAAAGTATTCTTAACAATGGTTAGTTTCAATTCATTAGTGACAATTGATTTTGGTCTTGTACTTTGTGACGATGGTGCAAGAGAATTAATAAACATAACAAGTAAAGTTTTAATTTGGATTATGGCCGAAAGGAATCTTTTGAATATGTGTTCTCATTATCTTTCAAGTAAATGGAACTTTACAAATTAATAACATCAAAGTCTATGGCCGAAAGGGATTCTTTGTTGTTTTTGGTATAAGGCTCATGACATGACCACTTGATTGAGGCTTATGCACATTTGATTTATAAAACACTAAACTATTATTATAGGTTCTATCTTTGATAATATGTTTTCCAAACTAAACATCCTAATATCCTTGTGATCATTTGTCTAAACATGTATGTTCTTTGTGTGTTTGTTCTTAGTGGTTTGATCCGTGACAATCATAACCACGACCTTGATACGTGCTTGTTCTTATATTGCTTTTCTTGTTGGTTTGATATGTGACAATCATAACCATCAACTTGTTACTTGCTTAAACAAACAAACAACACTCGTAGTGCAACCAAGTCTCTTGGGACGATCTTGATTTACCATATACTATACTACAACTCGACTAGGGTATACTTGCCCGAATGTGTTCCTAGTTAACCGGTAATTCTTGTTTACAAATTTAAAACCATGTGAAACGCATCAAGTTTTTGGCGCCGCTGCCGGGGATTTTTCTATAGTTTTCTTTGAAACTTTTATAAAAAAAAAACATAAAAAAAAAAAAAAAAAAAAATCCATTTTGTGTTTTTCTTGTTTCTTGTGTTCTATGTTTTATATGTTATATGATCTCTTGCATGTCTCTATGTTATTTGTTTTTGTTATTTTTGTTTATATTAGTTTCGTATTAATTTTGAATGAAATTATCTTGTTTTAGATTATCTTGTTTGATTTGCTTTACGTGATTAATTGTGTTTGCTTGCGTCTATGTGATTGTTATTTTTCTGTAATCATGCTTTTATTTGTTTATGCGTATTTTGTTTTAAGTGTTGTTTTATGTTCGTGATAGTTAATATGTGTTTATGTGTTTTAATTACTTGTGTTTAGTTTTATGTTCGTAACCTTTTGTGTCCTTATTTTATTTTATCAATAAATGGTTTGAAATAAAAGTTGTAAAAAAAAAAAAAAAAAAAGAAAAAGAAAATCTCCTCCAGCCGATCGGTCGCAACCCGTAACCGGTTCGGTTGGAAGGTTGGTCACAGTTTGGTTCGTCCCAACCGATCGGTCACTCCCCGTAACCGATTCGGCTGGACTAATCTGTTAAAAAAAAAAAAAAAAAAAAAAAAAAAAAAAAAAAAAAAAAAAACCGTTTTTATTTTTTGTTTTTGTGTGTTTGTGTTTAGATAAAATAAGGTTAAATGTCTTTTTGTTTTTGCAAGAGTATCATTTCTTTTATTTGGTTTTTCCATTTTAAATTTTGTTAATTTGGTACATTGTGAATAAATAAGTACATGTTGTTGTTTTTTTTTTTTTTTTTTTTTTTTTTTTTTTTTTTTTTTTTAAATAAAGTGTTTTGAACTTTGTGGGTATGTTCACTGGAAACCCTCACGAGACTATAACTCGTCCACTCGGGCCACCGAGGGGTTTAAAGGCTTGTTGCATACGCTAAATGCAACCGTGATTCCTACGAAAGTGAGTTTTAGAATTTTACGCGTTTTGTAGTTTAGTTTATTTTTGCAGATTGAATAAACTCTTGGAGGAAGGATTGGTTGGATCGTGAACCTTACACTCTTGATTGGACATGTTTGGTTGAAAGAGAAATCGATTGATCTCACACGCTTATGCTAGCCTTTGCTTAGCATCTTATCATTTGGAGTTCGATCGCGATTTCTTTGGCCCGGGAGGTTTCGTTTCTCTTGGATTTATTATTTCATTTTCCCTATCTTACATGCTTTGAAGTTTATTTTTCATATTGAGGGCTATGCTTAACTTATGTGTGGGGGAAAGTTAAATAAGAAAAGCGAAACTAGTTTTTAGATTTCAAATGTTTGGGCCTATTTTAAATTTTGTGAACTTGTTTGCCCTTGTGATCTAGTTATTTTCATGCGTATAGGTTAATATATTAGAATAACTGGATCAACCCACTGGTGAAATCGGTAACTTTTTGAAAAACTTGAGATGTGTCCTGATTAATATTGCAATCCATTCTGGGATCGATGACATTTGCTAGCACATATTTTATAGCCCTTTCCACTAAATTGTGAGGATTTTAGCCTATTTCTTAATAGCATACATCTTTTATGCTTGGATATTTTGCTATGAGTGTGCCGGTGATTTTAGTTATTCTAGAACTTGTACTTGTAAATCATTACCAGACCGTAGTGAGATCACATTCGTGTGATAAAAGTGTATTCGCGTGATAAAGAGGCACCTTAGGATTTAACCCAAATGGCCTTCCATTTTTCATATCATGATATATTAGCTAACCACATCGGTTAGTTAACCACCCACATGGACCCATTTGTTAGCGCTCATCTTTAGCGCTAGATACCCTTAGTACACCCTCCGAGCCATCCCTTTCTTTTTGTTATATCCAGAAAAATACAAAAATATTTTACACTTTAAACCATGGTTGTCAGGATCCCGATCCTGATCTTAGGATCTTACGATTTTACGATACTGTAAAGCAAAAACGATCCCGATCCTACATAGGATCTTTGTAAGCTTAAGATCTTATAGGATCCCGATCTTGACCATACGATCTTACGATCTAATCCGATCCGATCTTACTCTTCTCGAATTACAAACTAAGAAACTACAAATTTATGGGTTGTTTGTTTGTAGAATTCAAAAAACAACATGTTAATCTTTTTAAACATTTTATAATCATAATTTAGGACAACATTTATATGAAACATTCATAGTATTTTGTGGTTATAATGTATTAGAATTTGTAGATTTGTATAAAATTACATAAACTATTAAGAAATAACATTAGAGTAGGATTTTAAGATCCCGATCCGATCTTACGATCACGATCTTGCAAAGACAAAAACGATCCTGGGTAGGATCCCGATCTTGACAACCTTGCTTTAAACCTTAGCCTAACCCCTTGTCAATGTCTAAATGGTTGGTTGCTAGTTTCTTGGAATGTTGGATTGTTTTTTTTTATGATTATGAGTTAGCCACACTTTGCCATTCGTGTGTGCCATTCCGACGAAGATGAAGGTGCGCAACTTCTTATTTGTATTTTTGTGGTGTATGCTTATACGAAGTGTGGGGGAGATGTAATGTATGAAGAAGAAGTGTTGAAAAAAAAAAATAAAAAAAAAATAAAAATAAAAAAATAAGTCATCGAAAAAAAAAGAAAAAAAAATATATGTGATGACAACGTGCTATATTATTATGAAGATGAAGGAAGATGAAGTATGTTTGAGATATCGATTAGCCAATGTGCTAAGACGTGATATATATATATTTGGTGATCGATATGTGAAGATTGTAACTATAATCATTTTCGGGTTTGCGGATTGTTCGTAACTAGCAACATGGGTATTAGACTTGACTTTATTTTTTTTTAACACCAATTTCATTAATATATTCCCATGCCTTATCTATACCCTTTATTACCCTAAGCCTATCGTTATAACCCGAATAAAAGCCCTCTTTAGATGTTTATACTTGGTGCTTACGCCACGTCGGTGGAGTTTTGTTTCTTGTACAAGCCTATGGTAATATTTAGATCATGACTGAGTAATATGAGTGTACTATTCCTTAATACTATCCATCACTAAATAAAATAAGTGTTGAGTGAATTATACAGCCGTTCTTTTTCGTGAGGTGCTTAGCCATGTTATCAAGCAAGAGAATCCATAGGGTATTGTCAAACATCTCGATTTTTCACCTCTAAAAGCTTAAAACGATGAATCTTATCTTGTACTTGTACTTGGTAGATTTGCATCATATTTTCTAATCATATTTCATGCACCATGTGGGATTTAATTTTCTTAATTTCTAGATTTGCTTGAGGGCAAGCAAAACCTTAAGTGTGGGGGAGTTTGCGCTCATTTTTCGCTTATTTTTTATGTTTGGTTGAAAAAAAAAAAAAAAAAAAAAAAAAAAAAAAAAAAACCCAAAAATATTTTGATTTTTAATTTTCTTTTCGTTTTGTCATTTAGGTATGTAGTTTAATTTTTCTTTTCTTAGATTTGCTTGAGGGCAAGCAAAGTTTAAGTGTGGGGGAATTTGATAACGCTCAAATTGTGCATGTTTTTAGTAGCGTTATCCGTGCTTTTATGTGTGTTATTTGGTTATAATCATATGCTTTTGTTGCTTAATCGTATCAAAGTGCGTTTGCTAGTTCATTTGTAGCCAAGTACAGGAAAGTGGAGAAAAAGACGGAAAAAGAAGTAAAATACGAAGATTTCTCCATTTACGAAGAGTTCCTGACAAAAGCAAGACTTGTGGAGTATATTCGAGAAGATAAAGTCATCAAGTTAGTGGTCCAAAGACTTAAGAATAAAGTTCAAGAAGGAAAACGAGAAAGAAATGAAGAAAAGAAGCTTAAACGAAGGAATATTGGAAGCCTCGTTGTTCCCGACACACCTTCACCATTTTGGCCATAACTTTTGCATACGGACTCCGTTTGACCTCCCGTTCGCGGCCACGGAAAGCTAAGAGAAAGATCTACAAATTTGGATTTTGACCTTTTCTGTCAGAAAGTCGCAACCGGATCGGTTGGGGGCCCAACCGAATAGGTTACGCCAAGCTGACCTCTCCAAGTAATTTTTAATGCATCCTTAAGTGCCATTAAGCCCCAAGTCCGATCATATGGCTCTAATAACTCTTAAACCTGCTACTTTATGACACTTTGTGCCCAAGAAACTTACTTGGTGGCTAAGGGTGGCTTCTACCTATAAATAAGACCATTTTTGGTTAGTTTTGTGTGTGTAATTCTAGCCTCCACCCTTAAGGACGAATTTCCACCAATTACACCAACTTATCTTCCCCAAAAGACCACAAAACTCTGCCAAATTCGTGTAGTGTGCTCAAGGGTTGTCGAAGGCGTTTGGACATCATTTTCCGGCTTGGTAGAACTATTGTAGTTGATTGGAGGCTTGAAGGAGTGCTATAATCCTTCATCTTTGCCTATTGTAATTCATACTTTGGGTAAACCTTGTTACTTTTATAATGTTGAATGCTATTGTTCATGTTTGGTTCTTTGATTGTGTTGATTATGTGATACTTGTTTATTTCATATGAGAACTTGTGATAAAAGGATGTTTGGATAATTGTAGTGTTTGTTTGGAATATGTTGATAACATCATATTTGGTTGAATTGGAACTTGTTCTTGTTTATTGTTTTGGTTGATCATTGTTGAGTTCAATGGACGAAAGTATTCTTAACAATGGTTAGTTTCAATTCATTAGTGACAATTGATTTTGGTCTTGTACTTTGTGACGATGGTGCAAGAGAATTAATAAACATAACAAGTAAAGGTTTAATTTGGATTATGGCCGAAAGGAATCTTTTGAATATGTGTTCTCATTATCTTTCAAGTAAATGGAACTTTACAAATTAATAACATCAAAGTCTATGGCCGAAAGGGATTCTTTGTTGTTGTTGGTATAAGGCTCATGACATGACCACTTGATTGAGGCTTATGCACATTTGATTTATAAAACACTAAACTATTATTATAGGTTCTATCTTTGATAATATGTTTTCCAAACTAAACATCCTAATATCCTTGTGATCATTTGTCTAAACATGTATGTTCTTTGTGTGTTTGTTCTTAGTGGTTTGATCCGTGACAATCATAACCACGACCTTGATACGTGCTTGTTCTTATATTGCTTTTCTTGTTGGTTTGATATGTGACAATCATAACCATCAACTTGTTACTTGCTTAAACAAACAAACAACACTCGTAGTGCAACCAAGTCTCTTGGGACGATCTTGATTTACCATATACTATACTACAACTCGACTAGGGTATACTTGCCCGAATGTGTTCCTAGTTAACCGGTAATTCTTGTTTACAAATTTAAAACCATGTGAAACGCATCAATGTGCTAAACTATAAACATGATTAGAAATTGCAGCTGTTAAGAAATTGCAGCGTTCCAAATAGGAACCGGCTAATCCATGGTACACCATGAATTGAAGTTACAAAGGTTGTACCCCTGAACCAACCCCCTATAGCAAAATAGACATAAGGAAAAAGAAAAAGGCCGGACCAGCCTATGCAAACAAGTGTTTTCAATTTTGTATTTTCTAATAAGCACATTGATAGAATAGATCTTCATATGCAGTATGACAAGTATTACAATGAAATGTCATCAGCGACCACCACCATTTTCTTACTACCACCGCAGCATAAAATTTAATCGCAACGACACATATGTTTACAACAAGAGTAGCTATTCAGGAGACTTTGTTGTGTATGTATGAAGTTCGCCTTTAGAATTACAAAATTTGATTGCGTATTTCACAGTTCATGCTTTTCGAATATGTTTATTGGTTCAACTAAATACGTGAATCATCAATTTACATAGTCCATGAAAATCACAAACCATTTAGGAATTAGTGATTCCAAAAGATTTATTTATAACATACACAAGTGTGTCTAGTAGATCCCAACAACATTATACTGAAAGCACAAACCATTAAACATATTTCATGCACAAAGATGAAGTTTCTTAATTTCCAATATCAAATCGTCAAACTCAAATATGTCAAAACTATAACGCTCAAACAAAGAACTCAAAGAAATAACAACTTAAAATCTCTACATCTCAACTCAATCAATTCGTATCTAGAATCTTAAAGTTTTAGGTTCTGAAGTTTCAAGATAAAAAATGAGCTTTCGTATGTCGTCACAGATGATATCCTCAAGAGAATAAGTTCGCTAACAATCTGTAGAGAAGAAAGAGAGAAATTACCAGATTAGTTAAAAAAAACATATTAAGTTTACACTATGTGTGTGTAGCATTTGACTATATTGTACTTACTGTAGTTGATATCTGAAGCATTGCAGGTAAAGTTCCAAACGGTATTTGTAAACCTGCCACATCAAGAAGAATTTAAGCATTTTTTTATAATGGGTCAAAATGGGTATTTTTTTGTAATGGTAAAAACAGATTAGGTTGAAACACCTTTTGCTAAAAAAAGGAAAGGAATAAAAAAATTAAAGGTTGTTCCATAACTGTAAAATGAATACTTAAGTAACCATTACCTGAGAAAACGATGGGAATGACATTTATTACCCCCAGAACTCTTCAAACCCATCTCCTACGACGTACTTTACTCTGCCGTCTCCTTGAGGATCCCATACATGTCATTAGTTAATTAGTCATTGTAGCTTGTACATCATGCCAAGTAAGATTTGTACCTATCTATTACGTCTAATTTAGCCAAGAACTGTAATAGGTAGTCCCATTACAGTTCCCTTTCCCCATTCCTTGTATGCATTACTTTGGACAACTTTTGACCCTTTTCCATTTTAGATTTATTTAATTAGTTTAGCTGTTTGACATCTTAGAAAAAAAAGGTAATCCAAATCGACTCATTCATGAGTAAATGGGCTCAATTTACCACATCTATCTAGTAAGGTAAAATACTTGTGGGTGAAACATAAGGGATAAAACTACTTGGAGAAGAACTTCTTGAAGTGCCACCAATGCCAACTGTTAAGGCACAAATACAATGAGGTAAGAAACTTTGAGAAGAATATTAATGGAAGAATTTATAAAAGGTCTCTAAAGAATCTAAAAAACTTATAAATGTGCGTTGAATTACCTGTTGGTGCTGCAAACAAAGAACCAGCTGGATTCTGAGTCGGTTGAGCTGGTTGAATAGGCACTGGATGGGAAGTCTACATATATAGCCGGAAAAAAGTTAGTTAATGATTATATATAACGGATTCAAGCACAGAAAATAATTTTCAAAATGAAACCCATAGCAGTATGCATTAAATATAAATGCCATGCGTAATTTCATTGAATATCATTATTGGTGTAACCGTGTAACAAACACAAAGACAAGTCATAAGAATCCCAAATTTTATCTCAAATGCACAAGACTCAATTTAAATGATTAAACCTTGATTTTCTTCTTTTGAGTATCATATGTAGATAAAGAACACTAACAAAAGAAACTCACGGTTATCTGATTGAATCCCATGTTGCTAGTGCTTTGTGTTGACGGGATGCTTGAAAACACGTTTCCTTCAAATGCATTTGACTGATTGAAAGGCGAAATACTTGCCTGCCCATCGGATGGGGAAGCCTGCCCAAAAGCTGAGACAGTCTGTCCAAAGGGAGAGCTGGACTGTTTGTTGTTGGTATTTATACCCGTTCCACCACAATACTGACAAACAGAACTCGACCCCCCTGAAACATTAAGAAAATGTTGTTCATACTAATCAACCACAAATCCAGAAGTTACAAAATGGGTGAGTTGGGTCGGGTGACGGGCCAATAAGGGTTATGAGTACGAGTCAAATTGGCTAGGTTGGGTTGACCCACTATATAAAAAATACATATATATTTATCACAACCCAATATCATACACTTAACTAAAAAATTCTATATCTACTAATACAAATAATATTATGGGCACGTAACGGATCAAAACAGATCATTTTGAAAAGAAAAAAAAGTCAAATGGGTCATTTGGATTTGTTTTAGTAGTATGAATTGCAGAGTCTAGGGAAATCAATAGAAAAAAGTGCTAAGAGAAAAAAAAAATTAAATGATCATTACCTTTATCTCCGGATTGATAATCCTCCCATCTAAGTTCTTCGTGACTTTTTTCTTTGCATGCAGGCATTGCTGATATCGACTTCAGATTTCCGGCAGGTCGTGTATTACTACCATCATCTATTTCAGGTGTCTGAGCATAAGGGGTTGCTCTACTTCCCCCATGTCGATCTCCACTACGTGGTTGTACGAAAGCAGGAATTTCTCTTCTTTCCCCAAAAGGTAAGGTCTTGGGGACAGATGGTTCAGTAGATGTAGAGGTTGAAACTGGATTTGCATGCATGTTGCTAAATAGAGGTGGGATTATAAAACTGCATGACTGCATATTGCTAGGTATTGGCCCCCCTGTAACAGATGAAAAGAAATAATTATTCGTTATTTAATCAGGAAATATATATAAGTAGTTTTTGATAGTAATGCCATAAGGTTATTTACATTTATCTCCAGATAAATAGTCATCGCATCTCAGTTCTTCGTCACTTTTATCTTTGTTTGCAGGCATTGCTGATATCGACTTCGGATTTTCAGCAGGCTGTGTAAAACTACCATTGTGTGCTGGAGGTGTCTGAGCAGACGGGGTAAATCCACTTACCTCACATTTACATCCAAAAGGTGGTTGTCTAAAACCATGAATTGGACAAAATATAGATGGGTGAAAAGGAGTAGAAAAAGTTGAGTTCTTCGGGGCAAAAGGGTTGGTAGGTGTAGAAGAAGAACATGGATTGACCGATAAATGACTAAACACAGGTAGGAAAGTAAAATAGGATGACATTGGGCAGTATGCAACAGCAGGATGTATTTGCTGAAATGTGTTTGCAAAATTTCTACATGGGCTGCTTGCAAAAGCAGGCTGTGACACCGGAAATGAGCTTCCAAAAGGACTCGATGGTGTAGTGGATGCAAATGCAGGCTTCCGCTCAAATAAACAAGAACCTGACATTGAAATAAAGAAGATGAATCAAAGGGATAAAAGATTAAGGAAGACAAAAAATTGCTAATGCGGAATTCAGAAATGAGAATAAGAAGACTGTGAAATCAGAGTTTATAATATATAGAGAATATTACAATCAGAAACAAATATGAAACTGATGTGGATCACAATTAATCTAAGTGTGTAGTTGAAAACATTATGTCAGCATCAAATGTGATTAGTAGCAATCTTGGTTTTGTAAAAACATAACTACAATTCACCAACAAGACCAGAACATCTACCTGACACCTAATATATTCACATAACCAGCATTAAGATCAGCCATATTAAGCACTATCTTTCATACCAAACTTAAAAAACGATCATAAGTGTGCTTACCACCAAAACGAGAGGATGAAGAACCAAAGACTTGGCTTGATGAAGATCCAAGGGCTGGGATCGATGCAGATCCAAAAACTGATTGCCCATTACCAGATCTCTGACATGTTGGTGTTGTAGACTGACCACCTGCAGAAACGCATATGGTAACAAAGTTTCAGTAGAGTAAGATCGGACATCTCAGTCACCACAACTAATAGTCCTGGAACATAATGTGCCAAACCAGAAGCTTTGAGCCCCAAAGGCTGATGTAGTAGTACCGCATGTACGTTGATTTGAGAACTCTGAAGATGGTGCACTAGAAAAAACATAAGGCGATGGACCAAAAACGCTGCTTCCGGAAGCAGGTTGCAATTGTTGACACGATGGACCTATATTTTTTTTATTATAATTAAGAGAGTTGTATATTAATAAATGAGTCTGAAATTCATAATCTATAGAGTATTAAAATAAACAGATATGAACAAAAAGAACAGGAAATTTGTGTATATAAAAAGCCAAGGGTACATTCTCGACTCATTAATCAAAGACCGATACCAAATCTGTAATTCTGTATCATAAAATTAAATTAGTTTTTTGCTACATATTCATATCGGTGAACATATTTAAGACACATCACAAGTATCCCAAAAATATCAACAGATGCTTTAAAACATGGCAAAACTAGTACAGTATATAAGTAGAATATGTTCATAAAACATAAGGGAAAACTTACAGTTGCAAGGACTAATCATGATTCCTTAGTAAAAGTTCACTGTACTCGTCTTATAATACACTAGGTCCTGATCGAAAACTCTGAAATAAACATAAAAAAAAATATCACTCTAGTTCCACTATTTTGCTTATTATCACATATTATAAATTTATTCTTTACATATTTACATGACTCGATCGACTAACCCCAATGAAAGAGTCCAGAAACGGCCACGGGAACACCAGTTATGATGCGCCGTTTACTACGTTTTTGTTGGAAGTAAAGTAATCAAGAAAATATAAGTCTTGAAAGTAGAAGGACCAATAGTGTAGGATAGAAACTTATTAACTGTATTCCCTGTAAATCAGGAAGGGTTGTGTCGTTTGATGCATGAAACCTCTGATAAGTCACATCGGTTCACATGTACCGATTAGTATACTATATATATGTACCGATTGTAAACATTTTAGTGTGTGGAATAATGTTAATATAGTGTGTTTTTACAGAAACAAAACCCACCCTCTGTTCTCATATGGAGTCACTGCACATTCCTTGTGCATACTCTTATCAATATATTGTTCATCAAAGTTGCATGATTCGCAAACTCAGAGAAAATTAACATGGCATCAAAGCCCATGGTTTAAAGATCCTGGAAGAAGAAAAAAAACTAAGAAACCTGTGAAAGAATGTTTGCGAGATCATTGGCAGTCCAAGGAAGATATCGTGTTGAAGAAGATGAAGACCCGAAAACAGAACATGAAGATGATCATGGACACGTTACTGTTGGGCATAAAAAAAAGAAGGATGTTGCAAGAAGAGACGTTCCAGAAGAGAGATGTCTTACGCATATGGCGGGAATAAGACATGGCAAGAAAACAGTTCATAGGCTTGATAATGGTTATCAAGACGCTGCAAGAAGAGAAGCCAAAAGAAGAAGTGGGAAGAAGCAGTTAGACTGCAGAAAAGTAGATACCTACAAGGCTTGCAGGGTGTGGACAGGGTCTACATAGGATGGAGCAGTTAGGGATGGAACACAAGAACAAGTAATGGACAGGTTTGGTGTTAGGATGGATCACAATGAAGAAGCTAAGAACAAAGACGATGATCCATGGAATGATAAAAGGCAACACATGAAAGAAAGAACAAGTAAAGGCGATTAGAACTTCAAAAGAGAATGATGTAAAGAAGGAACGAGACTGTAAATCGAAGATGAACAAGAACAGAGCAAAGATTATGATTTCTTGATTAGGTGAGTAAATGTTGGAAGTAAAGTAATCAAGAAAACATAAGTCTTGAAAGTAGAAGGACCAATAGTGTAGGATAGAAACTTATTAACTGTATTCCCTGTAAATCAGGAAGGGTTGTGTCGTTTGATGCATGAAACCTCTGATAAGTCACATCGGTTCACATGTACCGATTAGTATACTATATATATGTACCGATTGTAAACATTTTAGTGTGTGGAATAATATTAATATAGTGTGTTTTTACAGAAACAAAACCCACCCTCTGTTCTCATATCGAGTCACTGCACATTCCTTGTGCATACTCTTATCAATATATTGTTCATCAAAGTTGCATGATTCGCAAACTCAGAGAAAATTAACAGTTTTTAATGTCTTAATCTCTTAATTAATCTTAACAAATTTGAAGTCTATTTAATCATTAAACGTAAAATGCGGTCCAGTCGTTTCCACGTCCAACATGTAGTTCTCAACTTTTTACGCGAAAAAGAATAAAAACGTGCAGATTACGCTATAAAACTGACATGCGAATTTGTATCATTGATCAGTTCAACGACTTAAACGCTTAATGTTATGGTTTCCTAGTTTTAGGAAAAGATGTAAATTAGGGTTTACAATTTTATACCTGAAAAATGAAAGAAGATGGTAATTGTTTTTTGAAGGTTATAATGGTTTGTTTGTTTATATACTGTTTGGATTTAGCTTAACACGTAAGCTGAAATTTTTACCGAATAAGATAGAAAGAAGTAGAGAAGTAGCTTTATCTGTAAGCTGGGACGGAACTTAGGGCTCTCGCGGGGTTTCGGGATAATCATAGATCTTTTCGTTGTAGTGTTAATTTTTGAAAAAAACATAGTTTTTTTTTCTAAATGCATCTTAAATGCACCCGGTCTATCAAAATGTGTTTCTATATTACGGTTCAAAAAATTTTGTGCACCCGGTCATATTTTGTCCTAGTTCCGCCGTAAGCTGTTTTTTATTACGGTAGAAATTAAAATTATTTTTGGGTATTGATAGATGCGAGTTAAGATTATGTTGCATTTAGTTAGAGGAAAACACCCATGTTTTCTACAAAATATTTTGTACAAAAAAAGAAAAGAAAACATAAATCGCGTATAAATTGCTTTATTTCCAAAAGATTCTTCACAAAACAAAAATCCTTCATTTCCTAACTTAATAAGAAAAATTACAAAACAAATTTTGGTTGTTTCTTTTGTTACCCAAAACCCGCTATTTACTTCTTCAAAATAGAAAATATAGACTTTAAAGTGTTTTGTGGAGATAAAAACCCCTTCCAAATTTCTACAAAACTAGTGATGGAAAACAAGATAATTTTCTTCAACTAAACGCACTAATCGATAATCATATTTGTTAATAACTGTAACTTTTTCAATTGCTGAGCTTGCAATTGTTTCTTCGTTTATTTGATTATATAAGACTAGACGGAGTGGAGGCGAGGCCTCACTCGTGAGGTCCTCCCTTACTCGCCACCCCGTTCCTGTTGAGGTTATGAAACAAGATATACAATAATAATATGTATGACAACACAGAGTACACAGCGGAAGACTTAGAATATAATAGCGATTAATTAACTAAAAACATAAATGTGTAACAAACCTCTTGCAATTGGTTAGATCTTTTCAACAAAGATGATGAAGTGGTTTAAAGAGTTATCATTTACCGTTTTATAACTCAAACCAAATTGGTGTAACAATAGTGTGTTACAATGATAACGCTACACGCGTCGTTCGGGGTCAAAGGAACTTCCTTTTCGTCGAGCAAGTTTTTCAACACCCTAGGCAGTGAACCTAATCGTTGTAGTGTAGTATTAGGGTAAGCCACGTGTATTGATATCATTCTCTAGGGGAATAGGAATGCTAGTGAGAAGTTACTACGCTAAGGTTGGGGTTGAGGAAGATTATTTTTTATCTTTTTATATTTTTTTAAGGAAAGGAAAGGTACGAATCTCAGGGTTTGGATTTAGGGGGTTGGTATTGCTACCGATTACTCTACTTATCTAATTATCTAATCTAAGGTGTATGTAGTCTATGTCTAATTATTGTGTGCTCGTATGATAGTTTAAAGATGTGTTTACTTAGGTTTTACTACTCCTTAATTATCTCCTATTGGTGGTTGAATTGTCACGTCCTTATTCTTAGTTGTGTTGTGTGTCTAAAGTTGTAGGGTATGCGTTTCTCCCTAACTCTTTGAACTTACCAAAGGGTCTCGTTTACAAAACCCACTAGGGATAATAAACTCTTACTCTAAGGCACTCTTTGGATGGTTTAGCTTACAACTACTCAAGGAGTTATATTCTAAGGTTCACAAAGATTTAATCAAGCATTAAGTACACAACAAATGACCTATCGCATTACTAGATCATTAATCAACTAAGATAAGAGACAACCAATCAATATTCAATAATTAAGTTTCATATTCCCTAAGAAAACACACAAGTAAATTAGCCGGACATGGAAAACATGCAAGCATACACACAAATAATCAAAGACATAATTATATTAATGAAGTAAAACACTTATCTTGGTGTAAGATAGGGTTTGGAACCCTAAAATACTGTACAAGACAGCCTTGGTTCGGTTTAGGTTTTTACTCCAAAAGACTACACACAAATACTGAAAAATTCGGATTCTATATATAAGATTACATCTGCGACGGCGTCACCTTTTGTTTTGTGACGCCGTCGTGTCGCCGTCATTAGGGTTTCATCTTGGCCATGTTAGACTTGCGACGGCGTCACCTTATGCTTGTGACGCCGTCCTCTTCAGCTTCTGACGCCGTCTGGATTGCATCTAGGCCGTCTGAGTTGCGACGGCCTACTCTTTTATAACTTGACGTCGTCACTTGAAAATAGGAGTTTTGGCTTCTGTCCCGTCACAAAATCCTTCGACGGCGTCGCGTATAAGCTGTGACGCCGTCACCTTATGTTTTCAGCAGCTTTGAGTGTCTCGATTCTGACTTTGGCCATTTTCTTCGTATATTCGCGCCTTTTCGTCCAAATAAGTGCCATTCCAGCATTTTGCCTTCAAGAGACCTAAAAAGTGAAAAGGAACGATATTAAGCAATAACGGATACAAAAGTGATCAAATAAGGGCTTAAACAACCCCTCAAAAAGGTACCTTTTAAAACCTTATCAAATATCCCTACACTTGGTATTTGCTTGTCCTCAAGCAAATGTGCTTTTAGCCAATTAATTTATAAGTTAGGGGTCATGAAGCATTGGTTTAAAACAATCCACAACACATATAAGCCCGCAAAAGTCATAACAAGCACGGAAATCACATACTAGCACCTCACATGGGGTGTTTGGATACTCACATCTCTCTCGGGTGTAAATATAGCAAATTGGAAATGGAAGATAAACACTCATTAACCGGTCCTAGTACATAGATTACCATAGGCTTGAGAATAGATCAAACCTCCATCGCTTTGGCGTAAGCACCTAGGAAAGACTATCAAAGAGGTCTTTAAAGGGTTGTAACGTTAGGCTTACGGTAGGGAAACAAAGGGTTTGGTGGGATAGGCTATATAGTGGTGGCAAGTCAAAAATCTTATTGTTACAAGCATACGAAGAATGGCGTTGCTAAGCCAAGACTGGACACTCTAAACTCTAGCTAACTGAAATAAACAAACATAAATTTAAAGGATAGATGTAGGATGGTAGCCCGTATGTTTTTTTTTTTTTTTTTTTTTTTTTTTTTTTTTTTTTTTCACTCTATTTTTTTTTCATTCATACACTTTTACTCTACCATCCTCTACAGTAACATCAAAATGATAGAGATTTATAGGCACATCCCTACACTTGAGTTTTTATTACTCTAACACTAATTTGACCCGAATTGAAAAGATCAAAACACTTGGGGTACATTATTATGCAAACAAAGGGAATTTGAATTTAACGTTCCCTTCCCGTCATTTCATAAACTTTAACTTTTCCCATGAATCCCAATCGTCCCAAAACTGTATACAAAGGATATGACTCGACTTAGCAACTCATGCAAGCAACCAGATAATTAAACTAAGGGTTTAGGGTGATAACAATAATGCACTAAAAGTGAGTGCATACAGGGTAGGCTAAGGCGATTTGGGTGTATATTTGGGGGTGGGGTGTAAACAATGCTCTTCATTGATATTCCGGAAAAACCGAAACATCACGAGAACCGCGAAAAGGATAGGCTCTGAGGGGTTAACTAGGGGTATCGTGTACTAAAGATGAGTACAACGCAAAGGGTGTGAGGGAATTACTCAACCGATGTGGAAGAAGTAATTATATTACGGGTATCAAACAAGGGTTATCCTAATGCCTCTTATCATTTAGTTATTCTTAACTACACAAGTGCAGTCTTACTAGCGATCTCGGAATGCATCACAAAACAAGTTCTAGAATCTATTATACTACCGGTTCACACTCTAAGCATTAAAGATGAATGCTTTAATTCCTACTAATCTAAGGGCGATCCTCACATTTTGGGTGGAATTTAGGTGGTAAAGGGTTTTTGTGCTAGTCATGCAACTTCCTATCAGTGAGACGCTTTTGTTAAAACTAATGGCCCACTCCTATATGTCATGAAAAATTTTAAATTTGGTGCCAAAATTACCCTAACCGACATTTTCTCATGGTTTATTTCACAAATACAATTGGACAAAGCAAATATTCAAGGATAAGCATAGTTTCAAAGTTCCCGTTTTGTTTTTCCTCCCTACACTTAAACTGAACATTGTCCCCAATGTTCCCCGAAAGTATCAAAGTTATGATAATGGAAGGTAATTAAAAACAAAAGAAACTAGTACTCCCCTGATTAGCTCGGTAGGATCCGTGTGTGAAGTAGTGGTTAAATCCTTTCCAAGAAGAATTTATGCGTGAAAAGCTCCTTCCAATCTTATGTTTCTTCTTCTTGATAAATTAAACCTACACACTTGAAGAAAAACAAACGAAACCTTCGCGTAAAATCGGCGGTAATAATATATATAAGACTCGATTTAAACTAGGATATAATGCTTGTGGAATGGATGTTTACAGAATTTCTGGAAAATTAAGACCTGGAAAATTCCAAAATTTTTTAAGTAGCTCAGAAAACGAGAAAAAAGTAATCTGTTGTTTTTACTCCTTCCTGACGCCGTCAGGTTACGATCCTGACGCCGTCAGGTTACGATCCTGACGCCGTCAGGTTATCCAGACAAAAACTGGTCTGCGATTTTCTGAAAAAAATTCTGGAAAATTTACATCTTTAGAATCTGGAAATATTTCTGCAAAACACCCATTATGACTCGATACAAGTATTTGACTCGAACAAACACACATATATATCGTTTAGTTAATTGTTATTCTCATGTTTACGTTTCTTTTGAAAACGTATGTAATCCTCCCTACACTTATCCCTTATGTAAAATACCTTTATATGCAATTAAGACGAGGTTAAAAACAAAATAAAGCATTTTTACAAATTTAAACATGAGAATAAACAATTAATAAAAGACACATGACACTAAAAAGCAAACAATTAAGCATGGGTTGCCTCCCACGAAGCGCTTTTCTTTATTTAAGAGTCTTGTAGCTAGACTCGTAGTCGTGCTCCTACGTGAATTCATTACCGCCACCTTGACGGTCTCTAATGGGGGATTCCTTGTTGTAGAAGTGCCCTATGATGCACCTCTCTAAGAGTTCGTCCTCTCCCCACTCGGTCCTATATTTCGGTCCTAAGTTCAAGCAATCCTTATAGAATCCAAAAATCTTAGCCATAACATAATCTACTCCTTTTTCCCTATCCTCATCATTCCTATAATAGACCGACAGTTTAAGTTCCTTTTCATCATTAGAGAGTGATGAAAACTTCTCAATCTTAAACGGCATTTGGTAAGCTATGTCATCGGTCTCATCCTTGAATCGCACTACTCCTAACGAGGGATCATAGGTCATCCCGGTGCTTTCTATGAAAGGTTTTCCTAGAATAACGTGGGACAAGCTAGGGTCTATGGCCGTGCTAATATCATCCACAATTATGAAATCCGTAGGAAACGTGAAACTACCTACATAAACGGGCAATCCCTTAACTCTACCAAGAAAATTGCACTTAACCCTAGGATTATCGGGGTCTTGCCTAGTTGGAATAGGCTTCTTCATTACCCAATTGTAGTAGGTGTGTTGATCCCAGTTGAGCAAACGATCTAATATAGAAACTGACTTGTAACAAAAGCTTATTAAGTATTATGCGGAATTTAACACTTAATCTTAAGAAGAAGAACATTAAACACTCAACACCTCAATATTATTTATTAATACGAATACTCTTACAGTATTAGGGTTTTGCAACCTTGAAGTGTATCGACCTTAGATATAAAACATACGTATATCTAACCTAACCTAGGACCTCCTTTTATAGGCTAAGGAGTCCTATACATTATACAATACGTAACCTACAAGATAAATATCTTTTCCATATTTATCTAATACAATAAACTAAACCGACTATACAAGACTAGCAGTGGTTACATATCATTATCCGTGGTTACACTCTTCTACTAGCCGCGGTTTGTCTTCATCCGTGATTACATTCTTCTGTCAGTGGTTATATCAAACCTGTCCGTGGTTCCAGTACTTAGAATAATTCTTGATCCAAGGAACCTAAAACCCAACAATCCTCCCCTAAACTTGATACATTCCAACAGAATTCTCAAGTTTTCTTTAAGCTCAAAACATCTGAATTGGAGGATGTAGCCAAACACTTACTAGCCTTAAGAATGTTCTCATACTTCAGCAACAAATTGTAAGCTTGACCATCATAAGGTACTAACATCTTGATACAACCAGGCTTCAACATCTGAGCAATTATTCCTGGATACTTATTCAGTTGAGGATAATCACCTTCTACAAGCATATGAATAACCTTTCCAGAAACAGTTAAAACATGAACTCCACAAGTTTGATATAAAAACCATCTAGTAACTTGACCATTGTAGAGTCCTTGCCATTCAGGTCCATCATGAGTAGGTTCAAATAGAATCTTCAAATGATGATAAACCAATCTCTCATGATAATCATTTGGATGTACTTCACCAAACTTGTTCTTGTAAAGTATCCAAAGATTCATCAAATCATCTCTATCAAAATACTGAAGCATCTGTGAAAATTTATTATACTCAGAAACTTCATTGTTGAGTCTTTGAATTTTCCAAACTCCTTCACTTCCAATTATAAGCTTAAACTCATAAGAAATGATTTGATTTTCATCTTCAACAACTTTCAATCTTTTAGAATCAGATGTCTCCTGAACCTCATATTTTCTCTTTCTTTTACTTTGAATCCACTCTTCATCCTTTTTAATCCACTCTTCTTCCTTTTTAGAATTCATTGGACAGAAATCATCTTTATTAATCCTCATACATCTCTCATAAATGAGCATCTACTAAGATTATCAGAAGCATGAATGCCTGAATTCTTAATAATTTTCATCAATACATTCCTCATCTGAGCAATTGAAGGAGGTTTCTTTCTTACAACTTGCTTCCTGTTTTTACCGACCTTCCTTGCCCATTCACCCAAAAGTCTAGCTTTTTCCTCATCATCCAACAAATTCCATTCTTGTGCAGTATATTCATCATTGATTTGTTGAGAAGCTTCAAGATAGTTTTGTGATTCATACCATGTAGCTAACCATCTCTGACTAGCTTCCTCTTCATCTTGCTTCCTTTTCTCTAAAGCTGCTTGATCATCAGCTACAATACTTTTTGCATACTCTGCATCATAAGCTTCTTGTTCTGCTTTATTTTTAAACTTCAGCTCTGGTACAGCAACCTCTTTGCCTTTCCCAACATCAGATTGAACCACTTTCATCTTCAAAGGTTCACCAATAACTAAACTTTTAACTCTGGGTTTGGTTGCAGTAGACTGAACAGATAGAACAGGTGCAATGATAGGTGTAGAAATAGATGAGGTTTTGCTTAGATTTATCAAGGTACTTGCAGCTTCTTTCTCAACTTCTTTAGACTTAGGTTGTGATACAGAGAGAGTTGTAACAATAGTGGAAGTGGTTATGATAGCACTGGGTATGATAGTAGTAGGTATAATTGCCATATCTGAAACTGCAGCAGTGGTTTCAGACATACCATCAGTGTTTGTGTCTTGCACTACATCTTCTACAACATTCTTCAAATTTTCAAGAACAACTTCATTCCCATCTTTATCAGATACCAAAAATTCATTATCTCCACTATCAACATCTTCATCCATAGGTACATCAACAGATACATCACCAGCCTCCCCTGAATTCATGCCTTCACTCCTCCCCTGTGTGGATACATCTTTTACATTCAGAGTCGGAGAGGAGTCCGCCTTCTTTTTCTTTCTTCTCATAGCTTTCAAAACAGCAACCCCAGGTCGTCTTACTTTCTCCAAAACCAACACTCTGTGCTTCAATCTCCTAATATCATTTCCCTGAAACACAACCAACTCCTGTAGACCTGAAATTGTAGCCTCCATTTTAGCACATTTAACCGTCAATTCATTAAATCGTTCAAGAATATCCTCCCCACTTCGACCTGTGTTAACTGGTCCGAGAGGTGGTTCATTGGAAAAGTCATTATGTACCATCTGAGGATCCGTCAATTCATGTTCATGTTCCACACTATCCTCATAACTTCGAGCTGTGTGAACTGCTCCGAGAGGTGAATCCTTGGATATAGTAAACATAGCATCAGACCTGACCTGATCATCTATGCACCCTGTAGCAGCCAGTTGGCTAGGGATTCCTCCACCTGTGTTAAGTTCCAAGGAACTCTCCACATTAGAAGTTGCCAATGGCTGGGTCTTATTAATGTTTCCACTATCCTGACCAGCATCTAAGCATGAATCAGTAGTAGAAGCCCTTCCAATCATGTCACCTCCACTCCATGTGACAGCCTCATTAACAACACCACTAACACTAGCCTGAGGTAGCTTAGTGCCCTTCTGTCTCCTAGTCCATACTATAGGTGTAACAGTGGTTTGGGTATGACTATCAGTGGTTTGAGGTGTACTAGCAGTGGATATAATGACAATAGGTTGAGACATAAGACTTTCATCAAACACAGGATCAACAGGCAAAGTAAGCATGTAAGGAAATAAAGGAACATCTCTAATTTGTACATTCTGTGGCTGATTCCTCATATGAGCAAAAACCTTAGGAAGCATATGATGTACTTCATACTCCCTAGTATGTTCAACAGGTTCCTCTATGTGATGTTCCACAATCAGTTGAACAAACCTAGGATACAAATAGTATTTACCCTTCTTCCTAATGTTTTGTACTAACCCCTCATAAATCATCCTAGACCAATTAAACTTCCTTCCATCAGATAAACAAATAATAGCAGTAGCAATTTTTGAAGGAAAGTCATTAAAGCCTGTGGTCTTGTTACTCATACACATCAACAAGGTGTGAATAAAAAACTTCCATTGTTGTGAAAACAAACTCGTAAATAATTGTACCTTTTCACCCCTGTGTGTATATCCTAATCTCTCTAAACCAGCAACAATCTCAACATCTAAAATATTATCAACACCATCAGCATCATCAAACTTCAAAACTTCCCTAATGATTTCCTTAGTAACAGAAATAGCATGCTCATCCACAGCAGAACTAAACACCTCCACGCCATCAACCTCTTCAAGTGTAGCATTCCTCCAGAATTGATGTATGTAGGCTTTAAGAATGGTGGGTTTAACTGTTAAAGCATAGTGAATGGGACTGTGAACTAGGAAATCGATCATTTAATGAAACCCTTCAGATCGAGCATTCTTGGTGAGGATGGCAACTAGGTTATGTGAAGTGGAATACTTTTCAGCCATTGTAATTAATGATGAGTATGAAGTGGGGTTTGTGAAGTATGCAAAGAAAGTGATTAGGGTTAAGGTTGAGCGCCAATTGGAAGTGGTTTGAGAATCAAATAAATGATCCGTCCGTGATTTGGGGAGAGTGATATAGGTTTGCCAATGTTACCAAATAGCCCCTGTAATATCCAAAACTAAGCACCATGCTATCCGCGGTTCCAAAACTACTATCCGTGGTTGAAACATACCATCAGCGGATACATTGGATCACTTCTTCCAAATGACCAAGAGATATAGCAAGTAAATCTGTGTCACAATAAGTAAGATCTCACAAAAATATGAAGGATTACACACATTTTTTTAAAACACTAACACAAGCAGCTAACACACCAGCTCCTTATGCACACAAATCCTTCATACCTGCAAGACAAAAACACAAAACCAACACAGAGAATAAGGTTATTGTTGTCAGTGGTTAGTAAGAGCCAGAAGTGGTTCCAAAAGACCTATCCGTGGTTTGAACAGGTAAGTCAATATGGTCAACTTCTAGAACTAATATCAGTCCAACGCCCAAGAAACTCATTAACTCCCCAACCACATTTAACCTGCCCCTTATTTACTTCCATAACCCTAAACTCCACTTATAAAAAAAACTGAAATCTTACATAACGCACACACCAATCAATATCAAAACCCTAATTGCTCCAAAGTCTCCAATCAACTGCAATCACAATGTGGAACCCTAGTTGGAATAAACCAGAAGTAGTTAATCTAACATCCTCCTCATCCTCATCATCATCTTCATCATCAAGTGAAGATGGTAACCCATGGCAGTTCTACTTTCCTCCACAAGAACCAAGACCATTAAAATCCCCATTTCTTCCATCATCTGAAGATGATAGTGTGGTGAATCCAAGTGATGCATCTGAGGACTCTGATGACTCCTCAAAGAAGATAACTTCAAACTCCCAACCTTCATCATCCCAACCCCAACCAAGACCACGAACAAGAAATCCACCACTCCCAAAAGACAGAAAGGTGGTTCTTGGTCTTCCTGCACCAAGTTGTGGTGCTTCTTCACACATCGTAAGGGGGAAGGGAAAAAAGAAAATGAAATGATGCTTTTTGGTGAAACCAATAGATGCAAGTATAATATGACTATGTCCTTTGTGCTTCATCTACTGTATTCATCTTCATCATCTTCGTTTGCATCAATCTATCCTTCCCATTTTGATCCTTAGCTGCTTCATCGTACTGGTCATGCATATCACAAATGCATATCCAGCAATCATGCATATCCAACAGCTGAGGATAGTATTAGGAAATCATGTATAGAAGTAGTCTTTTAATTTGTACTTGAAGTTTCATTGTAAGCTGTAAGCTGTAAACTGTTTTGATGAATGAATGAACAATTTAACTTCTGTACTTCTTTAGCTTCTATAATGACTTATCTTTTATCTGCAAAATGGTTAGTAGAAACACAGAACAACAAGCAGTGTTTTGAACAAAACTATCAGTGGTTAGAAACAAAGATAACAAGACTAAGATTACATAATAACAGTCCAATACTTATACAAACTTGTACAAAACAATTTGAGAATTTAGAGATTAATCATTCTGTTGGGTTTTAGGTTCCTTGCATCAAGAATTACTCTAAGTATTGGAACCACGGACAGGTTTGATATAACCACGGACAGAAGAGTGTAACCACGGATGAAGACAACCGCGGCTAGTAGTATTGTGTAACCACGGATAATATATAGTAACCACTGCTAGTCTTGTATAGTCGGTTAGTTTATTGTATTAGATAAATATGGAAAAGATATTTATCTTGTAGGTTACGTATTGTATATTGTATAGGACTCCTTAGCCTATAAAAGGAGGTCCTAGGTTAGGTTAGATATATGTATGTTTTATATCTAAGGTCGATACACTTCAAGGTTGCAAAACCCTAATACTGTAAAGAGTATTCGTATTAATAATAATATTGAGGTGTTGAATGTTTACTGTTCTTCTTCTTAAGATTAAGTATTAAATTCCGCGTAATACTTGATAAGCTTTTGTTATAAGTCAGTTTCTATATTAGATCATTTGCTCAACTGGGATCAACAAGTGGTATCAGAGCTTGTGATCTAGAAACTGTAACCAAGAAGAAGTCTGTTAATCTTTATTCAAGTAAGTTAAGATGTCTGACGAAACTCACATGGTGACTGCTTCAAAATTGCCCATGCTCAAACATGGCGAGTACCAAATCTGGAGGATGCGAATGAGGCAATATATTCGTATGATTGATTATGCTCTCTGGGATGTTGTTGAAAAAGGAGACACTCTTCCTAAGAAGGGTGAGGATGGACTGGAGATTGCTATTGTTAGTGAACCTGATAAAGCTAAGAGGAAAATGGAGATCAAAGCTCACAGTATTCTCTCCATGGGAATACCTAATGAGTTTGCATTGGACTTTGATCAATATGAGTCTGCTAAAGAATTATTGGATGCTCTTGAATTAAGGTTTGCTGGTAATGAAGCTACTAAGAAGTCAAGGATGAATATGCTCAAGCATCAGTTTGAAACCTTCACTGCTCTCTTAGTGGAGAAAAGATTGATGGTACATACAATAGACTTCAAAAACTTATCAGTCAACTGAAGTCAGTGGGTTACAAGTTCCTTCAAGAAGATATTAATTTGAAGTTCATTAGGAGTTTATCATCTGAATGGGCTATTCATACAATTGTGTGGAGAAATAAAGAGGACTTTGCTACGATGACTCTTGACAATCTCTTCAATAACTTGAAGGTTTATGAGTCTAAGAATAACTTTTCTCACTCATCTTCTACTAATCAAAACATTGCTTTTGTATCCACTAATCACAAAAGCTCACAAGATGTATCCACTGCTGCCTATGGTATAACCACGGCTATTGCAAATACTACCACTGTTAGTGATAATATCAGTGATGGTGCAATCTGTGCTTTTCTGTCTGATTTAACTACAAGTGTTACTGTGCTGAATCAAGATCTGGATCAAATTGATCATGATGATCTAGATGAGATCAATCTTCAATGGCAAATGGCAATGTTGACTCTCCAAGCAAGGAAGTTTCTGAGGAGGACTGGAAGACAGGTCAAGTATGATGGTCAAAGGAGAGCTGGATTCGACAAAAGCAAGATGGAGTGCTTTAACTGCAAGAAGAAAGGTCACTTTGCTAGGGAATGTCGAGCTCCTAAAAGAATTGAAGGCATTCAGAAGACATCAGAAGAGCCTGCTGCTTCTTCAGCTTTGGTTGCTCAGGATGGGATTGGTGATTATGATTGGAGTGATCAGATTGAAGAAGGTCCAAATGCAGCTTTTCTTGCTAGTGAAGCTTCAAAAGAGCATAACTTTGCTCTAATGGCCTATGCTTCATCTTCTGGTTCAGATTCTGAGGTATCTAATGATTCTAAAACATCTACTTGTTCTTTTAAATCATGTTCTGATAACTTAGAATCTCAAAAAGCTATCACTGAGAGTATGAGAAAAGAAGTAGAGAGATTGACTCTAGATAACTTAGGATATAGAGTTGGTCTAGAAGGTGTGGAAGAGAAGCTAAAATTCTGTATTAAATGTGAGTTTGAGTATGTAGAAAAGATCAATATACTAGGTGGTGAAATTGATCTTAAAAACAGAGAGATTAAAATGCTTAAAGATAAACTAGCAGAGGCAGAGAGTGTAAAACAAAAGGCCCTAGATGAAAAAAAAACATGTTGTTAGGGTTGCTAAAACACAATATGCTTCTGATCTAGTAAAGAAGCCAATAGGTCAAAAACTGTTCAAAGATGGTACTGGTCTTGGATACAATAATATGCCACCACCCTTTTTGATGAAACATGCACCACCTGCTAAAGAACTGTCATTTAGTAGTGAATTCAGTTTTAACAAACCTGTTGAAGAGATAAATAAGACTGAAACACCTAAGATAAGTTCTGATAAGTTATCTGATGCTCCCATAATAGAAGATTGGGAATCAGATTCTGAGGATGATAGAACTGAATCAACTAAGTCTGAAAAGATAGAGAAAGTTAAGAAAGTTGATTCTCAGCAAGTCAACCTTGTACCTAGATTTGGAGCTAAAGTTACCAAGAAAGTTGTAGAGTACAGGGAAATTCCTAGGGAACAGATGAAACAATATAAACCTAGGGGTAATCAAAGAAGCTTAAATGGTCTAATTTATAACAGATTAGGTGATGAGTTTCAATGTGTTAAAAAGGCTTGTTTTATGTGTGGTAGTTTTGAACACTTACAGAGAAATTGTCATAAAAACAGACCACACGTTTGGAATCATTGGAGGAGGGTAAATCATCAAAACTTTTCAAGAAATATAAACCCTCATCCTAACAGTAACATGATTCCAAGAGCAGTGCTGATAAGGAATGGGAATACAAAATCTATTGTCACTGCTACACCTAAATGGGTTCCAACCACTGCTAAGCAAAATGTAAACACGGCTAAGCAGAATCAAACCACTGTTAAGCAAAATATCACCACTGATTCAAAAGAAGTTTTAAAAATTCCAAAGGTGATAACTGATACAGTGGTTGGAAATCATTTTTATGCTGTTAAGGCCTCAACAAGTTGGCAATGGAAGCCTAAGACTAAGGTTTTACCACATGTCAACTGTGCATCAATGGACCTAAAGAAATTTGAATATTTTGATGCACTGGGCAGACCCAAGTCAGTACTGGCTTGGGTCCACAAGAGGAACTAACTTGTGTAATTTTATGTGCAGGGCAATCTTCAAACTGAGCTAAAAGATAAAGGAGTTTTTGATAGTGGTTGCTCTGGGCACATGACATGGGATGGAAGTAATCTGGAAGATTTTGAAGCTTTTGATGGAGGTTATGTGGCTTTTGGCAATGATCCAAAGGGAGGAAAGATACTTGGCAGAGGCACAATCAGAACAGGGAATTTAGAATTTGAAAAAGTCTATTTGGTACAGGGACTTAAGTACAATTTATTCAGTGTTTCTCAAATGTGTGATAAGAAAAACTGGGTACTTTTTGGGGAAACTGAGTGTGTGGTGTTGTCTCCTGAGTTTAAGATGCCTGATGAGAAGTTTATACAACTTAGGGTACCTAGGAAGGAAAATATATATTGTTTTGATCTTAAAGATGTTCTTCCTAATAGGTCCTTATGTTTGTTTGCTAAAGCTTCTGTTGATGAGTCAAAATTGTGGCATAGAAGGCTAGGTCATCTCAATTACAAAACAATCAATAAACTGGTAAAAGGAAACTTAGTGAGAGGGTTACCTTCAAAGGTTTTTGAGTGTAAGGAACTGTGTGTAGCCTGTCAAAAAGGAAAACAACATAGAGCTTCTTGTAAGACCAAAACTGTAAACACTATAACACAACCACTGTTTATGCTTCATATGGACTTATTTGGACCTACCTTTGTTAGAAGCTTGAACCATAAGCAGTATTGCCTAGTTATCACTGATGATTATAGTAGATTTTCTTGGGTATTCTTTTTGGCTGCTAAGAGTGAGACTAGTGAGATTCTTAAGAGTTTCATTACTAAGATAGAAAATCTAGTAAATCATAAGGTCAAAGTAATCAGATGTGATAATGGAACTGAGTTTAAGAATGATGTGATGAATCAGTTCTGTGTAGCTAAAGGTATTGAAAGACAGTTTAGTGTTGCTAGAACACCACAACAGAATGGTGTAGCTGAAAGGAAAAATAGAACACTAATTGAGGCTGCTAGGACCATGTTGTCAGAGTCTAAGTTACCAACTACCTTTTGGGCTGAAGCTGTAGGAATTGCATGTTATGTGCAAAACAGAAGTAAGGTAGTGAAGCCTCATAACAAGACCCCCTATGAGCTGTTACATGATAGGAAGCCAATGATTGCATTCCTAAAACCTTTTGGGTGTCCTGTTACCATTTTGAATACCATAGACTACCTAGGCAAGTTTCAAGAAAAAGCAGATGATGGATACTTTTTAGGCTATTCTACAAATAGTAAATCCTTTAGAGTATACAATAGGAGGACTAGACTTGTTGAAGAGAACCTATATATTCAATTCAGTGAAAAGACTCCTAGTGTTGAGACCAAAGGACCAGACTGGCTGTTTAACATTGATATGCTAACCAAATCTATGAACTATGAGCCTATCATTGCAGGAACTTCCACTAATGCTGATGCAGGTATACAAAAGGATTCTGAGGTAGATACATCTTCAAAGGAAGCTGATTCTCCAAAGGAGTTCTATTTGGTTGTAAAGTGGAAAGCTGGTTCTGTTCCTTCCATCATACACAAGCAAGGTCCCTCTGATGATGATGTACTGAATACTGGAGGCAATGTTAATCATCATCAAGATAAGGATGAGTTGTTGAACGATAACTCAGTGTCGGTAGAAGAAATTCAAAAGAAGAAAAAGCAGTCTGCAAGCACTGCTAAGCCTACTGAAAGCGCTGATAGGCCAACTGTAACCGCTGACAAGCCATCTTCTACCACTGATAGTTCAAGTGAAATTTCGGCTACAAGTACTGGTGATAGTACTTTCTTTGGACCACATCCAAAGCCACTATTTGGTGATGAGGAGTATCCACATGATCCTAATATGCCTGATTTAATAGAGATTGATACTCCTACTGATGATGAAGACATGGATGAATTCTTCAATGCTGATTTGTCTAATTTGGAAACTGTAATTAATTAAAGTCCAATTACTACTACCAGAATTCACAAGATTCATCCCAAGGAACAGATTATTGGAAATTTGAATACTCCAGTTCAAACAAGAAGCAGGGTAAAGAACACTGAACCTTTTCCTGAACATGGGTTCTTTGCAAGATCTCTTCACAAAAGAAACAGTCATAAAGATCTGCAAAATTGCCTGTTTGCTTGTTTTTTGTCTCAAAAGGAGCCCAAGAGAGTGGAAGAAGCTTTATCAGAAGAAGGCTGGGTAGAATCAATGCAAGAAGAGCTTCTTCAGTTCAAACTTCAAGAGGTTTGGACATTGGTTGATCTTCCAAATGGGAAGAGGCCTATTGGGACTAAATGGGTGTTCAAAAACAAGAGGGATGAAAGAGGAATTGTTTTAAGGAACAAGTCAAGGTTGGTTGCTCAAGGATACACACAAACTGAAGGTTTGGACTATGATGAAGTATTTGCACCAGTTGCAAGGATAGAGGCTATTAGATTGTTTTTGGCTTATGCTTCATTCAAGAATTTTGTTGTGTATCAGATGGATGTTAAAAGTGCATTTTTATATGGCACTATTGATGAGGAGGTTTATGTTTGTCAACCTCCTGGTTTTGAAGATCCTGATCATCCTAACAAGGTTTACAGGGTGAGGAAGGCTATGTATGGATTGCATCAGGCTCCTAGGGCATGGTATGAATGCCTATCTACTTATTTGATGGACAATGGGTTTAAAAGAGGACTGATTGATAAAACTTTGTTCATTAGAAAGCATAAAGATGATATTTTACTGGTTCAGGTTTATGTAGATGACATCATCTTTGGCTCTACTAACAAGGAGCTATGCAGAGATTTTGAGAAACTTATGCATGATAAGTTTCAGATGAGTTCTATGGGAGAACTCACTTTCTTTTTGGGGCTACAGGTTCAACAAAGGACTGATGGTATTTTCATTAGTCAAGACAAGTATGTAGCAGATGTTTTGAAGAAGTTTGGGTTTCAAGATGTAAAGAGTGCAAGTACACCAATGGAGACTCAGAAACCTATGCTACCAGATGATGGAAGTCCCAAAGTTGATTTGAAGTTGTACAGATCCATGATTGGATCTTTGATGTATCTTACTGCATCTAGGCCAGACATTATGTTCTCAGTCTGTGTGTGTGCAAGATTTCAAGTAACACCAAATACCTCACACATGAATGCTGTTAAGAGGATCTTTAGATATTTGAAAGGTCATCCTAAATTGGGCCTTTGGTACTCTAAGGATTCCCCTTTTGATTTGGTGGCCTACACTGATAGTGACTATGCTGGAGCTAGTCTGGATATGAAGTCTACCACTGGAGGATGTCAGTTCTTGGGAAGCAGATTAATTTCTTGGCAGTGTAAAAAGCAAACTATTGTGGCTAATTCTACAACTGAAGCTGAATATGTGGCTGCTGCTAGTTGCTGTGGTCAAATTCTTTGGATACATAATCAATTGCTGGATTTTGGGTACAATTTTATGCATACTAAGATTTACATTGATAATAACAGTACAATTTGCATTATCAAAAATCCTGTTTTACATTCTAGAACTAAACATATTGAGATAAGACATCACTTTATTAGAGATTGTAATGAGAAAAGGTTGATTCAAATGGTCAAAATGCATACTGATTTCAATGTTGTTGATCTTCTCACCAAAGCTTTTGATGTGGGGAGGTTTCAGTATCTTGTTGTTAGTATTGGAATGATTAATCTCTAAACTCTCAAATTGTTTGTATAAGTTTGTATAAGTATTGGACTGTTATTATGTAATCTTAGTATTGCTATTTCTATTTCTATCCACTGATAGTGTTGTTTTTAACCACTGATAGAGTTGATCAATCCACTGCTAGTTGTTCTGTGTTTCCACTAACCATTGTGCAGATAAAAGACAAGTCATTATAGAGATTCAAGAAGTACTGAAGTTACATTGTTCATTCAACAAAACAGTTTACAGCTTACAGCTTACAATGAAACTTCAAGTGCTAATTAAAGACTACATCTATACATGATTTTCTACTAATATTTCTACTACTACTATCCTTGCTTATATCGTTTAAATGCTGGATATGCACTTATCATATGCATGACCAGTACGACGAAGCAGCTAAGGATCAAAATGGGAAGGATGGATTGATGCAAACGAAGAAGCTGAAGCTGATTGTGGCAGATAGATGGATGATATGATATTCTTCTTGTGCTCCATCTACACTTTCCACCATTCAGCAACTTACTCCATCTTCCTTTTTCCCTTCCTTGTTACGATGTGTGATGAAGCACCATGACTTGGTGCACTAAGACCAAGAACCACCTCTCTGTCCTTAGGGAGTGGTGGGTTTCTTGCTCGTAGTCTTGGTTGGGGGTTAGATGATGAAGGTTTGGGGTTTGAAGTCCTCTTCTTAGAAGAGTCATCAGAGTCTTCAGAAGCATCACTTGGATTCACCACACTATCATCTTCTGATGATGGAAGAAATGGGGATTTTAATGGTCGTGGTTCTTGTGGAGGTATGTCAAATCGCCATGGATTGGATTCTTGTGGAGGTGCACTGACTGCCATGGGAGAAGTTTCTTCATCTGTATCTTTATAGGGTGATACATACGAACTTAATGAAGAGCTATTCTCTCCTTTGCTTGGATTGCTTGCCAAATAGTTCTTTTTCCATCTCTCCAGACTGCTGTTGGAGGAGGTATTATCATCTGATGAAAGATTGATTGGGTTGGAGCTGCTCATTATTGGGATTTTTGGAGCAATTAGGGTTTTGATTTGAGTTGGTGTGTGCGTTATATGAGATTAAGGGTTCTTTTTATAAGTGAAGTTTAGGGTTATTGAAGTAAATATGGGGCAGGTTAAATGTGGTTGGAGAGTTAATGAGTTTCTTGGGTATTGGACTGAGATAAGTTCTAGAAGTTGACTATATTGACTTACCTGTTCTAAACCGCGGATAGGTCTTTTGTAAACACTTCTGGCTATTCCTAACCACTGACAACAATAATCTTTGTCTCTGTGTTTGTTTTGTGTTTTTGACTTGCAGGTATGAAGGATTTGTATACATAGGAGCTGGTGTATGAGCTGCTTGTGTTTGTTAAAAAAAAAAAAAAAAAAAAAAAAAATTGTGTAATCCTTCATATTTGTGTGAGCTCTTTCTTGATTTAACACTACCTTACTTGCTCTATCTCTTGGATATTTGGAGGAGTGATCATCTGTATCCACTGATGGTTTGTTACAACCGCGGATAGCAGTTATGGAACCGCGGATAGTATGATACTTTGTTTTGGATACTGTTAATACAAATATCGTCATTAAACGTTATTTATATTTTTGATCTTTGCCTAAGTTTTGTTAACGACAAAAGTAAATTTAATTTATAAAAGCTTAAAGCTTGTCAAGTTTATTAGATATTAAAACAAGCTTTCTCAAACAATATATTCATCATTCAAGCATTTACATTTGTGATTAGTGACATCTTGATATGACTCTAATCATTATGTATGATAGTAGTTTTAGAATGTGTTAGGTTCTTAAAACCAAACACTACTTAAGCATTTGCATATTTCTAAAAATAGTAATACAACATTTGACATCATGTATTACATCATGGAAATCATTGGAAGATTTCATTAGATATTTTGTGAAGATTTATACTCTTCATATCTTGCACAATCTCACTTAGATAGAGTTGACTTTGGCAAGATTTGATATCTTGGCTGTCAGACCCGGCGGTACCAAAATGGTACACGGGCGGAACCCTTTTAAGGGGTCCGCCGTCCGTGGACGCTCCTGTCCATTTTGGCTATAAATAGCAATGCCAAGCCAAGTAGTTTTTTATCCCTTTCCAACATACTTTCATACATATCTTCTCTCTAACCTTTCTAACTCAGTTTCATATCATATTAGTGATCTCTTTTGTAGCAAAGAAGATCAAGTCATATTCAAGCTTCAACGAGAAGTTGGAAGTCTTGTTTGTTTAGTGTTGTATGATCTAGTGTTGATCCATACTTCATTGTTGTATCAAACCATCATAATCTTGTGAGTGTGAGTGGTTAGTATTTTAGTCCTCAAAATACATTGTGTGTGGGAGTAGTTGTACCCTTGGAAAGAACTCGACATCTAGCTTAGTGTCGGAAATAGTGTAAGCGAAGTGTAAAGGTTTTCTCCGCCGGTGAAAGGAGCTTGTTGACTAGTGAAGTTAAACTCTCGAGTGTGAGACTCGGGGAGTGGAGTAGGGCAAGGAAAAAGAGTCCTTGTAGGCCGAACCACTATAAACAACTTGTTGTGGTTTGATCATCTCTTTCCTTATTTACTTATTACACATTGCTTGCATATTTCATTAACATACTCAAGATCAATATCAATTGATCTTTCAATAAGTTTCAAAACAAAGTTTTTAATTGGTAAACTATTCAACCCCCCTTCTAGTTTTCTACAATTGGTATCAGAGACTCGTTGCTCAAGAATTTCTAAAATAACTTGTATTTTATAAACTTGAAACGATCCATGGATTCTGAAAACTTTAAAGAAGGGCAATCTATGCAAAGACCACCACTCTTTGAAACCAATGGATTTATCTACTGGAAAAACCGTTTTGAAACATATGTAAAATCAAAAGATATAGATCTTTGGTTTATTATTGTTATAGGAGATTTTAGTTCTACAACAAAGGATATTTCCGTTGATGAACAAAAGAAATTAGTTGCTAAAAATAATGAAGCTAAAATGATGCTTTATAATCTTTTACCTAGAAAAGAATATGAAAGAATTTTTATGTGTGAAACCGCCAAAGATATTTGGGAATCTTTAATTGTTACACATCAAGGTAATTCACAAGTCAAGGATAACAAAATTGATCTTCTTGTTCAACAATATGAACAATTTGTTATCCCTGAAGATGAAACTATTGATTGTGGCTTTGCTCGTTTTAACACTATCATTACATCACTTAAAGCACTTGATGAATCTTTTCGTAGTAAGAACTTAGTCAGGAAATTTCTTAGAGCACTCCATCCCAAATGGAGAGCTAAAGTGACCGCTATTGAAGAATCAAAAGATCTCTCAATAATGTCACTAGACGAGCTAATTGGCAACCTCAAAGTTCACGAAATGCTAATGGAGAACGATTCGGAGATCATCAAAGGAAGAAAGGAGAAGATCAAATCCGTTGCTCTAAAAGCAAAGGCGGAATCAAGCGATGATGATGAATCTTGTTCCGGTAGTGAAGATGAGGAGTATGCCATGGCCGTTAGAGATTTCAAGAAGTTTTTTAGAAGAAGAGGAAAGTTTGTAAGACAACCTCGAGAAGAAAAGAAGCCATTCCGAAAAGATCGGGATGATAAGAAGAGTAAAGGTGAAAGAAAGTGTTTTAGATGTGGTGATGCAAGTCATCTCATAGGAGAATGTCCCAAGCCACCTAAAAGCAAAACTCAACGAGCTTTTGTAAGTGGTGCTTGGAGTGATAGTGAAGACGATTGATTCGTCCCAAACAGTCAAGTTTAATCACGCAAGCTAGCCACTTGTGAATGGCTAACTGTAACAAACTTAAAACAGTCTGGAAACAAATGCAATGAAGATCAGGAGAGTATAGTGTTTCCCCAGGTCGTTATGTCTCAACGAGATGTGCGAGAATAGTCAAACGTATAGTGATCGAGAGGATTTGAATGGGAAAAGGGTTTGATTGATTATACCCTAAGAAAGAGTTTACAAATTACAGGGGCTTAAATGCAAATTAAAGGAAATTAAAAAGATAAACTATATTAAATAAATGCTATCACTATTTTTAAACTGATGTTTTTGTTTTTTCTTTTATAAAACTTAAATTAAAAACTACGTGACGTACAAACGAAAATGTGAAAATAAAACAGTATAAATCCTAAAAATATGAAAATGACATTTTTACAATCCTAATGATAAAAGAAAATTTTTAGAAAAAGAAAATTAATTTTTTAAACTATTTATCTAATTATTATTAATTAAAAACTAATTTTAACTATTTAATAATATCCTAAAATACAAGAAAATATAAAATAAAGCTAGAAAAATGAAATTATGACTTGGAAAAATCTAAAATAACAAAAGAGAATTTTCAAAACTATTTTTGTATTTTTCTGATTATTTTTCTATTTTTTATGAATTTTAAACTATTTAAAACTAATTAAATTACTAAAAATTACAAATTAAACTATGAAAAATCTGGAAAAATATTTTTTTAACTTTTTATATTTATCTTAACCTAATAAAAATGAAAAATTATTTTTTTGAACTTTTTCTGAATTAATTGTATTAAAAGCTAATTAAAAATGCCTAAAAACTGTTTTTAATTAAGAAAAATAGCAAACTGTTATGGAAAAATATGAAAAATTCAGGAAAAGTCTAATTTAATAAGTTGAATCTAAGAAAAATAGAAAAACAGTGGCTTATGTGAAGGAAATTGAAACTGCAGTTGTAAGTGCTTATAAATAAGCACTTTGAATAAGCCAAAGGGTCCAAATGAGTACCAATCCAACACAGAAACTATAATAAGTAGAAACTACTCAAATGCAACTAATTATAACAAGCTTTAACCTCTGAATTACAAGTTCAACAGATTTGAGTATTTGGCTTTAAGTACCAAAATCAGTTTTAGCCTAGTACTTTGCAACCCAAGAATAAGCTACTCAATAAGCCAATACTGAAAACCAAAAGAAGGAACCTGAAGTTGACCTGGCTATGTGCTTGTAAACCAAAAATTAGACCAAGAGAAGCTCTGAGGAGCTTTTGACAAGCCTAGCAATAAGCTGAGAAAACTCAGCTTTGACTGAGTTTTGTGAACAGGGCATATAAGCCCTGTTTGACAAGCTTATTTGAAGCTTTTACAAAATTACTAAAATTATGCAAAAATCATTATAAGAAACTTAACCAGCTGAACTTTTAGAGTCCTAAGTTTCACTTGAATTGACCAAAAACTGAGTCAATGAAAAATCATCCTATTTAGGCTCAAACTGACTTTTGCAAGTTTTTGACTTTTGACAGTTGTGAGAAGGTTGACTCTTATGAGTTTTGCAACTGATTTGTGGACTGATTATGTTGTTTATTGATGAAATGAACTTATTACAAGCTATGCTAATGATTTCCAAACATAAATCAAGCTTTTGATTTTCCAAAAATCTAACAGTTGAGAATTTAAGACAGGTTATATGGAATTTTGACTATAGAGTGTGCAGACACAATTTTATGACTAAAATCAGTACCAATGAGCTCAGTAAACCTAAAACAACAAGAACCTACCACTGAACAAACCTCTAATACAGATAAACCATCAGATCCAAACACCCTTTTAAAACACTGATTTGCAATGTAAACTAAGATACCTACTGAACTGGCTTGAATTCTTGATTAAAGTGAGTTTAATTATCCTACTTACAACTTAATAAACAAGTTTAAACTACTTATGACTGCAAATACAGATTGTGCAATAAATTGAGTTTGAACTTACATAAAGTCCTAGCCACTATGGCTTGAATTCAATCAACCAAAGTTCACAGGACCCACTATCCTAATTATATCAACCAAGGTAGCTCTGAATCAACCCAAAAACCAACACTGCATCATCCATTTCCAAACTTATACCCATTTTGCTTCATCAGTTGACTTTCATTGACTTTATGACTATTTTGCTTGAAAATGACTGATAAGCTTATCAAAAGCTATACAAAGCTTAAATAAGCCTATGAAAACTTAAAAATAAGCCATTTGAAGCTTGAAGGTGAGAGTTTGAAACTAATATTTGCAACAGTAAACTTTAAAACTTGAAATGTTGTTCAACCTTTAATTGATGCTTGAAAACAGTTTGAATACACTTAAACAACTTAATTGGATACAATGAAAACAGAGATTACAGCTTAAAGCTTAATAAAAATAAAATACGACATACATAAAATTAAAAAACTAAAGACTGCCCTCTTCTCTTGCCTCTCTTATCTTTTTTATATCCAAAAAGCTTCCACGTGTCCTTCTGAGCAAATCCCATCTATCATTTGGGCCATTGGATGAGTTTGGAGGATTTTGGCCATTGGATCAAAAATGGCGGGAAAAGCTATTTTGACTGTAGGCACTGAATTAGCTGCTAGGGGGGGTGGCATTTATTGTGGTGGGAAAGGTAGGTGGATGTGATGATGAAGGGGAGGGAAAGGTGATGGGAGAGTGGCCTGTGTTGCAGGCAAGTTGGAGGGGAAGAGGATAAACAGTGGGGGCGGGTAAGTGGTTTGGTTTGACTGGTTGTTGACCAGGGGTTCAAAAACAGGAAGGGGTCACAATGGTATAAGTAGCAGGGGTCAAAGGTGTTTTGACAAGGCTTGGTTTGATATTAATGATAAGGACCAAATTGTAATTTTGCCAAACTAGAGGGACCATAGCTGCCAATTTATCAAAGTTATCACAAGGACCAAAATTGACAAGTTTTAATAGTACAAGGACCAGTTTTGACTATTTCAAATTTCCAGGGACCAAACTTGACATTTTTGAAAGTTGAGGGACCTTTTCTGCCATTTGACAAAAGATTTATTCAAGGACCATTTTTGACAACTTAGAATATTTCAGGGACCTTGAATAACATTTTTCTTTATTTTGTTTTACCAGGGACTGTTTTTGACAACTTTTGAAACTTGGGGGACTAAAACTGCCAATTATGCAAACTTGATACGTTTTTACCAGATTTTGATATTTTTGCATTTAAAACACATAAAACACTTATTTGTGATATTTTTATCATTTTGATGCATTTCTGAGTGTTTTCAGATGTTTTTGGCATTCTAAACAGTACAAAAATGATGAGTATTTAGACACTCATCAATCCCCCACACTAAGATATTGCTAGTCCCTAGCAATGTTTTGAGAAAAATTAATGGATTTCATCTCTTTACCAAAAGCCATTACTTCTGGAGTAGCCAAATGTTTCAGTTCAAGTAAGAACCTTGGTACACCGATAACCAAATGATTTTGAGCAAATCACCAGCTTTCAACGGATTTGATTTGTCTTTACCAGAAGCCGTTTGCTTCTGGACTAGCCAACTCTTAGATAAATTATCAATATTATCTTTGGTGAGCTGATTACCAATTATGGTTTTTCAACTGCCTTTACCACAAGCCATAAACTTGCGGGCTAGCCAACTCTTCACTTTTAAGGATATGGTGAGCTGAATACCATACAATTTTGGGCAAATTGCAAGCCGTCAACGGATTTGAGATATCTTTACCAAGAGTCGTTTGCTCCTGGATTAGCCAATCCTTTTGTTTATTAGACATGGCGGACTGATAACCGTATGATGAGTAAGTGAAAAACACTTACTCCAAAAAAAAAATTTTTGGCCAAAAATGGGGGAATTGGGCGGTATAATTACATGATAAAATTCGTGAGAATTCCCCCCCACACTAGAAATGAATATTGCCCTCAATATTCAAAGTACCGGCGGTTATGCCGAAACATAGAACGTAAAAGGGAAATACTACGGCCATTATTTAGCAAGATTTTTTTTTTTTTTTTGAAACTTTATATATATACACAACAGCGGGGGGCATCTCCCCCACACTAGGGTGGTACACACGGGTGAAAACCCATGTAATATGCTACTGTTTTTGATTCCCGAGTCGCTAGCTTGACTCGATCCCCGCATTCATTGGTTCATGGGGAAAGTTTGTAGATCCGGGACAACCACAGGGGGAATGTCCTCTCCAAAATAGTGCTTCAATCGATGACCATTCACTTTAAAGTTTGGACCATCGGGTTGAGATAACTCAATGGTTCCATATGGAAATACTTTAGTGATGGTGAATGGTCCAGACCAGCGGGATTTTAGTTTTCCCGAGAAAATCTTCAATCTTGAATTGAAAAGAAGGACTCGATCACCGACGTTGAAAACGCGGTTCTTGATTTTGGAGTCATGAATCTTCTTTGTCTTTTCTTTATAGATCAAAGAGTTCTCGTATGCATGATCACGGAGTTCATTTAATTCATTCATTTGAACTTTCCGGTGATCACCAGCTGTCTGAATATCAAAGTTGGCATGCTTCAAGGCCCAGTATGCCTTGTGCTCAAGCTCAACTGGCAGATGACATGTCTTCCCGTACACAAGCTTGTATGGAGTACACCCGATGGGTGTTTTATAAGCTATACGGAAGGCCCAGAGTGCGTCATTTAGCTTATCCGACCAAGAGGCACGGTTTTCGCCAACCGTCCTCTCCAGAATTCTTTTAATCCCCCGGTTGGAAACTTCCACTTGCCCACTTGTTTGAGGGTGGTACGAAGTAGAGAGACGGTGAGTTACACCACACTTTTGCATGACTCTATCAAATTGGTCATTGCAAAAATGCGTACCACGATCACTGATTATAGCTCGTGGAGTTCCAAACCTAGCAAAAAGAGATTTTAAGAATTTCACAACAACTCGGGCATCGTTGGTAGGCAAAGCCTTAGCTTCAACCCATTTTGACAAATAGTCAACCCAAGAATAAGCTACTCAATAAGCCAATACTGAAAACCAAAAGAAGGAACCTGAAGTTGACCTGGCTATGTGCTTGTAAACCAAAAATTAGACCAAGAGAAGCTCTGAGGAGCTTTTGACAAGCCTAGCAATAAGCTGAGAAAACTAAGCTTTGACTGAGTTTTGTGAACAGGGCATATAAGCCCTGTTTGACAAGCTTATTTGAAGCTTTTACAAAATTACTAAAATTATGCAAAAATCATTATAAGAAACTTAACCAGCTGAACTTTTAGAGTCCTAAGTTTCACTTGAATTGACCAAAAACTGAGTCAATGAAAAATCATCCTATTTAGGCTCAAACTGACTTTTGCAAGTTTTTGACTTTTGACAGTTGTGAGAAGGTTGACTCTTATGAGTTTTGCAACTGATTTGTGGACTGATTATGTTGTTTAGTGATGAAATGAACTTATTACAAGCTATGCTAATGATTTCCAAACATAAATCAAGCTTTTGATTTTCCAAAAATCTAACAGTTGAGAATTTAAGACAAGTTATATGGAATTTTGACTATAGAGTGTGCAGACACAATTTTATGACTAAAATCAGTACCAATGAGCTCAGTAAACCTAAAACAACAAGAACCTACCACTGAACAAACCTCTAATACAGATAAACCATCAGATCCAAACACCCTTTTAAAACACTGATTTGCAATGTAAACTAAGATACCTACTGAACTGGCTTGAATTCTTGATTAAAGTGAGTTTAATTATCCTACTTACAACTTAATAAACAAGTTTAAACTACTTATGACTGCTAATACAGATTGTGCAATAAATTGAGTTTGAACTTACATAAAGTCCTAGCCACTATGGCTTGAATTCAATCAACCAAAGTTCACAAGACCCACTATCCTAATTATATCAACCAAGGTAGCTCTGAATCAACCCAAAAACCAACACTGCATCATCCATTTCCAAACTTATACCCATTTTGCTTCATCAGTTGACTTTCGTTGACTTTATGACTATTTTGCTTGAAAATGACTGATAAGCTTATCAAAAGCTATACAAAGCTTAAATAAGCCTATGTAAACTTAAAAATAAGCCATTTGAAGCTTGAAGGTGAGAGTTTGAAACTAATATTTGCAACAGTAAACTTTAAAACTTGAAATGTTGTTCAACCTTTAATTGATGCTTGAAAACAGTTTGAATACACTTAAACAACTTAATTGGATACAATGAAACCAGAGATTACAGCTTAAAGCTTAATAAAAATAAAATACGACATACATAAAATTAAAAAACTAAAGACTGCCCTCTTCTCTTGCCTCTCTTATCTTTTTATATCCAAAAAGCTTCCACGTGTCCTTCTGAGCAAATCCCATCTATCATTTGGGCTATTGGATGAGTTTGGAGGATTTTGGCCATTGGATCAAAAATGGCGGGAAAAGCTATTTTGACTGTAGGCTCTGAATTAGCTGCTAGGGGGGGGGTGGCATTTATTGTGGTGGGAAAGGTAGGTGGATGTGATGATGAAGGGGAGGGAAAGGTGATGGGAGAGTGGCCTGTGTTGCAGGCAAGTTGGAGGGGAAGAGGATAAACAGTGGGGGCGGGTAAGTGGTTTGGTTTGACTGGTTGTTGACCAGGGGTTCAAAAACAGGAAGGGGTCACAATGGTATAAGTGGCAGGGGTCAAAGGTGTTTTGACAAGGCTTGGTTTGATATTAATGATAAGGACCAAATTGTAATTTTGCCAAACTAGAGGGACCATAGCTGCCAATTTATCAAATTTATCACAAGGACCAAAATTGACAAGTTTTAATAGTACAAGGACCAGTTTTGACAATTTCAAATTTCCAAGGACCAAACTTGACATTTTTGAAAGTTGAGGGACCTTTTCTGCCATTTGACAAAAGATTTATTCAAGGACCATTTTTGACAACTTAGAATATTTCAGGGACCTTGAATAACATTTTTCTTTATTCTGTTTTACCAGGGACTATTTTTGACAACTTTTGAAACTTGGGGGACTAAAACTGCCAATTATGCAAACTTGATACGTTTTTCACCAGATTTTGATATTTTTGCCTTTAAGACACATAAAACACTTATTTGTGATATTTTTATCATTTTGATGCATTTCTGAGTGTTTTCAGATGTTTTTGGCAATCTAAACAGTACAAAAATGATGAGTATTTAGACACTCATCAACGATGAAGAATCAAGCAAGGAAGAGATCGCTCTAATGGCACATGAGTCAAATGAGGTACTTTCCGACTCTTCTTATTCTTCTATAGATGATGACACCTTGCAAAAACAATATAATCAATTGTGTGAGCTAAGTCTAAAAATCATAACTAAAAATAAATTTCTAAAAACCAAAAAGGAGTTTTTGGAAAATGAGGTATATGAGTTAAAAGAAAAAGCAAAACGACTTGAAAAAGGAAAAGCAAATGACGATGATTGTAAATCATGTCAAGAGCTTAATCTTGAAATAGAAAAACTAAAGCTCACACAAGAAGTTCTAATAGAAAATAATTCTAAGTTTAAAAGGTTTAACAAAAACATCGCTCTTGCCGATGAAATAGTTAAAATCCATAAAACACCAGGAGACATGAATGGGCTAGGTTTTAATGAAGTATTAATTCCAAAGAGTCAAAACAAAACGGCCGAAAAGGACGAACATTCTGTCAAAATTGCTGCAGTATAGCACGGACCAGACGGAACCAAAATAAGGGTTCCGTCCGTTGTGCAAAATGGTACCGCGGGTACTTCAGCAGAACAGAATGTTCGCAATACGGACCGTACTGAATTTGTTAAAGTAACAAAGAAAGCCAATGATAATGTTAAACTAAAACCAGCCATTATATCAGGAGTAGGACTTGTTAAAAATGAATTTAGATCAAAAACTACTCAACAACGATATAAAACTTCTTTTGCCAAACGCCCCTTTCCTAAGAGCAACCACAACGTTCAACCTAACTACCAACACAACGGTTGGAATCAAAGTTTTCCTAGACCATATCAAACTCCAGATTACATGCCATGGAACTCTTACCCATCATTTCCATACATGAATCAAATAAATGGTATGTTTAACCCAAACGGACCCATGAGATATTGGGGACCAAATGTTTGAGTTATTTGCTTCTTAGGTATGCTTGAAAGTTGGATTGGAACCTGATGAATGGATAAAAGATAGTGGATGCTCACGACACATGACGGGCAACAAAAGTCTCTTCTCATCATACCAAGAGTATGACGGAGGTAATGTCACTTTCGGTAGCAATCTCAAAAGCAAAATCATTGGCAAAGGTACGATTGCTCATAACTCTCTAACTATTGAAAATGTTGCTCATGTGGATAGGTTAGTATTTAATCTACTTAGTATTAGCCAACTATGTGATAAAAAGTATAAAGTACTATTTGATGAAAATGGTAGTAAAATACTAAAAGATGGTATCACCATAGCTAAAGGAGTTAGGAAAAATAACATATACGTCATGAAAATAGATAAAACATATAATGACAAACTTTGCTTAACAACATTAGACGATAGCTCATCTCTTTGGCATAGACGCTTAGGTCACGCTAATATGAGACTTATACAAAACCTATCTTCAAAAGAGTTGGTTAGGAATTTACCAAAACTAAAATATGACCAACACTTTTGCGACGCTTGCAAAATTGGTAAACAAACACATAGTAGTCACAAATCTAAAAATATGGTGTCCACATCTAAGTGTCTAGAATTATTACATATGGACTTGTTTGGACCATCCGCTATAAGAAGCTATGGAGGCAACTTATACACTTTGGTCATAGTAGATGATTACTCAAGGTTTACTTGGACGTTATTTTTGAAAACCAAAAATGAAGCTTTTGATAAATTTGAAATACTTAGCAAGAAAATTCAAAATCTTCTAGGTGTCAAAATTGTGTCGATCCGAACGGATCATGGTCGTGAATTTGACAACGAAACTCAATTTGGAAACTTTTGTGATACAAATGGTATAACACATAACTTTTCCGCTCCACGGACACCTCAATCAAATGGAGTAGTAGAACGTAAAAATAGAACAATTCAAGAAATGAGTAGAACAATGCTTAATGAACAAAACATTCCTCAAAAGTTTTGGTGTAACGCCGTCGACACTTCTACATATATTTTAAATAGAGTCTTAATACGTCCTTTCCTAAACAAAACACCATATGAACTTTATAAAGGTAAAAAGCCAACATTAGGATATTTTAGAGTCTTTGGTTGTAAATGCTTTATTCTTAATACTAAGGATTATCTCACCAAGTTTGACCCAAAGTCTTATGAAGGTGTATTTCTTGGTTACTCTCAAACTAGTAAAGCTTACATTGTCCTAAATAAAGAAACAATGATAGTCGAGGAATCGTTGAACATAACATTTGACGAAAGTCCACCTCCCTCTAAGACATCACCTTTGGTAGATGATGACTTAGTTGAAAGTCAAATAATAGAAAGTCAAATTAATAATAACAAGGAAGATGAACCATCAAATAAGGAAATTGTCAACATCAAAGAATCTAAAAGTCATCCATTAGAAAAGGTCATAGGACAACTTAATCAAAAAACCTTAAGGTCACAAGCCCAAAATCAAAGTAATCATTTTTGTTTTGTATCCACCATTGAACCAAAAACCATAAATGAAGCAATAAAAGATGAATCATGGGTAATTGCCATGCAAGAAGAATTAAACCAATTCGTTAGAAATGATGTCTGGAAACTAGTTCCAAAACCCAAAGATCAAACTATAATTGGAACAAAATGGGTCTTTCGAAACAAAATGGACGAAAATGGTGTAGTATTGTTAGCCTCGCTAAAGTGAAGTCATTACGGGAATTGCATTAGTTTCTTTCTTTACTCATTCACAAGGACTAGTTTAGTCAATTGTGCTAAGTTAGACTTGTCTAAGTATATATACCCCTCCTAGTCCCAACTAGGAGGGTAGGAAGTTCATTTTTTGTAAAGAAGTGTGTGTGTTTTCTTCTTCTTCTCTCTAGAAACACACACATCTTCCCTTTACTTTAATCTAAATAATACCATGTCTTATTCATTCTTTGAGCTTCCCCGACCCCCCGAACCACATGAATCATTGTTTTTATCGATCCTACAATTGGTATAACGAGCCAGGTTGTTGTTTTTATAGATTTGTGTGGTTTCGAATGTTTGTCTAAACTGTTTTTCACTAATATTTTTGTCTCGGAAAATTTTTTTCCATCTTTTGAGGTTAACAGTTTATTCACTTGTATTTGTATCATATTGGTCCAAAATGAAAAAAGTCAACAAATTTTATTAGCAGTCCCAAGGTTCTGTTTCTTGTCCAAGATTCAGTCTTTAGGTATCATTTTTGTGACTTTTTTGTACCAAATCCGTGGAACATATTGTGGTCAAACCTTGGTCAAACCGTCATCTTCTTGGTTAACTGGTCAAAATAGAAGCAGTTTATATGCTTTTCTGGGTTTTTGTATGAAGATGGTCGGAAAAACATGGTCGAAAAACTCGCCGGAAAAAGTCAACTGGGTCAAAACCCTAGTTTTCTACGCTTAAGAATATCTACAGTGAAAGTTACGCGTAGCTGTGAAGTTACGCGTAGAAAAAGTTAGGCATATGCTTACGCATAAGCCTTGGCTTACGCCTAAGCAAGGTTACGCGTAAAGCTACGCATAAGCTATGTTACGCGTAAGGCTACGCATAAGCACGTTACGCGTAAAGCTACGCATAAGGTTTAGACCTGTTTTACGCGTAAGAATGTCATGAGCAGAAAAGAAGATACGCGTAAAAATGACCTTGACCACAACATACCATTATACCAAAACAACTTTCGACTTCAGCTACCATTTACCTCATCAATCCGAAAAACCAAAACAAACTTATCCTACATCTAGACTCACCAATTGACCCTCACATATCACTCCCCAACTCTCAAACAACAAAGATAAAAAAAAAAAAAAAAAAAAAAAATCTCAGACTCGATTCATTTTTTACAACCTTTTTAAAGATTGTTTCAATTGAATCTTTATCCTCACAGATCCACTTTTGAAGACGAAGCTTCAATTAATTTTCGAATCTTAAGAAAGATTATAACAAGGATGTTATATCTCTTCTTAGTTTCGTTCAAGAGTAAAACCCAAAAACGAATTACAATAACAAAAATTAACACCTACCCGAGACCTTTTTTTAAGATCTTGAAGTCTCTTTCGTAGATTTCTTGGTTCGGATTAAAGAGCACATAATGACAAGGTTTGGATTAGGATATAATCTTGTGATTCGGTTATAAAGGTTCGGTCATATTAAGATTGAAATGGAGATTCGTTATATGTACTCAAATGAGATGAGATTTCTGTGTTGTGACAATAGTTTGGAGATGAGAAGAGTTTGGGTGAGAGAAAAGATATGTGGTAGGCGTTTGGTATGTGGGATGTCTGTTAGGTTTAGGTCAAAATGACTTAGTGATATCATTTATATCCGGATGTGATGGTTTGTGAATGGATCGGGCTTTATCTCCTATTGGATCACGTGACTTACTGGAATGGGCCCGGGAAGAATATATATTGGATCGTGGATGTCACTTGGATGTTGGTATCTTTGGCTTCTACATGGACAATTATATTTTGGCTAAATGATGGTGACGTTTCTACTCAAAGAATATTAAAGAGCTATAATCCGAAATTATTATAAACATTTAATAATTTTGATACTTAAATGAGTGGTATTTTTGGTATGGTATTAATTTTCACGGAGGGATACATGTTCACGGCTAAAGTTTTCGATGAATTTGAAGCATGACCACGGAGATGACTCTTTATTATTTATTTGGGTGTGAAGTGACGTTTGACGGGCGAGTTTACTTATTTCGTCTTCTTTCTTTCTTCCCTTACGCGAAGATGACTTGTCTGGGCAAATATGTTGAGTGTGATGAAGACTTGCTATCTAGTTACTTTTGTGATTCTTTCTCTCTTAACCCACAAAGTAGCTATCACTTCGGTGTCTCACGTAGTTGAGGATACGCCAAGAGGTTTTGTACATTGGGTACACCGTTCTTTTTCACAAGGATAGTACAAGCTTAAGTAATCAGTCCGGGAGATTTGACTTCATTCTCAAGTTCGTCATATTGGGTTATCCTCACATGTGGTTACTACAGACAGCCGTTGAATTTTGATACAGGGGGTTGAGATGAGTTAGACAATTTAAAATGGTATTGTTCATCGACATCTTCTCACGGGCTGATTTGATTTATGACAGAATGCTTCCAGTTAATGCTTCATGTACACTATTGTATGCTGATTCCGATAAATCGTAACCATCAGGGGAGAGAAATGTGTACATTATGGGCTGATTTGATATATGAAAGATAACTGGAATGCATTTGGTGAGATGAAGATGTTGATATCTTATTCCCCCGAACAAACAATCTTGAAGAAGGTCGAGTCGACAAGTCTTCTCTACATTTTCCGCTGCGTGTTAGAAGACTAAAGACGATTCTAATTTAATTATTAAAAGACTTCTTCGAATTCAGGAAATTCATCAGAAAGGTTGTCAGTTTGGGGGAGAGCACTAATTAGGGGAGAGCAAATGGGCCAGATTTAATCCCTAATTAGATTTGCTCGCATTGTTCTTCTGCAAGTAAAGAGATGGCAGCTGAGAAGATTCATGAAGTTTGAAGACTGTGAAGACACTCTTGGAGCTGCTGCGCTTATCTTTTATATTTAATTTTGCTTGTAGGGAACATTGTAAGCAACTCCCGTATGACATCACTTGGGGAGAGATTGTTAGCCTCGCTAAAGTGAAGTCATTACGGGAATTGCATTAGTTTCTTTCTTTACTCATTCACAAGGACTAGTTTAGTCAATTGTGCTAAGTTAGACTTGTCTAAGTATATATACCCCTCCTAGTCCCAACTAGGAGGGTAGGAAGTTCATTTTTTGTAAAGAAGTGTGTGTGTTTTCTTCTTCTTCTCTCTAGAAACACACACATCTTCCCTTTACTTTAATCTAAATAATACCATGTCTTATTCATTCTTTGAGCTTCCCCGACCCCCCGAACCACATGAATCATTGTTTTTATCGATCCTACAATCTAGAAACAAAGCTAGGCTTGTTGCACAAAGTTATAATCAACAAGAAGGAATTGACTATGATGAAACTTATGCACCGGTAGCTAGACTTGAATCTATTAGAATATTACTTGCTTATGCATGTGCTTATGACTTTAAATTATTTCAAATGGATGTTAAAAGTGCTTTCCTTAATGGGTTTATTAACGAAGAAGTGTATGTTGCTCAACCTCCCGGTTTTACCGACTTTGAGAAACCACATCATGTCTTCAAACTCAAAAAAGCATTATACGGCCTTAAACAAGCACCTAAAGCTTGGTACGACCGTCTTAAGACTTTTCTTATTGATAACAAATATACTATGGGATTAGTAGATAATACTCTTTTTACTAAGAAAAAGGAATCACAAATCATTATTGTTCAAATATACGTTGATGACATTATATTCGGATCAACTTGTCAAGAACTATGTGATGATTTCTCTAAAATCATGCATGACGAGTTTGAAATGAGTATGATGGGTGAGTTAAACTTCTTTCTAGGACTTCAAATTAAACAACTAGAAGATGGTATTTTCTTTAACCAATCTAAATATATAAAAGACATGCTTAAGAAATTTGGTCTTGAAGATTCCAAACCAACTAAAACACCCATGTCCTCGGACACTAAACTCACCAAGGACGAAGAAGGTGAATCCGTAGATAACACTAAATATAGAGGAATGATTGGTAGCCTACTCTATCTTACGGCTAGTAGACCCGATATTATGTTTAGTGTTTGTCTATGTGCTCGCTTTCAAGAAAACCCAAAGGCATCACACTTAGAAGCATTAAAAAGGATTTTTAGATATATTAAGGGAACAACGTGTTTAGGATTATGGTATCCCAAAGGAACGGGTATAGAAACCATAGTGTATGCCGACTCGGATCATGCCGGTGATTATGTCGATAGAAAAAGTACAAGTGGTATTTGCACTTTTGTTGGACATTGTCTCACCTCATGGTTTGCAAAGAAGCAAACGGCTTTAGCCATCTCTACTACTGAAGCCGAATACGTCTCAGCCGGAAAAGCATGTCAACAAGCTCTTTGGATGAAGCAAGCTCTCGTAGACTACGGAATTCATCTCAACGACATTGTGATACTTTGCGACAACAAAGGAGCCATCGATCTCAGCAAGAATCCCGTTCAACATGCTCGTACAAAGCACATTGAAATCCGTCATCACTTTCTTCGCGACAATGTTCAAAAAGGAAACATTTCAATCGAGAAAGTATCCTCCGAAGACAACATTGCCGACATCTTTACTAAACCTCTTAAACGAGAACCTTTTAATCTTCTTAGACTTGGTTTAGGGTTAATGGAACCAAACATGTAGGATAAACATAGCCTAAAACATTAGAATAGTCAAACCAAAACAATTTTGCCTTGTATCTGCTACTGTAGCCACGGCACCAAACGACAACACGGACGGAACCAAATATTTGGTGCCGTCTGGTCCGTGGTGTCTACAGAAGCAAAACTGCTATATACATAACATCCTCTTCCTCACAACCCACTTTACCAAAATGTGTAAAACTTAAACCAAGCTCATTATTGACACCTTCCCACTCACTAATCACTGAAGATAACATCATTGTAAGTATCCTAACTTCATTTCATCTCTTAATTCTGAGTCTAGGATTCTTATTTATACACAAAACTATCACAAATCATTACATGGGATTTTATGTATGCTTTTATACCAAATATGAATTCAATTGGCAAATTGCATAACTAGTCATTCAAATTAGGTACTACATTATCATATTGCATAAACAAATCATGTTTCCCACTAATTGATAGATAATGAATATAAGGCCTTATTCAAACAACCAAACACCCCATGTCAAAAGTTTTGAAAAGCTTCTCACTTGTAGGAAAACATTTTTCATTGCTAATACAAATAGAAACGTTAAAATTTTCATCACTTGCATGCTCTTGAATACTAAAGGTATTGCATAACTAATATGCACTCCTGGGTATATTCAAATGTAGCCACATTGAATTAGGAGCATTTGGGTTATCTCATGGTATTTGCCAAACACCCCACTAAAACCATTTTGTGCATAAAATGAGTCGAGATAACCACAACTCCAAATTGTTTTCATATAGGCACACACTAGAACCAAAAACGTTAAAATTTATTTTCATTTTTAACATATTAATTCTTGTCCTTAGGAATAACCATGGTAGCCGCAAGATTCTATGATCACAAAGATACCCTTAACTACATTCCCAAACACCACAAAACCAAAGGACTTACCAAGGAACAAGTAGAAATATTTAAGAGTTTAGAATCAAGGTATTTCCATGAGGGTAGAACCATTCACTCATCCTTCCTTGAAAATACCAATCTTCGTGAAGAACTAGCCGCCATTCAATTCGATTGTCTTCTTGACATCGATGAACCAATTTGTCCTAGGTTTGTGTTAGAATTCTATGCTAGTGTGACCGGCTTTAGTGATGAAGACGATGATGAATTTTGTCTTAGCTTTAGAATCAACCAAAATGACTACACCATCACCTTAAGCGAATTTGCTAAAGTACTAGGAATTCCCAACCGAGGAACTTGTGTCTACACGGATAAGTGGTCACTCACCGCCCTTGATGCAATCAACGACCGCACTTCTCCCTATCTAACCCGTTTGGCCGATAAGGATGTCATCCGTGAACACCTTTTTAACCCAAAAACTGATACAACCCGAGTAACCCGAAAGGGAAAAGAGGTAGACCGAGATCCATATGGAATGGAGCTAAATGAACTTAAGCCCGAATTTAAGAAATGGGAGGAGTTACTTAGAGCAAACGTCATTAGCACCATAGGAAATAGGGATCACATAAACGCTTGTCTTTGCCACATGCTCTACAACTTGTCCACCCGACAACCATTCAACTTGGCCTACTACATAGCTAGGAGAATGATTGATATTCCAACTCAAGGATCGGTTGCTCTTCCATACGGGATGCTTCTCACCCCATTTCTATAGAAACTTCACTCCAATTCCACCAACCCCAAAAGGGATGCACCTTCACTATGAACTCATCCCCCACATCTTTGTACCTTTGAGTGATGCTCGAGTTGCTAAGACTAAAGGCAAGAGAGCTAAACCTCCAACTCCTTCATCATCATCATCAAATAGCTCCGAGGATGGTCTTCCAAGCTCTCATCTTCCACCTCATGAGTATTACGCATCTCTTCCCGAGATTGAGAATGAATCAGCAGAATTCAAACAAACTAAGGGAATGTTCAAGTGCCTTGGTAGGATGATGAACAAGATTTACAAGAAGTTGGACAAATAAGGGTACTTTAAGGAGTGTTTGGAACAATGCATTATCATTAATGTTTGATACTATTTAGTTGTTTTTATTATGTAGGATGATAATATAACTTGAAACAATGGTGTATGCTAACAATCTCATGCAGGGGGATAGCACAAGTATGCTATCAAATTTTACCCATTTTCACTATATTGTGAAAATCAATAAGTCTTGCTCAAAATCTATGCTCCAATATGTTTATACATGTGTTATTTACTTTTCCTAACTAGAAATGTTTAGTATAACAGATTTTGAGAAAAATTTCAGGTTTCGGAAATGTCCCCGATACCTAAAAACGTACTCTGTCCATATTTCAGCACTCGACGGATCAGACGGCACCATAATTTTGGTACCGTCCATTATGTAGTTTGGTACCGCAGTACCTGTACAGAAGGACTAGACAGCACCCTTTTTAGGGTACCGTCCGTGTATGGTTTTGGTGCCGTGGATCCTCCAGGTAATTTTCTGAATTTCGACTCTTTCGTGATTCCAAATTACCATCCATCACTTATAAATCAATCTTAACTTGTGTATACTCTCATTAGAACTAGTATAATTCACTTAGGTATATAAGAAATCCATTTCCCACCAAAATTCAAAAATTTAAAAAATCCACCCAAGGAGCCCTTTGGCATAAAGGAAGGAACCAAATTTTTGGTACCTTCAAATCCGTGGGTAATCTGAATGTTAGGAAATTCCACTCACTAGAACACATTTATTGCAAATATTTTCTTCTTCACTCCATCTCTCTTGTATGGATTGACTTGGGTGATATGACTAGCATTCAACCCACTTCCAAATCATTAGGAACCTCCTCTCTTCAATGGTTTAACATCAAATCAAACACATTTCTCCATAATTTTTCACTTCTATAAATTGAGAGGTTTTACCATGATCATCCTCACACCTTCTTCATTCGTATTATTATCTAGCAAAGCAAAACCCAAGTCAAAAATGACAAAATCCTCTCCAAAACCTTGCAAGAAGACCGCTAGAATTAGCGTTAGACCTTGTTGCTTCGTTAACATTAGCTCCTCATCCGAGTCTTCTCCACTCACAATCTCATCTCCCATCCGAGATGATACAAGCCTTACATTGGCTACACCAAATCAATCACACATTGTGATCACCACCCCACCACCTACAAAAACACCAACTTCACCTCCTCCGGCACCCATCCAAACATCCAAAACACCCTCACCACCTTCACCACCAAGGTCTCCAACTCTCGTTCCTATGGAGTTATTTTCAACTCCACCAACTTCACCAAATCCTTTCCTAGAGGACTTGGATGACTTGCCTCCTAGGCCAAATCATCCACCACCATTGCCATCATTTGGCACAATTGAGCGGATTGCTCATGAGTCACCTCGATCATCCCTTGACCCAAACGCCCCATTAGGGCCTAAACCTCTTCTCTTCCACCCCATTCACAAGGACATTCATGGTCCTTTATATGGGGATCATCCACTTCCCCCATCAATGTACCCTCATCTTGAGGACATTGAGGAATGTATGTGGGATGCCAATCCCACTAGAGAGGAGATTCAAGCGGAACTCCACAACCTCCACCAATTCAAAGGCATGGTGGATTCTCACTTAAGTGAGACAATGCAAATGCAAAATGCTTTGCTTGCATCCATCATGACCACTCCAAACATCCCCAACACCACCAACACATCCACTATTCCACCACCACATCATCCCCAAACATTCTACCCTCCAAGGCATGGTTGCTCAACTTGTGAGCAAACGGGCCAAACCGTGGAACGGACCCGGGTTATGGTCCATGACTTCCAAGAAGAAATGAGGTTCATCCTCAACCACATCCTTGAGCGTCTCAACGCTCTTTCCCATCCACCATCACTTTAGGAATGTTTTAGAATAGTCTTTCTTATGTTTACTTTCTTAGGATAATTTTTATTTCTTGTACTAAAAACACATCATTGTGTTCTCTTTTCATGATCTTTACTCATGAAAAATTTTAACTAATGAATGTTGTTTATTATATTGGTGTCATTACATAGTGTTTGGAAATTCTTGTGAATGATCATTATTACTAACAATTTTTTTTGTAGCTTTATTTTCACAATCCATGTATCTTCCCATTAAAGCACCCAATTTAGGGGGAGCTTTGAACAAGGGGGAGATAGTAGCTCGGGCTCATTACATTCCGCATAGCCTCTTCTTTTTGTTGAGACAAAAAGGGGGAGAAAAATATAGAACTTTGAAATTATTTTTATTTGGCTTTTCTGAAAAAGTCAAACTGCATACATTTGACTTTCTAAAAGTCAAACAGGAACCCTCATTGATAATACTTGACTTTTCTTAAAAAAGTCAAACTGCATACTTTGACTTTCTGAAAAAGTCAACATCATGCATCAACTAGTGAATTCTTTGACTTTCATAAAAAGTCAAATTTCATACACTTGCATTATCATTTCCTTTTCAAGTTCTAAAACTAATATTTTTATAACTCTTGTACAAACTTTGTTTCTTTTATAAAAATAAAATTTATATTTTGTCCTCAACAAAAAGGGGGAGATTGATAATACAAATATCGTCATTAAACGTTATTTATATTTTTGATCTTTGCCTAAGTTTTGTTAATGACAAAAGTAAATTTAATTTATAAAAGCTTAAAGCTTGTCAAGTTTATTAGATATTAAAACAAGCTTTCTCAAACAATATATTCATCATTCAAGCATTTACATTTGTGATTAGTGACATCTTGATATGACTCTAATCATTATGTGTGATAGTAGTTTTAGAATGTGTTAGGTTCTTAAAACCAAACACTACTTAAGCATTTGCATATTTCTAAAAATAGTAATACAACATTTGACATCATGTATTACATCATGGAAATCATTGGAAGATTTCATTAGATATTTTGTGAAGATTTATACTCTTCATATCTTGCACAATCTCACTTAGATATAGTTGACTTTGGCAAGATTTGATATCTTGGCTGTCAGACCCAGCGGTACCAAAATGGTACACGGGCGGAACACTTTTAAGGGCTCCGCCGTCCGTGGACGCTCCTGTCCATTTTGGCTATAAATAGCAATGCCAAGCCAAGTAGTTTTTTATCCCTTTCCAACATACTTTCATACATATCTTCTCTCTAACCTTTCTAACTCAGTTTCATATCATATTAGTGATCTCTTTTGTAGCAAAGAAGATCAAGTCATATTCAAGCTTCAACGAGAAGTTGGAAGTCTTGTTTGTTTAGTGTTGTATGATCTAGTGTTGATCCATACTTCATTGTTGTATCAAACCATCATAATCTTGTGAGTGTGAGTGGTTAGTATTTTAGTCCTCAAAATACATTGTGTGTGGGAGTAGTTGTACCCTTGGAAAGAACTCGACATCTAGCTTAGTGTCGGAAATAGTGTAAGCGAAGTGTAAAGGTTTTCTCCGCCGGTGAAAGGAGCTTGTTGACTAGTGAAGTTAAACTCTCGAGTGTGAGACTCGGGGAGTGGAGTAGGGCAAGGAAAAAGAGTCCTTGTAGGCCGAACCACTATAAACAACTTGTTGTGGTTTGATCATCTCTTTCCTTATTTACTTATTACACATTGCTTGCATATTTCATTAACATACTCAAGATCAATATCAATTGATCTTTCAATAAGTTTCAAAACAAAGTTTTTAATTGATAAACTATTCAACCCCCCTTCTAGTTTTCTACAGATACTACAGGGGTTGTTTTGACACTTTGGCAAAAGTATATATCTCTCCCCAAAATCACGGATGGATCAATTTATTTGATCTTCTAACCACTTCCAATTGGCGCTCAACTTTAACCCTAATCACTTTCTTTGATTTATTCACAAAACCCACTACATATCCATCATTCATCACAATGGCTGAAAAGTATTCCACTTCACATAACCTTGTTGCCGTACTCACTAAGGATGCTCGATCTGAAGGGTTTCATCAAATGATTGATTTCCTAGTTCACAGTCCCATTCACTATGCTTTAACAGTTGAACCTACCATTCTTAAAGCCTACATACATCAGTTCTGGAGAAATGCTACACTTGAAGAGGTTGATGGTTTGGTGGTGTTTAATACTGTTGTGGATGAGAATGCTATCTCTGTTACTGAGGAGATAATTAGAGAAGTTTTAAAGCTTGATGATGCTGATAGTGTTGATAATCTTTCCGATGTTGAGATTGTTGCTGGTTTAGAGAGATTAGGATATACACACAGAGGTGAAAAGGTACAATTTTTTAAGAGTTTGTTTTCACAACAATGGAAGTTTTTGATTCACACTTTGTTGATGTGTATGAGTAACAAGACCACAGGCTTTAATGACTTTCCTTCAAAAATTGCTACTGCTATTATTTGTTTGTCTGATGGAAGGAAATTTAACTGGTCTAGGATGATATATGAGGGGTTAGTACAGAACATTAGGAAGAAGGGTAAATACTATTTGTATCCTAGGTTTGTTCAACTGCTTGTGGAACATCAAATAGTGGAACCTGTTGAACATGATAGAGAGTATGAAGTACATCATATGCTTCCTAGAGTTTTTGCACATATGAGGAATCAGCCACAGAATGTTGTCATTAGAGATGTTCCTTTATTTCCTCACATGCTTACTTTGCCTACTGATTCTGAGTTTAATGAAGGTCTTGCATCATGGACTAGGAGAACACAGGGCACTAAGCTTCCTCAGGCTAGTGTTAGTGGTATGGTTAATGAGGCTATCACATGGAGTGGAGGTGACATGATTGGAAGGGCTTCCACTACTGATTCATGCTTTGATGCTGGTCAGGATAGTGGAAACATCAATAAGACCCAACCATTGGCAACTCCTAATGTGGAGAGTTCTTTGGAACTTAACACAGGTGGAGGAATCCCTAGCCAACTGGTTGCTACAGGGTACATAGATGATCAGGCTAGGTCTGGTGCTATGTCTTCTATATCCAAGGATTCACCTCTCGGAGCAGTTAACACAGCTCGAAGTGATGAGGATAGATTGGAACCTGACATTGAATTGACGGTTAATGACTTTGTACATGATGACTTTTCCAATGAACCACCTATCGGACCAGTTCACACAGGTCGAAGTGGGGAGGATATTCTTGAACGTTTAAATGAATTGACGGCTACGTGTGCCAAAATGGAAAATACAATTTCAGATCTACAGGAGTTAGCTGTGTTTCAGGGTAAGGATATTCGGAGGTTGAAGCATAGAGTATTGGTTTTGGAGAAAGTGAAAAGACCTGGAGTTACTGTTTTGAAAGCTATGAGAAGAAAGAAAAAGATGGTGGACTCCTCTACTGCTCTGAATGCGAAGGATGTATCCAAACAGGGGAGGAGTGATGGCATGAATTTAGGGGAGGCTGTGGATGTATTTGTTAGTGTACCTATGGAAGAAGATGTTGATAGTGGAGATCAAGATTTTTTGGTTTCTGATAAAGATGGGAATGAGGTTGTTCTTGAAAAATTGAAGAATGTTGAAGTAGTGCAGAACACAACAACTGATAGTATACCTGAAACCATAGTTAGTACTCTTGTAACCACTGATGCAGTTTCAGACTTGGCTATTGTTCCTACTACTGTCACACCTACTGCTATCATAACCACTTCCACTGTTGTCACAACTCTCTCTATATTACCACCTAAGCCTAAAGAAGTAGAGAAAGAAGCTGCAAGTACATTGATTAATCTGAGCAAAACATCATCTATTTCTACACCAATCATTGCACCTGCTTTATCTGTTCAATCTACTGCAACCAAACCTAAAGGAAAAAGTTTAGTTATTGGTGAATCATTAAAGAAGAAAGTGGTTAAATCTGATATTGGGAAAGGAAAATGGATTGATGAACCAGAGCTGAAGTTTAAAAGTAAAGCAGAACAAGAAGCTTATGATGAAGAATATGGAAGAAACTTGGTGGCTGAAGAACAAGCAGCTTTGGATAAAAGAAAGAAAGAAGAGGAAGAAGCTAGTGAGAAATGGTTAGCTATATGGTATGAATCACAAAACTATCTTCAAGCTTCTTTACAAATACTTGATGAGTTTACTGCACAAGAATGGGCACTGTTGGATGATAAGGAGAAAGCTAGACTGATGAGTGGATGGGCAAGGAATGTGAGCAACACAAAGAAACTGGTTATAAGAAAGAAACCTCCTACTATGGCTCAGATGAGGATTGTATTGACGAAGATTATTAAGAATTCAGGCATATATGTTTCTGATAATCTCAATAGGTGTTCATTTGAAAGAATTTTTGAGATTTATGAGAGATGTATGAGAATTAATGATGATTTCTGTCCAATGAATTCTAAAAAGGAGGAAGAGTGGATTAAAAAAGATGATGAATGGATTCAAAGTAAAAGAAAGAGAAAATCTGAGGTTCAGGAGACATCTGATTCTAAAAGATTGAAAGTTGTTGAAGATGTAAATCAAATCATTTCTTATGAGTTTAAGCTTTTAATTGGAAGTGAAGGAGTTTGGAAAATTCAAAGACTCAACAATGAAGTTTCTGAGTATAATAAATTTTCACAGATGCTTCAGTATTTTGATAGAGATGATTTGATGAATCATTGGATACTTTACAAGAATAAATTTGGTGAAGTACATCCAAATGATTATCATGAGAGGCTGGTTTATCATAATTTGAAGATTCTATTTGAACCTACTCATGATGAACCTGAATGGCAAGGACTCTACAATGGTCAAGTTACTAGATGGTTTTTATATCAAACTTGTGGAGTTCATGTTTTAACTGTTTCTGGAAAGGTTATTCATATGCTTGTAGAAGGTGATTATCCTCAACTGAATAAGCATCCAGGAATAATTGCTCAGATGTTGAAGCCTGGTTGTATCAAGATGTTAGTATCTTATGATGGTCAAGCTTACGATTTGTTGCTGAAGTATGACAAGACACTTAAAGCTAGTAAGTGTTTGGCTACATCCTCCAATTCAGATGTTTTGAGCATAAAGAAAACTTGAGAATTCTGTTGGAATTTATCAAGTTTAGGGGAGGATTGTTGGGTTTTAGGTTCCTTGCATCAAGAATTACTCTAAGTACTGGAACCACGGACAGGTTTGATATAACCACGGACAGAAGAGTGTAACCACGGATGAAGACAACCGCGGCTAGTAGTATTGTGTAACCACGAATAATATATAGTAACCACTGCTAGTCTTGTATAGTCGGTTAGTTTATTGTATTAGATAAATATGGAAAAGATATTTATCTTGTAGGTTACGTATTGTATATTGTATAGGACTCCTTAGTCTATAAAAGGAGGTCCTAGGTTAGGTTAGATATACGTATGTTTTATATCTAAGGTCGATACACTTCAAGGTTGCAAAACCCTAATACTGTAAAGAGTATTCGTATTAATAATAATATTGAGGTGTTGAATGTTTACTGTTCTTCTTCTTAAGATTAAGTATTAAATTCCGCGTAATACTTGATAAGCTTTTGTTATAAGTCAGTTTCTATATTAGATCGTTTGCTCAACTGGGATCAACACATTCCAATACTAACAACAAGATACTGAAACCTCCCCACATCAAAAGCTTTAGTGAGAAGATCAGCCACATTGAAATCAGTATGGATTTTTACCATTTGAATCAACCTTTTCTCATTACAATCTCTAATAAAGTGATGTCTTATCTCAATATGTTTAGTTCTAGAATGTAAAACAGGATTTTTAATAATGCAAATTGTACTGTTATTATCAATGTAAATCTTAGTATGCATAAAATTGTACCCAAAATCCAGCAATTGATTCTGAATCCAAAGAACTTGACCACAGCAACTAGCAGCAACCACATATTCAGCTTCAGTTGTAGAATTAGCCACAATGGTTTGCTTTTTACACTGCCAAGAAATTAATCTGCTTCCCAAGAACTGACATCCTCCAGTGGTAGACTTCATATCCAGACTAGCTCCAGCATAGTCACTATCAGTGTAGGCCACCAAATCAAAAGGGGAATCCTTAGAGTACCAAAGGCCCAATTTAGGATGACCTTTTAAATATCTAAAGATCCTCTTAACAGCATTCATGTGTGAGGTATTTGGTGTAACTTGCAATCTTGCACACACACATACTGAGAACATGATATCTGGCCTAGATGCAGTAAGATACATCAAAGATCCAATCATGGATCTGTACAACTTCAAATCAACTTTGGGACTTCCATCATCTGGTAGCATAGGTTTCTGAGTCTCCATAGGTGTACTTGCACTCTTTACATCTTGAAACCCAAACTTCTTCAAAACATCTGCTACATACTTGTCTTGACTAATGAAAATACCATCAGTCCTTTGTTGAACCTGTAGCCCCAAAAAGAAAGTGAGTTCTCCCATAGAACTCATCTGAAACTTATCATGCATAAGTTTCTCAAAATCTCTGCATAGCTCCTTGTTAGTAGAGCCAAAGATGATGTCATCTACATAAACCTGAACCAGTAAAATATCATCTTTGTGCTTTCTAATGAACAAATTTTTATCAATCAGCCCTCTTTTAAACCCATTGTCCATCAAATAAGTAGACAAGCATTCATACCATGCCTAGGAGCTTGATGTAGCCCATACATGGCCTTCTTCACCCTGTAGACCTTATCAGGATGATCAGGATCTTCAAAACCAGGAGGCTGACAAACATAAACCTCCTCATCAATTATGCCATACAAAAATGCACTTTTAACATCCATCTGATACACAACAAAATTCTTGAATGAAGCATAAGCCAAAAACAATCTAATAGCCTCTATCCTTGCGACTGGTGCAAACACTTCATCATAGTCCAAACCTTCAGTTTGTGTATATCCTTGAGCAACCAACCTTGATTTGTTTCTTACCACAATTCCTCTTTCATCCCTCTTGTTTCTGAACACCCATTTAGTCCCAATCGCCCTCTTCCCATTTGGAAGATCAACCAATGTCCAAACCTCTTGAAGTTTGAACTGAAGAAGCTCCTCTTGCATTGATTCTACCCAGCCTTCTTCAGATAAAGCTTCTTCCACTCTTTTGGGCTCCTTTTGAGACAGAAAACAAGCAAACAGGCAATTTTGCAGATCTTTATGATTGTTTCTTTTGTCAAGAGATCTTGTAAAGAACCCATGTTCAGGAAAGGGTTCAGTGTTCTTAACCCTGCTTCTTGTTTGAATTGGAGTATTCAAGTTTCCAAGTATTTGTTCCTTGGGATGAATCTTGTGAATCCTTGTAGTGGTGATTGGACTGTCATTAATGACAGTTTCCAAATTAGACAAATCAGCATTGAAGAAATCATCCATGTCTTCATCATCAGTAGGAGTATCAATCTCTATTAAAGCAGGCATGTTAGGATCATGTGGATACTCCTCATCACCAAATACTGTCTTTTCATGTGGTCCAAAGAAAGTACTATCACCAGTACTTGTAGCCGGGATTTCACTTGAACTATAAGTGGTAGAAGTTGGCTTGTCCGCGGTTACAGTTGACCTATCAGTGCTTTCAGAAGACTTAGCAGTGCTTGCAGACTGCTTTTTCTTCTTTTTAATTTCTTCTACCGACACTGAGTTATCTTTCAACAACTTATCCTTATCTTGATGATCAACATTTCCTCCATCTTTCAGTACTTCATCATCAGTGGGACTTTGCTTATCAATGATGGACGGAACAGAACCAGCTTTCCATTTTTCAACTAAATAGAACTCCTTTGGAGAATCAGCTTCCTTGGAAGGTGTCTCTGCCTCAGAATCCTTTTGTGTACCTGCATAAACATTAGTGGAAGTTCCTGCAATGATAGGCTCATAATTCATAGATTTGGTTAGCATATCAATGTTAAACAGCCAGTCTGGTCCTTTGGTCTCAACACTAGGAGTCTTTTCACTGAATTGAACATGTAAGTTCTCTTCAACAATTCTAGTCCTCCTATTGTATACTCTAAAGGCTTTGCTATTAGTGGAATAGCCTAAAAAGTATCCATCATCTGCTTTTTCTTGAAACTTGCCTAGGTAGTCTATGGTATTCAAGATGGTAACAGGACACCCAAAAGGTTTTAGGAATGCAATCATTGGCTTCCTATCATGTAACAGCTCATAGGGGGTCTTGTTATAAGGCTTCACTACCTTACTTCTGTTTTTCACATAACATGCAATTCCTACAGCTTCAGCCCAAAAGGTAGTTGGTAACTTAGACTCTGACAACATAGTCCTAGCAGCCTCAATTAGTGTTCTATTTTTCCTTTCAGCTACACCATTCTGTTGTGGTGTTCTAGCAACACTAAACTGTCTTTCAATACCTTTAGCTACACAGAACTGATTCATCACATCATTCTTAAACTCAGTTCCATTATCACATCTGATTACTTTGACCTTATGGTTTACTAGATTTTCTATCTTAGTAATGAAACTCTTGAGAATTTCACTAGTCTCACTCTTAGCAGCCAAAAAGTATACCCAAGAAAATCTACTATAATCATCAGTGATAACTAGGCAATACTGCTTATGGTTCAAGCTTCTAACAAAGGTAGGTCCAAATAAGTCCATATGAAGCATAAACAGTGGTTGTGTTATGGTGTTTACAGTTTTGGTCTTACAAGAAGCTCTATGTTGTTTTCCTTTTTGACCGGCCACACACAAATCCTTACACTCAAAAACCTTAGAAGGTAACCCTCTCACTAAGTTTCCTTTTACCAGTTTATTGATTGTTTTGTAATTGAGATGACCTAGTCTTCTATGCCACAATATTGACTCATCTACAGATGCTTTAGCAAACAAACATAAGGACCTATTAGGAAGAACATCTTTAAGATCAAAACAATATATATTTTCCTTCCTAGGTACCCTAAGTTGTATAAACTTCTCATCAGGCATCTTAAACTCAGGAGACAACAACACACACTCAGTTTCCCCAAAAAGTACCCAGTTTTTCTTATCACACATTTGAGAAACACTGAATAAATTGTACTTAAGTCCCAGTACCAAATAGACCTTTTCAAAGTCTAAATTCCCTGTTCTGATTGTTCCTCTGCCAAGTATCTTTCCTCCCTTTGGATCATTGCCAAATGCCACATATCCTCCATCAAAAGCTTCAAAATCTTCCAGATTGCTTCCATCCCAAGTCATGTGCCCAGAGCAACCACTATCAAAAACTCCTTTATCTTTTAGCTCAGTTTGAAGATTGCCCTGCACATTAAATTACACAAGTTAGTTCCTTTTGTGGACCCAAGCCAATACTGACTTGGGTCTGCCCTGTGCATCAAAATATTCAAATTTCTTTAAGTCCATTGATGCACAGTTGACATGTGGTAAAACCTTGGTCTTAGGCTTCCATTGCTAACTAGCTGAGGCCTTAACAGCATAAAAATGATTTCCAACCACTGTATCAGTTATCACCTTTGGAATTTTTAAAACTTCTTTTGAATCAGTGGTGATATTTTGCTTAACAGTGCTTTGATTCTGCTTAGCCGCATTTAAATTTTGCTTAGCAGTGGTTGGAACCCATTTAGGTGCAGCAGTGACAATTGATTTTGTTTTCCCATTCCTCATTAACACTGCCCTAGGAATCAAGTTACTGTTAGGATGAGGGTTTGTTTTTCTTGAAAAGTTTTGATGATTTACCCTCCTCCAATGATTCCAAACTGGTGGTCTGTTTTTATGACAATTTCTCTGTAAGTGCTCAAAACTACCACAGTTATAACAAGCTTTCTTGACACATTGAAACTCATCACCTAATCTGTTAGAAATTAGACCATTTAAGCTTCTTTGATTACCTCTAGGTTTATATTGTTTCATCTGTTCCCTAGGTATTTCCCTGTACTCTACTACTTTCTTGGTAACTTTAGCTCCAAATCTAGGTACAAGGTTGACTTGCTGAGAATCAACTTTCTTAACTTTCTCTATCTCTTCAGACTTAGTTGATTCAGTTCTATCTTCCTCAGAGTCTGATTCCCAATCTTCTATTATGGGAGCATTAGATAACTTATCAGAACTTATCTTAGGTGTTTCAGTCTTATTTATTTCTTCTACAGGTTTGTTAAAACTGAATTCACTACTAAATGACAGTTCTTTAGCAGGTGGTGCATGTTTCATCAAAGAGGGTGGTGGCATATTATTGTATCCAAGACCAGAACCATCTTTGAACAGTTTTTGACCTATTGGCTTATTTAGTAGATCAGAAGCATATTGTGTTTTGGCAACCCTAACAACATGTTTTTCTTTTTCATCTAGGGCTTTTTGTTTTACACTCTCTGCCTCTGCTAGTTTATCTTTAAGCATTTTAATCTCTTGATCTTTAAGATCAATTTCACCACCTAGTATATTGATCTTTTCTACATACTCAAACTCACATTTAATACAGAATTTTAGCTTCTCTTCCACACCCTCTAGACCAACTCTATAACCTAAGTTATCTAGAGTCAATCTTTCTACTTCTTTCCTCATACTCTCAGTGATAGCCTTTTGAGATTCTAAGTTATCATAACATGATTTAAAAGAACAAGTAGATGTTTTAGAATCATTAGATACCTCAGAATCTGAACCAGAAGATGAAGCATAGGCCATTAGAGCAAAGTTATGTTCTTTTGAAGCTTCATTAGCAAGAAAAGCTGCATTTGGACCTTCTTCAATCTGATCACTCCAGTCATAATCACCAATCCCATCTTGAGCAACCAAAGCTGAAGAAGCAGCAGGCTCTTCTGTTGTCTTCTTAATGCCTTCAATTCTTTTAGGAGCTCGACATTCCCTAGCAAAGTGCCCTTTCTTCTTGCAGTTAAAGCACTCCATCTTGCTTTTGTCGAATCCAGCTCTCCTTTGACCATCATACTTAACCTGTCTTCCAGTCCTCCTCAGAAACTTCCTTGCTTGGAGAGTCAACATTGCCATTTGCCATTGAAGATTAATCTCTTCAAGATCATCAGGATCAATTTGATCCAGATCTTGATTCAGCACAGTAACACTGGTAGTTAAATCAGCCAGAAAAGCATAGATTGCACCATCACTGACATTATCACTAACAGTGGTATTGTTTGCAATAGCCGTGGTTATACCATAGGCAGCAGTGGATACATCTTGTGGGCTCTTGTGATTAGTGGATACAAAAGCAATGTTTTGATTAGCAGAATATGTGTTAGCAAAGTTATTCTCAGACTCATAAACCTTCAAGTTGTTGAAGAGATTGTCTAGAGTTATCGTAGGAAAATCCTCCTTATTTCTCCACACAATTGTATGAATAGCCCATTCAGATGATAAACTCCTAATGAACTTCAAATTAATATCTTCTTGAAGAAACTTGTAATCCACTGACTTCGGTTGACTGATAAGTTTTTGAAGTCTATTATATGTGCCATCAAGTTTTTCTCCACTAAGAGCAGTGAAGGTTTCAAATTGATGCTTGAGCATATTCATCCTTGACTTCTTAGTAGCTTCATTACCAGCAAACCTTAATTCAAGAGCATCCAATAAATCTTTAGCAGACTCATATTGATCAAAGTCCAAGGCAAACTCATTAGGTATTCCCATGGAGAGAATACTGTGAGCTTTGATCTCCATTTTCCTTTTAGCTTTATCAGGTTCACTAACAATAGCTATCTCTTGACCATCCTCACCCTTCTTAGGAAGAGTGTCTCCCTTTTCAACGACATCCCAGAGAGCATAATCAATCATACGAATATATTGCCTCATTCGCATCCTCCAGATTTGATACTCACCGTGCTTGAGCATGGGTACTTTAGAAGCAGTCACCATGTGAGTTTCGTCAGACATCTTTGTTTTCTTAGAGTGGAACTTAAAAGAACTTCTTCTTGATTTACAGTTTCTAGATCACAAGCTCTGATACCACTTGTTGATCCCAGTTGAGCAAACGATCTAATATAGAAACTGACTTGTAACAAAAGCTTATTAAGTATTATGCGGAATTTAACACTTAATCTTAAGAAGAAGAACAGTAAACACTCAACACCTCAATATTATTTATTAATACGAATACTCTTACAGTATTAGGGTTTTGCAACCTTGAAGTGTATCGACCTTAGATATAAAACATACGTATATCTAACCTAACCTAGGACCTCCTTTTATAGGCTAAGGATTCATATATATTATACAATACGTAACCTACAAGATAAATATCTTTTCCATATTTATTTATCTAATACAATAAACTAAATCGACTATACAAGACTAGCAGTGGTTACATATCATTATCCGTGGTTACACTCTTCTACTAGTCGCGGTTTGTCTTCATCCGTGATTACATTCTTCTGTCAGTGGTTATATCAAACCTGTCTGTGGTTCTAGTACTTAGAATAATTCTTGATCCAAGGAACCTAAAACCCAACAAGGTGCTAGTCATTATGTTGATTGGGGATTTGCGATCAATGTAGGCCTTTGCCACAAAAAGGTGTCCTATGCAACATGGTATGTTAAGATTCCAAGGGTTCCCAAACTTGATTCTAGGGCTTTTCCTAACATACATGTGACGGAGGTCACGCACTAAATGAGGGTGGCGAGATAGTTCTTCTTCCGTAGGAAACTTATTGAAATAGTCATTGTCTACTTCATCTACTTCCTCGGTTGTTTCATTATTCTCAAGTGTATGGTCCTCTTCGTCATTTGTTCCATTAGGTTTCACTAAGGCGATGGTATTGACGAATTGAACGTGCTTAGCTAGCTTACTTGGGTCCTTAATCTCTACACCGGAAGGCTCGGGAGTTGAGATAGCACTAACCTTCCTATCACTATTGGTTATGGATTTCAAAAGTTTGTCTATCTTCCTATCCATTTTGGTTTGTTGTTGGTTAAAGCGGTCCGAGAGCTTAGCTATTTGGGCTTCTTAGGATGCAACTAGGTTCTGCAACATCCCTTCGATGTTTTGTTGGTTAGGACCGTTAGGTGGGGGACCATGAAAAATCATTGGAAGTGAATTCTTTGGTTTGTCCCCAGTAGAAGTCGGGCTTGCCTTTCCATGCCTCTCGGGTTTCATTGAAATTCCTAGGTCCGGGTATTGTAGGGAATCTTCCTCCCGTTCCATTAATACGCGAGGATGCGTAGTCAACGGAGGCATGTTCGGGGGATCGGGTGCTAGTGCGCGTGTTATGAGGATCACAAAACGGCTCACACGAGGAAGAAACTTTGTTCACATGGTGTGAAGACTTAGGATTTTCGTAGGAACTCATTAGGAATTTTACTTGATCTTCAAGTTCGATCATCCTACGGTCGGAAGGTTGTGATTCAATGGGAGGCAAGGAGATTGCCTTAACGGTTTTAGGCAGCTCACGGGGGTCATCCCAACTTTCGTTGTCATAGAGGGCAAGGTCCTCTATTATACCCCATGATTCTTCCGCAGTGAGATCACTAAGTTTTCCACCGGCCGCTTGGTCAATGGATCGCTTGGTGGGGAAGTTGACATGATCATAAAAGATTTGGACTTGGAGCCAAAGATCAATGCCGTGATGAGGGACTTTATCAAGTAAGTCCTTGAATCGAGTCCATGATTCGTAGAGAGATTCACCCTGACGTTGTTAGAACATCAAGATGTCATTCCTAAGCTTAGTGGTTCTCCCCGGTGGGAAAAATTGAGCAAGGAAGCGAGAGGTATCATCCCAACTTGAGATGGAGTCGGCGGGAAGTCGCTAAAGCCAATTACTAGCTTGGTCCCGTAGAGAGAATTGGAAGAGACGCAGGCATGTAGTCTCCCGAGTAGTAGCATCAAGGTCGATGGAATCGACAATTTTAAGGAAATCCCTAAGATGCTGATTTGGATCTTCGGAATGAAGTCCATGGAATGCACATCCGTTTTGCACCAACCGGATGGTGTCGGATCGCAGGGTCGTAGTTTGGGCTTGGTCGGGAAGCTCAATGGTGTTCCTATAGCCTAAGTGGCTTGGTCTCGAGTATTCACCAAGAGTACGGGCTCTTGGCAGGTCATTTGGTGGTGGGTTGATGAGGGGTGGTTGGTTATCACCTTCCATGATGAAAAGTGATGGGATTACGAACAAAGGTCATGAAGAAGGGGGATAGACTAAGAGAAAGCTAAAAATGAGAAAAATTTTCTTGATAGGAATCAAGTAAAGAAACCTAAACGAGGTGGACTAGTAACTAGCTATTCTATTCCCCGGCAGCGGCGCCAAAAACTTGATAACGCTACACGCGTCGTTCGGGGTCAAAGGAACTTCCTTTTCGTCGAGCAAGTTTTTCAACACCCTAGGCAGTGAACCTAATCGTTGTAGTGTAGTATTAGGGTAAGCCACGGGTATTGATATCGTTCTCTAGGGGAATAGGAATGCTAGTGAGAAGTTACTACGCTAAGGTTGGGGTTGAGGAAGATTATTTTTTATCTTTTTATATTTTTTTAAGGAAAGGAAAGGTACGAATCTCGGGGTTTGGATTTGGGGGGTTGGTATTGCTACCGATTACTCTACTTATCTAATTATCTAATCTAAGGTGTATGTAGTCTATGTCTAATTATTGTGTGCTCGTATGATAGTTTAAAGATGTGTTTACTTAGGTTTTACTACTCCTTAATTATCTCCTATTGGTGGTTGAATTGTCACGTCCTTATTCTTAGTTGCGTTGTGTGTCTAAAGTTGTAGGGTATGCGTTTCTCCCTAACTCTTTGAACTTACCAAAGGGTCTCGTTCACAAAACCCACTAGGGATAATAAACTCTTACTCTAAGGCACTCTTTGGATGGTTTAGCTTACAACTACTCAAGGAGTTATATTCTAAGGTTCACAAAGATTTAATCAATCATTAAGTACACAACGAATGACCTATCGCATTACTAGATCATTAATCAACTAAGATAAGAGACAACCAATCAATATTCAATAATTAAGTTTCATATTCCCTAAGCAAACACACAAGTAAATTAGCCGGACATGGAAAACATGCAAGCATACACACAAATAATCAAAAACATAATTATATTAATGAAGTAAAACACTTATCTTGGTGTAAGATAGGGTTTGGAACCCTAAAATACTGTACAAGACAGCCTTGGTTCAGTTTAGGTTTTTACTCCAAAAGACTACACACAAATACTGAAAAATTCGGATTCTATATATAAGATTACATCTGCGACGGCGTCACCTTTTGTTTTGGGACGCCGTCGTGTCGTCGTCATTAGGGTTTCGTCTTGGCCACGTTAGACTTGCGACGGCGTCACCTTATGCTTGTGACGCCGTCCTCTTCAGCTTCTGACGCCGTCTGGATTGCATCTAGGCCGTCTAAGTTGCGACAGCCTACTCTTTTATAACTTGACGTCGTCACTTGAAAATAGGAGTTTTGGCTTCTGTCCCGTCACAAAATCCTCCGACGGCGTAGCGTATAAGCTGTGACGCCGTCACCTTATGTTTTCAGCAGCTTTGAGTGTCTCGATTCTGACTTTGGCCATTTTCTTCGTATATTCGCGCCTTTTCGTCCAAATAATTGCCATTCCAGCATTTTGCCTTCAAGAGACCTAAAAAGTGAAAAGGAACGATATTAAGCAATAACGGATACAAAAGTGATCAAATAAGGGCTTAAACGACCCCTCAAAAAGGTACCTTTTAAAACCTTATCATACAACCACGTACTTGTACACACGAATTAACCACGAGTTAAAGCGATTGCTAGATCTAATGCAAACCTTCAATTTAATGGAAAAACAAAAACCAAAACCCTAATAAATTAGGGTGTTCGGCCGATTATACAAGAGAGAAAAAGAGTAGAGTTTAGGTTAATGTGTGTGCACAAAAGTTAACCTTAAACTCTCACCTTATGTTTGCTTATATAGCGAATGGAAAACTTTGGGAAAAAGTTAGGGTTTTGGGTTGGAAAACACTCCCCAAAACGTTCATAAACATTGGGGGACACCCAAATCTTTTCCTTTTATAACAATTTCACTATTAGTCATTCTCTTCACATTTAACGACCATTAGTCATTTTCTGTTAAATACTTAAGGATCGTTAGTCGGTTTTGTGTAATAATTAATCGTAATATTTTACATTAGTTATTTTTAACTTTAATTCTCATTCGTAATGTGTGCAATCCCGTGGTCACGAGTTCGAATCTGGACATACGCGTTTTATAAATATATACATATTCCAACAGCTCCCACTTGGATATGTTTACAAAACGTGTAATAACATTGGTTAGCGTCTAGCAACAAGCCAATGCCCCCAGTACAACTCGTGTATGGTTTTCTGGAGAAAAACACCATTTGATGATTCATCATCATATCTATCATTTTGTTTCTAATACCATGTTAATAAGAATATGGATCCTACTCATTGCTTAATTAACTATTCTGTTTCTCATTTTATATGATTGAACAAGATTACCAATTCTTCTGAACATATTCCAGAAGACCTTGGGCATGGCCATGCAAACATCTTGACAATCCTACGAGGGGCCCAGCAGTATTATACTTCACAATAAATTTGAAGGAAACAAATCCTGTTTTGACTACGAGCATAATTCATAAATTTCGCAACACTTCTGAAAACAACCTTATAACTACCAGTTACGTATAGCGTTAGATTGCTTCACAGAAATGCACTACATCCATGACATTTCTCTGGTATCTCAAGTCAGAGGATAAATATTCATGATATACTTAATGACTAAGATCCATAAAGTACCATCATGTGGTTGGGATAAGTCCTATACTCAATCCATTAAATATCATCTGAAATTAGTCATGCTACGCATCAATATACTTTCAAGTATATTTTAACTAATACTCAGATTTGTCTTAATTCAATATCATTCTCATGTTATTGATCGACAACAGACTATTTAGAATAACTTAAGTTATTTAAGGATTAAACATGCAAATACATAACACAATATTATAGATGACATTAAACGTATAAAGTACTTTAATTCATTATAAATAATAATTGTTTAACATCCTTTATCCAAATACTAAATAGATCAATGCATGACAATTCTTAGTTAATGATTTTTTATTTTTTTATTTTTATTTATTTATTTATTTATTTTTGCCTCAAGTCATGATAATCATATCTTAATATTGTCATAACATTTCATAAGGTGCGTGATAACCTGAACCACCCTTTTATGACAATCATCTTTCAAAACTTTAAAGTTTTAAAGTAGGGTTAATAACCTTTTAAAGCACTATACTTGTCAAGAATGGCAGTTCTGGGTAGCGAACTAAAAAAATAACTCTTTTAGACATTAAAGTTGAAATTTTTGTCTTTCTTTAAGTATTATGACCATTTTACCCTTTATAAATTTTTTTCAAAATACTTTTTTTTTTCGAAATCTTTTTTCAAAATTTTGTTTTTTGAATTTTTTTTGAAATACTTTTTTTTTTTGAAATTTCTGAAATTTTTTTTCGAATTTCTTTTTTTTTGAAATATTTTTCGAAGGGTAAAATGGTCATAATACTTAAAGAAAGACAAAAATGTCAACTTTAATGTCTAAAAGAGTTATTTTTTAGTTCGCTACGCAGAACTGCCATTCTTGACAAGTATAGTGCTTTAAAAGGTTATTAGCCCTTTAAAGTATTCTTTATTCTTTAGTGTATAATGCAACTATGCTCTTAGTTGAGCATAACTAGTCAACATGGTCATCATCAAGGATACCGTGACTAAAATTGAGTGTCATCTCAATTATACTAGCATCATTGTGTACAACAATATGCTCTTTAAACATCCATAAACTTTGAATATTATTTGTTTGGTGCCATTCAAACTTCAAATTTGTTGATTATGACAATTACACAACAATTGTTGTATAGAATCTGGGAGCAACTCCAGGTTAAGGAATGTAATTCTAAATCCAAACATAAATATTACAATGTTGTTAAATTATCTTGTAATCAAGCATGATACAACAACCTTATACACAACATGATGTTCATGATGAATCTTCAAGTTAGACTTTAAGATCTCATTCATATTCTATCTTGTCAAAGATATGTATTCATCATGTTCGGTTAGACTCATTTATTTACCGCATATATTTATAATAATAAACATATATTCCAAGGTTGTATGTCTTATTTCCAAATATTACAAACGAAGTTTCATTCCCAACTAAAATTTAATTTAGGTGGAATGTAGTTGCCCATACAACATATAAGGTTTTAGAAAATAAAAAATAATACTCCCACTAGCTTTCAGGAATACTTATGAGCTATCTTATTTTAACTATTAAATCAAACATGGATTTAATTTTAAACATAATAATCATCTCCTAGATGCTTGCATATATCCATTTATGGATTCTTGCAGTTTGTACATATTCAAAGATTATTTGAACTCATAAAACTCCTTTGTATTACTGATCGTCCTCGCAAAAGTAATTACACAACAAAGAGTTTTGATATTCATTATCAAAATTTCATATCAATGAAACTAAGTATGAAAATTATAATCTTTACACTTCTATTTAATGTATCTATGAAATTATATTCAATCATAGTTAAGTCCTTAAGTGTGATTAATATTATTGTCACTAGACATGCATTACATATGTGTACAATATTTTTCATATAATTTCTACACAAAGATTTAAACCACTAGGGTTTCCATCCTTTGAAGAAACTCATCTTCATTAAGATAAACCAAGTATCTAAGTTTGATTATCTTTATGGACAACATCTCTACATTCATAGTATGATTGATTTACCACAATTCATCATTAATAGGCTTACCATGATCCTGTAACTCATATTCCTCAGCATATTAAATATCAGAGATATCCTTACGGATCTAAGAATGATAATTCCATCATATTAAGGTCTATCATTTACATGTTTAGCCTCATCATGATATTTTCTAGTGCATTTTAGAAGATTATGTATTTTGTAATTTAATCTTTCAAGATCTAAACAAAACTCTCACTTGCCTTTAATAATTTAAAGATTACCTTTAAATAGTTTAGCAAGCAGAGCAACAATACATAGTTCTCTTTTGGGACATTACTAAACCAGTTCCTGACATTAGTTTGTTACAACTCACTTTACAAGTAGTTTAACAAATTAAGAACTCCATTAAAAGACTTAATGTGATTCATCACATTCCATAAACAAATGGTGTCTTATCAATCTTCTAGGTTGGAGTCTTATTGAGTATATTCAATATATACTTAATCTACTAACCTTGATAACTTTTGAAAGAAACTATAGTTATCTTGTACCAAACAATGCCAATAAATTTTGATTCTTCTAACTGAAAACCATTAAAATATGGTATTTCATTAGAATTAATATTGTAAGAAAATCTAACAATATTTAAGATAACCATCTACTCTTTGGCTTACCTATTTACCAACCAAGTAAAACTTAATGATATAATAGAATTACCAAGCCAATTGCATGTATTATAACACAAATACTCTTTGACTAAGTCAAAAGACATAACAGTTATAATCCCACTATACGTTATAAGCCATTGATCAACTCATTGACTTCATGCATATGTCTTAAAACATAGCAAGTTAACGTCTTACTTTATATTCTAAGTCTTGTATTAAAAGACTTCATATTTGTGACTTTACAAAGAAATCATAAACATGTATAATTAAAGTAATTGTGAACACCACCTCGGGTTTCAATTAATAATTTCAAGTTAATATTTACTACATATATTTAAGTGATTCAACGAATACATAAATACTTAAAATCAAGTAGTATTAGATTACTTCATTTGATTATGTCATTCCATGAAATGTTCAACATAAGAAACTTCAAAATCATCAATGCTCGTTCTCACGACACGTGGATATTTTACCTTGGACTACAATCTAGTTCACGTTCTCACGTAACGTAAATTGTAACTACAAGTGTTTCTTAAATATTGAATGACATAAATATTTAAAGTAGTCTTTATTATCATCTTGACACATGTTATTAATAGGGCAATCATACACATTTAAATGTATAATTCCTATTAGAACGTTACTCTCTTACCTTGCGATTAAGAGAATCCATTTAAATCATATTTATATGTGTTGTACCTTGCACACAATAAGGATCTCTCCCACTTGTGCATGTAAAAACATCATGTAACAGATAAACAACACGACAAAAGTTTGATTATTTGATTAATATGATTTGTCATAGATATAACAAGCAGATGTAGGACTATATGGATTAGTAAGAAAACGCACATGACTATCCTTAAAAAACATAAGTGCCTACAATTAGAAAGTAATTATATTTGAAGATAATTATGGGTTACTACACAGGAATTAAGGCTTGTAGCTCTCACTGAATTAGAAATCATTATAACAACTTTGTAGAAAACTAGAAGGGGGGGTGAATAGTTTTACCGATTAAAACTTTGTTTTAAACTATTTAGATCGACTTATGTCAATCTACTTGATGTGTATGTTAGATGTTGATAGATAAGTATATAAATAAGTAATGCAAAGGTAAAGAGTAAGAAACACAAAACCACAACATGAGTGTTTATAGTGGTTCGGCTACAAGGACACCTTCCTTGCCCTACTCCACTCCCCGAGTCACCTACTCGAGAGTTCGTAACCACTACACAACACAAGCTCCTTAATGTGGTGAAGATGCCTTCACAACGTCGCCTACTTTTTATCCGGTACAAGGCTAGACACCAGGTTCTTCCACGAGGTAGAACCAAACCTATCACAACGTCGCCTACACTTTATCCTGTACAAGGCTAGATACCGAGTTCCATTACAAAGGAGGAACTACTACCCAACAATACGCAACACCTATCCTAAACGAGACATACTCTTTATAGCAACATCATAAGGATCTCACTATCCTTTGACCCAAACTAATCTATCTTGTATATCGATGCACCATATCGAATGTATACCCTAGGCACCATTCACTAATGCCTTTTGACTTGAGCCTTCAGCACCTTTCACTAGTGCCTTCGACATGGACCTTTGGAACCTTTCACTAATGCCTTCGACACGACCCTTCAGCACCTTTCACTAATGCCTTCGACACGGACAATAGGCACCTTTCACTAATGCCTTCATCACAACACTTCTAGGAGGGAGGAAAGAACTATCAACAAGAGAACTTCAGTAGTCCTGATGATGACGAAGCTTGGCAACTCATGGACTTGAGCTTGCTCGACTTCAAGAGGTGGTGATCTCGCCTTTAATAGGAACCTAGAGAATCACACACAAACACAAAACTACATAGAAAGATCCTTTGGATCTGAGGTTAGAGAGTTTACAATACTAAGAGAAAGTATGTGTAGAAGAGGCAAGTTACAATGAAGAAATGACTCACTATTTATAGGCAAAAACCTCTACTATTCCCCGGATCCCACGGATCCCTTACTTGAAGGATCCGTCCAGTGTAATCCCAGGGATCTGTGGACGCTCCTCCCTATTTGGGTTATGGGTTATGGATCATGGGTCATGGGTCATGGACTTTGGGTCATGGGTACCCAAATAGATACAATTTATCTAGACAATGGATCATGGGTCATGGGTCATGATCCATGATCCATGGATAATACCCAACATGACTTCATGCATGATGTCATGCAATAGGTCATGGGTTATGGATCAAGCTCCATGGGTATGGGTCATGGACTTTAGGTTTTACCCAACTACATTCAATGTATCTAGTCAATGGTTCAAGTACTTAGATTTTTACCCATTACATTATCCATTACAATATATATTAAGTATATACAAGTACATATCCATATTATGTAAACACTAGTTGTTATACATATGCATTTCTATAAGTTGTAAACAATACTTGTTTAGTGTTTTATATGAAAATGTAAGTGTGTTAGTAAACTATTGGCTCAAACTAATTATATATTTTATTTGTTTCGTTAAAATGATTTTACGTTTGTTATCGACAAAACACTAGAAGATCGTAAAATATAAATAAACGTTTTTACGCTTATTTGTATTATCAATCTCCCCCTTTTGTTGATGACAAAACATAAGATTATTTAGGGAAAAACTAAAATTCGTAAAAGTTTGAATTGGAGTTTTTACTCTCTTCTCCCCCTTTTTTGTCGAAACAAAAGGAGCGTCGAAAAGAAACTAACACATTGTTTTTTAAGAAAAACATGTGAAAAGTAATAATATGAAAAAAATAGAGAGTAAGAGAAGAGAAGAATTCTCGTCTTAGCTCCCCCTTGACGGGTGCTTCCCTTTGTTGAGGGCGTCAAGTAATTAGGAAGACTAAGTGAGTGTTTTGCAATTTTGTTTGCAAATGGTTTTGTCTTTTTGACGAACATGCTCCCCTTGACGAGTGCTCCTTTATGAGGAGGACGTCAAGTAGTAATGTAATCCTATGTGAAAGTATTGCAAGTGTATTTGCAATGTTTTGCTTTGACAAGAAGATACCCCTTGTTGAGGGTGTCAAAGTCTTCATGTATATATTGAAAATCTACAAAACAAAGGTTAGAAAACAAGTATATGATGCATACTTTCCTGCAAATAAGACCCAAATTAGTAATAAAAATGTTTCTATTGCACGGATCCCACGGTTCCTCCATGGGAGGGATCCGTCTAGGCCAAAATGAGGGATCCGTAACTTGCATTCTCAATTCAGCAATGTGGGTGTAAAATGTGATTTCAACATCAAAATGAGTTATGTATTAAGGAACCAATCATATTCTCATGACCATATGGCATATAACATGTAATTTCATTCAATAAAAAACACGAGAAATGATATACATATCTCTAAAACTAATAGAATGAACAAGACATGAAGTAAGATTCCTAAACACTAGAACATCACTTGAATTCATAAGCTTAAGGGTGTTTAGGTTTTGTTGACCTCATCGAAACGTTCGAGGAGGTGATAAAACATGAAATGTAGTTCGTCACGTACTTCATGTATTAAGCCTTTAACATGTTGACAATGATAACAATCTTTGTCATGGCTTCGAAATTGTGATGGTAGAAATGGAGTGGTTTGAGGTGGATGGTTGGATGAGGAAGGTTGAGGATCCACAAAAGAAGGAGGGATTTGTGGAGGCACATTTGGAGGTGGTTCAACCAAGGAAGCTTGTGGTGGTAGAGAGGTTTCTACTTCCATGTGATCCGATTGTTGATTCCTCATAATCCAAAATGAACTATTCGAGGGTGATAGAGAAAAGGATACCGGTGCTAGTGTTGTTTCAACACCATGGTTTTGTTGTTGCGTTATTCTCTCATTTTAGGAGAATGTTGGCAATGGTGGAGGATGAGAAGGCCTAGAAGGCAAGTCCTCTAAATTGTAGAGGTGTGGAGATGAAAGTGGAGTGGTGAATGATATGGCTCTAGGCACTAAGGGTGATGGTTTAGTGGAAATATACGTGTTTGATTTAGGAGGTATTGTGGTGTTTGGTAAGGGTAGTTTTGTGGGAACTATCCTTTTAGGGATTGGTTTGATTGGTTGAGATGGTTGAGAGGGAATTCTAGCGTTTGTGGTTTTAACAGGTGATGATTCGGTTGAAGAAATTTCGTGAACAACCCGAGCAAGTTTCTTGGGTGGTCCTTTGTTGGATGAGTTAGCACTAGGAGCTTTCCTCATGATTGAAATGATAAATGGATAGTGAAATAGAGGATTTTAGTTGCTGAGAATGGTGTTATGGATGGTGACTTAGAGGTACTAACAAAGGAGTTTATAAAGGAAAGGAATTGGTGAGTGAATTTAAAGCTTAAACCACTAAGATCATTCAAAATGCAATAATTTGCATGCACAAGAGTCAACTTCATAGTTGCACTGATCAAGGAGGTTAATTAATGCAAGATGGAGTGTTCAAGTTAGCAAGGAAGGCTTGAAATGATTGTCTAAACTAGGATTAGCTGAGTTTGTGCAGTTGGTTCCCACGGTTCCCTCCAATGAGGGATCCGTCTAGGCTAAACCTAGGGATCCGGCTCTCAGCAGCCAAGAAAAATGAAAATGATGTTTTGTAAGGTCTAGTACCTGTACATCTTGAGTGTTTCAGCCTTCTTATGTGTCTTAAATGAAGGGGACTTAAATGATCAAGAGAATGAGTGATGTTAGCTAATGATTACCTTTTATGGAAGAAAATGGGATTTTCATGAGTACCAATGGGTGATCAAAGATGACACTAAGAAATTTGAGAGTGTCATGTGGTGTTAAGTGATCCTAGAGATCAGATGGTAACTTAAAAGAAATTTGGAAAATTCCTTAAAAATCATGAAAAATGAAAAAATAGTTTTTGGCCTATTTTGCTGTAAGGATGACTAAAATCAATTTGCTAAAATTGAGAAAAATATCATACTAGATGTTTTGAGATGTGAGGAACAATGTTTAAGTATTGGAGCGGAAATATGGTGAGTTTTGGTGAAGTGATAAATCAAAAACACCTTGAATGTGATCCTAAGTTAGCTATGAGTGAGTGTGAGACCTACTGAGCTTAAGGAAGACATAAATGATCCTAAAGTATCATGTTTAGCTAGTATGATAAGGTCTGGAAGAATGGGTTGATGTGTAGAAGTTTTCTAGTCTACTTCTGTCTGCCCAGATCCCACGGATCCTTCATATGAGGGATCCAGCTAGTTATAGCCCAGGGATTCGGCTACTATAGACCAGTAACTTCACAAAAAGTGTGCAGATTTTGCACTAGATGTCGTACAATAAAACTAGTGATTTCTAGGGAGATTAAACATCTATATAAGCGAGATATCAATTGTTTTATTATATGGAAATGATCATATTACAAAGATAAAGGATGAATCCCAAGAATTGAACTTATTTGAAGAAGATACTAGGTTTCTTGTGCATTTTCGTTTGATGGATCATCGAATGGATGGGGAGTATTTGAGGATTCAGGGATGAAGAATGACGTGATGTGAGATGTGTTCAAATTTTCCATCATTTTTTCACAAGTACATATAGCGGACTTTGAATTTGAGGGTGGAAGTACATGATATGATGATAGATGCGTGTTAGGAACATTCCATATGGAATTAGTTTGTTCTTTTTTCCTTGAAGGTTTACAATTCGCCTTGCGAAGAAATAGGCGAGATTGTATGGTTGTTGAGTTAGGAGACAATACATTATGTGAGCACAACAAGCGGGAAGAATCTCTCGATTTCCCCTAAGACTCCAAACATTTTCACGTAGAATAACAACGAGAGGTTTAAGATCATCTCAGATATCACGTGTATATATTATGTTTGGATTTGAGTAATTGGATTGAGGGGTGCATAAAATGCGAGTTAATTCTTGAGGGGAAGGTATGTGTGAACAATATGGACTGTTTTCTTCACGGTAGTTGAAGAGAGAATCAAGAGACCAATCTTCAGTGAAGGTACATTGTCCATGATTTGGAATTCGGAGAATGTGAGAAAATTGCCCAACAGTCAAGACAAAATTTTGGTTTTTGATCCAAAACCATAGTGATAGAGAGTGATCCTCGTTACGAACAAGTTCAACTTGACGGAAGAATTTCAAAACAAACCGCGGATAAATTTTCTCGTTAATTCAGAGAAGACCTTCTAGTCCTATGGTTCGGAAAGCGGTATTGATACCTTCTTGGTATAGTAGAGGTGAGTCAACAACACGTCCTTCATGAAAGTAACGAGTTTCGAGATTATTGAACCCACAGACATGATTGGCAGGTGTGTTAGGCTCAAGGGAGATATTAGGAATGTAGACACAAGTGAGTTGAAAGTCGAATTCATTCTCATGATTCATGATGAGACCTATGGAAGTGAAATGAATAATTTACATGAGCAAGTAAAGATAAAGTGATGCATCAAAAGAGAGGACATTTGATAGGTGAAAATAATATCCTAATGTTTTTATTGATTACTTTTATTTTTATTAACAATGACAATTAACTCACTTTGTTCTAACATTCTAGTAAGGTTTTTCCTTTTATGGTAAGTTTTATGAAATGGTTTTTATGTTGCATGAGTTTCTGTTTCTCAGTTCCACGGTACTTCCGGTTCCCTTTTAAAAGGGATCCGGCTAGTTAAACATTAGGGATCCGTGGATCTGTAGTGTGACAGAAAAATGATCTTGACGTAAAATTGATTTGTGTACCTTTTAGGTTTATAAAAAGAAATGTGTTTTAGCCAATATTTACTACTTAAGCATGCATTGTAGATTTCGAAAATATGTCAAGGTTTTTAAAGATACGAACGAAAATATGACAAGCACATTATGTGAAATAAACGAGATAAACTAAGACATTAATAATATTTCATTTCAATGCTAAGAGCAATACAAAGAATTAGATATATGATAAAAATGTAGATTAACAACACAAAGTACATGTCTCCATGAGAAAACTTGATCATAGGATACACGAGAGTAATGAGTGTCAAGAAGATGATCACGAAGGCGATGTAAAACATGATGTTGAAATTCTTCCTTGGTTTTGATTTTTCAAAATGAGATGAGGAGGAAGATGAAGTTTGAATGAGAGGTATTTTGAAAGTGGAAGATTTGAAAAATGGAGTTTGGTTGTGTTGGAACGATCGGAAGAGGTTTTTATGGGGAAAGAGGAATTTCTAAGATTTGTGTTTTGTTTTATTATTAGAAAGGTTTGATTTTTAGGTTAAGATAACACATATTTATATACCTAGATTTTAGACGGAAGAGAAACAAGTATGCAAGAAGGTTTCCTAATGAAGCCACGTATATCACTAAAGCATATATTAAAGCTAAGAAAATAAAATGTAATATAACCATATAGGTTCCTATGCAAGCATACTTATTCTAGGCTAATGTTGTTTAGAGATAAGTTTTAAGAGAATCATACCTTTAATGTAAATTTGAGTGTCCCTTACTTTTGACAAAAAGTATCAATAGACAACTCCGGTTCCTTCGAGATCTAGTTGGTAGTTTAAGATACCTTTTTAGAAAAGGTAATCTTGTTACCAAGGGATTCTTATGGCTTGATTAAAATGAGGTTAACTAAACAAAATGACAAGAAAGGTTAGTGCATTTTGTAAGATAAGAAAAGAAAAAAAAATAATTAATGTTGTCATCCAATCAACATCCTACAAAAGTGTTTTTAAGACATGGTGTTTGTTTTTGTAAAAGCCTTCTTTGTAGTTTTCAATCATACACGGATCGTATCAAGTTTTTAAAATACAATATACTCTAAGAAACTTGGTAACGAAGCTCTAGTACCAATTATGGAAAACTAGAAGGGGGGGGGGGTTGAATAGTTTTAGTGATTAAAACTTTGTTTTAAACTATTTAGATTGACTTATGTCAATCTACTTGATGTGTATGTCAGATGCTGATAGATAAATATAAATAAGTAATGCACAGGTAAAGAGTAAGAAAAAAAAACCACAACACGAGTGCTTATAGTTGTTCGGCTACAAGGACACATTCCTTGCCCTATTCCACTCCCCGAGTCACCTACTCGAGAGTTCGTAAGCACTACACAACATAAGCTTCTTAATGTAGCGGAGAAGCCTTCACAACGTTGCCTACTCTTTATCCGGTACAAGGCTAGACATCGGGTTCTTCCACGAGGTAGAACCAAACCTATCACAACGTCGCCTACACTTTATCCGGTACGAAGCTAGATACCGAGTTCCATTACAAAGGAGGAACTACTACACAACACTACACAACACCTATCACAAAGGAGACATACTCCTTATAACAACATCATAAGAATCTCACTATCCTTTGACCCAAACTAATCTATCTTGTACATCGATGCACCATATCGAATGTACGCCCAAGGCACCTTTCACTAATGCCTTTTGACTTGAGCCTTCAACACCTTTCACTAATGCCTTCGACACGGACCTTTGGCACCTTTCACTAATGCCTTCGACACGACCCTTCAGCACCTATAACAACCCGTAAAATTTCGGATTATTATAATAATATTTATCACGTCAGAAAATTTAAATCGATAATTTTCAGACAGATGCCGATATCAAAAAAATCTAAAAACGAGAGGTCATCTCGTTTCTTTAGAAATAAGACACCGCACATACGATACTTGCCAACTAAGTATCTGTGAAATTTATTATTTACCCAAGTTAAAGTCTAAGCATACATAAGCTAAATCCATTGTTTCGAGAAGTTATTCTGCATACTGCAGCGCAGTAGCATCCAAGATTAAAAATAAATAAGGAGATAAGTGAAATATACACATTTTATCTTTCAAGGATAATTTACGAAAGAAAACGAGAGGTTATCTCATAAATTTAGAAAGTCACGGCACCGCACGCATACCGACACCAATTAAACAACGGCAAAACTGTAATAATCAAATCTCTAATTAATATTGATGCCATATTATTACCCTTACAAAAACGTTTCGGAAATTGTAATTTCTATATTTTCCGGGTACCGGGAAGGTACGTTTACTCGAGGATTCGAAAAAACACGGGGTACCGATTATACTGTTTTGTTTAATAAAACAAAAGAAATAAACTTGTATCCCTCCCTCTCTCTCCCACGTTTCAATTCTATCTGTTCCTCTCTCTCTCTCCCTCTTGTCGACACCAACAGGAAGGCAAACATCAAAATGGGTGATTCTTCCTCTTTTCTTAAGTCAATCCCATCTCCACCTCTATTACCATCCTTAAATAAAAACCTACAATCCTAGACATCACTTGGAGCTTTGTGGCGTGACTATGGAAGAAAGACAAGAGCCAGAAAAGGGTATTGCCCTAGGCACGAGGTCAAGGAAGCTAGGAGACCTCCCTTCCCTCTTCCATCTATACAAGAGTCAAAATTGTTACAGTTTCTTCATCAATTTATCAAAAATTCGAAATTAGGGTTTCTCATGAATCAAAGGGGTTTTTGCAATTGAGTGGGGGGTTTTTGTTAATTGAAGCATAAGGAAGATACTACAAGTATTTAATCGTGCCATTCGCTTCGAGTCCTCTCCAATTTAAGCTCATGGGTTTCGGTGTTAATAGCCACTCAACCACTAATTGGGTTCATAGTAAGAACACATTCCTTATTATTGTTTTGTTATCTAATGAGTTGTAATTACATTAAATTGTAATTCGAATCTACATTATTTGTTTGTGTCGATTGAAACTCATTATTGGATGTTAGAATGATATTACAATATTGGTAATAAAATGGGTAAGTTAAAAATAATGTTATTTTTGTTGTTGTTGTGTGGCTGTCGAGAACCAAGAAGAAGAAGAAAAACATTTTTCTAAGTTTAACCCAAATTGTTGACTTAATTTCATTCAACAAGATCATATAGCGACTTTTTGGATAAAGCTCTTGTTTTTAGGTTAACATGAAACTCTTATCAGTCTAAATTGCTCCTTTATGACTCGTATAGAAAAGCGTCTCAGCTTGCTTGTTACGGATAGATGCTTGTGTAATAATTCTCTTGCTCAACTAGGTGTATCGTGAGAAACTAAACTCGATCTAATCTCCCTTCCTTTGGCTCATGACGGAAAATACTAAATTTCCATTCCTAGCATATTGCTTATCTCGACTCCTCCTATTATTCGGTAATAGTACCCACGAGGGTATTGAGCCGAGTGGTCAAGTCCGGGTGTACCCGACTGTCATAATCGCTACTCAAGATGCTTGTAAATGATCATGTCATTTTGGTGTACGAGTAAACCCACGAGCGCTTGTTTCCTTTTTTGCTTGCTGTAAATCAAGGGAGAACACCTCAAGGGTGTTTCTACCTGACTTAACGTTATACAACAACATGGTCGTAAAATACTCACAAACATCCGTTATGTACGTGTCCAGTTTTCCCCCGTCTAAAGTGGTGTTTTGATTGTCCTCTTCTTGTAAACAACATCACAGCACCACCCTTTACCAAACTACTTTGTGTTAATTTGTTAGACAGATTGGGCTTTGAGCCCATGACTTAAAGAGTGTATTTATTTCTTTAGTGCCAGGCCAGCCCAAACCGAATTAATAAAAGAGGGTGGTCTATTCAGGATGGGCCGAAGCCCAGTTTCTGTGAAGGTCCGGTTTAGTTTACATTAATGGGCCACAGCCCGAGCACGACATCCTACTCGCTCGCCTTTTCAAATATTTCTCGTCAATTAATGTTTTTACTTGCGTCGTCATCATAAGTTACATATATATTGAGTAATGGATTGTATAAACAAAGATTTGTAATCGTGTAAAAACAATTAAACCAAATGGGACTAAAATGACGGAAGTGTTTACATTAAGATTCTTCGAAAACTAATATTTCCTTTTCTTTTAGGCCCGATACTTTTATAAACATAAAACAAGTTAAACTATACGTACAAAACTATTCTTCCATAATGGACTCATCAAGATGGTAAATTGTAAACCTCGGTTCAAATATATTATAAACATATTATTTTACTTTAAAGGCGCTAATGAAAATGTTATATATACTTGTAGATATATAAATATACATACACTTTACTCATAACGATAAGACATAAGTATTATTGTTTTTAAAATAATCACGACTCAATATTTTTATAAACTTTAATATATCGTTCTTTTATGAAGATCATCGGAGAACACATATATACATGTAAAATCATAAGTAAATATTTACTTTACTTCTAACATTATTTAAGCCAAATTTTCTACAACTATATTATATATTTTTAATAACAATTGGAATGATTATGTCGACACTTACTTCATTTTTTTCAAAGTACAAGCCTGATCATTTTTGCTTAACCATTCTTTTAAAGGATATACATTTATATTAATGACCCGTGAAATGTATTTTGAAATTTACTAACGTATACAAGTTATATTGTACTTAAATCTTTTAGTAGCGACATAAATATAGATATATATAAATATACTCTCTACATTTATGATAACCAATTAATCCGATAATGTCATAAAAAATGTACATACTTTTCATCTGGTTATCAACAAACCGAAGTCTTGTTCATTTTTGATATCTCTTCTGCGTGTACCCTTTCAAGTATTATCATTGGTCATCATTAAACCAAAGTCGTAATTCCTTCTTCGAGATTCCTTCCATGTCATCCTTCCTAAGCCGAGATCCATCCAAATCTTTGTAAATTGTTCTAAGATAAATGATGTCACATCAACAACAACAAAACAAACATTTAAAGAGTTATAAAGTAGTTAAACTTTATCGAGTCTTAAACATAAAGACTAAATTTCCGTATTAATTAGGTTGCGTGTCGGAGCCGTGCACTATCACTCCTTGATTTAATTCCCTTTAGACTTCTAATGGCCAAGGTGAGTTTCATAGCCCCTACCTTAAATTGTTTTATACTTGTTTTGGGGGAAGATACATGCTCATTTTACTTAAATGTTTTTGATTATTGAAATTGTGCATTTCCATGCATAGTATGCCTTTTGCATGATATGTTTTAAGTTACATCATACATAGATGTATTATGGACCATACCAAAATGTTTGACTTAGAATATTACGCAGCTTAGCCTAAGTCCTTATATCCCAAATTGCCCTCTTCATGAACCGTCAATTCCTGCTGGGAAGCGCGAATGTTATAAATAGATCTATTGGGGGTGACTCCCCTGTTCGGTTGGCCCCGCATGGGACAAGGCGAAACATATAGAATGTTGGAACCGAGTATATTGGGATAAACACTCGCCATGGGCTCCTTATGTGTATGACTACAAATGCATACAGAAACTGTCGTAGCTTCGGTTGCATGAACTTAGTGCTGGCATAATAGATTTATAATATATGGCATTATATTCATTGTAATATGCATATACCCTGCTTATGGTCCACTAAGGAAATTCTTTTATGAAATGAAATCATAAATTTTATGACATTATGCAAGACGTAATGATCATCAAAAACCGAATGATAAATGGTATACTGAAGTGCCTTTTAAAAAAAATCTATGAACTCACCAACCTCGTGTTGACACTTTTTAGCATGTATTTTCAGGTTTTGAGGTGATAGTTTATCTTTGGAGGCGCAAGGCAAAGGCATGACATGGTCATAGACGACTCTGATTTATGTATTGGGACCACCTTTTTATAATGGGCCATTTTTCCGCACAAATCAATAATGTAAACATTGTATTCAAGATTGAATAAAAGTTCTTTTATAAACATCAGTTGTTCTATGCTTATGTTGTGATATCGATTTAGTAGCACCCCAATACTTGTGTGTTTCCACTGAGCCATTTTGGAGGTGTTACAGATTGGTATCAGAGCCTAGGTTAAAGAGAACTGGGTATTTTAAAACCTAGACTATAACCACTTTTACAAAAACTTAACCCTATGACCGACACATGCCTGCCTGCCGAGCTGATGCCTCACTTATGATCCTTTTGAGATCATACTTGATAAGATACATGTTTTATCACTGCTCACCTAGTTTCATTATAGGTTATAATTATCTTCCCTATACGTATACTTACGTATCCCAGCACTACACCTTTTCCCTCACATAAAGAGAATAATTATTCTAATCCTTCAAGACAACCTTTAAAAGTATTGAGACATATTACTAGCGTAACTAAGCTAAGTATTTCAAAATTCATAAAACCTCGGTCGAATATAGATTGATCACCTATATTCAACCAAGGACAGTGGGACATAGCCTGATCACCTATGTCCGACTAAGAGGTGAATTTTGCAATACTTAGGATAGTTATAATAGCGTTATGTCCAGTGAAATTTGATTAATGTTAATATTTTAATAAACATGTAATAAGCCACTCATTGGCATTCCTAAATCACAAGCCACTCACTGGCATTCCTTAATCACAAGCCAGTCATTGGCATTCCTAAATCACAAGCCACTCATTAGCATTCCTTAATCACAAGCCACTCATTGGCATTCCTTAATCACAAGCCACTCACTGGCATTCCTTAATCGTAAGTCACTCACTGGCGTCACATTATTATTTCCTATATAGAATATTTCCATGTCACAATCGGGTTACGTTATAGTCACTCCTACCCCAAACCATACACTCCATGGATAAATCAAACCATTCTAGGAGCAACCTTCCAAAACACCTATGAGAAAGATTCCCTAGTGAGAATAGACAACCAAAAGAACAATAAACCTTTGGCAAAATCTAGAAAGGCATGGTAAAAGACATATAATCCCACAGAAACTTAAAAACTTTAAGCCCTACCCTGAGAATTAAATACTTAGAAGCTCCACCTACCTCTTAAGAATAACAGTGCCTACCTTGTTACCCTCCTACAAACGAAATAAAAGAGTTGCCATACAAACTATTTCCGATTATCCCTCAAACCATACTTCATGAATCACTTCATGAATTATTCTACAAACCAAATTACCACCCTACCATTTCACCATAGAGTAAACTACAATTTCACTACTACCTCACAAAAATAAAGTGTTTCTTAATACTTTGAAAAGTATTCTAGAACCACTCTATTAGTTACTTACTTCCTCGAAAAGTGTTTTAAGTTTGTGAAAACGTAGAGGGGGGAGGGTGAATACGTTTCCGTTTCAAACTTAAAACTTTTGTATCAAATATAGTATAAACCATTGCATTTGCAAATCTCAACGCGAGGATGCATTTAAAGCATTAAGGCATGAAGGCCAACCCCTTAATATCACATAAGATTCCGCAAGATTAATGGTTCATTATAAATCAAGTTTCACCATTATTAGTCCGGTTGCTTTTTCTTGATCAAGCGTGTCATAATATGTAAAGTGTTAAATATAGTTTGTGACTATATAAAAGACCAAGTATGTATCAGAAACATAGACATCAACCACATAGAAAATAAACAATGTAATGCAAGAATAAGAGTAAAGCTATAAGTAAAAGGATAGACAAACCAACACGAGGATTTATAGTGGTTCGGCTACAAGGACACCTTCCTTGCCCTACTCCACTCCCCGAGTCACCTACTCGAGAGTTCGTAAACACTACACCAATCTCCTTATGGCAGAGAAGCCTTCACAACGTCGCTTACACCTTTTTCCGGTACAAAGCTAAATACTGAGTTCTTTCACACCAAGGCGAACCACACCTATCACAACGTCGCCTACCCTTTATACGGTGCTAGGCTAACCACCGGGTTCTTTCACTCCAAGGTGAACCACACCTACACAACGTCGCCTACCCTTTATTAGGTACTAGGCTAAGCACTTAGTTCCATTACTATGGAGGAACTACTACCCATCACAACATAACACCTAATCTCAAGGAGATCCACTCCTTGTTACAACACCATCAAGGATATCACCATCCTTGGATCTAAACAAATACTATATGTATAAAGATGCACCTCATCGATTATACGACCTAGGCATTCTTCACTAATGCCATTTACACGATCCTTCAGCACCTTTCACTTATGCCTTCAACACGGATCTTCGGCACTTTTCACTAATGCCTTTGACACATCTATGACAACCGTTATGTTTTGTGGCCCAATATAACAAACCTTATGTTTTATGGCACACACACATAAACCATCTAGTCTAGTCATAGATACAAGAATATGATACTAGACAATATCCATGACAATGAGTCTAATGGATATGAGATCCTAGACTAAACATCAAGAACCCAAAGCATGATGTAGTTAGTCTTCTATGAATGAAGATGACAAGTTTCCCAAGCTTATTGTAGAAGATCTTCATGTTCTTGTATCTTGTGATGGGTGATCACTTCAGTAGGTAAGGAAGCAAGATCTCTAAGCTTGCTTTGGAGGATCACTTCGGGAGTATGCTTACAGCAAATGAAAGTTAGAAGCATTATGATCATATGAGATAAGGGTGGTTTACATGTTTCATAATGATCTAACTATCCTATATATGGTGGAGAGAAACTATGTGTGAAGATGTATATTACAATGAAGAAGTGGCTCTCTATTTATAGAAGAAAACTAGCCATTGTTCCCCGGATCTCACGGATCCCTCCCTTGAGGGATCCATCCAGTGTATTACTGGGGATTCGTGGGACGCTCCGTTTTACCCATGGGTTTTGGGTCATGGGTTATGGGTTGGTCCATGGGTATTCTTTTTGATTCAATGTATCTAATGAGTACAATGTATCTAGTCTTGTGGGTATGGGTTAATACCATGGGTTATGGATATGATCCATGGGTTTTGAGAGCCCACCAAGGGTACAATGTATCTAGACATTGGGTATGGGTCATGGACATGGGTTATGGATATGATCCATGGGTTTTGAGTGCCCACCAAGGGTACAATGTATCTAGACATTGGGTATGGGTCATGGACTTTGGGTTTTACCCAACTACATTCAATGTATTTGGTCAATGGGTCAAATACTTAAGTTTCTACCCATTTATATTACCCATTATAATACATACTAGTTATGTATATATTTACCCAATATGTAAACACTAGTTTTTATACATAAATTATTTAACTAAACATGTTTTAATGGTTTGTTGGGGGTTTGATCATAACGCAACATAACAGACATGTACGAACATGTGTTGTAGCATACAAGGACTTGAGTCGTCGAGGGGTGTTGAGAGTATGTTGAGACAAAATATAATTACAAGTAACTTATACATTTTACGTTATGTATTACAAGTTACATGTTTGTCATCAACAAAACAAATGAGAATGTATAGATTAAATATCGTAATATTTGCACTAACAAAGTTAATACCCCATAAACAGAAATGACCAATGCTCTCTTTGGTTGTTAAGACTGACCTTAGGATGTATCCTACACCCCTACCTAAAACCATAGATAACCATGAGGTTCATCAACTATTAAATCCCTAACCTTACCCAACTTAGACAACTAAACCCTACTCGTAGCTATGGGTAAACGTTATATCCTGCTACACATCCTTACTACAATATAACTTTCAAATTGGAGGATTTCCCTTTAAAATCCAACAATAATACAAAAAAAAATAATGTAAAAGTTCGTCCATAAATAGACGAGAATCCCATACACATCAAGGTGTATATATATGAAACTACAAAGAAAGGATTAGTGTCAAAAAGAGAATAATCCTACTACTTGCATCATCATGGTTGGTTTAGAGGTTGTAAGGTTTGTTCAAGGTAAGAAAAATATGCTTAGGGATGAGACGCATTTCATTACGAAATTCACTTGGCTTTTGACAACATAGATGTTTGTGGAGGATGGTTGAGCGACCATGAATTGTAGTGGTAGTGAGACACTTGTAGGATGTGGTTGACACAAATAGGATGTGGTAGAACATGAGACATACTTCATCACGTAGTTCATGAACTAGACCTTTGGACACGTTGATAATGATAGAAATCATCTTATGACTTAGAGGTATGGAAGTTGTGGTAGAGGTGATGAGAGGTATCAAGGTGAATCTTTGACTTGGTTGATGACTCAATAGACGCGGTAGACATGATGACTATATGAGTAGTGATCAAAGTGGAGTAAAATGGTTAGGATGATGCAAGATTAGGAACAAAAAAATGTGCGAATAAGCACAACTTGACTTGATGAAATCGATCATTGTCATCCTACAAGAATCCAAATTAGTTAGTACAAAAGGAAAACATCTATACAAATGGATAAATTGTTCACATAAAATCATGAAACGAAAAGAAAGAACACGTAAAGAATCATATAAATTCAACTCATTTATAAACATATAAGAAACTGATAATCCTAAGTGTTGAACAAGTGCTTGTGTGGAAAAAGGAAATTTGAAATGATTATCTAGAGAGATAATGTACCTACTGTTCCATGGTTCCTCCGGTTCCCTCACTAGAGGGATCCGGCTAGATTAAGTCTAGGGATCCGGCTAACAGATGAGGTGAAAAAGAGGTGATTGGGTTCTAGCAAGGTCTAGCACCTACATATCCTAAGTTACTCAGTCTATTAAGTGTCTTATATGAAGATGGACTTGAATGATCAAGAGAGAATGATTGATGGTAGCTAACGATTGCCTTTTATGGAAAATGGGGCTTTATGAGCACTAGTGGATGATCAAAGATGACACTAAGAAATTTGAGAGTGTCAAGTGGTGTTAAATGATCCTAGAGATCAGATGATGACTTAAGAGAGATTTGAAAAATTCCTTAAAAATCATAAGAAATTAAAACCTAGTTTTTTTGGCCTATTTTGAGGTAAGGATGACAAAAATCAATTTGCTAAAATTGAGATAAATATCAAACTAGGTGTTTTGAGATGAAAGGAACAATGTGTAAACATTGGAGCGGAAAGATGGTGAGTTTTGAAGTAATGATAAATCAAAGATACTTTGAATGTGATCCTAAATCATCCATGAGTGAATGTGAGATCAACTGAGTCTAAGGAAAGTTTAAGTGATCCTAATGTAGCTTGTTTAACTAGTCCAATAAGGTCTAGAATGTTGGATTGATGCAAGGAGGCTAAAAAGGAACTTCTATCCACCCGGATCCCACGAATCCTTCAATTGAGAGATCCGTCTAGTTACATCTAAGGGATCCGGCGTCAAATTTTCTTAACAGAATAGTTGCAGAATTTTGCTCTATGTTTTGAATTATGAAACTAATGATTTCTACAGCAAGTATACATGTATACACATTAAGCAAAGCAAGGAGAGCATGTAGAGATAACATATAGGCACTCAAATGAGATCGAGCTCACAAGTGACACAAAGGTTTAGCACACTTAACAGGCACTATTCAAGAAGCCCAAAACAGATTTACGGTCTAGATTAATAAATCATTTACACTAACAATGACATGCAAGGTATGTGTCTAGAAAGAAAAGAGCACATGATGGTGTTCAAGACAAAAGAGTTGTGAGGTGCTAGTTTAGGACAATCTAGTCATTATGGATGGTGATTAGCATACAATGAGCTTCGTCCATGAAGTCATGTAGCTCTTCTCGATCAAAGCAAGATAATCGCTTGATGAGGCAAGTGGTTGTGATTAACTAAAAGAAATTTTAATTTTAAAACTTGTTTGATTCGTAATCCTAAGACAATGCAAAGTATTTCCATTGTAAACTTACTTTAGGAAAACATAGGAGTATAAATTTCTCAAGTGAGAGAATGAATATGAGACTATTACTAGCGGTGCTCAATTACGGCTAAACACGACCATTTTTACCGGCGATTCCACATACCCAACTTCTCTCAAGGAAGCAATTCAACCGTTAGGTCAAATTGAGTTTCTAGTGCAATAAGTTCTCCAGTATTCATTCTCAAGTTAGGAAAATTTATATTCCTACAATGGCCTATCGAAGAGTAACAATGATGATGATTTTCTTCGTTTATATTAATATTATACTTGAAACAACTAAGGTGACGAAGGTGTCAAAAAATTAAAAGTTGTCCATATGGTGAACAAAAAAAATAGTTGGATGAGCTAGTTCAACATATGTTGTTGGAAAGCTCGAGTTTGGACTTTCGGATATGAACAATTATATTCGCGTTGCAAAATAATTTACTTGAGTATATCGGATGAAATAATAAAGTTGTCAATCCTACTATGAAGCTTGGAGAGCGATCATGAAAAGGAAAACGGGAGAGTACATCATCAACACAAGTGTAGGTTATGATCTGATGTACATTCTTGTTGTTTTTAGAAAACGATACAAGAAAATATGAAATCAAGAAATCATATAGGCACATAAAACATTTATGTTGCACACATGACAAACTCAATCAAAAAGCCATTTTAGTGTGTTAAATGTTTTAAACATTTTTTTTCAACTTATAAAACTAATATTTTCGACACAACTAGATGTTATCCCAAACACTCCTTCAAGTAGCACATTGATTAATAGAAAAATACTAAATCGACAAGAAAGAGAGTGAATAGCAAGGTAAGAAAACCACATATGTTAATCAATCAAACAAGAACAAAAGCTGTTTGAGATAAGCAAATAATCAAGTAATGCAAGGGAAACAATTTATCATTTAGTATAGCATACGAAAGTTTTTTTCATCGCTTTGTGTTAAACATGTATACCAAGCTTGATTAGTTTCCTTTATAAATATGATCAAAACCTTAAATTCAAAAGAGGACACATTGTTATTCAAAGATGAAAACATCCGTCTCCAATTAGATCAAAAGTTTGTGTAAACGTTATGACCGAAAAATGACTTTCTATTATAAATCAATGATTCTGTAAATTTTTGTTTTGAATCAGTTTATGAAATCATTTTTAAATGAAAGTATACTCAAATACCTTTAAAACGATAGGTGGCACGACTTCTAACGACTTACGGTTAATTAGTTATGAATTTTTGAAATTCAGACAAAAACTGTCTTCTGTACCACAGATCCCACGGATCCCTTGCTTGAGGGATCCGTCCAGTGTAACCTGAGGGATCCGCGGATCTGACACAGAATTACAAAAATGTACGTTTTGACCCGACGAAAAGGTTTAACCTTTGTAGACTTTTAAGTGAAGTTATATTAACCATTTTTACCTTTATTCAAGCTTGATTAACAAGATATCTAACAACAAAACTTCAAAGAGAAAAAGATCAACAAAACACTTTTCATATTATGCTTGACTTCATCAAAAATTTGATACGAGGACCTTACTCATTTTGAAAACCATTTTTTTTTAAAACTAGAGCCAACCTGCTCTGATACCAATTGTGAAAACGTAGAGGGGGGGGGGAGGTGAATACGTTTCCGTTTCAAACTTAAAAATTTTGTATCAAATATAGTATAAACCATTGCATTTACAAATCTCGACGCGAGGATGCATTTAACGCATTACAACATATAAGGCTAACCCCTTAATATCACATAAGATTTCGCAAGATTAATGGTTCATTATAAATCAAGTTTCACCATTATTAGTCCGGTTGCTTTTTCTTGATCAAGCGTGTCATAATATGTAAAGTGTTAAATATAGTTTGTGACTATATAAAAGACCAAGTATGTAGCACAAACATAGAAATCAACCACATAGAATGTAGGATCGAAATATTATTGTATTTGATGATTCGGGTGGTCTTGGATGATCCAAATACATGTTTGCCATTAGAGAGATAAAGTAGAGAGTTGAGAGATTTCTTGGTAGAGACTTGCTTTGAAACAAATGGAATGTTAGATTGAAAAGCTCCACCCCTTCCATGGATGGAAGGGGTATTTATAGTTACAGACATAACGACCTCCTATCGGCCTGTGGATCAGGTATACAGTGGGTAAAGACCCGTCCTTCCTCCACGGTATAACACTAAACTAAACTACGCTACAAACTAACTAATTAACTAACAAATAACATAAATAACTACAAGTCTACGAGCTAACATATGCTGGACTATAATTGGGGTGACCGACACTTTAATATGGAATTTCCAATTCCTAACAATCTCCCCCTAAGGGAGGTCACCCCATGAAATACATTTTGCATCCTAGCATTCTATTCTTGACTTTGTTCTTGAGCTCGTAGACTTCAATTCTTCAATTCTGCAATCTTTGTGCTTAAGCAGTGATTCTTCATTGTCCGATTATTTTGTACTTTCAGTGGAGGTCTTTGAACTGATCCACATCTTTGATGATCTTCGAGCTTTCACTGAGATCATCAGCCACAGTAAATCTCTCTGGATCATCCATAGTTGTGTTGCCATCATGTGATGTTGTGACTTTTGGACCGACATGCTCACACTTTCTGGATCATGACATCTTTCCATCAGAGAAGCGGAAGCTTTACTGGTTCATGATATTTGCAGCAGCGTAGCAGAAGCATAGTATAAAAATATTAGAACCAGGCTATGTAGATATGCACCAGTCATGATTTCTTCAATTAAGTGTGGATGCTGTGAGCATGCGGCTTTGGATTGACTCCTCAATTCTGATCAGCTGCAACCGTCCAAATGTACCTACAAACAACAGTTAGCAATAAAACACACGAAAGTGTCTTTGACCACTATCGTTGAATTGAGGTACACGGCCCACGGTTCCCCGTTGATCAGTACAAGTACTTCATGTGATCAGGTAGGATTCCTAAGAATCTCCTTGACAGAGTTTTGCAGCTGTTCTAGCTGTTCTTAAACCGGAACGTCTCAAAGAAGACAACACAGAGCGAGTGAACCAGCAAATTGAGATTCAGTGATTGATGAAAAATGATTTGAAAAACAATCGCGTATTGCTTAGAAGAAAGAGTTTTGCAATACGACGAAGGTTTTATGAGAAAGATCAATTTTCAATCAGAAATACTTTTTGTATTTGAGAAGAGTACACATTCGATGTGCTAGCGAAAAGAAGAGATTCGCACATCGAACGATTTTTCCAAAAGTATTTTTTCAATCAGAGATACTTTTTGAATTTGAAAATGAATACACATTCGATGTGCTAGAGAAAATAATATTTGCAAATCGAACGGTTTTTCCAAAAGTATTCGTCAATTCATTTCCTGGACCAAGGTTGATTCACGAGTGAATCGCCCCATTGTTTCTATCCAGTTGTCACAAGTTTGATCTTTTAGAAAGATCTCACATGTCACCCACCAAGAGCTTGTTTGATGTTGGCTCTAGAAGGATTTCCATCTTCATCATGAATATTTACATATCACTCGGATGTTATGGCAATACCACAAGGATAATGCGTAGGACTCTCAATATATACTTACTTTCCACATGGTGTGAAACAGCAAGTCATCATTAATTTTGTGTCCTAATGAGATATTGTGGATGATCTCTTGGCTCTAGATTCAATTGTGCACATTTGGTTCCTATGCCGGAGACTAGGGAGAGGGTCTCCTTCTTCAATATCAACAATCTCTAATAGAAAGTCGATAGATAATGTCGTTTCCCCGTGAGAATGAAACAAGTCCTTTTAAGAGGAACTTGAGTAGCTTGGGAAGTTTAGTGCAGTGCGTCACTGGGTCCATGACGTCTTGTCTTCAATACCGATGTTACCTTAGTAAACACCAGTAGCATATGTATTGAACCCGGTTACTGCCCTAAGGTTGAATTATTGGAGGGCTATTTCTTTTCACCCTTTTCATATTCATTTCTTTTTCATTCTTCAACACCTTCAGTGCTTACTGAGGCTTCATAACTAGAACCTTGTTGGGTTTATTCCAGTACTAGCTCTGTCTCAGTCCGCACTCTTCCCATATCTCACTTTTCTCCTTTTTTTCATCATTGTGACAACCCGTACTTTCAGGTCATTTCTCGACACCATTCATGTCTCATTATTTCAACATTTATAGTAAACTTGGTTTACTTGTTTCAAATTCGCGTAACCTTGAAGGTTTAGCGGCGAATTCATGATCATGACATCACGTACATTTCATATGGACTATGATTAGTCTACATTACATTGACATCATGTGCATCTCATTAGTACATTCACGACATTTCATTTCACTTTAAACGCGTAATTTTTATGTTTAATAATCTTTATCGCGTGAGTTATTATTTTGTATATTTAATCCGTTACTTTCAAAAATGATCCCGATGTATTTTTAAACTTACATTTAGTTTATAAAAACTATATTTTTAGTTTTCCTAGTGTTTCAAATTTATTTGGTATATTAATCGTAAAAGTTTAATTATTACGACGTTTTCTTAAAAATTTTACGATAATTATTTTTATCACTCAAATTTCACAAGGAAAGTATTTTTACAATTTTTATTATCTCAATACATTCTATTTTGACTTATTAAAAACTTACTTGTACCACAAATTACCATTTACCTTTATAAGTTACATTTCCTACAATTACTTATACTTTGTCAAATATTTGCACATTTTACTCAAACAATTATACAAGTTTAAAAAAAAAAAAAAAAAAAGATAAATATCTTAGTACCTCCCCCCTTGGCCGACCAAGGGGGAGGGGAGACATTTAATGAGGTAAGGTTTGAGATTGTTAATTATTTTACACAAGCATAAAGTCCTACTTGACTTATTTTGTTACTCATTCACTTACCATCACTTTTCAAGAGTTAACAAAGATTTTTCTCTCTTCCTTTTGGCTTCTCATAACCGGTCACAACATCAAAGAGCACAAGGGATCAAAATTTTTCTTGAGATCAAGTCATTTACAATCTAGTTATATCCTTTATATGGTTTTGAAATAAAAACCAAGGGTATTTAAGTTTAATCCTTGTTACTTTCACCTCATCATATTCATTTGTAAGCTTTTTCTTTCATTTTCATGTTTCCTTTTTCATTTCATATGTTTCTTTTCATTTTTGGAGAAAGTATGCATGATATGTGATTTATACCATTTTATTTCATGATTTTTGAGTTATATATACATATTGGTCATCCTATAAATATTCCCATGGTATTCTTTGGTCTTGATGGTGATTAGGAACCCATGACACCCTAAGAAGGTGTATGGTAGGATTAGATTAGCTTTGGAGTTGATTTGAAGGGATTAGAATAGGTTTTGTCCGAGAAAAACTATTTTCGATAACTATATATTTAGGTTCTGTCCTTAATTCGAATTTCTGGAAAAACCTACTGTTGGTACGAAATTTTGGCCTTGCTATTTAGAAAATATACTTTAAAACGAATCCGTGGCCTTTTGAACGGATAAAAACGGACTTATAACGAAGAAGTTATGGATTTTTAAAGTTTGGCGACGAAATAAATAGTTTTCTGAAATTTCAGCATGCAGTTTTTAGTTTGTTCGGGTCAAAAACGAGCCTTAAGCTTCACAAATTATTTCGACTAGTCAAAAATATATTAGTTTACTTCGATACGAAGCTAAGGACATATTATACGTAGAAAACGGATTTAAAACGACAAAGATATGCACGTTTTTATAAAGTTGCCGTAACTATTATTTTCTGAAAATCTATATTAGTTTTACGATACAAGTATTTTAGTAGCTGTAACGTCCATGTTTGCGGCTGTTTTTAACAAGGTTGTGAAACTTTTTGGAACGAATTGTCTTCTAGTAAAATCAAGTTCACCGGCCATATTTTTCAAAACAACAAACTGTTTGTCAAGCGGATTTATAGTGAATAAATTACGGATGTTCAAACTTGGCCGAAACTCATTTTCTGCACACAATTAGCCAAAACCACCAACTTTAACCTTTATTATCTTTATGATCGAGACCTTTTGGACGAAAACTCTTGAACTGAAACTTCTAGATATCGATACAAACTTTCCAAAACCGTCGAGTTCGTTCTCTAACGATCGACGTACACCGTTTTACGACTAGTTTTCCAAAGCCATTTTTGTTAATTTCATGATTTTTCCGACGACATTGTTTTGCGACGAAAAGCAGTAATTTCACCAAAAATCATTATAAAACCATTGTAGGATGACATTTTGACGTAAAAACATGTAAAGTCATTTTTGAAGGGTCAAGACGTCAAAAGAGTATTTTTTGACGACAAGTGATATTTTCAAAAACTCGTAAATGGTATAAATAACATACGAAATGCATGCATAACATTACATTGCAACTCATGACATATCATATCATCAATAATAGGTTCCGGTTGACGCATTACATTATACCTCAGTGTACTCACTTTTGCTGTTATTCCTGTTTATCCAAGTGAGTTTTCATAGCCCCGTTTTACATGCTTTCGATTATTTTCAAACCCACGGGGGAGAATACATTGCACTACATTTTTTTTGTACGATACCAAGTATGTTAAATTCATTACATTGCTTAAGTTACCGCATTTGCCAATTTGAAAGTCCCCATTACCTGAACATGAACCGTTAATCTTTGAAGCGAGGATGAGTGGATAGATCTATCGAGGGTGACGCCTCCATCCGGGTTGGTGAATCCCAACCAGGAAAACGGATGCATTTCATTTGATAACATTACGGAGTTGTCTGGCAAACACTCTGCAGGGGCATACATTATTGAACAGTCTAGTTTCGGGGTCATGGGCTTAGAGCAATTGTAACATTATTTTTACGTGACTTGATTGTCATGCCTGGTCTATACTTGTGTAGTCGTATAAAACATTTACATAAACCTATGATTTCTCACCAACATTATTGTTGACCGTTTTTAGCAATGTATTTTCAGGTAACTGAGGCATTCATCATGACATGGTTTAGGGACCTACATTTTGAGTCGCGGCGTCGACTTACATTATGTACATTATGGCACTTATTTCAAAACATCGTTTGGATTTGTAACATGGATGTATTTCCGCAAACTTTGTAAACCTTTTGGGACCAATGTTGTACTCTGATTGTTTTTATGAAATATCCAACGATGTGTTTTTAAAACGACACTTTAGGTCGTTCAATATAACTGTGATGTGGTGCTATGACAGTCAATCCCCAGGAATTCCATTCCGCTGCAAAACAGGTAAATTGGGGGTGTGACAGATTGGTATCAGAGCTACAGTTATAGAGAACTAGGTTGCATCATTGACCCTAGACTATAGCTACATTATCATAGCATCTCATCATTTCATCATAGTACATATTCATTGTTATCATGCGGATTCACTTACACTTTATTCGAGATTATTTACATTTATTTCACATCGGTTGTCACAGACATGTCTTCAGATTCTCACCCTATCACCATATCATCGGACTCTAGCTCGGATGATGTTCCAGCTAACCCCATCATGGATGATTCATCACATTCCACTGAGATCGTATCTTCCATTGGATCTACTCCAGCCTTCCCACTGATCATGACCGACACTGAGACCGAACCCTTCGAGGAGGGCGAAGTCGCACCCACTCCTCACGTTAGCCCAGCTCATAACCCGTTGCTCGCACCATCACCACTACCAGCACCACTGCCAGCACCATCATCACCATCTTCATCATATTTTCTTAGAGATCCTTTACCTACGACAGACTTGCCGCCCAAAAAGCGTGCTCGTTTCGATATCCCGACACCACCATCGACTGAGCCCGAGCCACCAGCTAGGTTCGAGTTAGGAGAGAGTTCTAGGGCCGCAGCTGCTCGTCAGCCTTCTACCGAGGCACTAGGAGCCCGTATTGATGCTCAGCAGATCCAGATTGATAGGTTGACGCGACAGTTGGAGGAGCTATCGGTAGATAGGATTGAGCCCATCGCTGAGGAGGTCGAGGGTTTAATATTAGGTAGGGTTTGTATTGACTTATCTCATCAGAGTATTCAGCATAGACAGATAGAGGATAGAGAGCATATCACGGAGTTGAGGCAGGAGATGCCCGAGTTGTTTGACAGAGCCGATATGGCACGAGATGAGTTACAGAGTCAGTCACAGGAGTTGTCTTTAGCCCGTGAGCGTATTGTTACATTGCAGGGTCAGATGGATGAGTTGAGGAGTTTGGTGGATAGTTTGGTTACTCAGGTTCGCGATCTTCAGGATAGGGCCGGCGGAGCACCATGAGGTGCCTTATGTAGACTTTTGTCATGTATAGTTTTGACCATTATTATCCTAGTCACAAGGTGTGTGACGTAGTTTAAAGAACTTGTTGTATTGTGGTTGTTGTACAAACAAATGTATCAAGTATTGACTCTACTATGTAGGAATGGTTATTATTATGTATGATATCGGTCCATGTAGGCCAAAATTTTCATGTATATTATCCACGTGTGTTGTGATTATATTTGTGATATTTCGTTATTGTTCCGTTGTGATTCCATTTATCTTTATGCATGTTGTGGTTGTGGATATATTTGTATGATGGTTATTTCTACTTACGAGTTCTCATGATTGTTTCATCTTGTGATTTTGAAGAGTTATGGCACCGAAGAAAGCTACAGTTGAAATGACCCAAGCAGCAATTCAAAAGTTGGTGAACGATAGCATTGCTAATGCTTTAAGAGTCGAAAGGGAAACAGTGGCTGCTGCTGCTGCTGAGGCCGCGGCTGCTGCTGAAGCCGCAAGGCTTGCTACTGCTACTGGTAATGCAGGAGGATCAGGGGTTAAGAAATGTTCGTACAAAGATTTCAAAAGTGGTGAACCCACTAAGTTTCGAGGTACCGAGGGAGCAACAGCAATGGTTAGATGGTTTGAAAAGTTGGAATCGGTGTTTTTGCTTTGTAACTGTCCGGATGATAGTAAAGTTAAATTTGCTACGAGCACTTTACTCGATGGAGCGTTGTCATGGTGGAATTCATACGCTCAACCGATTGGTATGGAGAATGCTTTTAAGCTTACGTGGGAGGAATTTAAGGGCTTGGTGACTAAGAAGTTTTGTCCTCGAACGGAAATCAAAAAGTTAGAGACGGAGTTCTATGAATTGGTCACGATTGGGTACGACATTGACACTTATATTCGGAGATTCCAGGAATTAGCCGCGTTATGTCCATCGATGGTATCGGATAATGAAAAGTTGCTAGAGGCTTTTATTGGAGGACTTCCCGAGGTCATTCAAGGAGATGTGACTTCGTTTGATCCACAAACAATCGAGGAAGCTATTCGAGTGACTCAGAAGTTGATGGCACAAGTGGTGAAGCGAGGTAAGTACACCACCACCAACCGAAACAACAACAACAACCCCAACAATCGTTTCAACTACAACAACAACCGAGCCAACTACAACAACAATAATAGCAACAACAACAAGCGCAAGTGGGACAACAACAGGGGTAGAAATGCTACTCAACAACCACCCAAAAGGCAAGAGGTTGCTAAGGTTTATGCTGCGGGTCAAAAGGAAGGAAAAGGATATTCGGGGGTTTTGCCGAAGTGTAATAAGTGTTTGAGTCACCACAATCCGGGTCGATGTCCTGATCCGTGTGAGAATTGCAAGAAAGTTGGCCACCGTACTAGGGATTGCACGGCACCAAAAGTTACATGTTTTGGTTGCGGGGAAACTGGACACTACAAGAGGGATTGTAAGAGGGAAAGAATCAAGGAAATCCGAATCAAGGAGGTATGGCACAAGGAAGGGTTTACGTCATTGGAGGCGGAGAAGATAGGGAGGACCTGAATGTCATTACGGGTACGTTCCTTCTCAATAATCGTTACGCTTCAGTTTTATTTGATTCGGGTGCCGATAAAAGTTTTGTGTCCAATGCATTTGCACCTTTGCTCAACATTAAACCAACCACCTTAGATACATCATACATTGTCGAATTAGCTAATGGTAATTTAGTTAGCACCAACACCATTGTCCGCGGTTGCACATTCAATTTTCTTAACCATCCCTTCAACATAGACCTCATGCCCGTAGAGCTTGGTAGTTTTGACGTCGTCATCGGCATGGATTGGTTATCTAAGCATCGCGCGAAGATCATTTGTGATGAGAAAGTTGTACATCTTCCCTACAATGGCGAAACTTTGATTATTCGTGGGGAACGAAGTGGAACGAGAATTAGTATCATATCGAGTATCAAAACGGAGAAGTACATTAAGAAAGGTTGTCTTGCTTTCTTAGCCCATGTAACCGAGAAAAAGTCGGAGGAGAAGCGACTTGAAGATGTTCCTATTGTCCGTGAATTTTCTGAAGTATTTCCCGAGGATTTACCGGGACTTCCACCGGCACGACAAGTAGAATTTCAAATTGACTTAGTGCCCGGAGCTGCACCGATTGCGCGAGCACCGTACCGTTTAGCGCCATCCGAAATGCAAGAGTTGTCTAGTCAATTGCAAGAGCTTCTAGACAAAGGATTCATTAGGCCGAGTTCCTCGCCTTGGGGAGCACCGGTCTTGTTTGTGAAGAAGAAGGATGGATCCTTCCGAATGTGCATAGATTATAGAGAGTTGAACAAGTTAACGGTGAAGAATCGTTACCCACTCCCCAGAATTGATGACTTGTTCGATCAGTTGCAAAGTTCTAGTATTTATTCCAAGATTGATCTTCGTTCGGGTTATCACCAGCTTCGAGTTCGGGAAGAGGATATTCCGAAAACAGCGTTTAGAACACGTTACGGTCATTACGAGTTTCAAGTGATGCCGTTTGGATTGACTAATGCACCGGCGGTATTCATGGATCTCATGAATAGAGTTTGTAAGCCGTACTTGGACAAGTTTGTTATAGTGTTCATTGACGACATCTTGATCTACTCAAAGAGCAAAGAAGAGCACGAAGAGCATTTAAGGACGATTTTAAGGCTACTTAAGAATGAGAAGTTGTATGCCAAGTTTTCGAAGTGTGATTTTTGGAACCACAAAGTGCAATTTCTTGGTCACATCATTGATAGTCAAGGACTACAAGTTGATCCCGCAAATATTGAAGCCGTGAAAGATTGGGCTACTCCAACAAATCCTACAGAAATTCGACAATTTCTAGGACTAGCCGGGTATTACCGAAGGTTCATCGAAGGTTTTTCGAAGATAGCGAGACCTTTGACCAAGTTGACACAGAAAAACAAGAAGTACGAGTGGGGAAAGAAACAAGAAGTTGCTTTTCAGTTGTTGAAACAAAAGCTTTGCAGCGCGCCAATTTTGGCACTACCCGAAGGCATTGAGAACTTTGTTGTATATTGCGACGCTTCGCATAAAGGACTTGGGGCTGTTTTAATGCAAAACGAGAAGGTGATAGCGTATGCTTCTCGACAACTTAAGACCCATGAGAAGAATTACACAACTCATGATCTCGAGTTAAGAGCCGTAGTTTTTGCACTCAAGATTTGGAGACACTACCTTTATGGTACCAAGTGCACAGTGTTTACCGACCACAAGAGTTTGCAATATATTCTTGATCAAAAGGAGCTTAATATGAGGCAACGTCGTTGGTTGGAATTACTCAGCGACTATGATTGTGAAATCAAGTATCACCCGGGAAAAGCCAATGTTGTGGCTGATGCTCTTAGTCGGAAAGAGAGGCCTAAACCTTTAAGAGTTCGATCATTGGGAATGACGATTATTTCTCCTTTACCATCGAAAATCCATGAAGCACAAGTCGAAGCACTTAAGGAGGAAAATCGACCAAGTGAAAAGCTTTATGGTATGCCCGAAAGCGCAAATGGTTTTGTAAAGAGAGCAGATGGAGTACTATGTTTCAAAGATAGAATGTGGGTTCCATTGTATGGCGGAATACGAGAATTGATTATGCATGAGTCGCATAAGTCAAAGTATTCTATTCATCCAGGATCGGATAAGATGTATCAAGATCTTAAAAAGCTTTATTGGTGGCCGAACATGAAAGCAGAGATTGCCACGTACGTTAGCAAATGTCTTACCTGTGCTAAGGTAAAAGTCGAATATCAGAAGCCTTCAGGTTTACTCCAACAACCGGAAATTCCTCAATGGAAATGGGAACGTATTACAATGGACTTTGTCACGAAACTTCCTAAAACATCGGGAGGTTACGATGCTATTTGGGTAATTGTTGATCGCCTTACCAAGTCAGCCCATTTCATACCGATTAGAGAGACTTATTCCATGGAACAACTCACTAGACTTTATGTCAAGGAAATAGTCTCGAGGCACGGAGCACCAATTTCTATCATTTCCGACAGAGATAGTCGATTCACTTCAAACTTCTGGAATTCATTGCAAGATTCATTCGGAACCAGATTAGAGATGAGCACAGCATATCACCCACAAACCGACGGTCAAAGTGAAAGGACCATTCAAACATTAGAAGACATGCTGAGGGCATGTGTGATTGATTTTGGAAATGGTTGGGCTAACCATTTGCCATTGATTGAATTCTCGTACAACAATAGTTATCACACCAGTATCAAGATGGCACCATTCGAGGCACTCTATGGTCGTAAGTGCCGATCACCTGTTTGTTGGGCCGAGGTAGGAGACGCACAACTTACTGGTCCAGAAATGGTACGGGAAACCACCGAAAAGATAGTTCAAATTCGTGATCGACTCAGAACTGCCAGGAGTCGTCAGAAAAGTTATGCGGATGTTAGACGCAAAGAATTGGAATTCCAAGTGGGTGACAAAGTTATGTTGAAAGTATCGCCTTGGAAGGGCGTGGTACGTTTTGGAAAGCGTGGAAAATTGAACCCGAGATACATTGGACCATTCAAGATTTTGAGCAGAGTTGGTCCTGTAGCTTATCGACTTGATCTTCCGCCAGAACTCAGTCATGTGCACAACACGTTTCACGTTTCTAACTTGAAGAAGTGTCTTTCGGACGAATCGCTCATTATTCCATTGGACGAAGTTCAGCTTGACGACAAACTCAATTTTGTGGAGGAACCTGTAGAAATCATGGACCGTGAGGTCAAGCAGTTGAAACAGAGTCGTATTCCTATTGTGAAAGTTCGTTGGAATTCTCGACGAGGTCCTGAGTTTACTTGGGAACGGGAAGACCAGATGCGACACAAGTATCCTCATCTTTTCGCCGACACCGTTAGACCTAACAACGATTGAATTCAGGGACTGAATTCCTTTTTGGATGGGCGAATGTGACAACCCGTACTTTCAGGTCATTTCTCGACACCATTCATGTCTCATTATTTCAACATTTATAGTAAACTTGGTTTACTTGTTTCAAATTCGCGTAACCTTGAAGGTTTAGCGGCGAATTCATGATTATGACATCACGTACATTTCATATGGACTATGATTAGTCTACATTACATTGACATCATGTGCATCTCATTAGTACATTCACGACATTTCATTTCACTTTAAACGCGTAATTTTTATGTTTAATAATCTTTATCGCGTGAGTTATTATTTTGTATATTTAATCCGTTACTTTCAAAAATGATCCCGATGTATTTTTAAACTTACATTTAGTTTATAAAAACTATATTTTTAGTTTTCCTAGTGTTTCAAATTTATTTGGTATATTAATCGTAAAAGTTTAATTATTACGACGTTTTCTTAAAAATTTTACGATAATTATTTTTATCACTCAAATTTCACAAGGAAAGTATTTTTACAATTTTTATTATCTCAATACATTCTATTTTGACTTATTAAAAACTTACTTGTACCACAAATTACCATTTACCTTTATAAGTTACATTTCCTACAATTACTTATACTTTGTCAAATATTTGCACATTTTACTCAAACAATTATACAAGTTTTAAAAAAAAAAAAAAGATAAATATCTTAGTACCTCCCCCCTTGGCCGACCAAGGGGGAGGGGAGACATTTAATGAGGTAAGGTTTGAGATTGTTAATTATTTTACACAAGCATAAAGTCCTACTTGACTTATTTTGTTACTCATTCACTTACCATCACTTTTCAAGAGTTAACAAAGATTTTTCTCTCTTCCTTTTGGCTTCTCATAACCGGTCACAACATCAAAGAGCACAAGGGATCAAAATTTTTCTTGAGATCAAGTCATTTACAATCTAGTTATATTCTTTATATGGTTTTGAAATAAAAACCAAGGGTATTTAAGTTTAATCCTTGTTACTTTCACCTCATCATATTCATTTGTAAGCTTTCTCTTTCATTTTCATGTTTCCTTTTTCATTTCATATGTTTCTTTTCATTTTTGGAGAAAGTATGCATGATATGTGATTTATACCATTTTATTTCATGATTTTTGAGTTATATATACATATTGGTCATCCTATAAATATTCCCATGGTATTCTTTGGTCTTGATGGTGATTAGGAACCCATGACACCCTAAGAAGGTGTATGGTAGGATTAGATTAGCTTTGGAGTTGATTTGAAGGAATTAGAATAGGTTTTGTCCGAGAAAAACTATTTTCGATAACTATATATTTAGGTTCTGTCCTTAATTCGAATTTCTGGAAAAACCTACTGTTGGTACGAAATTTTGGCCTTGATATTTAGAAAATATACTTTAAAACGAATCCGTGGCCTTTTGAACGGATAAAAACGGACTTATAACGAAGAAGTTATGGATTTTTAAAGTTTGGCGACGAAATAAATAGTTTTCTGAAATTTCAGCATGCAGTTTTTAGTTTGTTCGGGTCAAAAACGAGCCTTAAGCTTCACAAATTATTTCGACTAGTCAAAAATATATTAGTTTACTTCGATACGAAGCTAAGGACATATTATACGTAGAAAACGGATTTAAAACGACAAAGATATGCACGTTTTTATAAAGTTGCCGTAACTATTATTTTCTGAAAATCTATATTAGTTTTACGATACAAGTATTTTAGTAGCTGTAACGTCCATGTTTGCGGCTGTTTTTAACAAGGTTGTGAAACTTTTTGGAACGAATTGTCTTCTAGTAAAATCAAGTTCACCGGCCATATTTTTCAAAACAACAAACTGTTTGTCAAGCGGATTTATAGTGAATAAATTACGGATGTTCAAACTTGGCCGAAACTCATTTTCTGCACACAATTAGCCAAAACCACCAACTTTAACCTTTATTATCTTTATGATCGAGACCTTTTGGACGAAAACTCTTGAACTGAAACTTCTAGATATCGATACAAACTTTCCAAAACCGTCGAGTTCGTTCTCTAACGATCGACGTACACCATTTTACGACTAGTTTTCCAAAGCCATTTTTGTTAATTTCATGATTTTTCCGACGACATTGTTTTGCGACGAAAAGCAGTAATTTCACCAAAAATCATTATAAAACCATTGTAGGATGACATTTTGACGTAAAAACATGTAAAGTCATTTTTGAAGGGTCAAGACGTCAAAAGAGTATTTTTCGACGACAAGTGATATTTTCAAAAACTCGTAAATGGTATAAATAACATACGAAATGCATGCATAACATTACATTGCAACTCATGACATATCATATCATCAATAATAGGTTCCGGTTGACGCATTACATTATACCTCAGTGTACTCACTTTTGCCGTTATTCCTGTTTATCCAAGTGAGTTTTCATAGCCCCGTTTTACATGCTTTCGATTATTTTCAAACCCACGGGGGAGAATACATTGCACTACATTTTTTTTGTACGATACCAAGTATGTTAAATTCATTACATTGCTTAAGTTACCGCATTTGCCAATTTGAAAGTCCCCATTACCTGAACATGAACCGTTAATCTTTGAAGCGAGGATGAGTGGATAGATCTATCGAGGGTGACGCCTCCATCCGGGTTGGTGAATCCCAACCAGGAAAACGGATGCATTTCATTTGATAACATTACGGAGTTGTCTGGCAAACACTCTGCAGGGGCATACATTATTGAACAGTCTAGTTTCGGGGTCATGGGCTTAGAGCAATTGTAACATTATTTTTACGTGACTTGATTGTCATGCCTGGTCTATACTTGTGTAGTCGTATAAAACATTTACATAAACCTATGATTTCTCACCAACATTATTGTTGACCGTTTTTAGCAATGTATTTTCAGGTAACTGAGGCATTCATCATGACATGGTTTAGGGACCTACATTTTGAGTCGCGGCGTCGACTTACATTATGTACATTATGGCACTTATTTCAAAACATCGTTTGGATTTGTAACATGGATGTATTTCCGCAAACTTTGTAAACCTTTTGGGACCAATGTTGTACTCTAATTGTTTTTATGAAATATCCAACGATGTGTTTTTAAAACGACACTTTAGGTCGTTCAATATAACTGTGATGTGGTGCTATGACAGTCAATCCCCAGGAATTCCATTCCGCTGCAAAACAGGTAAATTGGGGGTGTGACAATCATACCTAAGGACTTCTACACTATCTAGTGGATTGTCCCTGGGTAGACCCCTCTGGCTCTGGCGGGATCGTGGGAACGAATACCTAACCTAACCATCCTTATAACACCATGCATAAAGTAAATTGGTCGGTCTTTTGGTATTGTTCTTTCCTTCTTGAAACCAATTAAAAATCATTTGGAAAATCAATCAAGGTACTTGTGATATAATATCAAAGCATTTTGTACCTTAATTGTTTTGATCATTTTAGAGATGCTCCCCCTCAACATGTGCATATGATTTTGAAATTGTTTAGCACATGGAGGCAAGAGTTCTTTAGAAATAATTTCTTTGATCACAATTTCCTTAGAAAAAGCCTTTTGATTTTCTTTGGTAAGTTCTCCCCCTCAATATGTGCTTTGGATTTTAAATCATTTTATCACATAGAGGAAAGAGTTCTTTTGAAGCACATCCATGAACACAAAAGCCATTAAGAAACCATTTGTTCCCCCTCAATATGTGCTTCGAGATTCGAAAGCGTTTAGCACATATGAGAGAGCAGTATGCACACGTGAATCAAAACGATCACCTATTCTTCAAATTTCATTATTAAATCACAAATTCTCCCCCGAACAAAAATATCAAACCCTTTGAGATTTTGGATCCCAAGTGATTTAATACGGTTTGGAAAACATGGAAGAATATGTGCCTGATTTAAAAGCTCATCTTGTTTTTGGTAAATGCTCCTCCTCAACATGTGCATTGTGTATTTTGAAATCGTTTGGCACATGGAGGCAGGAGTGCCTCTAAAGGACTAAAACCAATTCCATTTAAACAGATTTGAGATTTAAATCACGATCTCTCCCCCAATCAAAAATTTCAAACCAATTGAGATTTTGGATCCCGATTGATTTAAATCATTTGTAAAATTTTAGGGGAAAGACGTGGCAAGATTTAATTTTGAAAAAAAATGACAGATGAGGACCAATAACAGACATTAAAGATTGTTAGTGTCAGGTATGATAGTTTTTAGGAGATCTTTAAGTAAAATAAAACAATTTCACAATCAAACAAGAACAGAAAAAATTTCATTTTGTAAGATCTTTAAGTTTTAAAGAAAATCATACCATGACATAACATTAAATCTTTAGATCACCACATTTTAACGTACAAACGGACTTGATAGATGAAATATCGTTTGAAAATATTTAATTTGAAATCACTTAAGATTTGACAAAATAAAGTCCGGTTGATTTCAAAACTTTGAATCCGATTTATTTTCAAAAACAATATTTTTCCATTTTCAAAATAATATTTTTCAAAGTTTTAGAAAAATGGTATCATCACTATCATCCCTGCACAAAGATACGTTAGGTGGTTGAGAAGCTTATGTTGTTGCTGTAGGGCTTGGAAGAAAAACCGTCTCCAGATGCAGTGAGACTTCTTACGTTGCATTTTAATGCCAACTGAGGTCAAATTAAGCTCCGTTTCTTCATTTGCTGATGAAGAAAACCATCTGCTGATGCAGTGAGACCTCTTACGTTGCATTTTCCATGCCAACTCTCCATAGAAGTCCAATTAAGCTCCGTTTCTTCATTTGTCAACCCAAGATATAGTTACCCTTTCCTTTCGGCATCCAATCATATTCAATTGTAGGATCCGGATCGGGAACATTCTTCTAAACCAAGATACCTGCATATGTTAGTAGACACGAACAGATATATGGTGGTTGACATCACCCAAACAGCAATCGACTAATACAAGTCAATCCAACATATCAATAAGTTCATATAAGGCATGGGATTTATGTGTTTATCAAACTCTAATCATCTAATCCTAGCAATCATATCCTAGGAACCTAGTCCTTCAACATAGGTTAACAACATTTTTAATTAAGCATATTAGGATAATTAGAAAAGCCCGATAGATGATATAAATTTGAAAACATTCTCCCCCTCAATCAATGACTCATTTTATGAAAAGATTAAAAGCGAGGAAGTCATTGATTGAGTTTTCAATTTTTTCTAAAACTCTGAATCTGATTGATTTTTCAAGCAACTTATTTTCTACCATTTTGTTAAAACAAATATTTTTCTGAAGAATTTTAGAAAGAAAAATATTTGAGTAGGAACAGCAGTCCTTTGACATAATTTCCTCAAACTGTTTTAGGATAAGTGCTCGAAATATTTGAAAATTGGTATAGCGCAGCACTTTCCTTTCTTGAAGAGCGGGTTGCTATCTGAAATAATAGCAAGCCATTTTTGAAGTGCGGGTTACAGTCTGAAATAACTGTAAGCCATAATTTTTAGACATGTTTTGGAAAAGAATATTTACACCTCCTGCTCGAACTTCATCTATGGTCCTGTGCCATTATTGAATGACATTTCTAAGACCGCAGATGTTATCGATATCAGAAGACATGTCTTGAAAAACACATTTTTGGTATTTTTCAAATTTTCTAATTTTTATGGGTTTTTTGAAGGTTTTATATTTTTCTATTTTCTTTTTGTTGGTTTTATATTTTTGTATTTTGTTTTTGATAAATATATACACAAATAGAATAGATGATATAGTTTTAGAAGATGATGATACGAGTACCGAGATAAGGATATCGAGCAGCACGTCGTAGAAGATAGAATTCGTCATCGATCTTAAACTTCCACCACCAAAGCTTCCTAGGCTCTTGCATTGAAGAAAGAAATTGAACCATCTGAAAGTGAGACTTTGGCAGCTTCCCCCCAAACCGAAAGTCCTTTGGATGAGCAGATTCGAAGCTCTATTTCAAGCTTGTCTTAGCCAGGTGCACAGAAAAGCACACCATTTAACATAAATCCCGTTGTTCCTTTTAAGAATGATAATCGAGATTCTCCGTTCGGGGTTATATCATCAAAAAAGATCAGCAACGTATCATCCCACTCATAAATAATCTTCTCACATTTCATAACCACTGAAGTCTGAAGCAATCCATTCCAAAAGGTGTCAAGAGAACACTTCCCCCGTGTAGTTGAAATGATGCAGCCCGTCTCTTAGTATAATGCTCAAGAACTCTCCCCGAATACACTTCATGAGGGGAATGAAGAACACCTTTCCATGTTCACATTTTTCTTCCCTGATGAACGTGTATGAAGCTCAAGAACCCGAAGTACACCAATATCTAAGAACTCTCCCGAATACACATCATGAGGGTAATGAAGAACACCTCCCCTATGTTCACATCTTTCGTCCCTGATGAATGTGTATGTAGCTCAAGAATCCGAAGTACACACATTCCCAACGAGAAAATAACTGATAACACATCCCTCATGTTACACATTTATCTCTCCTGAATATGTCGTACTTGTGTACCTCTATTATCTTCAGAAACTTTCTCTAACATCTCTTCCCCCACATAGTTGGAATAAGAACACTAAACGCCATGATGAGATAAACATTGAGATTCTCTGCGGTTATGACATTCGTCTTCCCGGGATATCTTCAATCACTTAGAAGAATTAAGTTCATCAAGTTTACTCGCGTTTAGATGCTTGTCTCCTTCCCCCTTGCTGGTTTTGACACTTCAGAATCAGCAACATATTATTAGCCCAAATACTTGAAATCTGTTGAGAAGAACATCATTAGCTCAGATATATCTGTGAGAATCAACTTGCTGAAGAGTGTGAGCAAGTATAATTAGGGATTAAATATGGCATTTCACTCTCCCCCAATTAGTGCTCTCCCCTAAACCGACAATCTTTATGATGAATGCTCAGATTAAGAAGAAGTCTTTAGATAATCAAATGCAACTCGTCTTTAGTCTTCTAACATGTAGCAGAAAATGTAGGACAGACTGTAGACTCGTCCTTCTTCAAGATTGTCCAATTGGGGAATAGAAAGTTAACATCTTCTTCTCACCAAATGCATTCCCGTTAACATATATGTAGCAAATCCCCTTAAATCAAATCCCTCCCAATCAAACAAGAACAGAAAGATGTTCATCAAGGAAATCAACCCAGCAACTGGAAGCACTTTGTCATTAAACTTATTAGCCCGTGTGAAGATGTCAACCAAAGGCTCTTAGAAGATAACTCTATGTAACGATTACCCTATAAGAAGAAGCTCGGTTCTTACATGAGTTTGGAGCCGTTTGACCATTTATTCTCAGATATAGATCAACCATGCAGAATTATCACACTTCTTCTCCCCCTCAAGAATTGCAGACGAAGTTGCCATTCTTGACTAAATAAGTGAAATCATTCAAATGTATTCAATTCACACTTCTCCCCCGCAAAATTAGCACATGATGTCACCATCGTCATTATATTTGAGCAAGTGGAATAAGAAAACAATCAATGGTAGCCCGGTTCACTTGATAATTGAAAGCGCATGGAAAAAAGCATGAAGCATGTTGATGAGAATGGTCATTAATAAGAAGATTTCTCTTCTTCAGAAGATAAAGCGCACTGAAATGTACACTTTTCTTTTCTTTTAAAGAACGAGGCATGAACTGAAGTGTTCATACATCATAATCTCTCTCTTTTCAGCTCTCTTGGCAAAACGTGTAATTAATCCCATTATCATTTTGTAGGCTCTTTGTCGTGACAACTGATGGATAAAAACCCAATATGATGAATTTGACCTTGAAGTAAACTACCCCGAACTCGTGACTTAAACTTGCACATATGTAACAAAGAGCGGTGCCGATTTCCATTAGCATCACTAAGTACTCTCTATGTACTCTATACTCTTCAACCAACCAACCATCAAGTATAAGACGTACATTACCTCTTGAAAATCCACAATTGAATGTGACACTGAGCACTACAACGTAACTCCTTAAAGTGATAGTTATTTTGTAGTGGTATGAGCCCAATTCCCCCAAGTGGTAAAAGAAAAGGTAAAAGACACCCAACAATAACTAGATTTCCAAGTCTTCGTTTTTGATAATAAGCTTGAACAAGGATCTTGAAGAATCTTCATCCATCCATCCCCGATACCTTCAGATACTAAGTACACTCGCCCGTGATATTTCACTTCAACCTCAAATAAATAATAGTGAATTAACCCTGTTGTCACATCTTCTGGTTAAAAGCTCGAATCTAGCCTCCATTTACGTTTTAAGTGAACTATGATAATGGTTTCATCCTGACCATGGTTAAAAGCACATAACCCCGTAAAACCATGTATAAACCAAACTGCCATGACGATATCCAAACATACATCCAATTCATGAAGTACACCCTTTTATCCCTTCTTCGAAGTAGAAACCATAGCACCAGCATCAGATAAGATCCCGAAATACACTTTCCTTTCTCCAAGATGGTTCCATCATTACGGGATTTTACAACTCTATGGTTTAAACCGAGAAATAGTTTCTTTCGCGGGATTTTACAAAGCCAAGAATAAACCGTAAGATAGATCCGGAAATGCACTTTACAATTACCAGGATGTTTCCACTGTCACGGGATTTTACAAGTCTATGATTTAAACCGAGAAATAGATTCTTTCGCGGGATTTTACAAAATCAAGACAAAACCGTAAACAATGTTAGCTTGAATGTGTAATGACAACTTTGGTTTCAGTGAATATATGTTTTAAGGGAAACATGTAGCGGTTCATCAACGATTCTTTCACCAACATCAACAACCATTAAACACTTTGGTAGACACACCATTCACGAATTCTGTCGGCTATTATGGTGACCATATGGTGAAGTAAACTCGATATGCCAGACTTGATCATGAAGTAAAATTCCCCAGATTTGTTACTTAAACTTGTACTAATCCTTGTGAAGAAGAAACGGTGTATCCAATGTACAAAACCTCTTGACATATCCTCAACTGCGTGAGACACCGAAGTGATAGCTACGCTGTGGGTTAAGCGAGAAAGAATCACAACCGTAACTAAATAGCCAAGTCTTTATCACACTCAATAAACGCCCAGACAAGTCATCTTCGCGGAAGGGTAGAAAGAAAGAAGAAGAAAATAAGTAAACGTGCCCGGAAAACGTCACTTCAAATTCAAATAAGAAATACCGAACAAACAACCCCGTAGTCAACTTTGTTCAACCATCAATTCAAGCTGTGACAAAATATTATCTGTGAAAATGGATACACCAAAGTGCCAAACCTCATAACCCATCGAATCTCATTATCACACCTAATCCAATCACATTTTCACCATTCATAACCAAACAACTCTTTTGAGAATCCCATCTGATCCAATCATGTGTACGGTCCAAATTTGATTACTTGACTAATCGAGGCCCGATCCAATGACTAATATCAAACCTCACCATATGGAACATATAAAGTCCCACTTGGTCCATTTCACAAAACGTACACCGAACTCATTGTGTTTTAATCCGCACATAACCAAAGCAAATCCTCAAATATCAAAACAAGTCCCATATCCAGTATTAACTCTTTTCATGCCACTCAAAAAAAATTAATACTTAAGTGTCCACATAATAGTGAATGATAATTTTTTCGGGTAACATCAGAATTATCATAGTTACATTATCATGATCTATTTCATAATGTCAACATCCCAGAAACAATATCACCGCAGCCCATATAATCAATTTGAACAAACAATCGGCCCATAGTCATACTTATAACCAAAGCCCATCTTCAAATAATCAGACCTAGTCCAATTCACATCCTAATTAAGTGGGTATAAAAACGCACACTTCTCACACAAACCCTAAATAATCTCACTTGTGCAGACAAAGCAAAACATCACCAAACCCTAAATACATTCTCATAATATCCGCCCCCCATCTCCTAAAAATCCTCCTCTCACTCAAGATAATCACAATCTGATACAACCGAAGCATAACCAAGCATCGAATCCCAGTTAACTCATGCGCATAACATCATGATATTAAAAAAAACTTCGCCACAGGGATGGCTTGAGGTTTGGAGATGCCTTCAAGATCTTGAAACGGTCTCAGGTAGGTACATAGATGTGATAAATTGCTTAGCTTTTGGTCTTTTAAACGAACTGAAGAGAAAGGATAACATACTTGTTATTTCTTTTAATCTTAATGTTTCGAATAGAACAAAGAAGTTAACCTTCTCAAAATATCAGTGATGATGAGGACATGTGTATCTTTCGTGTGCAAGACCCTAAAGGAGTCTTGATATTACTTTTAAACCCACGAAGGTAGACAAGATCTGAGATCTTACATTCAATTTACTTTTGTTATTCTTTTATTCGTTTTGACTTAAAGATCTGTGATGGATTATGTCTTGGGTTTGGACCATTGAAAATTAGATGATTTTGTTTGGAGTTGGTTTAGATATGGATAAATCGGACTGATGATGATTTAGAACTGAGGTCGAGTTGAAGTTTTGGTATAAGGTATTGTGCTCTTGTTCATTGGTGTTGGTCTTGTGGTTAAACTCTTCTTCATCTCTATCTGTCAAGTCTAGTCGTGAGTCTAGTACATCTTTGTAATATCAGTCATGAGTCTTTGAGTAAAGTGACAACTCGCTTGACCATTCAATAATGGCAAGTCGCTAAATTGGTTTGACACAAGTCGCTACTTGTTTTTCCATTCACAACTCGCTACTTATAAACATAAGTCGCTACTTCATTTTTGAGTGAGTCAAGTCGCTATTATTTTCAAAGCACACAAGTCGCTAACTTGTTCAATAACAAGTCGCTAAGTCACCATAATCACACAACTCGCTACCAAAGTCGCTAAAAATGAGGTACAATGTATCTGGACACATGGGCAAGTCGCTATGAAGAATGACCACTATTTTCCGACCATCTTCAAACAATACCCAGAAAAAGCATAAAGAGTATCCATATTACCCATTTAGACCCAGTTTGACTGTTAAAAAAACTAACCAGATGACCCACGAATATAATACTGATATAACTTAATACAAAAAATAGACTCAAAAAGACAGTTTGGACAAAAGACACAAAACAGTTATAACTTTTATGATAAATCAGATGACCATTTTGACCAAGACAAGATACAAAAAGAAACTTGTTTAAGGACTGATGTCACTAAAAGTATGAAAAACAAAACTATCCGACACACAATAAATGATATAACATCAGTTTAAACAAGCTTCGAGCACAATAAATCATCAAAACACAACAACCTTGGCTCTGGTACCATTTGTAGGATCGAAATATTATTGTGTTTGATGATTCGGGTGGTCTTGGATGATCAAAATACATGTTTGCCATTAGAGAGAGAAAGTAGAGAGTTGGGAGATTTCTTGGTAGAGACTTGCTTTGAAACAAATGGAATGTTAGATTGAAAAGCTCCACCCCTTCCATAGATGGAAGGGGTATTTATAGTTACAGACATAATGACCTCCTATCGGCCTGTGGATCAGGTATACAGTGGGTAAAGACCCGTCCTTCCTCCACGGTATAACACTAAACTAAACTACGCTACAAACTAACTAATTAACTAACAAATAACGTAAATAACTACAAGTCTACGAGCTAACATATGCTGGACTATAATTGGGGTGACCGACACTTTAATATGGAATTTCCAATTCCTAACATAGAAAATAAACAATGTAATGCAAGAATAAGAGTAAAGCGATAAGTAAAAGCATAGACAAACCAACACGAGGATTTATAGTGGTTCGGCTACAAGGACACCTTCCTTGCCCTACTCCACTCCCCGAGTCACCTACTCGAGAGTTCGTAAACACTACACCAATCTATTTATGGAGGAGAAGCCTTCACAACGTCGCTTACACCTTTTTCCGGTACAAAGCTAAATACCGAGTTCTTTCACACCAAGGCGAACCACACCTATCACAACGTCGCCTACCCTTTATACGGTGCTAGGCTAACCACCGAGTTCTTTCACTCCAAGGTGAACCACACCTACACAACGTCGCCTACCCTTTATTAGGTACTAGGCTAAGCACCTAGTTCCATTACTATGGAGGAACTACTACCCATCACAACACAACACCTAATCTCAAGGAGATCCACTCCTTGTTACAACACCATCAAGGATATCACCATCCTTGGATCTAAACAAATACTATATGTATAATGATGCACCTCATCGATTATACGACCTAGGCATTCTTCACTAATGCCATTTACACGATCCTTCAACACCTTTCACTAATGCCTTCAACACGGATCTTCGGCACTCTTCACTAATGCCTTTGACACATCTATGACAACCGTTATGTTTTGTGGCCCAACATAACAAACCTTGTGTTTTATGGCACAAACACATAAACCATCTAGTCTAGTCATAGATACAAGAATATGATACTAGACAATATCCAAGACAATGAGTCTAATGGATATGAGATCCTAGACTAAACATCAAGAACCCAAAGCATGATGTAGTTAGTCTTCTATGAATGAAGATGACAAGTTTCCCAAGCTTGTTATAGAAGATCTTCATGTGCTTGTATCTTGTGATGGGTGATCACTTCAGTAGGTAAGGAAGCAAGATCTCTAAGCTTGCTTTGGAGGATCACTTCGGGAGTATGCTTACAGCAAATGAAAGTTAGAAGCATTATGATCATATGAGATGAGGGTGGTTTACATGTTTCCTAATGATCTAACTATCCTATATATGGTGGAGAGAAACTATGTGTGAAGATGTATATTACAATGAAGAAGTGGCTCTCTATTTATAGAAGAAAACTAGCCACTGTTCCCCGGATCCCACGGATCCCTCCCTTGAGGGATCCGTCCAGTGTATTACTGGGGATCCGTGAGACGCTCCCTTTTACCCATGGGTTTTGGGTCATGGGTCATGGGTTATGGGTTGGTCCATGGGTATTCTTTTTGATTCAATGTATCTAATGAGTACATTGTATCTAGTTTTGTGGGTATGGGTTAATACCATGGGTTATGGATATGATCCATGGGTTTTGAGTGCCTACCAAGGGTACAATGTATCTAGACATTGGGTATGGGTCATGGACAAGGGTTATGGATATGATCCATGGGTTTTGAGTGCCCACCAAGGGTACAATGTATCTAGACATTGGGTATGGGTCATGGACTTTGGGTTTTACCCAACTACATTCAATGTATTTGGTCAATGGGTCAAATACTTAACATTTGGTCAATGGGTCAAATACTTAAGTTTCTCCCCATTTATATTACCCATTATAATACATACTAGTTATGTATATATTTACCCAATATGTAAACACTAGTTGTTATACATAAATTATTTAACTAAACATGTTTTAATAGTTTGTTGGGGGTTTGATCATAACGCAACATAACAGACATGTACGAACCTGTGTTGTAGCATACAAGGACTTGAGTCGTCGAGGGGTGTTGAGAGTATGTTGAGACAAAATATAATTACAAGTAACTTATACATTTTATGTTATGTATTACAAGTTACATGTTTGTCATCAACAAAACAAATGAGAATGTATAGATTAAATATCGTAATATTTGCACTAACAAAGTTAATACCCCATAAACAGAAATGACCAATGCTCTCCTTGGTAGTTAAGACTGACCTTAGGATGTATCCTACACCCCTACCTAAAACCATAGATAACCATGAGGTTCATCAACTATTAAATCCCTAACCTTACCCAACTTAGACAACTAAACCCTACTCGTAGCTATGGGTAAACGTTATATCCTACTACACATCCTTACTACAATATAACTTTCAAATTGAAGGATTTCCCTTTAAAATCCAACACTAATACTTTCCAAATTCCTCATTAAAATGAGATGAAATGCCGAAACCCTAAAAGTTTCGCAAAACCTTCTTATACAACCCATGACTAAGAACCGGTTTTACAATCTTTTGAAAATGTGTCATTTTTACACATTATCGATTTTGAAATCTGGTCTTAGTCAAACCTGTATAAACATTTAGTCGAAAGAGAAATTCGAAAACAAATGTTTCTTCATCCCTTAAGAATCAACCCATATACTTTAGAATCATGAAACGCCAGAAATGGGTACGTTTTGATAAGACCTTGAGAAGTTAGAGGTGCCCACACTAACAAAATAGTGAAACCTCATAACATCAAAACTTGGAACCTTCACCCAATGAACCTACCCCAGAAAATCATGGCACCTCAGATAGAGGATGTGCTGCTGGCATAACACCTAGGTACCCATACCCAAAGGGGAAACCCTAAGAACAACCTAGGGAAAATTCAAAACTTGTTCCAAATACCATCACCTCGTTCCCGACAATCTATCGGGTAACTTAAATTGAGATCCGGGACGGATCTCCCGTAAGGTGGGTAGACTATAACAACCCGTAAAATTTTGGATTATTATAATAATATTTATCACGTCAGAAAATTTAAATCGGTAATTTTCTGACAGATGTCGATATCAAAAAAATCTAAAAACGAGAGGTCATCTCGTTTTTTTAGAAATAAGACACCGCACATACGATACTTGCCAACTAAGTATATGTGAAATTTATTATTTGCCCAAGTTAAAGTCTAAGCATACATAAGCTAAATCCATTGTTTCGAGAAGTTATTCCGCATACTGCAGCGCAGTAGCATACAAGATTAAAAATAAATAAGGAGATAAGTGAAATATACATATTTTATCATTCAAGGATAATTTACGGAAGAAAAAGAGAGGTTATCTCGTAAATTTAGAAAGTTACGGCACCGCACGCATACCGACACGAATTAAACAACGGCAAAACTGTAATAATCAAATCTCTAACTAATATTGATGCCATATTATTACCCTTACAAAAACGTTTCAGAAATTGTAATTTTTATATTTTCCGGGTACCGGGAAGGTACGTTTACTCGAAGATTCGACAAAACATGGGGTACCGATTATACTGTTTTGTTTAATAAAACAAAAGAAATAAACTTGTATCCCTCCCTCTCTCTCCCACATTTCAATTCTATCTGTTCCTCTCTCTCTCTTGTCGACACCAACAGGAAGACAAACACCAAAATGGGTGATTCTTCCTCTTTTCTTAAGTCAATCCCATCTCCACATCTATTACCATCCTCAAATAAAAACCTGCAATCCTAGACATCACTTGGAGCTTTTATGGCGTGACTATGGAAGAAAGACAAGAGCCAGAAAAGGGTATTGCCCTAGGCACGAGGTCAAGGAAGCTAGGAGACCTCCCTTCCCTCTTCCATCTGTACAAGAGTCAAAATTGTTACAGTTTCATCATCAATTTATCAAAAATTCAAAATTAGGGTTTCCCATGAATCAAAGGGGTTTTTCCAATTGAGTGGGGGATTTTGTTAATTGAAGCATAAGGAAGATACTACAAGTATTTAATCGTACCAATTCGCTTCGAGTCCTCTCCAATTTGAGCTCATGGGTTTCGGTGTTAATAGCCACTCAACCACTAATTGGGTTCATAGTAAGAACACATTCCTTATTATTGTTTTGTTATCTAATGAGTTGTAATTACATTAAATTGTAATTCGAATCTATATTATTTGTTTGTGTCGATTGAAACTAATTATTGGATGTTAGAATGATATTACAATATTGGTAATAAAATGGGTAAGTTAAAAATAATGTTATTTTTGTTGTTGTTGTGTGGCTGTCGAGAACCAAGAAGAAGAAAAACATTTTTCTAAGTTTAACCCAAATTGTTGACTTAATTTCGTTCAACAAGATCATATAGCGACTTTTTGGATAAAGCTCTTGTTTTCAGGTTAACATGAAACTCTTATCAGTCTAAATTGCTCCTTTACGACTCGTATAGAAAAGCCTCTCAGCCTGCTTGTTACGGATAGATGCTTGTGTAATAATTCTCTTGCTCAACTAGGTGTAGCGTGAGAAACTAAACTCGATCTAATCTCCCATCCTTTGGCTCATGACGGAAAATACTAAATTTCCATTCGTAGCATATTGCTTATCTCGACTCCTCCTATTATTCGGTAATAGTACCCACGAGGGTATTGAGCCGAGTGGTCAAGTCGGGGTGTACCTGATTGTCATAATTGCTAGTCAAGATGCTTGTAAATGATCATGTCATTTTGGTGTACGAGTAAACCCATGAGCGCTTGTTTCCTTTTCTGCTTGCTGTAAATTAAGAGAGAACACCTCAAGGGTGTTTCTACCCGACTTAACATTATACAACAACATGGTCGTAAAATACTCACAAACATCCGTTATGTATGTGTCCAGTTTTCCCCCGTCTAAAGTGGTGTTTTGATTGTCCTCTTCGTGTAAACAACATCACAGCACCACCCTTTACCAAACTACTTTGTGTTAATTTGTTAGACAGATTGGGCTTTGAGCCCATGACTTAAAGAGTGTATTTATTTCTTTAGTGCCAGGCCAGCCCAAACCAAATTAATAAAAGAGGGTGGTCTGTTCAGGATGGGCCGAAGCCCAGTTTCTGTGAAGGTCCGGTTTAGTTTACATTAATGGGCCACAGCCCGAGCACGACGTCCTACTCGCTCGCCTTTTCAAATATTTCTCGTCAATTAATGTTTTTACTTGCGTCGTCATCATAAGTTACATATATATTGAGTAATGGATTGTATAAACAAAGATTTGTAATCGTGTAAAAACAATTAAACCAAATGGGACTAAAATGACGAAAGTGTTTACATTAAGATTCTTCGGAAACTAATATTTCCTTTTCTTTTAGGCCCGATACTTTTATAAAGATAAAACAAGTTAAACTATACGTACAAAACTATTCTTCCATAATGGACTCATCAAGATGGTAAATTGTAAACCTCGGTTCAAATCTATACATATATAAGAGACTAGACATGACACATCACTAATGCTTACATGGCATTATAATGGTGACATGGAAATGCTTACATGGCATAAAATCCAGCTACACATATTTAAAAAAAATTGTAAGTCGCAAAGTTCGAACTCTGGTCTGTCAAACCAAAGACATGGGCCTTACCCACTGGAGCATGTCACCAGTTGTGATATGTGAGTCCATTCCCAGGTACACATTCAACATAATAACTCTACCATTTTCACTTACCTCTTTCTACCAAAGTAGAAATTCCGGGTTTGAAGTTAAACATATTCAATCCTTCAATGCAATCAAACAAATCCTCCCCCCATTTAACTCGGCATTTCAAATTTCAAATTCCCATCAATAACAAATTGTTTCAAAAAATTATGGAAGAGTTCTTCTCTCCCATTATCAAAACCTATTCATTTTTTTACCAGGTACGTTTGATTCTTAATAACAAATTGTCCACTGATCTTTTTTTTTTTTTTTTTTTTAGTTTTTCATATGTAAACTGATTTTGATTTATCCATCATTCTGCGTTGCAAGGTTTGATAATGGGCGTTGAGGGTTTTCTCGCCGCTGTTTATTGATTTGGTGTAAAATTATAACATCTATAAACCTTTATTGGATATGTTTTGTATGGTAAGTCCAACAAACAAGCATAAATCAGTTTATTTAATTATGTTTTCTTGATTGTAAAATTCGATTTTTGATGATAAGGTAGAATGAATTTTTTTTATTAAGAGCATGTAGTTTTTATGCCTGCCAAGTGTTTGATAATATTACCCGACTACTACTTTGATATGGTTTGCACTTGCCTCAACCAAAACACATGTTACGTCCTTATAATTTGTGTTCTCGGATGTTACATCCTTATAATTTGGTTTTTTCTATGAAGCAAGTAGTTTAGATCGGTGCTACTGCTGCTTTGATATTGGATGGGACCGATCCCAAGCTCATTTCAGTTGCAATCAATGGCAATCACCTTATGGTATGTATTTAAAACACCAAAATTTATTCCGATTTCACGTGTCAATACTAAAGTTCACATTTATTTCAGGAGGGTGATTTTCAGTTTGCTTCACGACATCTTATTCCTAAATCACCTCCAACTGGTAACTTCATATTGGAAACCGCCACTGAGATTTTACCACAAAGGAAGGCATTTTAGAGGTAAAGTTGCTATTATGATTTGCTTACTTATCTTTCTATGGATTTATATCGCTGATGATTATAACACTAATATCTTTATATCTTTATAACACTAATATCTTTATATCATGCTGACCTATGAGACACAGTTGACAAGACGCTAAAAAATGATATATTCAATGGTTTTGCAGTGGTTTGTGATGAACAATGCAACCATCATGGTGGGGTACGTGATAATGGGGTGTCTTATGCTTGAGGTATTTGAATTCAGTAGTGTCTTACTCGTGCTTTATGTACTCTTAATTACTGTTTTTATAATGGTATCGTTTTTGCAGATGTCCATGTGGCGTTGTAGTGATGAACTAAACTGTTCGAGACAGTAACTCCATAGATCATCGTCAAAGAGTTATGTCAAACATTACATCGGTAATTGATGTAAACTTTTCCTTTGATATCACTAATTTTAATATATAGAAATTTCAAGCATTATATAACCGTAGTTGTAAGTAACTATGTCGACTCTTTATAATCAATCAAATGGGTCACAAGTACAAGCCATTTTATGTTTAATTATAACGAGTCAAATGAGTCAAAACCATTGAATTTAGTGTAAGTTTTAGTGCATAAAAACCTCTAAATCCATTTTATTCAGGATGTTAGATTACTATACTGTCAAAATCTATATTATGTGTTTGATAGACTTATTAAAAGTTTTAAAATTGTTAGATTACTATACTGTCGAAATAACATATAAGCTGTCTCCTTTTACAACTTTGAATAAGAAGAAGAACCTTATATTTGTAAGTTGTCTCATGTTATTATGTTAACATCAATATTAAACTTAGGTTACCTTATCTATAAATAGTTGCATAAAGAAAAACATAAGAATGAAATATTGATGTAAATGACAACTTGAAATGTTACGAATAGAAAGGTTCACTTCAGCAACCAAACACCAATGGGATTCATGTTGCGGGAAAAAAATTATTCTAAACAGCCAAACACCCTCATTTCAGCAACCAAACACCCATGGGACATACCCCATCGAACATGGGTGTCCAATAGGTACATGCCTATTAATGGTCAATTTTTTTTTAACTAAAGCTCATATAGTTTTTGAACAAGGGTGTCAAATGACCCATTATATCACCCTTTTTTTTCAACTAAAGCACATTACAATATATGAATTGTTCTTGCATATTGATCCGGATGTGTCACGCTTATAATGTTGCCATTGTTTCAGTCAATATACACAAAATTGTGGGAACATCAACTACCCAGCTAATTCAGGCCAGTAAAAGAAGATGCCATCGGGAATGTGGAGCAACTATTTTGGGTGTGTCTATGGCTGATCAACGTTTACAATTGCAACAAAAGAGCATGCCAAATGATATTAACCAAGGTTTGTGGACTCGTGTCTGCATCTTCTAATTGGTTTAAATTATATGTCAGTTGCTTTTACATTGTATTCAGGAGTCTTTCACTTTCGTAACAGGTCTGGGTAGCACGCAACAGCAAGGAGATCACAGTTTCAGTCAAAGTGTTGAACCTGTAAACTGTATTAGTGAAGGTAGTTTTCAAATACAATTATATTTGTGATTACTATTATATAGGTTCATATGATTGTAAAGAGTTGTAGCTAACATCATATTAAGTTATTTAAATTCGGATAACTTCTAACAATTTTTTTAGAAGCAACAGTCAAGATAAAACCAGTGGCACTTGCCGTGATGGCTTTCCGAGCAGAGGTAAAGCTAGATACAACCATATTTGCGCTAACCGACATATAAGATAATATGCATACACGCATATGTTTGATATATGTGATATTACCTGTTATTTCATATCATTTATTTATATTTGGTTTTCTAAATAGATGTTGCTACTGAACAAAGTAGCCGTGGCTATAATTTACAGACGAAAGTTACTTCTTCACGCTCTTCACCTTTAGGTTAAATTGAATTTGTTACCGTTAGTGGTTGAATTTAGATTTTATATTATGTTTATTCGTTCTTATTTTTCCTTTTTCTTTATCCATGCTTCAAGAACCACCATCGGGTTACATTTACCTTGGAAGATGTGAACACGTCTGTGAACATTGAAGCGTGCTTTTTGGTATGAAGAAGAACGTATAAATAGCGGTTCTACATATGCCCGCCCAAGGTATCATCGTTGCTGTTTAGGTGGCAGAGTTGTCTTACGTACATTCAAACAGTATCCACAATATGAAAAACATTCGTGCATATAACCAGATGTTCGGTATGACAGGTGTTGATGCTGAAGAGTCCATTAATAATGGGATAGGGTCGTACGTGTTCAAAGTTTCAGGACATATTTATCATTGGAAAGGTGTGTTTCTTCCGCCTGAAGGAGAGCCGCCTAGGTTTTTTCAACTGTATATATATAGTTGCTCAAAGTTAACCCCCAAAACTATCAGGTAACCATGCAAACCTTTGTCTACTATCCCTATAAAAATGAACCACTAATTGCAAAATTTATAATACAATGTTTCAGGTTCACTATTGAATCAACTATATTGAAAATCAACACATTGAAGCCATGGTATTATTAATGATGTTCAACTTGCGGGAGAAAGGTCAATGACGAATTTCCAGTACCAAAATGCAAGAACCATGAGCCCCAAGAAATTCATGAGTACAGGTAACGTTACCATGACTAAAATCGCATACCACTTTATAACTTACTATCTAACAATTATCTATAACTTATTCATTAACAACCATACTTTGCTGCAATAACTGCAATTATTGTTTTAAAACGTTTATCCAGGTTGACAGCAACACCATCTCCTTGACATGTTTTAGTCCACAGGCAAATACAAGAACAACATACTCCAGTGAGGTACTATCCACAATTGAAAACAAGGACCCTTATCAACTTCCAGACTCACTGAAAGAACTCGAAGGAAGAAAGCATATCTTCAAGTTTCACTTTGACACAACAAAATAAGTAGAATACCTGACTTCATTTTGGATACAATCCTCGACCACACCCGCTGGCATTGCCAACACCAAATCCTGAACCAGTGCCCCCAACATACACTTCAGTCCTTCCACCAGTTACGCAGGCATCCGGGAGCAGCACATGCCAAATCAGCGACTATCAACGCCACCTGAACAAGATTTCATGTTTGTAGAAAAAGAAAGCGCAAAAGATGAAGTCCGCAAGAAATCTGTGCAACATGCTTTATTTGAAGTAAAGGCAAAAGTCAATGACAGTGAAAGCACAAAAAAGGCTAAATATGAAGATTAGGTTCCACCAACAACAGAACATCTTTTGTAAGCAATAAATTAAGAAGTGTGTTTTCTAAGTTATGCATGTATAAAAGTGACACCAAAACCATAACTTTTGGTAGGGATCTGTAAAATGTATGTAATATATGTATATACTTTAACCGTTTATTCTCTTGCACATATCATTCTACAATACATTAGGAATGAGTATTCTCTTCCCCCATTGTGTTATCTAAGTTATGCGTAGTCCACTAGTAAAAATTCTTAGTTAGCTCACATAAAGAAAATATCCATGTTTGACTGATGCATCAAATGGACTAAAAATTATGGGTCTTCTTGTAGAGCTTACCACCATTCTTTTGAAGCTTGTTGCTTAATTTTTTGGCCTAGCGTAGCGCACTTTTTGTTGTTGCTGCATTTTGTTTTTTGCTTACAACACTTAATGTTGAAGTCATGTAATTTGTTATTATCATGTTTTTTTTTTAATTTTTGGGTCCAGTGTACTGCACTTTTTTGTTGTTGCTGCACTTTGTTTTTTGCTTACAACACTTAATTCTAAGTCAAGTAATGTGCTATTGTCATGTTTTTGTATGCTTGTGATAATTGTGATGTATATACTTTGTAATATTTGTCAACTATCTTACCTTGCAATATTTGTTTTCTTTCCCTTTGTCAACTTATCTTAGTCTTTTAGGGTCAACATATGTGTGCTTTCTAATTCTTTTGGTTTTGTCTTAACAAGTGGGTGTTAGTGAAGCTTTCTTTTTCTTCGTGGTGGTTTATCACATAAGTAACTTAATGTAAAACCATGCTACTTATTGAAGCTTTATAACCAAAATCAACAACAAACGTGGTATACAAAGAAGCTTCATCTCGTATTTGTGTTTACCTACCACTTTGTAACTATTGTTGTATCATTTTTCAATAAACTTTTATTTCTTTCGTTCTTAATGCATTCAATAAATAATTCGGTATGTTTATAACCTATTTTCAATATATATATTTTTTCAACTATATGTGGTTGTGTCAAGAGTCAAGAGCAAAAAACTCCACCAAAAACTTCGTTTACAAAGAAGTCTTATTTCTTATTTGAATTCGCATTAGCCTTTGTATAAAACTAACTTCTTCATTATTAATTTTTAATTTTTGTGTTTAAGATATTTTGCGTTATTCATTATTTATTACAATAAAAACTTAGTTACTTATATTTTGTATGTTTGAAGGTTCTTTGTCTTGAAAAAGACGGCGAATACACAAAGTATACAACAAACTTCATGTACAAAGATGTTTTATTTCGTCTAAAAATAAGCACCATGTAATTTACATCTTCTCATACTTTTCATTCTTCTTTTTACACATAAATATATAATACATGAACACTGCCTTTTTTATTCCAATTTTGGTGTCTAAGATATTTGTCGTCATTTAATATTTATTTACGTCCAGTTAAACTTCGTCAAGTAATCTTAAGAAGCTAGCCCGCCCATCCGGGCGGGCTATGAAGCTAGTATATTATAAACATATTATTTTACTTTAAAGGCGCTAATGAAAATGTTATATATACTTGTAGATATATAAATATACATACACTTTACTCATAACGATAAGACATAAGTGTTATTGTGTTGGGAATAAAGATAACAGTTACCACTGATATGCTTGTGGTTAACACTGCTAAAGATTACACTAGCAGTGGAAACTCATTACCACTGCCAGTACATTATTACCACTGCTATTAGGATAATTGTTATGTAGTCGTATATTGATAAGTATAGAAAAGATCTTGTGTATATTCTATATTGTTAGGATTATACTTATCTTGTAAATGACTCCTTGTGCTTTAAAAGGAGATCCTAGGTCATTGTTTAGAGTACATATTATTCATATTAGCTTCAAGGTGTAACCCTAGTGATAAGCAAGATCACTCGTATTATTTCTTAATAATATTGGAGCTTTGTGTTTATTGTTCTTTCTTACATTACATCATATAATCTGTCTTCTAAGTATTACTAAGTATATTCCGCGTGCTTATTAATATAACTCAAAATATCACTAACACAAGGTGTGTGTTTAGATCCATCAAGTGGTATCAGAGCGAAGGTTCTGATATTTTGATTTAGAAGATCCAAGGAATAAGCTTAACCTACTCACTCAATTCAATGGAGATGGAAAACCAGTCCAACTCTTCTACTCCAAGACTTCCTAAGCTCAAACTTAATGAGTTTGAGATGTGGAGGATAATGATTGAGCAATACTTTCTCATTCAAGACTATGCTCTATGGGAGATCATCTTAACTGGTGATTCTTTCAAGCCTATGTCGAAGACTCAGAAGGTTTGTGACACAGATGTTGTGACAGTTTCTGTGCCTGAGACTAATACTGAAAAAGCACTGAAGTAGAATGATCTAAAGGCTAGAAGTTTGTTGCTGATGACTCTCCCTAGAGACCAGATCATAGCATTTAGCAAGTTCAAGACAGTAAAAGAACTTTTTGAAGAGATTTGCTCAGTGTTTGGTGGTAATGATGCTACAAAGAAGACACAAAAGACATTGTTGAAGCAAAGTTATGAAAACTTCTCTGCTTCAAGCAATGACTCACTTGATAGCATCTTCACTAAACTTCAGAAGATTGTTACACAACTGACTATGCTTGGCATTGAGGTAGAAAATGAAGACCTCAATTTGAAGTTTCTAAGAAGTTTGCCTTCTGAGTTTCATACTAATGTTACAGTCTGGGAAAATAAATCAGATATTGAAACTATGAAGCTCAATGATCTTTACAACAACTTCAAACTCATTGAAGAAAGATTGAAGAAGGCTGGGAAACTTGGTACAAGCTCAAGCAGCTTGGCTTTGATGTCAACCTCTGTTGACTGTGATGATTCTGGAGATGACTGTGATGATGAAATTGCCACTGCTGGTTCTACAGTTTCCACTGTTAATGTTAGCATTACCACTGCAGGTTCAAAGAAGAAGATTGCTGGTATTGGAGATCCTACCTTTTATGCTTTTATCTCCACTCAAGTTAATGGCTCTATATTAACTCATGAAGACATAGAGAAAATTAATGAAGATGACTTGGAGGAGATGGATATTAAATGGCAAATAGCTCTTCTTAGCATGAGGGCTAGGAAATTCTACAAGAAGACTGGCAAACCAATTCACATCAATGGTGGTGAAACTGCAGGGGTTGAAAAGGAAGAGAAAAACTGCAAAGATAGTGATATCATCTCCATCCTCACCTGATGATGGTGATTCAGCTGATTTTAATAAAAATTTGGGAAATTCTCCCAAACAGGGGAGGAAAACAGATGCTGAAACTCAGGGGAGGAGAATTGATTTTGAAGATGAAGGTGTTTCTAGTAAAGGTGCAGAGGAAGCTGATACTCAAGAAGAGCAACTAGAGCAAGATATTTTTAGTACTGCAACTGCTGATTTTACCACTGATCCAATTTCCACTGCATAGATGATGTCGCCACTGCAAGTGAAGAAATTGATAAACAGAAGAAAGAAAAAGGTAAAGCTGTTATGCAAAGCAAAGAGCAAACAAGAAGAAAGGTTTCAAAGAAAGAACAAGTTCAGATTGCTCATGATGCTGAAGTTGCAAGAAAGATTTATGAAGTTGAAGTTGCTGAAAATAAAAAGCTTGAAGAATTGGAGATTGCAAGCTTTATGAAGGCTAAAAGGCTGGATAGAATGGAAGAACCACTTTCCACTGTTCCACCTACAAGATTCAGAGAGAAGACTCCAGAGTTTAGCTATGTACCTACTGAAGAAGAAATTGATTTCTTGATTGCAAATGATCCAGTAATCAAGAAGAAAGCAATTGACCTAGTGGCTGATAAGTCTTTAACTGAAGATCAAAGAACAACACAGTTAAAGGACTTTATACGGATGAAGAATAATCAAGCACTTCAAGATGTTATTATTTCAGTCAAGAAGGGACAAAAGAAACCAAGACAACCAACAAAGGCACAGGTGATTTCAATGATGAAAGATTATTGTTGCAAGGTTGATGGCTGGAAAAGACATCAATTCAAAGGAATGCCTGATGATAAAGTTGAAAGTATCTACTACAGAGTTCAAAGACAAGATAAAGATTTTATTCCAATGGACTCTAAAAAAGAAGCAAGAAGGTATCCTAATTTGAAGAGAAAGGCCAAAGATAGTGAATATCATACATTTAAGAAGAAAAAGTTTGCTGAAGAACAAGAAGTTCCAACTGAGAAATTCACTGAAGAACAACTGACTGAAATGATTGTGATAGAAGAAGAAGACTTTTATCCTGAACCACTGCAAGTCAGACATCCTATCATTGACTGGGAAGTGTTTACTGCTAGCAACTTTGCTCCAACATGGATATTACAAGGCTAGGTGGTGAAACTTCATCATTCATTCAATTTGAAGATCTCATCAAAGCTTGTGACAGAGATGATCTTGACACATTATGGAAATTAGTTCAAGAAAGGTTTGATGCTGAAGATCTCAAAGATATGAAAGAGATGCAGTTATGGGTTAATCTTAAAAGGCTCTATGAACCAGATACTAATGATGATTTCTGGAAATTCTCATGTTCATGTCCTGGTACTAAATGGTTCTTTATGATTCATGTGAAGTTCATCATGTTTCTACAGCAAATGGAGTAGATGCATTCATGCTTGCTTAGAAATAATATCCACTCAGAGCTGAAACTCTCACTGTGATGCTGTGTTCTACTATAAGAGTTCATGAAGATAGTGAGAAGGTCAGAGCATTGTTACTCAGGCTTCAAGATCAATGTTCAAGAGCTATTCAAGCATTGAGAAGAAGATGAAGTGTTTGAAAGAATTCCCCAAATCCTTACAGAAGATGCAGATTGAAGAAAGTTATTGATTTGCCAAGAAATCATAAGTTTAGGGGAGGATTGTTGGGAATAAAGATAACAGTTACCACTGATATGCTTGTGGTTAACACTGCTAAAGATTACACTAGCAGTGGAAACTCATTACCACTGCCAGTACATTATTACCACTGCTATTAGGATAATTGTTATGTAGTCATATATTGATAAGTATAAAAAAGATCTTGTGTATATTCTATATTGTTAGGATTATACTTATCTTGTAAAGGACTCCTTGTGCTATAAAAGGAGATCCTAGGTAATTGTTTAGAGTACCTATTATTCATATTAGCTTCAAGGTGTAACCCTAGTGATAAGCAAGATCACTCGTATTATTTCTTAATAATACTGGAGCTTTGTGTTTATTGTTCTTACTTACATTACATCATATAATCTGTCTTCTAAGTATTACTAAGTATATTCCGCGTGCTTATTAATATAACTCAAAATATCACTAACACAAGGTGTGTGTTTAGATCCATCATATTGTTTCTAAAATAATCACGACTCAATATTTTTATAAACCTTAATATATCCTTCTTTTATGAAGACCATCGAAGAACACATATATACATGTAAAATCATAAGTAAATATTTACTTTACTTCTAACATTATTTAAGCCAAATTTTCTACAACTATATTATATATTTTTAATAACAATTGGAATGATTATGTCGACACTTACTTCATTTTTTTCAAAGTACAAGCTTGATCATTTTTGCTTAACCATTCTTTTAAAGGAAATACATTTATATTAATGACCCGTGAAATGTATTTTGAAATTTACTAATGTATACAAGTTATATTGTACTTAAATCTTTTAGTAGCGACATAAATATAGATATATATAAATATACTCTCTACATTCATGATAACCAATTAATCCGATAATGTCATAACAAATGTACATACTTTTCATCAGGTTATCAACAAACCGAAGTCTTGTTCATTTCTGATATCTCTTCTGCGTGTACCCTTTCAAGTATTATCATTGGTCATCATTAAACCAAAGTCGTAATTCCTTCTTCGAGATTCCTTCCATGTCATCCTTCCTAAGCCGAGATCTATCCAAATCTTTGTAAATTGTTCTAAGATAAATGATGCCACATCAACAACAACAAAACAAACATTTAAAGAGTTATAAAGTAGTTAAACTTTATCGAGTCTTAAACATAAAGACTAAATTGCCGTATTAATTAGGTTGCGTGTCAAAGCCGTGCACTATCACTCCTTGATTTAATTCCCTTTAGACTTCTAATGGCCAAGGTGAGTTTCATAGCCCATACTTTAAATTGTTTTATACTTGTTTTGGGGGAAGATACATGCTCATTTTACTTAAATGTTTTTTATTATTGAAATTATGCATTTCCATGCATATTATGCCTTTTGATTGATGTGTTTTAAGTTACATCATACATAGATGTATTATGGACCATACCAAAATGTTTGACTTAGAATATTACGCAGCTTAGCCTAAGTCCTTATATCCCAAATTGCCCTCTTCTTGAACCGTCAATTCCTGCTGGGAAGCGCGAATGTTATAAATAGATCTATTGGGGGTGACTCCCCTGTTCGGTTGGCCCCGCATGGGTCAAGGCGAAACATATAGCATGTCGGAACCGAGTGTATTGGGATAAACACTCGCCATGGGCTCCTTACTGTATTTGTATGACTACATTTGCATACAGAAACTGTCGTAGCTTCGGTTGCATGAACTTAGTGCTGGCGTAATAGATTTATAATATATGGCATTATATTCATTGTAATGTGCATATACCCTGCTTATGGTCCACTAAGGAAATTCTTTTATGAAATGAAATCATAAATTTTATGACATTATGCAAGACGTAATGATCATCAAAAACCGAATGATAAATGGTATACTGAAGTGCCTTTTAAAAAAAATCTATAAACTCACCAACCATGTGTTGACACTTTTTAGCATGTATTTTCAGGTTTTGAGGTGATAGTTTATCTTTGGAGGCGCAAGGCAAAGGCATGACATGGTCATAGACGACTCTGATTTATGTATTGAACCACCTTTTTATAATGGGTCATTTTTCCTCACAAATCAATAATGTAATTGTATTCAAGATTGAATAAAAGTTCTTTTATAAACATCAGTTGTTCTATGCTTATGTTGTGATATCGATTTAGTAGCACCCCAATACTTGTGTGTTTCCGCTGAGCCATTTTGGGGGTGTTACAGCACCCTTCACTAATGCCTTCGACACGGACAATAGACACCTTTCACTAATGCCTTCATCACAACACTTCTTGGAGGGAGGAAAGAACTATCAACAAGAGGACTTCAGCAGTCTTGATGATGACGAAGCTTGGCAACTCATGGACTTGAGTTTGCTCGACTTCAAGAGGTGGTGATCTCGCCTTTAAGAGGAACCTAGAGAATCACATACAAACACAAAACTACATAGAAAGATCCTTTGGATATGAGGTTAGAGAGTTTACAATACTATGAGAAAGTATGTGTAGAAGAGGCAAGTTACAATGAAGAAATGGCTCACATTTATAGGCAAAAACCTCTACTATTCCCCGGATCCCACGGATCCCTTACTTGAAGGATCCATCCAGTGTAATCACAGGGATCCGTGGAGGCTCCTCCCTATTTGGGTTATGGGTTATGGATCATGGGTCATGGACTTTGGGTCATGGGTACCCAAATAGATACAATGTATCTAGACATTGGATCATGGGTCATGATCCATGGATAATACCCAACATGACTTCATGCATGGTGTCATGCAATGGGTCATAGGTTATGGATCAAGCTCCATGGGTATGGGTCATGGACTTTGAGTTTTACCCAACTACATTCAATGTATCTAGTCAATGGGTCAAGTACTTAGATTTTTACCCATTACAATATATACTAAGTATATATAAGTACATATCCATATTATGTAAACACTAGTTGTCATACATATGCATTTCTATAAGTTGTAAACAATATTACTTGTTTAGTGTTTTATATGAAAATTTAAGTGTGTTAGTAAACTATTGGCTCAAACTAATTACGCATTTTATTTGTTTCGTTAGAATGATTTTACGTTTGTTATCGACAAAACACTAGAAGATTGTAAATAAATAAACAATTTTACGGATTATTTGTATTAACAAACTTCTTATTCAGTAATGCAACACAATGCTCCCACCGAATGTAACAACATTGTAAGTTTTTCATACCCAGTGAAAACAACTTGCTTGCTTTTTACTTTCCTACACCTTTGATGAACCATACATAATCATTACTAAGGTACTAAAAGGTGTATTCTACTATATGAATGATGGGTTATCCACCAATGTTATGAACTTGAAAAATTGGGTATGCAATTTCTTCCTTAACAGGCCTACCATCCCCATACTGGTATGTAGCTCCTTTAAAGGCTAAAGCAAAACAACTAGATAAATTATGCTAGTTTGCCTTTTACCAATTTTCGCGGTAATTTATTAAGCTCTAATTTAGTAACTCATATACATGTTTTCCAGTTAACCAAAAGTCATGTTTGTTACAAAAGGATTCATTCACCAAATGAAGGTAATGAAATCTTTATGAAAAATAAGATGTGCAATTCTTTGCTATGAGTTACATTAGAATTTAGATATTTCAAATGTTCCTATTATACCTTTCTCATTCATGAAAAGGAATAGGATTGAGTCTCATTCTTCTCCCATGGAAAAGAGACTTTGTTTGTCTTTTCGGTAGATTACTCTCGATCAAGCATTTGTTTGAAAGAAGAATGGATCAATTTACTAATAAAAGGCTAAACCACGTTTACGGTTAAATGTTGCATTAATACATTCAAAAGAATTACAAAATTCAATTTTAGTATTTTCAATAATTAACCTTTTCAAGAAAATTAAATACCCATGGTTCATAAACATATAACCATTTAATTTTCACTGAAAACTAGGATCCAAATTGACATAATTTCATCACATCAGTTGATCTACTAGTAATGAAATTATTCAAAATGGTACGAGTCGAATCTCAATTGCCAAGTTTCAAATTGCAACTCCTAGATTTATAGGATTTACATATTGCCAACAACAGTTGTAATGTAAGCATGTTTTATCCCCATCTTATGCCTTGAGTTGCCAGTTCTCACTACAAAACTCAGTTAAGTTATCCAACTTAAGAAACTGCAAAATCATCAATGCCCGTTCTCATGACACGTTGATATTTTACCCTTTGATTACGATCTAAATCACGTTCTCACGCAAATAAAAAGTAATCTCATGTGTTTTCGTTTCATTGGATGGCATATAACTTAAATTAAGGGTAATAAATTTGATTTTTGGTGTCAAATCAAATATTTTACAAAGATGTCATGCATTCATCTTCGTAGCATAAGGTTTTATTAAAACAATTATATCCTTGTTTTACTGTTTAAGCTTTTCATCATCAAACTTTAATCGAGGTATTGGTTACACCAATTATAGAATTACCTTTAATTACCACTATATTCTACTGCTGCATGCGTCATTAGACCCACGTTATTCGGATAATTACCACAAAAGTGGCGCGTAGAATTTAAGGTCAATTCACCCTTAAGATTTTATACACATTATATAGGAATACTTGGTAACTCTATTAAGATGCACAAACGAGTGGAGAATTAGCTCAGCGTGAAGCATATTACATACCCTCTTCTTTGAGGTCACAATTTAATGCGTACCAACCTTATACCCATCTTATAGTTTGTCATTAATGGGTACGCCGTTCTAACTATTCTGTGCATAAACATCAATCAATTAAACGTTTACGACTATTATGCTTAAAAAACACATGTTTCACCATTGTTTTGATCAGTTTATTTTTCTTATTAAAAAAATACCCTTGTAAACAACTTGTCACACAATTACAAACAAGCAAGTATTTTCACAATATAATATAAACATATAAACAATGAATACATAACTTAACAATTAATCATGCATATCAAATAGCCACATGCAAACATTTTTGATAAAACCTATTAATAATCAATTCTAGATCTGACAATATGTATATGTCTAATTAAGACTTTCACCCGTTTTCATCTATGTACAAGGTGAGCCACATGCATCGATTCATCGATTGCGTAAGTCAAAATTAAACACATACCACATAGCACATAATTGATATATTAATAATTATAATTTAGGTCTTCCCCAATTTTAGATCTATCAAAAGTTAGTGTGTATCACTTAACTAATTAAAGCATACAATAAAAGCAGATCCATGACAAAACATGCATGTTTTATCATGGATATAAATTACACTTAACAATTAATGCAACTAATCAAGAGTTACGCAATTTAATTCACATAAAATTGCATGCAACCTAAGGTTTTCTAATCCAATTAAAAACAATATTTACAAAACCCTAATTAGGGCAAAGAAAACGCCCCCCAAAAAATAAATAGGGTTTAAGTTTTGCAAACCCTAGATCTACAACATACAAATAATAACACAATACAATTATTCGTCTTTTATGTGTTTTCAGTAATTAATTACAGATTATATCTGGCTCTTGATGCCACTGTTGAGGTTATGAAACAAGATATACAATAATAACATGTATGACTACACATAGTACATAGCGGAAGACTTAGAATATAATAATAATTAATTAACTAAAAACATAAACGCGTAACATACCTCTTGCAATTGGTTAGATCTCTTCAACAAAGATGATGGAGTGATTTAAAGAGTTATCCCTTACCGTTTTATAATTCAAACCAAATTGGTGTAACAATATTGTGTTACAACCACGTACTTGTACACACGAATTAACCACGAGTTAAAGCGATTGCTAGATCTAACACAAACCTTTGTTTTAATGGAAAAACAAAAACCAAAACCCTAATAAATTAGGGTGTTCGGCCGATTATGCAAGAGAGAAAAAGAGTAGAGTTTAGGTTAATGTGTGTGCACAAAAGTTAACCCTAAACTCTCACCCTATGTTTGCTTATATAGTGAATGGAAAACTTTGGGAAAAAGTTAGGGTTTTGGGTTGAAAACCCTCCCCAAAACGTTCATAAACATAGGGGGACACCCAAATCTTTTCCTTTTATAACAATTTCACTATTAGTCCTTTTCTCTTCACATTTAACGACCGTTAGTCATTTTCCGTTAAATACTTAACAAACGTTAGTAGGTTTTGTGTAATAATTAATCGTAATCATTTTACATTGATTATTTTTAACTTTAATTCTCATTCGTAATGTGTGCAATCCCGTGGTCCCGAGTTCGAATCCGGACATACGCGTTTTATAAATATATACATATTCCAAGAATTCCAACAAACATTCCTCACGCATGAGAGGAGGAAAAAAAAGGGGGGGTGGATAGAGGTGAGCCGGTCACATCTTGGTTCTCGTGCTATCTATGTGTGTTTATTGTTTTTTATTTCGTTTGTGAGTGTGTGTGAGGTATTTGGTGGAATATATTTGTATAAAGTGAACGTTTTAATAAAAGGTGATGGGTGGTCACTACGGAGTCTACGGGTGAAAAGTGAGAGGGAGTGGAGGGAAGAGAAAGGAGAGAAAAAGTTGATACACCCATAATGTGGAAGGTGAGGGAATGTGACGACTCCCTCTAGTCTATAAGATAGCTATCTCAATGATTGGTTTACTCTTTTGATAAGTCAAAATTCTTAATTTCGTGCAAAATTTCAAAATCAATACAAGGAAGATTGTTTGGACTTCAAAGTAAAAACTTAGAATAGTACATTTGCAACTCAGAATCATTGATGTCTGTGTGAATATTGTTCATAAACAAATTTCATACACAAAAGGTGAAACTAATCGTCAAACATGTCAAAACTACATCGCTGAAACAAAGAACCCAAAGAAATTGCAGCTTAAAATCTACTCCGTAAAAATCTAAAAGATCTTAACCAATACACATCAGTTCATAAAATTTATAAGCTTAAGGTTCTGAATAAACAATATCAGAACTGAACTCGATTTCATTTGTCGCCAGAGATGATTTCACCATTGGAACAGGTTCACCGTCGAGATGTAGATAACTTCGCGCTTCCAACTGGTCTACCCTAAAATCGGGTTTCACCAAACAAATGACAAACAAATCTCAGGCCCTCTGAAACATAAGAAAATTATGTTAATACTAATGAACCACAAAGTCTGGAGGTGACAAAATGGGCGAGTTGGAGATAATGAGAACGGGTCAAATTGGTTGGGTTGGTTAACCCACTATTTGAATCAAAAAATATTATCATAAAAACTAACGTATATAAAATATAAAAATCTATTTACCTCCAATGATGGGAGCTTTAAAATCTAAAAGGGGATGAACTAAATGTATTTGTGGGTATCTGGCTACCAGGCGGGAAAGTAAAATGGGCCGACTCTGTGTTGTTAGTACTGGATGCCATTCCACCAACATACGGACTAACACAATTTTGGACCCCTGAAAAAATAAAAAATAAATTAAATAGTAATTAACCAGGAGGTTAAAAGGTGGAAAATGGGTTGGTCGGGTCATGTAACGGGTCAAAACACGCCATTTTGCTAGATAGGAAAGACAGTTAGCGCTAAGAGAAAAAACAAAATGATCATTACCTCTCTCTCCTAACTGATTTTCCACAGGCTTTGCACCACTACCATTGTCTGCTTGAGGTATGTGAGCATAAGGGGTACCAAACAGGCCAGGAGATGTAGTTGAAGAACATAAAATGGCCGATTTACTACAAGCTGAAGGGGTACCAAACTGGCTAGGAAATGTAGTTGAAGAGCTAAAAGTGGCTGGTTTGCTACACGCAGGTGAAAAAGCAAAACCGGTTGACTTTGGTGTCGTATCACTACCGTTGTCTGCCTGAGGTGTCTGGCCATTAAGGGTACCAAACAACCTGGGAAATGAATTACTTTGATTGACCGGTTTGCTACACAGATGTGGAAAATAAAAACCGGTTGACTTTGATGTTGTATCACTACCATTGTCATCGTAACTTTGCGCGTAAGGGGTTACCCTACTTCCTACAGATACAGATAGTGTTTGTGATATTGAGTTCTTCGGGACCCATGGTTCATTAGATGTAAAGGAAGAAAACGGATTAGCATGTGTATGGCTAATTGCAGGCGTGAACGTAAAACTAGTTGACTGCATGTTGCTACGTGTTGGTCCCCCTGACAAAAAAATTGGGAATAAAATAAATACTGATGAATCAGGAAATCAATAGGAATGTACTAAGAGAAAAAAAGCAAAATGATCATTACCTTTATCTCCTAACAGATAATCCTCACATCTAAGTTCTTCATGACTTTTTTCTTTGTATGCAGGCATTGCTGATATTGAAACCAGTGTTTCAGCAGGTTGTGCACCCCTACCATTGTCTGCCTTAGGTGTCTGAGCTTTAAGGGTAACTTTACTTGCGGAACATTGACATCCAAAAGGTGAACCGTGGTTTGGACAAAATACACATGGTGTTGACTGAGCAGGATTAGATGATGTTGATTTCACCGGGGAAAACACGTTGGTTGATGTGGATGAAGAAAATGGATTGACAGATTTCTGGGTACACTCAGGTCCGAATGTATTATCAGTTGACTTTGGTGTCGTATTAGTACAATTGTGTGCCTGAGGTGTCTGATCATAAGTAGCAACTCTGCTAACCGCACATTGACATCTAAGAGGTGATTGTCTAAAGTCGTGAATTGGACAGAATCTAGATGGTGCTGATTGAAAAGGAGTAAAAAAACTTGACTTTTTCGGGTCAGATTGGTTGGTAGATGTAGATGAAGAGCATGGATTGACTGATATCTGGATACATGCAGGTGGAAAAGTAAAAGCGGTCGACTTTGGTGCCGTATCATAAAAAGGGGTTACAGTAAGGCCCACACATTGACCAAAAACAGCGCTTGTGTTGTTAGAAGCTGGTTGACTTGAAACTCCAAAATGTGTGGGGCCACATGGGCTGCTTGGAAAAGTTATAGATAGGCTAAAACCAGGTTGTGATTGCTGAAATGGGCTTTCAAAAGAACCCGACATTGTAGTGGATCCAAACGCAGGCATTGATGAAGCACCAAAACCAGAACTCTGTAATGCTGGTGCTGTAGACTGACCACCTGCACAAATGCATTACAATGTTTTTGGTAATGTAAAGCCTATTAATCACCGCAATTATCAGTTCTGGAACATATAACAATTATGTGAAGTTGACAATATACCAAATGAGAAGCTTTGACCTCCAAAGGCTGCTGTAGTAGCACCACATGTACATTGATTTGAGGGCTCTAAAGGTAGTGCACTAGGAAAAACAAAAGACGATGAACCAGAAACGCTGCTTCCGAAAGCAGTTTGTGATTGTGACTGGTGACATGGCGTACCTATAGTTTGAAATATATGAGACTAAAGTTCATAATCTGTAGATATTAACAATTGAATAATATGAACAAAAAGGAAACAAGCTGATAATATAAATGCATCTTAACCAACCATATCATCATCAGAGCATAAACATCTGCAACAAACCGCATAACATCTCCAGATAACCCACAAACAAAAAAGATACACTTCATACCATAAATAAAAGCGGACATTGTTTTCGCATCACAAAAGTATATCGTAAGTCTAAGTAAACTAAAAGTAATTACTTTTACTTGTTATCCAACTGCAGAATTCTTATATATGAATATAAAAGCCAAGGGTGGCTCTCGACCCCTCAGTTAAAGAGAAATACCATGGAATACTAAAAAGTCATGTTGTAAGATTAAACGGTGTATATTTACATGTCTTCTGCACTACTTGTGAGTCAAACTCAAGCAATACATACTTAACCAATTTGTCGTTGCAGAGGGCTACACTCTACAGGCCCACACACCACCACCCAATGTAACCTCTTAATTGTGTTTAGTTACACACTTAAGTGCTTATTGGCTTATTGCACTTCTTAACAGGAAGAAGCACATTTGAAGTGTTTAGATTTGTGCTCACTGGCTTATATTTTGAGGGAATAAGCAGAAGCTATCTTAACTGTGAATAAATATGCACTCCGAAACATCCCCCCTAGACCCTAGTTAAGCATCGAATGTGACTATTAGCAATCTGTAATAAAACATTACATAAGCATCAACTCCAATTACTAGCAATCTTAATTTCTTTAAGTAAAATGAGTCTTAATCAACCATATCAAGACGTGAACATCTGCAACATACCACATAAAATTAAATCTTCACACAACCAACACATAAAAAATATACACTTCATACTATAAAAAACAGGGACATGGTTTTCACATAAAAAGGTACGCATTCTCATCTTAAGTCTACGTAGAATAAACAATAATTACTTTTAATATTATTCAACTGCAGAATACTAACTTAAAAACATGGGAAACTAGCATTATGCATCTAAAATTAAAAGTTACCTCTTACCCATGGAATACCATGGAATGCTAATTATATATATATATGTTCATAATAAGACAATATTGCATAATATGTTTGCTCACAATAAGGCAAGATATCGAGAATCGGGTAAGATTAAAGAAAATAAACATCAAGAAAATTAATTAAGTTTAAGAAAGATGATGGAAAACTTACAATTGCAAGGAGTATTCATGATTCCTTCGTATTCTTGCAAAGTACACGTCCTATAACACTCGATTCTGCAAAAAATAATTAAAGAAATAATCCACATATCATCTTGAATGGAAAGAAATAAAAGGTTAAAAAGGAAAACTATATTTTCACTATTTTACTCATGATCATAGAATTAAACAGGCCAATGGCAGCCTCAAAACGCTGATCACACGACCAATATGTATTAACCTAGTCTTAAACTTAATATATACAAAAATTTGTTAATTTACGTTACAAAAACAGCATGCAAATACGTATCAAGAACGTAGTTACGTAACTGAATATAAACTATGGATTATTTTAATGAATTAAAGTTAAACATACTACAAATTGATACAAAAAAAAAAAAAAAAAAAAAAAAAAAAAAAAAAAAAAAAAAAAAAAATTGTTGATGTTAGGGTGTAATGAAAAAGAACTTAATTAACACTTATGTAATTATTTGTATACAAATTCATACAGTAAATGACGAAAAGATTTATATAAAAGAAAAAGGGTGTTTATGATTTTATACCTGAGGTTGAAAAATTGAAGAAAATAATCGTTTGTGGTGAATTTTTTTAACTGTTTGGGTGAATGTAAATTTGTTTTTATAGTGTTTGGACTTAGCTTAACACGTAAGCTAATTTATTTACCAAATAAGATAGAATAAATAATAATTAGCTTTGTCCATAAGCTAGTTTTACCATAAAACTTTAATGGTAAAAAGAGAAATTGCTTTAGACGTAAGCTATTTTTATTACGGTAGAAAATGGCCTGAATAATTATGGATTTTAATTTTAGATATTTACACTAAACGAAATTATTATTCTCTGTTATAATCAGTAGAGTATGCATTGAGTCATTTTGAGCCTCGAGAATTTGATCTATACGAAATTAAGATAAAGAAATTCACATAGACGATTAGTAGTTTTTTTTACATTAAATTAATGTTTTAAAGGACCCTGTTAAACTTCAACGAGAAAATAAAAAATTCTTTATACTACAAGAACAGATAAAATTTCATGTTTGTGACGAATTTTTGACTTAGACGCGGCCAAAACAACTTATTCTCGTAACCACTTTCCGCCATTTTTGTGACCGTCAGAAATGTTTATCTAGTTTGTGTAAAGAAGTTAAGCGTCTCACCAATAAGGCATTTGATCTTGTTTTTCTTATACTAAGAATGCGACTCAAAAGTATACGATTTAAGATCATTTGTGGACAAAAACTTTTTTACATACTAAGGGATCAATCTCCACCCTTCATTTTTATTAGATCTAATGGATGAGATTAATCCTAACAATTAAAAAAACCCACTTTCATCTTCTTTTTTTTTTTTCAAATATAAATATCTTTCAAACCGTTAATCGTCAAGCGAAAAAAAATATACCATTACGACGAGCATTTAACTATCTTTCTATAGATAGACACTTTGATATACTTTCGACAATTTTTTTTTTCCGTGTTTTTCACTTTTTTTTTTTTTAATTTTTTTTCGTTTTTCTGCGTTACTGAAATTTGCATGAAAAAATCATATATGATTTAACACTAATTTGAATACCACATGTGATATTAGTGTTAAATCATATATGATATATATATCATATGTGATTTATCATATATGATTTAACACTAATATCACATATAATATTACATATCATATTTGATTTAACATTAATATCACATGTGATTTTCAAATTTTTGTTAAATCATATATGATATTTCATGCAAATTCCAGTTTCGAAGAAAAACGAATAAAAGACGAAATAACGTGAAAAAAATGATTTTTTTTCTTTTCTCGAAAGTATATCAAAGTGCCCGTCTATAGAAAGATAATTAAATGCTCGTCGCGATGGTGTAATTATTTTTGCTTAACGATTAACGGTTTTAGAGATTTTAAATTAAAAAAATAGTTCAAATAATAAAATGCTTTTAATCTCAGTCATTGATTTCTTTTTAGATGGATAGTGGAGATGAGTCCATTAGTTTGTAAGAAAAGTTACATATGTAAAATAACTCTCCTCAAAATATACCCTTGTTCTATAAAAAATACACTAGATATTTTGGATTATCCTTAAATGCTACTTTTGTGTCCGAAATTAAAATCTATTTTTTTCCTCTTAAAATAAGCAGTTTTTTTGCTTCAATTACCTCACTTTGAAATAGAGGTGCAAACAAGCTAACATTGTATCAAGCAACTCGAGCTTGAGCTTAACTCGATCAAGTCGAAACACATAAACAAGCTCAAGCCTAAGCCCGAGCCTGAGCCAAATAAACAAGCTCGAAACACATAACGAGCCGAGCTCGAGCTTTTATCTAGCTTTCAAGAACATATATATTTTTAGTATACATGTTTATATAAACAACTTAAAATTAACGTGAATATTGGTTAAATAACTAAATATTTAGGATAACAATTTAAACCATAATTCTCTCGAATGTTTTGAATAAGTTCTTTCGTGTAGGTGGGAAAGTAAAGACGGTTGACTTTTGTGCAGTATCATAAAAAGGGGTTACAGTAGGGCCACACATTGACCAAAAACAACGCTTGTGTTGTTAGAAGCTGGTTGACTTGAAACTCCAAAATGTGTGGGGACACATGGGCTGCTTGGAAAAGTTATAGATAGGCTAAATCTAGGTTGTGATTGCTGAAATGGGATTTCAAAAGAACCCGGCATTGTGGTGGATCCAAACGCAGACATTGATGAAGCGCCAAAATTAACCAGAACTCTTAAATGCTGGTGCGACTAACTGTTGGGAATGTAGAACAAGTTAACCAATTAACCTCTACGAGCACGCAGCGGATATTGATCTAGTAATCGCAATTAGGTTAAACACGTAATTAATAAACAATTAATTAATACAATAATTAATTGATAAAAGGGATAAAAGAAAACCTAACTTTTCGTGGCTATTTGAACGTAAGTGTAACGGACAATCAAACCAATACGAAACTAAGAAACAAGTCAAAACCCTAACTCGATTCAAGAAGCAATCGATTGAGTTTGGAGCACAAAGTGGATCGGTTTTTGTGATTGTAAAGGGATATATACAAGTCGTTAGAATGGCAGAAAGGTGTGTTTGATTTACTAGCAAAACCAAACCGACCCTTTCATGGGTTGAGTCTTGGTCGACAAGTCACCAAGCCCAAGCACCCATTCTTACCTTGTCTTGCCCCGATCAGTGGATTCTAGGCCCATGGCAGCTCCAACATTCAACCCAAGTTCAAATCAAATATAGTCCATGGGTCGATTCATTTATCGGGTCAAGTAGCTTGCATAACGGGTATTGTTTATTCAAGATATATTACGTTCGACACGTATACTCGTGTTTATCGTGTGTGCCCCCATCGGCTCACACACTTCTAGTCGTTTACTTGTGTTTATAACTCCCACAAACCAACAGCTCCCACTTGGGAGTTGGTGTGTCGAATGGCACACAAAACTAATGACGGAAACGCCTAGCAAACGCTCTCACTCGCTTTTTAACTAAAAGTGTCTGAGAGAATAGTTTCGTAAAAGTTTCTCAGTAGCATGGTCATTCAATGTCTTGCTCTAATGATCCTTTGTTATAGATACCGTTAAACCATGGATAATGGATCTTAAATCATTCCATATAGTTTAACCATTTAGAATCTCATTATAGATTTTAATTCAGATATACCAAATGTAATCAAGAATCATCTTGCATTACCCTTTGGGTTTGGCCAAACAATTATCTGATTAAATCTGGAGAGGCGCCATGGTATCTTTCTGCACATATCAAGTGGAGTATCAAATCCTTTATTGACTACAAGTGTTGTGGATGCGGCTTCACATCACTCCGAAATATAGCTTTTATAACTACCTTGTTCAGATAGCGTTTTGCGTATACTTACAAAAAATGATATCCACACATAACATAACTTGCTTGTATCTCAAGTCTAAGGATGAAGATAACAAACCATTTTCAATATTTTACTTATGACAAGGATCCAAAAGTAAATGTTTGAAAGTTGGGGAATCCAATATGCATCTCTAGTGAATACATATGAGTTTGGCGGGAACAATCCGAATTCTCGTTAAAATATAACCAACACTCACATTTGCCTTACATAACAATATTCCCATATTGTTAACCGACAATGGACATATTTAGAATAATAAAATTATTCAAGGATTAAATATGCAAATATAGGATAACAATTATTATATGAATGAATAACAAATACCAAGTATCTTTATTCATCATAAAGTAAAAATTGTCTTTCAATCCCAATTATCCAAATACTATGCATGAAACTCATTTAGTAAGTTGAAGTCTAATGTTTCCAACATTCTCAACCTTTCTTTTACAAGAAAACTAAATAGTCATCTGAGTAAACTTTCCAAATACTTGTTTCAAATTTCACATATAGTGAGTGATTTGAAATATAAGATGAGTGTCTTATCTCATATGCTCATACTATTGCAAGAGTTATAGTATGGAGATGTCATCTTACCTTGCATGAGGTATTAAAAATTAACGACATACTGACAGTCATCTTTACAGTTTTTAAAAGTGTAAAGTATTCTCATTCTTTAATGTGTAATGAAACAATGCTCTATGTTGAGCATAGCTAGTTTGCAGATTTATCATAAATGAAAAAATTCTACTACAACTAGTATAAATAATTCTCTAGCATCATTTGTAGTTATACAATACTATGCTTTATAATTCGTAAACATTTATAAAAACAATAATCTAAACACTCTCAATTAGATATTGTTGTTGTCAGCTCATTTTGTTCTTGTACAAAAGCAACAATTAGTCTTATACACAATATAATATATACATGACAAACCCTTAGTTTAAAAACACAAGGTTTCCATCCATGTAAATTATTCCAAGTGAAATATACCACTTTAAGACTTGCTCAAATGATATATTGCATTTGTGTCAGACTTATTTTCCGCATTTGTTTATTCCAGATAAACATTTATTCCAAGGTTGTTTATTTTATTCCCTAAATTTCAAGTGAAATTTCATTCCAAGCTTAAGGATCAATATCTAGCTTAAATAGAATGATATCTTCAACATGTAAATTTTAAGGAAAAACTCAATGCTCCCACTCAATGTCAGATGTACTCAAGAGTTATCTTAATTTAATCAGAATCATATTGTAATTAAATTCAAGATCTCAGCTCCTAGATGCATGATCCAATCCAAAAATGGATTGCCCAAATTTTGTATACTACATAAAGATAATATAAATTCATAACCCTTTTGATTACACACCATCCTCGAAAAAGGTAATCATAGAGAAAGAGTTATAAAATCTAATTGTCATATTCAACCTACAAATCACATGTATGACAATTAAATATCTTTATATAATTAATGCGTGTATATATAAGGAAATTTAATCACAGTCAATTGCTTAAGTATGATTAAAAACTTCTTATAAAATGCCATTCATTAACATGTATACAATTTTGTCTTTGTGAGTCTTTCTTCAAAAGAAACTCATTCCAACCTCATAGGTTAACTGTTAGGCGAAATAACAATCAAGCTCAAAACTCGATTTGCCTTTTAAAGGACTGCATCTTATCATTTATAGTTCTAAAACATTTATCAGATTCAAGATGTGATGATATATTTTAGTAGTTAGATGATTTACAATAATCTTCTAACATATATCCCTCAGCATTGATATAAAATATCACTCAAGTGATGAGGCATCCTTTCAGATTTATGAATAAGAGTAATCATTATACTTCAGTCAACATTTTCATGTTTAACCTTAGTACGACATTAATAAGTGAATTTTAGAAGGTTAAGTATTTTGTTCTCAAAAACTTTGAGATATGTATATACTCCCACTTACTTTTGTAAGTAGAGACAATTCTCTAAATACTAAGTATTTAAGAAACAATAAATTGTTCTTTATGGAGAACCACAAAATACATTTTAAGTTCTCATCAGATTGTTAATAAAATGCTTCATAAGATTTTAACCAATTTAGAACTTAAATCAAGACATAATGGAATTCCTTCCACCAACTCAAATTAGGGTTTATAGAAAAACCATAATTTAGTATCACTCTTTAACCAAAAATTCTAACAACAATTTTGTGTTTCGTCAAGCTAGGAAGAACACCAAAACTACAATCTTCAAGCTAGGAAGTGTAGAAAATCAAACATCCAAAAGGGTTTATGATTCAATTGGTTTAAGTGGTAAAACCTCAAATCCCTAATGAATTAGGGTTTTCAGTTATGGTTTGTCTTGAATACCTTCTACGTTTGAACTCTATTGAGTGTATCCTTGACACACACAATTTCTAACCTTGATACGTTTTAGAGGTAGAGCAATTAAAGCTATCATGAACCAAACAATAAGAATAAGGTTTGATCCAACACATTAGAGATACCATAATGAAGTGGTATCCTATGAGTTATTAGAATTGTGAAACTATATTAGAATTCTATAGATAACTTAATTATCTTTGGACCAAATACTTGTCAATTGGGTCAAGCCAAATTGCATATAAAGTATTTACGAACCAAGTGCATGCAATAATGTATATTCATTGAATAATACAAGAACCTTATGTTCACGTGTTCACAAGAAGACATAATTGTTCAAAGATTATATGTTCATGTGTTAACAAGAAAACAGAACATTTCAATAATACATTATTAGTCTTTGAATAATTCAAAGCCTCATGTTTATGTGTTAACGAGAAGACATAACACATTTACTATATATACTTTATATTATAAGTCATTGATTAATACAAGGACTTTATAATTATGTCTTAACATGTAAGCATAATTATACTAACAAAAGTAATCATGAACGCAAACTATTGAGTTCTATAGTAATGTCAAGTTAATTATATACTTCAGAATTATGATCATTATCATATAACCATAATTATGTTGACTAAAACATGTAGTCAAATGTTGAAGTATCTTAACACTATATCATGATATTTGAATGTAGTAGGGCAACAAACATCTAGCGTGGTCACGTCCTAGTAGAATCATTATTAGAATGTAGTAGGGCAATAAACATCTCATGTGTTTAAGTCCTAGTTGCATTCTTATTTACATGTAGTAGGGCATTAAACATCTAACGTATTTAAGTCCTAGTAGATTTATTAGTTTTCTTACCTTGCGGTCAAGATATACCAATAATATTGTTGTTCCTTGCACACACTATGAGATTTCTCCCACTTGTGTAAGGTACAACATCATATTATGAAAACAAACAACACGTGATTGATTGTTCAACCAATATGTTAATGTCATAGATATCATAAATAGTTTTAGAACCATAACCTGTAATAAGGAATTGTGGATTATTATTTTATAGATAACGCTTCAGGAAGCGACAGCAGGAAGGCAACGTGTTATCTTATAAAATAAAATGCAATTTTCCTTTAAGCAATGGTTGTTCATATTCGGAAAGTAATGGATTATTTCAAAGCTAGTTTGAAATGATATGGGTGACTAACCGGAAATGAATCCCGCTGCTCCCACTGAAATTGACAACATTACATGAATGATATTTCAGTTATAAATGCAACTACTCCCACTGGATTTTGACAACATTGTAAGTGTTACATTTCCAGTAGAAAACATATAGCAGTTTTATATACGTTCCTATTCTCTTCGAATACCTACGAGTAGCATGTACTTAGGTATTAAACAGAGAATATGAAGTTCTACTTATGTAGACAATGGACTAGCCATTATTTTATTCAATTAACTTGAATCTTTAGCATGCAATTCCTCCTTTATCGTTTACATAGCCCCAAGGGTATTTAGCACTTTAGGAATAAACAAGAGTCCAAGAAAATTACCTAGCGAATATCCTAGTAATTTCTTTACTCTTTGCAGTTTAAACTCATACATTGTGACAAGTGCAGGATGTTATTTATTTTGGTAGCTCTAAACACAATGTTTCCAGTTACACAAAATATTCTATCTTTCAATAAACTCTAGACCACAAAAGGGTAATGAAAGATCATAAATGAGTTTATCAATTTGTAATCCTATCTTAGTTTGTCAACTAAGGAGAAAAGATAGGTATAAGTCTCACTCTTCTTACTAGGAAAAGAGACTAAGTTTGTCTTTCAAAGAAAAACAACTTTGTTTACGAATTATGTTGCAATAACACAAAATCAGACCATAAAAAGTTTGATTCTAGTATTTTCGATAATTATATTCTTAAAAGAATTAACTACCCAATTAATTACTAATAAGACTAAGATCCATCTTGCAACCCCATTTAATTACCATAGGTCTGACCAGTGTATAAAAAAATAGGACAAGAGGTAAGCGACGAGCGTTAATTGCAAAATGCAACTCTTAGATTTATGAGATTGTTTAAGGCATTAGTATCAAGTAATAATGTCAAAAGCATGTTTAGTTCTCATCTTATACCTCGGGTTCAAGGTCTGACCAAGCTAACTCAAGATAAGTCGACCAAATATGAACGTGTAAAAATAACCATAGGTCTGACCAGTGAGAAATAATTACCATGGGTTGGAAAGGCCCTTAGGTCTGACCAGAGAAGTCAATCAAAATGCACGTGTTCATATTTGGATGGCATAGACTTAAAATTAACAAATATGTATGCACACATAAATGTGGTAAAAGTCGTGTACAAAGAAGCATGCAAAACAACTTTGTAACACTAATTTTAAAAACCTTTTGGTAATGACACTGTAGTGATCATCATGGTTCACGGTAGCTCCAATCGAATTCACAAGGAGGCAGAGGACCAGGTAAGCGCTGAAGCATAACCTTAGACATCCTTTCGGTGCGACTGTGCGCACCTCTTTGAACCCCCTTTTGAGTTTGTTCTAGTGGGTGAGCCGTACATCCCAAGTTCCATAGCGTCTAGTTTTTAAATTCTTGAAAACGTGTTTCATTAAATTAGGTCACTTTATTTTACAAAAACGATTTTCCACGAATTAAATAGCAGGTCACAATGAGCATGTTTTTTGGGCGTGTAAATAAAGACCAATATTGATGTTATGGTTACGATATGTATTATTCCATATTGCATACAATTAGGTGTCAAAGCAAGTAATAATGCACGTATAGGAATCACAAACATATAATCATAAACATCAATATAAAACACATATTGTTCCGAGTTTTCTTGCGAGTTTTCCCCAAACGGAGAACCATAAGACCGTCACTAGGATACAATACCTAGATCGCCCCATACATTGCAAAAGCAATTGAGTGGGTCTTGTGGCCGGCAAACACAAAAAAACGCATGGCAATCTCAATTAACAAGTAATTATGCAATTTTATGTATTTTAATAAACAATATGTAATTCTAATTATCATTATAATTCTAATTAACAATTAATTAATTTTAATTAACATTTAATTCTAATTAACAAGTAATTCTAATTAACAAATTAATTCTAATTAACAATATAATTTTAATTTGTATGTGACTAGTTATTATTTATTAAAATTGACAAATATTGCATATAGTTGTCAAAGCAAAATAAAACAAATAATTAAATTAGGTTTCATGCAGCGTTTTAAACATGTTTATTAATACGAAACGTGTAACCCATAATCGCAAAAACGAGATGGCTCGTGATGCCACTGTTGGGATTTTAGAACAAGTTAACCAATTAACCTCTACGAGTACGCAGCGGATATGGATATAGTAATCGCAATTATGTTAAACACGTAATTAATAAAAAATTAATTAAAACAATAATTAATTAATAAAGAGGATAAAAGAAAACCTAACCTTTCGTGGCTATTTGAACGCAAGTGTAACGGACAATAAAACCAATACGAAACTAAGAAACAAGTCAAAACCCTAACTCGATTCAAGAAGCAATCGATTGAGTTTGGAGCACAAAGTGGATCGGTTTTTGTGATTGTAAAGGGATATATACAAGTATTTAGAATGACAGAAAGGTGTGTTTGATTTAATAGCAAAACCAAACCGACCCTTTCATGGATTGAGTCTTGGTCGACAAGTCACCAAGCCCAAGCCCCCATTCTTACCTTGTCTTGCCCGATCAGTGGATTCTAGGCCCATGGGAGCTCCAACAACATTCAACCCAAGTTCAAATCAAAGATAGTCCATGGGTCGATTCATTTATCGGGTCAAGTAGCTTGCATAACGGGTATTGTTTATTCAAGATATATTACGTTTGACACGTATACTCGTGTTTATCGTGTGTGCCCCCATCGGCTCACACACTTCTAGTCGTTTACGTGTGTTTATAACTCCCACAAACAAACACTAACCTGCACAAATGCATATGGTAACAATGTTTTGGTAAAGTAAAACCTATTAATCACTGCAATTATTAGTTCTGGAACATATAACAATTATGTAAAGTTGACAATATACCAACTGAGAAGCTTTGACCTCCAAAGGCTGATGTAGTAGCACCACATGTACATTGATTTGAGGGCTCTAAAGGTAGTGCACTAGGTAAAACAAAAGACGATGAACCAGAAACGCTGCTTCCGAAAGCAGGTGTGATTGTGACTGGTGATACGCCGAACCCATAGTTTGGATTATATGAAATGTAAAATTAATATAGTGAGACTAAAGTTCATAATCTGTAGATATTAACAATTAAATAATATGAACAAAAAGGAAACAAGCTGATAATATCAATGCATCTTAACCAACCATATCAGAACATGAACATCTACAACAAAACGCATAAAAAAGATAAACTTCATACTTTAAATAAAAAGGACATTGTTTTCACATCACAAAAGTATGCATTCTCGTCTTACGTCTAAGTAAACTAAAAGTAATTACTTTTACTTATTATCCAACTGCAGAATTCTTAAATATGTATATAAAAGCGAAGGGTGGCTCTCGACCCATCAATTAAAGAGCAATACCATGGAATACTAAAAAGTCATGGCGTAAGATTAAACAGTAAATATTTACATGTCTAAGACACCACACGACTTGTGACACTCAAGCAATATATACTTAACCAATTTGGCTAAACTTAAAGACCTTTAGCCTTAACTAAGTATCTGTTCCATTTACGTGCTCAACATATGACCACTGAACAGGTTTGAACACACACTGCACGTTGGTTGCAGAGGGCCACACACCCACACACCACCGCCCAATGTAACCTCTTAATGGTGTTTAGGATTGTGTATTTTGAGTGCTTATTGGCTTATTGCATTTCTTATAAGGAAAAAGCACATTTGAAGTGTTTGGATTTGTGCTCATTGGCTTATATTTTGTGGAAATTAGCCCCCTAGATAAGCATAGAATGTGACTACTAGCAACTAACTGTTAACTTTGAGACAAATTATCAAACACATAATTTGCATCCTTCACATGATATATCATGTAGATGGAAATATCAAACTAAAACAAGTACCAATTGAAAATCAAAAGAAAACGTATGATAAGAAGAAGAGAAAGACAATAAATAAAAATAATTTATTGAAACAATCCCACAACCATTCAATTTCTTACTTCCTCCAATTTCACGTTATCTTTGTCAGATGACAATAATAGCAAATATTGAAATTACACACTCTAGCCCGACATTTAAGGACCAAATAACCGTTAATATCTTGATTACAAACAGAACACACATACTTTGGTGTTTTCTTTCTTCGTACATATGTTAATGGATGTTTATGATACGGTGGAGTTTCGGTGCCCCCATACCATATGTTTGCGTAATAATCAATTCGGCTAATGCAATGAAGGTGAAAAGAACTTCTGGATTTGTGATTGTGACAATGATAGAGCGGGAAGTTGGGGTTCATTTCCTCCTCACAAATATCACAATAGAAGTCTTCTGGATGATCATCGACCGGCGGATACGTCAATGGGATTTCATGTCCCTTGCAATACCTGTGAGCAAGTGAAAGAGGAGACCTCATTGCACATTGCAAGCATAACTGGAAGCCACAAGCCTTACAAGAATAGATTATATCCGTATACCATTTGTCACATGTCTTACAGAGAACTTTGGGATTGATAAGTTGGGTAAGAGGATGGTTGTGGTATTCGTGTTTAATAGTTCTGGGTAAAAATGCACAATTGACACAAAGGAAGAACTTGCAATTAGTTTTGCATTTGTATGCAAAAGTGTTGCCCCAGCTGAAACAACCATTGCATTTATAGAAATCCTCATCTTCCCATGTGTCTACTAAGTCAAGGGTATGGTCTGGGTGAAGTTGATGTTGTAATGTTCGGGGTAAGTGGGCACAATATTTGTGGAGATCAGTGAATACAGAACATCCATCCTCTTTGCAGCTATAATATGGGAAGGAGAGGGGTTGTACACATGCATAACATACATTTATTGGATCACCAGAGTTGATGTCGGGCATCATGTTGTTACCTTGTGGATCTTCAACATTCAGGACCAATGGATGAGCACGATGACTCCAATGAGTAATCTCAGTTGTCTCCTTGTCATCTTGAGCTAAGATTTTAGAATGTAGTAGTTTCAGTGGGTCTGTAAATGCCTCCAACATGGGAAAATGCAGCAGCAAACTGATTTCATTATCACTAGCTGGGGAAGTTCTCGGATTATCTCTGAAATCATGTACATATTTTTGTATTCAGACGATAGTTACTCACAACATAAACAATTAAGATACTATAAGTTAGATTTACCTTGAAGTAGAAGGTTGTTGCTGTGCATTCATGGCACATTTGATATGTGCAAAATATCTACAGTTTGCACAATGATACAACCATTCATTCCTTCGAATGTATTCGTTGCAAAATTTGCAATAATACGGGTATTTGTAGAATTTCTCTGGAAGTGAGTAGACAAGAACAAGTGAGTGCTTAGGGTGATGATGTGGAAGATGGATGGTAGGTGGTAAGAAAGCACAGGTCTCATGTATCCAGAAGTCACAACTATCACATTGATAGAATAAGCCTTTTTCCTCAGTTTTGCAAGCGTCACAACGGAATGCACCATGCCTTAATTGGAGGGTTAAAGTATGTTGTGGGTGACCGTCGTGTTGTAAATTGATTGTTGCCTTCTCCTTGATAGCATCATATTCTGTCTTACAAGCAAACTCAACAAGAAAACAGTTACTGCAACAATTAAATCCTGGCTTATCAACACCGAAAGGACAATAAAAAAACCCTTTAGCTATTCGTTGACGACAAATTCTACAATCATAGAACTCGGAATGAACAGTTTTGAATATTGTGATTGTTAGAGGATGATGATATAAAGAAGGGTAGTGGATAGTTTTGGGAAGTTGTGAACAAAATTTATGAAGAAAAATACGACACTGGGTGCAAGCATATGCAGAGTCACCAATTGATAATGGTTCCTCACATATATCACACCCAACTACAACTACTTTTGGTTTCTCCTCATTATTACCAACATCAACACCGATGATACCTATAATCGTCTCCCAGACGATGAGCATTAACGGATGCTCACTGTGAGCAAAATGATGAAGAAAAGCGTGTTGACCTTCTTCTTGATTTTTGACTAAAGCTTTCTCCTTGAGTGCAGCATTAGCATCACCGCAATTCAGGCATGCATCAAAGTCACACACCGAACACCGATACGCGAACTCACCACTTTTGTAGTCGTTCAAGCACACGTTACAGAACCAATCAACTTCGCGACCAACGAGTGTAAGAGGAAATGGATGGTTTACATAAGGGAGAGTGGGTTGTAGTTCCGCACATGTCTTATGCAGAAAGTATGGACACGAGATGCAGCTGTATACAGAGCCACCTAATATCGGTTCTTGACATCTATGACAATGGACACCCTTCACCATTTCAGAGTTTTCGATTAGCTTTAGTGGATGTTCTTCATGGCCAAAATGATGAATCTCTTCCATTTTCTCTTTCCCTCTTTTCTCATTTGCCATGTCTATCAAACTTAAAATAGAATGGCAGATGATAACAATGTTTTGAACTTAAGGAAACAGAAAATATTTTTATATCTTAAACTTCTTCAAAACAGAGAACGTGAAAATAAAATCAAGTTTATAAAAAACAAACTGCGATTAGTTATGAAATATGAACTTGTATTTCAGGAGGAAAGAATATGAACTTGTATTTATAAATAGAAAAAAGGTTACTCCTGTTGTCTTCTAGTGCTTTATTGTCTGCATCTTTCTATTTTTTATTATAATAATTTTCTGGTACCCATTGTTGTAAACTTTTCCGCCGACTAATTCATAAATTGAAACCGGGTAAATCCCTCCTTTCACGAGATTGGCGTGATCATTTTAGAGTTATTTGCACCTAACATGAATTGAATCTTATACCTCTCATTTTTAGTGATAATAGTCACAAACTTTTTATCACCCCTTAAATGATTGATTATAGCGATTAAATGTCTACTAAAAAGTAGAGACAAGCATTAGTATTTCACTAGATTTACTATACTACCTATAAATTAAATTATTTTCACAAAACTTAAAAAAAATTATTATTAGTCAAAGGTTAAAATATCACTTGACAAAATAAAGTTGTTTATTATTATCTTGGAACGAAAAAAGTTTTATGTTCCTATCTGACTCTCGATATGATCAAGACACATTTCACCCAAGTACAGTTAAAACATGTCATAAGGTCGGTATATAATTTGCTTATGAATTAGGCATAATAAGAATTTAACTCTTGATTAACTCTAATTCAGTAATTCTATATTCAAAATATATAAAAAAATCACATGCATAATAAGAATTTAACTCTTGACAACTACAAGCAACATAAAAGAAAAAATTTGCTCTTTAAGCTTAACTTCTTCATTGCTTTTTAAGCTTTTGTGAACATGAATTGGTCTTTAGTCTTAACTTCTTCATTACTCTTTAAGCTTTTGTGAACATGAATTGGTGTTTAGTCTTAACTTCTTCATTACTCTTTAAGCTTTTGTGAACATGAATTGGTCTTTAGTCTTAACTTCTTCATTACTCTTTTAGCTTTTGTGAACATTAATGAAAAGAAAAGTATCTACATTGTGTTTTGCTCATGTTCAAGATGAGATAGGATAAATTAATTAATTTGCAGTTTATTTTTCTGTATGTATTTTAATAGTTATGTAGTTTTCAAGAATAAAAAGAATACACAACGTTAAAGGAATCCAGTGTTTTACAAGCTGAATGTCTATACTTTCCCATTCTTTTGCAACACTTGAACAGATTTCTTCACTTTGTTTTAGTGAGCCGATAAACTACAATAAATAACCAACTTTTGTTAGTTTGACACTTCCCTAGGAGAATTTGGTAATTAAATTTTTTTTTTCAAGAACATTTTACCCTTTCTCAAATTAGTAGTTTGCATCTTACTTTTAAAGCTTTCCTATCTCCTTTTGTCAGTTAGAAGCTTTCTTTACATATCACACAAAAGTAAATTTTATAAAATAACCCTTGTAGCTGTTAAAATTGCAAACAAGAAAACTGTAAGTAGATAACGAAAAGTAAGGTTTTTACTAGTCGCTAATGACTTCAACTAATGGTAACGCATCCATCCCAACTTTTAGAAATGTGTCAACTAGTTGCATGCGGATGAATGGATCAGGTTGGACGGGCTTAGCCGCTTAGGCCTGGCAATTAAACATGCGGAACAAGTGCTCAATAAACGTGTCAATAATATATTGTCATTCATTTACACATAAACTACTATTAATTCTGTTTTCTTTGTTTTTTTCCTTAGAAAGGCTAAGATTTATACCAGATGGGGCTGACTTGAAGTTATATTAACAACTGTACTCAAATGTAGCAACCTGAACTCACATTTTTCAGTTAAAACTGACCAGACACCCCACTTATTGATGATGAAGCATAAACAAATATTTAAAGCAGATAAATAAAACCTGAACCTACAGTTGTTTGAAGTTGAAGATACTCAAAGATTGGTTAAGGTAATTCATCAAACATATAAACATGTTACTGGACTAACAACCAACTGACCTCGTGATTTTAAACCCAAAATTACTCGCAAATACAAGTACTACAACCCAAACATGTTTTAGTTATCTAACTCACCTAAAAAGCAAAAAAAAAATCACTAATCAGTTGTTCAATTAAGATGTACTAAAGCAGAAATAGGCAGTTCAACAAAATTATCCAATACGCAGTTCAATTAAACTTTCTCGAGCATATATTCGACAAAACATGTAAGATACTTTGTTTTACCTTGAATTAAAGATAAACAGCTACCCCAAAAGTTAAAGTGTAAGATAAACTAACTGAAGATGTAAGAGACTAGTTGATAATTAACTCTAAACATGTACCAACAGAAAATGAAAAGTTAAAATTAAGATAATATTGTAAGTCTATACATAAGGCCCATGAATTGATATGTTGGGACATCTGACCCACGAATACATACTCAAAAAGGATTGGTTGTCCATACCCTTAAATGGAATACAGCACCTTTTTTTTTTTTTTTTTTTTTTTTTTTTTCTCTTTTTTTCTTTTATAATTTTGTTTTATTATAAAACTACATGACTATGAAACATAAAATTATAAGTTTGATAAGTCAAAAGTGATAAAAGGCAAAAACACGAAACAGAAAACAATAAAAAAAACTTACTTACACTGTCAACAGAATAGTAAAAGTAAGGTAAGAGGAGTGCCACTATCTACTAAGGGGTGTACTAATAACACATTTAATTTCAAGCTTAGGTTGACGTGTAATGTTTAAAGTCACATTGCACGTCGTCCTAAACTTGAAACCAACTTGGTTCATAGAATCATAGCCACTTAGTCGCTTATTACATTTCATTAGACCGATACATTTCGTAGTTATAATTTTACAAAATGATTGATTTGACGGACAACTATAACCCATATTTCAGATAAGACATGATATGACCATTCCTCAAACCTAGTTTGTTAGGCAACGATTAGTTCCACAAAAATGTGTAGATTAGCGGGAACACCCTGACCCCGGGTGCCTTTTGGCACCAGCCATTGTCCACCCCACAAGGAATAGCTCCAGCCATTAGTTGTATTATCGAATCAGAAGGAATTAAGATCAAATCCATAACACATTTCACAAAGGATCTCTATTTTTCGGCTCCACAAAGACGTTTACGGTGAGAGAATAGTCACTCAAAGGCCCCAAAAGTTGTAGCATGTAGAGTTTGAGCATGATCCACTAAAGAATTTCGAGCCCCCATTATTGAAAGTAATTGAATTCCTTGATTCTCATTAATCTCTACAATCGGTATTTAAGATACAATAGATAATTCTAGAGAAACAACTAATGGGCTAGGCCTTAAAATACAGGAGGGCCTTAATAAATATACTAGACATATACAAAAAATATATATCGACTAATACTCCCCCGCAGTTGGAGCGGGAGGAGGCCGGACGCTCAAACTGGATCGAAATTCTTCAAACAAAGCAGAGGGAAGACCTTTGGTGAAGATATCGGCATACTGATAACGAGATGGAACATGAAGGACACGCACCTGACCAGCAGTAACCATGTCACGGACAAAATGTATGTCAATCTCAATATGTTTCGTCCGTTGATGTTGAACAGGGTTGGCAGACAGATAAATGGCACTCACGTTATCACAGTAGACAAGAGTGGCAGACGATAAAGGAGAATGTAACTCACGAAGAAGATTACGAAGCCATGCAGTCTCAGCCACAACATTAGAAACACCCCGGTATTCAGCTTCGGCACTGGAACGAGAAAGGGTGTGCTGACGCTTGGATGACCAGGAGAGTAAATTATCACCTAAAAACACACAATAACCTGAAGTAGAGCGTCATGTAGACGGACAACCTGCCCAATCAGCATCAGTATAACCAACAAGAGAACTAGTGGAGGATGCATATAGGTGTAGACCAAAATCCAAAGTCCCCTGAACATATCGCAAGATACGTTTTAGAGCAGCAAAATGTGGCTCCCGCGGATCGTGCATATAAAGGCAAATCTGCTGTACTGCATAAGAAAGATCTGGACGTGTAAAAGTGAGATACTGTAGTCCACCTGCAAGACTGCGATACAAAGTAGGATCCTGAACAGGAACGCCTTCGGGACCCAGTTTAGATTCCGTATCAACTGGTGTCCGAGAAGGGTTACAATTAACCATGTGAGCACGCTCAAGAAGCTGAAGAGCATACTTCCGCTGAGACAAAAATAAGCCTGTAGAGTGGCGAACAGCAGATATACCAAGAAAATAATTAAGTGTCCCGAGGTCAGTCATGTCAAACTCTATGTGTAAAGAAGTAATAATCTGCTGAAGTAGAGCTGTAGAAGAAGCTGTAAGAATAATATCATCCACATATATAAGTGAATAAGCAACCTCTGAACCCTGTCAAAAAATAAAGAGTGAAGAATCACACCGACTGTGATAAAATCCAACCCGTGTGGCATAACCGGCAAAACGCTGAAACCAAGCACGAGGTGCTTGCTTCAGCCCATATAATGACCTCTGCAAGAGACAAACATGATTGGGGTACCTAGAATCAACAAACCCCGGAGGCTGATGCATGTAGACAGTCTCAGATAAATTACCGTTAAGAAAAGCATTCTTAATGTCCAGCTGATGAATAGGCCACTTGTGAGATACGGCAAGGCTAAGAACAGTGCGAATGGTAGCCGGTTTGACAACCGGACTAAATGTCTCATCACAATCAACACCAAGCTGCTGACTACTTCCATTAGCAACCAAACGAGCCTTATATCGACTCAAAGTCCCGTCAGCATGAAACTTATGCTTAAATAACCACATAGATCGTACCATATTGACACCCGAGGGCCTCGGTACAAGAACCCAAGTACCATTTTTAATTAACGCATTAAACTCATCATACATACCATTACGCCATTAAGAATCTTTTAAAGCAAGAAAAGGAGAATTAGGTATAGGAGAAATAGAAGACGTATGAAGAGATAAACGATCAATGGGTTTGACAATGCCCGATTGAGACCTAGTGACCATGCAGTGAGTACGAGGGGGTTCATTAGTAGGCTGAGGGTGAAGGGATCGAGGAGGAGTTGAGTGTTGGTGTAGTGTTGGGCTGTGGTGTTGGGCTCCCATTAGTCGAAGGGGTAGTGGGCTGAGAAGGAGTTTGGGCTTGTTCAGTGGTATTGTTGGTTGGAGCTTGGTTGTATGGTGAGTGAGGGGGTATAGGTGGGGCAGTAGTATTTAGAATGTGGGTGAGAAGCGGATGTTGAACGGGTTCTAAAAAGGTGTACGAAGGTGGAGTTGTGGGAGTCATGGAGCGGTAGGGAAATTGGGTTTCATCGAAGGTGACGTGTCGAGAAAGGATAATTTTGTTGGTTTCAATGTCTAGGCAACGGAAACCGAGGTGATAGGCTGGAAAACCCAAGAAAATACATGGGGTGGCGCGTGGTGCAAGTTTGTGAGGTGAGTGAAGGTGAGGGTAACAAAGGCATCCAAAGATGCGTAAACGGGAGTAGTCGGGTTCTTTTTGGAAAAGTATTTTGAAGGGGATTTCGTTGTTAATGGCGGTTGAAGGAAGAAGATTAAGGAGGTAGGCGGCCATATGGAGAGCCTCGACCCAAAAGGAAGGGGGTAGGTGCGCCTGAAAGAGGAGCGTACGAATGACCTTATTTATGGTGCGTATCATACGTTCCGCCTTGCCGTTTTGTTGAGAGGTTTTAGGGCAAGAAAATCTAAGTTGAATACCATGTTTAGCAAAGAGCGTGTGTAGTCGGTTATTATCGAACTCACCACCATGATCACATTGGAAACTCTTAATTTCACATTTAAATTGATTTTTAACATAATTACGAAAATGTAAAAATTTATCGAACATGTCAGATTTAAAACGTAGGGGATAAATCCACAAGTAGTGAGAAAAATGGTCATAATATTTAAAACCACTAGAACTAATAATGGGAGAAGTCCACAAATCAGAATGAATAATATCAAAGCAACGTTCAACAGTAGAATCCGAACTATGAAAAGGAAGCTTCACATGTTTGCCAAGTTGGCAAGCATGACAAACATGTGTAGACTTGTCTTTATTACAAGAAATAAATTGACGTGAAACAAGAGACCGTAGCACTTCGTCACCAGGATGACCGTTACGTTGATGCCACGTAGATGGACTTGTGGAGACTAAAGAAGTAGGGATAGTTGAAGGCTTGGTAATTGGATAGAGATCACCCGAGCTGTCACATCGAAGGAGGATATGGCGAGTCAAGAAATCCTTCACAGAAAAACCAAAAGCGTCAAATTCGATAGTGCAATTATTATCCCTAGTAAATTGACTAACAGAAATAAGATTTTTAATTATGTTAGGAGTGACAAGTACATTATGAAGGTGAAGGGGGCGATGAAGAGAAGGAATAATGCTATATCCGGTGTTGGTGACGGGAATAGAATCACCATCACCAACATGTATAGATGGGAATAAACGTTTATTATAAATGGTAATTAAGTTACTTGCATTAGAATTTAAATGAGAAGAGGCACCTGTATCCATGTTCCATGTTGGGACTTGCAAAGTCATAGTGCTAAAAGCACTTGGAAGTGATGTGGCTTGGGACGGGTACAAAGCGGGTGCGGGTGCGGGTCCGAGAAAACATGTAGAGCTAGACTGCAGTTGGTAGGGGGCTGTGTAATAAGCTTGTTGAGACTGTTGTTGGGCCGTGGGAGTGTAAGGGGATGGTTGAGGTGGTATGGCTGCATGTTGGGCCTGATATGTTGGGGACAAATAAGCATGTTGGGCTTGATGGGTTTGACGTGGGATAGGGAAAGGGGTAAAGGGAGGTTGGGCCATACGTGTCTGGTAAAAACCATGTGGAGCCAAATTGTTAACAGAATGGTTGTAATGTTGAGAACCGAGTGGTAAACGACCAATATTAGTAACAGCATTGCCCCCATTATTTTTCGAGGTCAGTCCCACACGGTTTCGTTGATCATGTATAAATTTGCAACGATCCCCAAATTTACACGTCCCTTTATTAAAGTGATTACATAATTAGGGCAAACTTTGACTTTTATTATTTTGAGCATTAAGGTTACCTTTTTTGTTCCGAAGGATTGGTAGTCACTAGAATAGTAGGAGAAGATGAGCTACTATCAAAGGTTGTAGATGCATTTGTTTGTTCATTCAACGTAGACACTTCTAAGAGGAGCATGTTCCGCGTCGTTTCAAAATTGGGAAGAGGTTCACGATGGCGTATAATTTTGACAATAGTTGCAAACCGTGAATCAAGGCCATTGACGGCATAAATAACCAAATTATTTTCACTTACCAACGAACCAAGGTTTTTAAGCCTATCCGCCATAGACTTGATTTGTGTGCAATAATCGTTGATGGACATTTTACCAAGCTTAATGGTACGAAGTTCATTATCAAGGTTAATGGCCCTAGCGTCTTTATTATCATGAAATAACCCTTGGAGATGATCCCATAAATCCTTTGCATTGCCCGGTGTAGATACAACTTGTTCTTGTAAAGAATCGGATAATGACCCGAGAATCCACATCTTGATGAGATCATCAAGTTTGCACCATTCCGGATCTTGAGCACTAAACGATGCCTCACCCGTCGGTTTGGCTTCTATGTGTGATTTAAGTCCAAGACTTCCGAGACGGATTTTAAAGAAGGAGGATCAAGAGGTGTAGTTATGTTTTTCAAGATTTAGTTTGATGGGAACTTTGTTAGTAATGCTAAAGGGAATGAGTTTATCGGCGGTTGTAGGTGGAGGAGGAGGAGGAGGTGGAGGATTGTTTTCATCGCCGGCCATGATTGCCGATTGTGTGGTAGGGTTTGGGAATTGTTCAACTGGGATTGGAGGAGGGAGAGGGAGTTACGACTTTCTGTATTTTTGGAGAAAAATTAGGAGAAAATTAATTGAATTCCTTGATTCTCATTAATCTCTACAATCGGTATTTAAGATACAATAGATAATTCTAGAGAAACAACTAATGGGCTAGGCCTTAAAATACAGGAGGGCCTTAATAAATATACTAGACATATACAAAAAATATATATCGACTAATACCCATCACTTTTGAGATTTGATAATTTAATATGGAATTTTTAGTTACGTATGCTTCAAAATGATTATTTCTTTACTAACGACTGGGAGTTGCCCTCTCGTTGCGGCAGGGAAAAAATATTCAACTATTACTATTTTTTTTTTTTTTTTTTTAATTTCAATTAATCTATAAATAATTAATTGTTAACATCTTTACCCGGCATAATGTTATTGATAAATCTTGAAATTATGGACGTTCTTTGTAAAGTGAGGTAACTAACATGGACAATTTACGTAATATTTTTTAACACAAACCGTCCGCCTTTGGACCGTCACTAGGTGGAAAATGGGTTGGGCGCGTCATGTAACAGGTCAAAACACGCCATTTTGCTAGATGCAAAGGACAGTTAGCGCTAAGAGAAAAAACAAAATGATCATTACCTCTCTCTCCTAATTACTGATTTTCCACGGGTATATATGTAGTTGAAGAGCGTAAAATGGCCAATTTGCTAATAAAAGTTGAAAAAGTAAATCCGGTTAATTTTGGTATCATATCACTACCATTGTCTTTCTGAGGTGTCTGACCATTAGGGGGTACCAAACAGGCCAGGAGATGAAGTTGAAGAGCATAAAATGGCTAATTTGTTACTCGCAGGTGGAAAAGGAAAACATTAGGGGTACCAAACAAGCTGGGAAATGAATAACTTTTACTGACCGGTTTGCTACACGGATGTGGAAAATAAAAACCGGTTGACTTTGATGTTGTATCACTACCATTGTCAGCTTGAGGTGTTTGCGCATAAGGGGTTACTCTACTTCCTACAGACACAGATGCTGTTTGTGATACTGAGATCTTTGGGACACATGGTTAATTGCAGGCGTGAACGTAAAACTAGTTGACTGCATGTTGCTACATGTTGGTCCCCCTGACCGAAATGAAAATTAAATAAAACTAATGAATCAGGAAATCAATAGGAATGTACTAAGAGAAAACACCTTGGTTGATGTGGATGAAGAACATGGATTGACAAATTTATGGGTACACTTAGGTCCAAAAGTATTACTGGTTGACTTTGGTGTAGTATTAGTACCATTTTTCTGCCTGAGGTGTCTGATCATAGAGGGTAACTCTACAAACTACACATTGACTTCCAAGGAAGTGATTGTCTAAAACCGTGAATTGGACAAAATCTAGATGCTGCCGATTATAAAGGAGGAAAAAAAGTTGACTTATTCGAGTCAAATGCTCTTAAGACCCACACATTGACCAAAAACAGAGCTTGTGTTGCTAGAAGTTTGTTGACTTGAAACTTCAATATGTGTGGAGCCACATGGGATGCTTGGAAAATTTATACATAGGCTAAAAACAGGTTGTGATTTCTGAAATGAGCTTTCAAAAGGACCCGACATTGTAGTGGATCCAAACGCAGGCATTGATGAAGCGCCAAAACCAGAACTCTGAAATGCTGGTGCTGTAGACTGACCACCTGCACAAATGCATATGGTGACAATGTTTTGGTAAAGTAAAACCTATTAATCACCGCAATTATCAGTTCTGGAACATATAACAATTATGTGAAGTTGACAATATACCAAATGAGAAGCTTTGACCTCCAAAGGCTGCTGTAGTAGCACCACATGTACATTGATTTGAGGGCTCTAAAGGTAGTGCACCAGGAAAAACAAAAGACGATGAACCAGAAACGCTGCTTCCGAAAGCAGTTTGTGATTCTGACTGGTGACATGCCGTACCTATAGTTTGAAATATATGAGACTAAAGTTCATAATCTGTAGATATTAACAATTGAATAATATGAACAAAAAGGAAACAAGCTGATATAAATGCATCTTAACCAACCATATCAGAGCATAAACATCTGCAACAAACCGCATAAAATCTCCAGATAACCCACAAATAAAAAAGATACACTTTGTACCTTAAATAAAAGCGGACATTTTTTTCGCATCATAAAAGTATTCATTCTCATCGTAAGTGTAAGTAAGCTAAAAGTAATTACTTTTACTTGTTATCCAACTGCAGAATTCTTATATATGAATATAAAAGCCAAGGGTGCTCTCCACCCATCAGTTAAAGAGAAATACCATAGAATACTAAAAAGTCATGTTGTAAGATTAAACAGTGTATATTTACATGTCTTCGGCACTACTTGTGAGTCAAACTCAAGCAATACATACTTAACCAATTTGGCTAAACCTAAAGACCTTTAGCCTTAACTTAGTATCTGTTCAAATTACGTGCTCAACATATGACCACTGAACAAGTTTGAACACACGTTGGTTTCAGAGGGCCACACGCCCACACACCACCACCTAACCTAATGTGTGTTTAGATTGTGTATTTTGAGTGCTTATTGACTTATTGCATTTCTTAACAGGAAGATGCACATTTGAAGTGTTTGGATTTGTGCTCATTGGCTTATATTTTGAGGAAATAAGCATAAGCTAACTTAACTGTGAATAAAATATGGACTCCGAAACACCCCCCTAGATAAGCATCGAATGTGACTAATAGCAATCTTTTTTGTAATAAAACATTACATAAGCATCAACTCCAATTACTAGCAATCTTAGTTTCTTTACATAAAATGTGTCTTAACCAACCATATAAGAAGTTGCATTCGTTTCAGCAAACACTAATTTAGTGAATCGAGGTATTGGGGAAGAAGCGAGTGATTCTCATGTGCTAGATTTATAATAAGAGGGGTTTAAATAAAGGTTTGAATGGGCCTGGAAATCAACCCCTAATAGCCGTAAAATACTCAATTTTATCATCAAGTAAGATTCGACAAACAAAGCTTGAAATTACAATTTGGTTCACATTTATATGCAAATGTGTTGCCATGCCTGTAACAACGGCACACCTATAAAATGAAATTAGTATATTTTGCTTCAGCAACATTATAGTCTTTGACATGAAATTTTATAATCTTACAGTAGATCTTAATGACAAGCTTCCAGGGCACTAATATGTATTCAAAAGCAGCAAATAAATATTTGAGACAAATTATCAAACACATAATCTGCATCCTTCAAATCATATATCATGTGTAGATGGAAATATTAAAACTAAAACAAGTACCAATTGAGAATCAAAAGAAAATGTAAGATAAGAAGAAGAGAAAGACAATATATAGAAACAATCCACACCCCTTCCTTACTTCCTCTAAAATCACCATTTCTTATTCAGGTGACAATAACAGCAAATATTGAAATTACATGTTTTAGACCGACATTCAAGTACCAAGTAACCATTAATATCTTGATTACAAACTGAACACACATACTTTGGTGTCTTTTTTCTTCGAACAAATGTTAATGGATGTTTATGATACGAACGAGTTTTGGTGCCCCTGTACCATATGTTGGCGTAGTAATCAATTCGACTAATGCAACAAAGGTGAAAAGAACTTCTGGATTTGTGATTGTGACAATGATAGAGCGGGAAGTTGGGGTTCATCTCCTCCTCACAAACATCACAATAGAAATCTTCTGGATGATCATCGACCGGCGGATACGTCAATGGGATTTCATGTCCCTTGCAATACCTGTGAGCAAGGGACTGCGGCGACCTCATAGCACAAAACATGCATAGTTGAAAGTCACAAGCCTTGCAAGAATAGCTTATACTTTTATACGCTTTGTTACATGCCTTACAGGGAACTTCAGGATCAATAAGTTGGGTAAGAAGATGGTTGTGGGATTTGTGTTCGATAGTTTTGGGTAAAAATGCACAATTTACACAAAGCCAGAATTTGCAATTCATTTTGCATTTGTAGGCAAATGTGTTGCCCCAGCTGAAACAACCATTGCATGTATACAATTCCTCATCTTCGCATGTGTCTACTAAGTCAAGGGGGCCTGGATGAAGTTGATGTTGTAATGTTCGGGGTAACTCAGCACAATATTTGTGGAGATCAGCAAACATTAAACATCCATCTTCTTTGCAGCTATAATATGGGAATGAGAGGGGTCGTACACATGCATAACATACCTCTATTGGATCACCAGAGTTGATGTCGGGCATCGTTTTGTTACCTTGTGGATCTTCAACATTCACGACCAATGGATGAGCAGGATGACTCCAATGATTAATCTCAGTTGTCTCCTTATTATCTTGAGCTAAGATTTTAGAATGTAGTAGTTTCAATGGGTCTGTAAATGCCTCCGACATGGGAAAATGCAGAACTGATTTCGTTATCACTAGCTGCGGAAGTGCTCGGATTATCTCTGAAAGCATGTATATATTTTGTATTCAGATGATAATTAATCAAAAACGTACACAATTAAAAAGATACTACAAGTTAGATTTACCTTGGAGTAGAAGGTTGCTGTGCATTCAAGGCACATTTGATATGTGCAAAATATCTACAGTTTGCACAATGATACAACCATTCATTCCTTCGAATGTATTCGTTGCAAAATTTGCAATAATAAGAGTATTTGTAGAATTTCTCTGGAAGTGAGTAGACAAGAACAAGTGGGTGCTTAGGGTGATGATGTGGCAGATTGATAGTAGGTGGTAAGAAAGCACAGGTCTCATGGATCCAGAAGTCACAACTATCACACTGATAGAATAAGCCTTTTTCGTCAGTTTTGCAAGCGTCACAACGGAATGCACCATGCCTTAATTGGAGGGTTAAAGTATGTTGTGGGTTGCCTTCGTGTTCTAATTTGATTGTTGCCTTCTCCTTGATAGCATCATATTCTGTCTTACAAGCAAACTCAACAAGAAAACAGTTCATGCAACAATTAAATCCTGGCTTCTCACCGTAAGAACCATAAAAAAACTCTTTAGTTATACTTTGACGACAAATATTACAAACATATAATTTGGAAGGATCAGTTTTGAAAATTGCGATTGTTAAAGGATCATGATATAAAGAAGGGTAGTGGATAATTTTCAGAAGTTGCGAACATGATTTATGAAGAAAAAAACGACACCGGATGCAAGCATATGCAGAGTCACCAAGTGATAATGGTTCCTCACATAAATCACAACCCACTACAACTTCTTTTCGTTTCTCCTCATTACTGCCAACATCAACACCGATGATACTTATAATCGTCTGCCAGACGATGAGCATTAACGGATGCTCCCTGTGAGCAAAATGATGAAGAAAAGCGTGTTGACCTTCTTCTTGAATTTTGACTAAAGCTTTCTCCTTGAGTGCATCATTAGCAACACCACAATTCAGGCATGCATCAAAGTCACACAGCGAACACCAATACGAGAACTCACCACTTTTGTAGTCGTTTAAGCACAAGCTACAGAACCAATCAGATTCGCGAGCAACAAGTGTAAGAGGAAACGGGTGGTTTACATAAGGGAGAGTGGGTTGTAGTTCCGCACATGTCTTATGCAGAAAGTATGGACACGAGATGCAACTGTATACAGAGCCACCTAATATCGGTTCTTGACATTTATGACAATGGACACCCTTCACCATTTCAGATCTTTCGATTAGCTTTAGTGGATGTTCTTCATGGCCAAAATGATTAATCTCTTCCATCTTCTCTTTCTCTCTTTTCTCATTTGCCATGTCTATCAAACTTAGAAATTCTAAACAATTCCAAGATTATTTATATCAGACTTGCATCATCGATGATATATGATATTATATTTAGGTGACAGAGCATGACGCTGAAAGTTTGAGATGCGTTAATTTCACTTACCCTGAAATTTTAAATGAGCCCGTTATTAATATGGGGGCTATAATTTTAGTTAAATCCTCTCTATAATTTCAGGGGTAATTTTTGTCCCCTTGTCCCCCCCCCCCCCCCATTTTTTTTTTTTTTTTTTGTAATTATTTTTTTTTTTAAATTTAATTGTGTAGTGTTTAGGTATATGTATAGTGTATTTATTTGTGTAGTGTTTTTATATGTATAGTGTTTTTAATTGTGTATTGTTTTTATATGGTATTTATTTTACGTTACTTTTTATAAAAAAAGTTTATAAAAAATTTATAAAAAAAAGTTTATAAAAAAAGTTTATAAAAAAAAGTTTATAAAAAGTTTATAAAAAAAGTTTATAAAAAAAAGTTTATAAAAAAAGTTTATAAAAAATTTATAAAAAAAGTTTATAAAAAGTAACGTAAAATAAATACTATACAAAAACACTACACAATTAAAAACACTATACATATAAAAACACTACACAAATAAATACACTATACATATACCTAAACACTACACAATTAAATAAAAAAAAAAAAAAAAAAAAAAATTGTATGTGAGGGGGGACCCACAGCCGCCCATGTGAGAGAGAGAGAGGGAGGACAAAGGGAGGAGGGGCCAACGCCTAAGGGGATAGACCCCGTATGAATAGTACGTTGTACTATTAGAACCCCCTATGGGATCACATCATAGGTTATATTCCTTTTGTCCTCCACTTTTTTCAGTACAACACAGTTTTTTGTCAGTTTCTGTTCCGTATTTCTGACAGTTTTAAGCGTTTGACTTATTAAACTTTATATTTACTGTTCCGCATTTTCAGGTTTATAGTTTTTTGATATAAACAAAATTATAAAAATAAAAAAAATGCAAAAAAAATAGGGGGGTCAATCTAAAATTATAGTCAGCGTCAAAATAACCCCACCCTTTTAAATTGTATAATGACAGCTATCGTCTGCAAAACACATGACTCGTTATTTTTTATTTATTTTTTATTATTATTATTATTTTTGGATTAGTGAATTGTTATTTCGAGAAGTTTAAATTAAAATATTAGGGTATTATCTGGATAAAGTCATAAGAAAATAAAATTGGGTAGATAAAGCATTGATGCAAAAAAGTTAATCACTCGATCACTCATTAAAAAGTTAACCAATGAATCATTCTAAGCATCCACTATAGTTGTTAAAATATAGGTCTAAAAACTTAAAAAAAAAAAAAAAAAAAAAAAAAAAAAAAAAAAAAAAACTTTTATACCATAGTAAAGAACATTTCATGCCTAAATGGTATAAAAAAGTTTAGGATTTTGGAAAGATCCTGCAAATATTATATGAATTAATGTTGGAACACTTTACAAACTTGAAAAGCTTTTTCCGTAGTAAGAATATGTTCATAATATAATTTTTTTATAAATTAATGACATTATAACACGTAGCAATTTTATAAACTTTTTAATACATCGCAATAGTGGATGCCCTCATTGTTGTAAACAGAAGTATTAGATGGACCGGGAGCGGAAATAAAAAATTAGGTAATATTTTTAGGGTATATGAAGTAGCAATTAATTTTGAAATATTATTTTTCTAAAATCTCTTACAAGTTTTATATGACAAACAAAGCTTATATTTTATTTAGCTTATTTAAGAAAATAAACATAATCATTTAATAAGCTTCTGTGTCAAACATGGGAGTAAGTACTAAGTAATGCGTTATCTAATGGTGCCAATTTAAAACAATAAGTTTGATTATTACAAAAAAGTTTAGAACTTACAAAACCTTCCAACAAGAGTGCCGAAGTATAGCTACTCACTTAATATTTTTAGTTTCACTATATAAACCTAACGAAGACATCGAAGTAACTATTTCACTAAAAAGTGTGATTCACGTATGTAGCTAAAGTTAACAACTTTTGGTAAATACTTTATGGTTGAAGGGGCGGAGTTATAATCAAATGAGAAGGAAAATTATAATGGAAAAGTTAGAAGAAAGAACAGCCTCACATTTTTTATTTCATTTTCACGAGACCGTTTCTCTGAAGAGGTGAGCAACCGTATAAGGTAGGTCACTTTTGATTTAGAATAATGGACACGCTATTTATATTTGATGTAATATGACACTAGTTATATTAAACTCAACAAGAGACAAATCTTTTTGTCCTAAATATATTAGAAAACTATATTGTCATATACGCATGTATATGGGAGGTTACTTTTGATTTAGAATAATCCACGCTATTTAAATTTGATGTGATATGACATTAATTATATTAACCTCAACATGAGACAAATCCTTGTCCTAATTATATTAGAAAACTATATTGTCAAATAATGGAGGTTACTTTTGATTTAGAATAATGCACGTTATTTATATTCGATTTAATATGACACCAATTATATTAAACTCAACATGAGACAAATCCTTTTGTCCTAATTATATTAGAAAACTATATTGTCATATAAAGGAGGTTACTTTTTTGATTTAAAATAATGCACGCTATTATATTTAATGTAATATCCTTTTGTCCTAGTTATATATTTTTTTTTTCTTTTTTTTAGAATATTGCACGCTATTTATATTTAATTTAATAGGACACTAGTTATATTAAACTCAACATGAGACAAATTCTTTTGTCCTAATTATATTAGAAAATTATATTGTCATATAAGCATATAAGTGTTACCTTTGATTTGCAATAATGCACGTTATTTATATATGATGTAATATGACACTAGTTATCTTAAACTCAACATGAGACAAATCCTTTAATTTTGTCCTAGGTAATAGTTATATTAGAAAACTATATTGTCATAATAGGGAGGTCACTTTTACCCAAATATCTCTTGACTCAATGGTATGTGAGTGACCAAATAACTTAAAGATTGTGAGTTCAATCTTTTTGGAGACATATGTGAGACTGAATTTGTGAAATAGATTAGTGTAGGTTGTAAATAATTACCGTTCTAAACAAAATGTTACTTTTAATTAAGAATAATGCACGCTATTTATATTTGATGTAATAGGACACTAGTTATAGTAAACATAACATGAAACAAATCCGTGTGTCCCTAATTATATTAGAAAACTATATATATATATATATATATATATATATATATATATATATATATATATATATTATTATTATTTTTTTTTTTTTTTTTTTTTTTTTTTTTTCCTTCTAAAAGCTGAATATTATTAAGGAACGAAAACACTGCTCCAAAAAGGAGCTACACCAAGAGCTATACAAAGAAAGATTACAAAGAAGGAAAATAAACCATGCGAGGACAAAAAAAAAGAGAGAAAACCAAAGAAAAATAAAACAAACTAACTACCACCAAACAAAGAAAGGTGAAGGCTGAAAATACGTAACAAACTTTCTCAAATATACCGAAGTACGTAACATACAAATTTTATTATTTATGTACGTAAATAACTTTCAAATTTTGTTCAATGTACGTAATATTGACAGGTTACCAAGTTTTAAAGTTACAACATTGGTCCCTGTCGTTTGCATTCACTTTCACCGTTAGTCATTTAACATTTTTTCACTTAAAAAAATTACAGTAACGGTCCTTGTAGTTTGCTTTGACTTTCACCATTAGTGATTTGTCTTTCATCTTTTTTATATACGTTTTTTACGCGTTTTTATACACATTTTTTTACATATTTTTATACACGTTTTTTACACGCGTTTTTATATACATTTTTTTACACATTTTTATACACGTTGTTTACACGTTTTTATACATGTTTTTATACACGTTTTTATGTACGTTTTTATACACATTTTTTACACGTTATTATACACATTTTTATACACGGTTTTATGTACGTTTTTATACACTTTTTATACACGGTTTTATGTACGTTTTTTACATGTTTTTATACACGGTTTTACGCACGGTTTTATATACACGTAAAAAACGTATATAAAAACGTTTTTACACACGTTTTTATATACGTGTGTAAAAAACGTTTTTTACGTGTATATAAAACCGTGCGTAAAATCGTGTATAAAGATATGTAAAAAACGTATATAAAAACGTGTGTAAAAATGTTTTTTACACACGTTTTTATATATGTTTTTTACGTGTATATAAAACCGTGCGTAAAATAGTGTATAAAAACATGTAAAAACGTATATAAAAACGTGTGTAAAAACGTTTTTTACACACGTTTTTATATATGTTTTTTACGTGTATATAAAACCGTGCGTAAAATCGTGTATAAAAACATGTAAAAAGCGTATATAAAAACGTGTGTAAAAACGTTTTTTACACACGTTTTTATATATGTTTTTTACGTGTATATAAAACCGTGCGTAAAATCGTGTATAAAAACACGTAAAAAACGTATATAAAAACGTGTGTAAAAAACGTGTATAAAAACATGTAAAAAACGTATATAAAAAACGTATATAAAAACGTATATAAAAAACGTGTATAAAAACATGTAAAAACGTATAAAAAATGGTACATAAAACCATGTATAAAAAGTGTATAAAAAACGTACATAAAACTGTGTATAAAAATGTGTAAAAAACGTGTATAATAACGTGTAAAAAATGTGTATAAAAAGTGTATAAAAACGTACATAAAAACGTGTATAAAAACATGTATAAAAACGTGTATAAAAATGTGTAAAAAAATATATATAAAAACGTGTATAAAAATATGTAAAAAAATGTGTATAAAAACGCGTAAAAAACGTATATAAAAAAGATGAAAAAAAAAGGACTAATGGTGAAAGTCAAAGCAAACTACAAGGACCGTTACTGTAATTTTTTTAAGTGAAAAAATGTTAAATGACTAACGGTGAAAGTGAATGCAAACGACAGGGACCAATGTTGTAACTTTAAAACTTGGTAACCTGTCAATATTACGTACATTGAACAAAATTTGAAAGTTATTTACGTACATAAATAATAAAATTTGTATGTTACGTACTTCGGTATATTTGAGAAAGTTTGTTACGTATTCTCAGCCTTCACCCAACAAAGAAATAAGGCTAGGAATCCATCTCCTCAAATCCAACGATAAATTTTGCACCTCGCTGCAATCCAAAGTTTCGAATTCCGTTGGATAAAGGGAAAAATATCTTCACTTCTAACTTCTGACAGGGAGGAAACAAGAGCTTTTACCACCTTATTCCTTCATTTCCAAATCACACATAGTGCACAATAAAACACCCCATGAAGAATCTTATAAAGAGATGGGTTGCTACGGATCCCATTTTTTTCCAGAGAAATATCTGATAGAAAATTAGGATGACAAGGTTCCACCAAGCCCATACTTTAAGCCAAATAAAAGAAACACATTGACGCGAAATGAGGCAATGAGACACCGATTCTTCCCCCACTTCACAAAAGGTCAAGAAGACGAGGCAACAATGATCCCTCTCGAAGCCAGGTTAAGTCTGGTAGGCAACCAGTTAATGGACGCCCACCACACAAAAATATTCACTTTTCTCGGGATCCAAGAATTTCACATATGATGGTGACCAATAAAGCTATCAGCAAGGAGCTTATTCTGAATAGAAGCTGATAAGCTACTAACATTAAAACTCCTGAGGCATCCTGTTGGTTTTATGGATATAAATTAGTAGATGTGAGTTAGGATCGAACTCGAGACCACGGGATTGCACACTTTGCGTATGAGAATTAAAGTTAATAATTAAATGTAATAGTTATATTTATTTATTAATTAAACGAAATAACTATAACGAACGTTATGTAATTAAGTGTAATGGACTAACGGTCGTTAAATGTAATTGGAAAGGACTAGATTGCAAATATTGGGAAGGTTCCGGAATCCCCTTATGGGATATTGATACCGATCGGCCAAGGGTGCCAAACCCAACCCAAATCAAACTCAAACTTGTTCACCAAGTTTAGTTTAGTATATATACAAGGCTAGGGGTCTTGTGTTTGCATCTCTTGTACTCATAAGCTAAAACCTAAAACTTGTTTATGTGTGTTTTGCTTAATTCGGTCAACAAACACCTTGTGGGTGTCGATCCATAGCTTTTCCAAACTCAAAGTTATTTGTTTAATTAAAACTAGCATTCCTTTAATTCGGTGTAGTACGTGTGTACAAGAAAGTGGTACTAACACATTATTGTTAATATTCTTGGATTGAATTACAAAATCGGTAAGGGGTAATTCACATAATCCTATAAACCCTAATTAGGGTTCATCCAATTGCTAGTTTTGTGGATTTGATTCTTGTTCGGCTAGAATCAAGAAAGGTACGCATATTCTTGTTTATGTTAATTAATTATTCGTTAATCTTTCCTATACGCTTCCGTATGTATACTTTGATGTTTTGTGATTTATTATTGAATGTCATGATATATAATTCCAACAGTGGCATCACGAGTCATTGGTTTTAATGAGTAATTAATTACTAAACGCGTAAAAAACGAATAATTGTATGTTGTTTGATATGGTTAATCTAGGGTTTTGGTTTAAATTTTTTGCATGGGTCGATTTTTTATTTAATATGGGGCGTACCCCTTTATTTTTTTTAGTCGACACCTTAAAAAAAATTTAGGGTTTTAAATTGTTTGTTAACCTTATCGAAACCTAGAATTAATATATGAGTTACGTGATTAATTCATGAATAATATGTTATGTGACATGGAATAATATGCGATCTTATGACTAATTGAATAATTGTTATGTTATATCCATGATAATACATGCATGTTTGTCATGGATAGTTGCTTGAATTGTTTAATTGCTAAGATATTTTATCACATGTTTATTTATCATAAATTTTGAATTGGGGAAGACTCCAATTATATATTAATGAATCAATTATGTGCAATTTGGTTTATTCTAATTAAGGGTTTACGCAATCGATTCGTCGATGTATGCGGCTCACTTTCAATTGAGAAAGTGAAAGCCCTAATTAATATATACATTAATTAACCTAGACATTGATTATTAATAGGGTTTTATCTAATAAGTTGCATGTGGCTACTTGTTTACACGTATTAATTGTTAGTTATGTGCGCATTGTTTATTGTTTATTTTTTATTTGTATATTTACTTGTTTGTTTATTATGTGTGACAGTTTTAAGCAAAGGGTAATTTTGAATAGAAAAATAATACGGACTAAACAATGGTGAAATTTGATTTGTTTTTGAAGAGTTAAGTTTTCAATAGTTTAATTGATTGATGATTTTGGTACAAAAGTGAGAACGGCTCACCCAATTTGCCGGACTGTGTGGAAAGTACTAGGAGGGGAGCGCATTAAATTGTGACCCTAAAGAGGGAGGTTATTGCTTCAGCGCTGACCAAACTCTCCGCTTGCTTGCGAGTCAAATTGGAGTTACCAAGTAGGCTATGCGTACAAAATCATCTTAAGGGCGAATTAGCTTTAATTCCATGCGCCACTTCGGTGGTAATTACCCGAAACACTAAGTGTTTACACTTATGCAAAAGTACGGTATAATGGACGATAATTAAAGGTAAATTCCTTGATTGACGAAACCAATACCTCAATCAAAACTTTGATAATTTGATCTTTATGAATTGGTAATAAAAAGTTTTTTATTAAAATTTGTACTACAAGATGAATGCATGACATCTTTGTACATATTTGATTTGACCACATAAAATCAAAACTAGTACCCTGTATAAATTAAGTTATGTGCCATCTAATTAAAAGGAACACTTGAAGTTGCAATTTACGTCATGTCAGAACTTGGCGAGATTGTGATGGAGAGGTAAATCTTTATGTAAAGTCAGACCTTACATGAACATATTTGCAGATCTTTAAGTTAGACACTTAAGTTAAGTAGGAAGTGAGACCTGGACTCAAGGCATAAGATGGGATGAAACATGTTTATATTTTCAATAGCGTTGGAAAATATAAATCCCATAATGATCTAGGAATTGGAAATTGTTTGCCAATTATTGTTCGACAGATTACCTTATTATATGCTTTCGTTACTAGCAGATCAACTGCTGTAATGAACCTATGATAATTTGGATCCTAGTTTTCGAGAAACTTATATGGTTATATGTTTATATTACCTTGGGTATATTTTATTTTCTTGAAAAGTTGTATTATCGAAAATACTAATACTTGAACTTTTTTCTGTAGAAATGGCTCAAAACAACGTTAACACTAACACTGCACTAAGTTCTGCGTTCAAAAGCTTTTTTGATCGAGAAAAGTTGACTGGCTCTAAGAATTTCAATGATTGGCACCGCTCTTTGAGAATTGTCTGTAGAGTTGCTGATCGGTTGAATTATATGTACACGCCTTGCCCTGCTGAACCAGCACCTGCCGCACCTCAAGTGGAAAAGGATGCTTGGAAAATTGAGTATAAGCGTCATAACGATGTGGCTTGCCTAATGTTGGGAACGATGGAACCTGCTCTCCAAAAGTAGTTCGAAAATTACTTCCCATCTGTCATGCTCGATGAACTTCGAACTATGTTCGAGAAACCAGTTGTTGTCGAAATTTATGATTTGATCGATGTATTACACAGCTGCAAGCAGGGAGAGGGTAAACCCGTAAGTGCTCATGTATTGGAGATGAAAGGATACATGGACCAATTAAGGGCACTTGGCAAAAATTATGAAGATGACATTGATATGAACTTGATCAACAGATCCCTTAACAAGGATTTCAATGGTTTTGTTCAGAACTTCAATATGCACTGCGTGGGGAAGACAATTACTGACCTACACGCATTGCTAATTGATTATGAAAAGGGTTACCTCAGAAGGCTCCTACTCCCCAGGTACTTGCTATTCAGTGTGGAAGGATAAATAAACCAAAACCACAGCGTGCGAACAACAAGAAGTTGAAGGGCAAAGGGAAAGTTGATAAAGGTAAAAAGGTTATGGCCTATCAACCAGAACCCAAGAAGTACCCTACCCTAGGAAGGAAAATCTTAAAAAGGATCAAGCATGCCACCACTGCAAGGTCGTTGGGCATTGGAAGAGAAATTGTACTCTCTATCTTGATGAATTGCGTGCAAATAAGATGAAGTATGACGGGTCCTCGGGCGCCGGTTCTTCAGGTAACTTATTTGTAATTGAATTATTTACTCTAAATCATAAAAATTCCTGAGTATATGATACTGGATGTGGTATTCACATTTGTAATACACTGTAGGGGTTTAGAGTGGAGAGGAAGCTAGCCTATGAGGAGCAATATCTGCACGTGGGAAATGGCGCACATGCAGCTGTTGAAGCCATAGGAACGTTTAATTTAGTATTGCCTTAGGGCTTAGTACTGTTATTGAACAATTGTCATTACGCACCTTCTATAATTAGAGGTGTTGTTTCCTTTTCAGTTTTGTTGGATGATGGTTTTACTCATACTATTTCACGTAATGGAATTTTTGTTTCTTTAAATGGTGTATTTTATTTTAATGCGATTACTGTGAATGGTGTGTTTGAAATTGACGTGATTGGAAATGAATCTAACAAATATAATAATTCGATGTTTAGCATCAATAAGAAAATAAAGTTGAACTTGAATTCTTCTTATCTTTGGCATTGTAGACTTGCTCATATAGGCAAGGCTCGCATGCAAAAGCTACAACAAGAAGGGCTTTTCCAAAATATCAATGATGAATCATTTGATAAATGTGAGTCATGCATATCTGGGAAGATGACGAAGAAACCTTTTCATAGCAATATGGAGAGGGCGTCTGATCTACTTGGTCTTATTCATACTGATGTGTGTGGACCACTTAGACATGTGTCAAAGAGAGGTGCTAGCTACTGCTTAACCTTTACTGATGATTTCAGCCGTTATGGTTATGTTTATTTACTTAAGTATAAACATGAGGTGTTTGAAACATTTAAGGTTTTCAAAGCAGAAGTAGAACTGCAATTGGGAAAGAAGATTAAAGCTCTTCAATCCGATAGAGGAGGCGAGTATCTAAGCCAAGAGTTTAAAGATTACTTAGCTGAGAATGGAATTGTCTAGAATATCACTTCTCCATATACTCCACAACAAAATGGTGTATCTGAGAGAAGAAATCATACATTGTTGGACATGATACGATCTATGTGTAATCTTACTACTCTACCTTTATCCTTTTGGGATTATGCTTTAGAATCAGCTATTCGCATTCTAAATATGGTTCCCACAAAGAAGGTTGATGAAATATGGCATGGTAAAGCTCCTAACCTGTCTTATTTAAAGGTCTGGGTTGCGAGGCGTATGTTAGACGTGACTCAGCAGATAAACTCCAATAAAGATCTGTAAAGTGTATCTTCGTAGGATACCCTAAGGAAACTATGTGATACTACTTTTACTATCCAGCTGAAAATAAAGTAATTGTTGTTAGGTATGGAGATTTTTTTGAAAATGATCTCGTATCTCAAGAAATCAGTGGGAGAGTTTATGATCTGGAAGATGATCAAGAAGATGCATTACCTTCTGAAAACACTAACGTACTTCCGGTAGAACCTGATAGTCTGGGTCCTCCACCAGAAGTTGAAGTGATTCCCGTTCGTAGATCTGTAAGGTCTACGCGTGCACCTGAACTTCTATGTCTTAACGTAGAGGTTGAGGAAACTATGTTAGGAGATCTTGGAGAGCCTACTAGTTATAAAGCTGCCATGGCAAGTCCTGACAAGATCAAATGGCAAGTTGCAATGAATGGGGAAATGCAATCCATGAGAGAAAATAAAGTCTGGGAAGAGGTCGATTTACCTCCAAACGCCAAGGTGGTTGGAAGTAAGTGGCTCTATAAAATAAAGACTGACATGGATGGCAATATACACATCTATAAAGCTCGTCTAGCTGCGCAAGGTTTTACTCAAACTTATGGCATAGATTATCCTGTAGCGGACATTAGAGCTATTAGAATTCTCATAGCTATAGCAGCATACTATGACTATGAGATATGGCAGATGGATGTCAAAATTGCCTTCTTGAATGGTCGCTTAGATGAAGACATCTATATGAAGCAACCTGAGGGGTTCTTGAATCCACAATTTCCAAACCGTGTATGCAAACTTCAAAGGTCCATTTATGGATTGAAGCAAGCATCAAGGCAATGGAATAAAAGATTTGATGAAGAAATCAAAAGGTATGGATTTATTCAAAATCTTGATGAGCCATGTGTATATCACAAAGTTAGTGGGAGTGATGTAATTTTCCTTATTCTTTATGTCGATGACATATTAATTATGGGAAAAGACATTCCAAGTTTGCAAAATGTTAAGGCATATCTTGGGAAGTGTTTTTCCATAAAGGATTTAGGAGAAGCTGCATACATTCTGGGAATCAAGATCTACCGAGATAGGTCAAAGCAGTTAATTGGTTTAAGTCAAAACGCTTACATTGATAAAATATTGAAGAGATTCAATACGCAAAATTCCAAGAAAGGATATTTGCCGATGGAAGTAAAGCATGACTTATGTAGCGATATGTGTGCTTCAACACCTGTAGAGGTGGCACACATGCAGAAAGTTCCTTATGCTTCGGTAGTAGGATCTATTATGTATGTTGTGAGATGCACAAGGCCAGATGTGGCGTTCGCTCAGAACATGACCAGTCGATATCAACAGAATCTGGGTGAACTTCACTGGACTGCTGTTAAACATATTCTAAAGTATCTGAGGAATACGAAAGATATGTTTTTAGTGTATGGTGGAAATCCAGACACAGAGCTTGGTGTTACAGGTTACTGTGATGCGTCCTGGCAGTGTGATAAAGATGATACGAAGTCTCAGACGGGTTATGTCTTTGTCATCAATGGAGGAGCAGTTGACTGGAAGAGCAAGAAGCAGAGTACGATTACGATGTCTGCGACAGAAGCCGAATGCATAGCTGCTTCAGAAGCTGCGATGGAGGCTGTTTGGATTAGGAAATTCAATTCAGGGCTTGGTGTTATGCCTTCAATTGAATCGCCTATTGATATGTATTGTGACAATTATGTTGCAATCATATTTGCCAATGAACATGGAGTCATGAAGGGCACCAGACATTTTCTACGCAAGTATCACTATGTTTGGGAACAAGTCCGTGAATGTGAAATTAATCTATTGAAAGTTCACACAGATGACAACTTAGCTGATCCTTTCACTAAGGCTTTGGCTAGAGACAAGCTTATTGGACTTGCCAATGGAATTGGACTTCGTTTAGCTAATAGTTTCTTGCAGAACTGTGATTAGTATTTGGATAAAGGATATTGTAAAACATTTATTATTTTGATGAAATAAAGTTTTGATTATGTTTATTTTCATTTATAATATTGTTGTCCTATATTTGCATGTTTAATCCATGAGTAACTAAGTTATTCTAAATGTCCGTTGTCGATTAATGATATGGGAGTATCATTAAACTAAGACAAATCTGAGAGATGTGGTAGAATATACTTGAAAGTATATATTGATGAGAATGCATACCAATTTTCGGATGATATTCAATGAATTGAATATAGGACTTATCCCAACTACATAATTTACTTTGTGGATATTGTTATAAGTAAATTCTGAATAGTTATCCTCAGACTTTAGATACCAGATAAGTTTTATGAATGTAGTGCATTTCTGTGGAGCAACTTAACGCTATACGTAACTGGTAGTCATAAAGGTTGTTTTCAGTTTTGTTACAAAGTTTGTGGGTTAGTCTCGTAGTCAAGATAGAATTTGTTCCTTCAAATTTATTTGGAGTTTAATACTGTTGGGCCCCTCGTAGGGTTGACAAGATGTTTGTGCGGCCGCACCCAAAATCTTCCCTAAATATGTTTAGAAGATTTGGTAATCTTGGTCAATCACTTATAACGAGAAACAGAATAGTTGAATAAAGAATGACTTAATTCTATATCTTTATTTAACGTGGTATTAGAAACAAAAGGATAATAATAATGAGAAATCGTTAAAAGGTTTTCCAGGAGCCTTACTCGAGTTATACTAGAGTCATCGAAGTGTTGCTAGACGCTAACCGATGTGATCACTCTATTAAGATATATCCAAGTGGGAGCTGTTAGTTTTATGGATATAAATTAGTAGACGTAAGTTAGGATCGAACTCGAGAACCACAGGATTGCACACTTTGCGTATGAGAATTAAAGTTAATAATTAAATGTAATAATTATATTTATTTATTAATTAAACGAAATAACTATAACGGACGTTATGTAATTAAGTGTAATGGACTAACGGTCGTTAAATGTAATTAGAAAGGACTAGATTGAAAATATTGGGAAGGTTCCGGAATCCCCTTATGGGATATTGATACCGATCGGCCATGGGTACCAAACCCAACCCAACCCAAATCAAACTCAAACTTGTTCACCAAGTTTAGTTTAGTATATATACAAAGCTAGGGGTCTTGTGTTTTGCATCTCTTGTACTCATAAACTAAAACCTAAAACTTGTTTGTGTGTGTTTTGCTTAATTCGGTTGACAAACACCTTGTGGGTGTCGATCCATAGCTTTTCCAAACTCAAAGTTATTTGTTTAATTAAAACTAGCATTCCTTTAATTCGGTATAGTACGTGTGTACAAGAAAGTGGTACTAACACATTATTGTTAGTATTCTTGGATTGAATTACAAAATCGGTAATGGGTAATTCACATAATCCTATAAACCCTAATTAGGGTTCATCCAATTGCTAGTTTTGTGGATTTGATTCTTGTTCGGCTAGAATCAAGAAATGTACGCATATTCTTGTTTATGTTAATTAATTATTCGTTAATCTTTCCTATACGTTTCCGCATGTATACTTTGATGTTTTGTGATTTATTATTGAATGTCATGATATATAATTCCAACACATCCCCCATCTAAACCCATCTATCATTGCCTTTCGTGAAAGAAAGGTTACCAATAACCGAAATGAGGGAAACAAGATTATCCAAAGCTCTACCTCTAGGAGGGATTCTCCAAGACCACATACTACTCCAGCTACCATTTACCCAACCTCACCTATCACTGATTTAACAATCTTGAAAATATACAAGAGCGAAAGGCCTATGGAATCTATCCACTGGCCTTATACCTTTCGAAAACTAGACATCCTTCCAAAAAGAAACATCGGAGCCATTGGATATCTTTAAGGAAAAAGATTGTTTAAAGGAGTCATCGATACTTTCAATTTTTGAGATGGACTTGATATATTGCCCCAAACACCATGGCCACAAGGAGCAGACGATGAAGAGGCAAGACCACCATCACTACCATAGAAACAACAAACCACTTTTCTCCAAAGTACATCTTTCACCGATAGGAATCACCACTTCCACTTGCCAAGCAACGCGAGATTTTTGGCCAGTAAGCTACCCACTCCTAAACTGCCAAACTTAGGACTAGAAATAACATAGTCCTATTTAATCCAACTAATTCCACGTTGCTCCTCTTTAAAACCCCCCAAAAAAAACCAATGCCGAAGAGATTCTTGAAGGTTATAATTTTCGTTTGAGCTTTGAAAAGTGAAAGAAAGTAAATAGAGATACTACCAAGCACTGATTTAACTAAGGTGAGTCTACCACCAATTGAGAGAGGTTTAGCTTTCCAAGTCGAAAGCCTAAACCAGATTCGATTAACCATATCACCCAACCCGTCACAAAAGTGCATACTTTTTCTCAATCGGAGGCCAAGATACATAAAATGAATAGAATCACGAGAACAATTTAGGGAAGATGCAACGGCCTCAACGTCATCTAGGTTCAACACCAACTCCGAATAGCCTACGTTTTGAGAGATTAACCTTTAGCCCGGAAGCCTCTTGATGTGTCGTTTAGTATAGGTAATAATTGTTATCAATTTTTACTATTTATTTTATGCCGACTTTACCTATCAACTAACACTAACCGGTAGTATACCCGATCTATTGTAGGTTTGTTGGTAAGTAGGGTGTCAATCACTAAGAGAGGAAGTTAACACTTAAATCTATCAGTATTTTAATTATCTAAGTTAGCTTAATTAAACCTAATTCTAACACAATAAAGGGTTTTCAGCCTGGGAGACTCGCACGAGATTTAGATTTAATAAAAGTGATAAATAAAACTAATAACACACGCAATAAGAAACACATACGATAAAGAAGTGGTCAAGCTAATAGTTTGGAAAACGTATTAACCAAGTTAATCAAATTAAATGTCAGATTTGTCTACATGTGCAATGATTGTACTTCATTCTTTGGTGGTTTTCTAATAAAAGCTAGGTAGTACTTCTCCCTAAACTTGTGGTTCATATCTGATTAATATTGTCACACGGTCGTTGCCTACAGGCCCACACTGCACACCACCACCCAATGTAACCTCTTAATGGTGTTTAGTTACACACTTAAGTGCTTATTGGCTTATTGCACTTCTTAACAGGAAGAAGCACATTTGAAGTGTTTGGATTTGTTCTCACTGGCTTATATTTTGAGGAAATAAGCAGAAGCTATCTTAACTGTGAATAAATATGCACTCCGACACACCCCCTAGACCCTAGTTAAGTATCGAATGTGACTACTAGCAATCTATTTTGTAATAAAACATTACATAAGCATCAACTCGAATTACTAGCAATGTTAATTTCTTTACGTAAAATCTGTCTTAATCAACCATATCAGGACATGAACATCTACAAGATGTAGAGTTTATAATATATAAAATAAAATAAAACATAAAGACATCAAGAGTACACAGCGGAAGACTTAAGATCATAACAAATAAATTAATTAACTGAAAGTATGCGTAACGTACCTCTTGCGAATATCAAATCTCTCGAGCAAAGCAAAACCACCCTCGAGCAAAGCAAACCAAAGAAGTACTAAATGGTGTAAGAATAATGTCTTACAACCACGTTCTTGTACACACGAATTAACCAACGAATCAAGCGATTGCTAGATCTTAACACAAGCCCTCGTAAATGCAAAAACAAAACCGAACTCCCTAACAAATGGGGTGTTCGGCCAAGCTATGCAAAAGAAAGAGAAGAGAGGAGATCTAGGGTTAATTCAATGCACAAGGTGTGAATGAAACCCTAGACCCTACCCCTCCTTTTATACTAGAAGTAAAACTTAGAGGACAAGTTAGGGGAATATTAGGCCTTGAGAAGCCTATGGCCGGCCATGAGGAAGCCCAAAGCCCAATCCTCAACTTTTCCAAGTTTCCAATTCTAGTCCTTCTCTTTTCCATTTTAACGGTCGTTAGTCATTTTTCCGTTAAATACATAACGATCGTTAACCGGACTTAATGTGTAATAATTAATCGTAAACATAAACATTAATTATTAACTTTAATTCTCATTCGCTAATGTGTGCAATCCCGTGGTCACGAGTTCGAATCCGGACATTCACATGTTTGTAAATATATACATTTCCAACAGCTCCCACTTGGATATGTTTACAAAACGTGAAATGACATTGGTTAGCGTCTAGCAACACGCCAATGCCCCCGGTACAACTCGTGTATGGTTTTCTGGAGAAAAACCAAGTTTGATGATTCATCATCATATTCATCCTTTTGTTTCTAATACCATGTTAATAAGAATATGGATCTTACTCATTTCTTAATTAACTATTCTGTTTCTCGCTTTATGATTTATTAAGATTACCAATTCTTCTAAACAGAAGACCTTGGGTATGGCCATACAAACATCTTAACAATCCTACGAGGGGCCCAGTAGTATTAAACTTCAAAATGAATTTGAAGGAAACAAATCCCATTTTGACTACAAGCAGGATTCATAAATTTCGCAACACTTCTGAAAACAACCCTTATAACTACCAGTTACGTGTAGCGTTAGATTGCTTCACAAAAATGCACTACATCCATGACATATCTCTTGTATCTCAAGTCAGAGGATAAATATCCATGATATACTTAATGACAAAGATCCATAAAGTATCATCATGTGAGTGGGATAAGTCCTATATTCAATTCATTGAATATCATCTGAAATTAGTCATGCTACGCATCAATATACTTTCAAGTATATTCTAACTAATACTCAAATTTGTCTTAATTCAATATCATTCCCATGTTATTGATTGACAACGGACTATTTAGAATAACTTAAGTTATTCAAGGATTTAAACATGTAAATATAGGACAACATTATAATAAATGAATAATAAACATAACAAAATACTTTATTTCATTTCAATAATAATGTTTACAATATCCTTTTATCTAAAATACTTAGTCACAGATGGGCATGAAACTACTAGCTAAACGAAGTCCAAACTTATCAGACAAATGATTAAGTTTTTCACCAGGCAAGGCCTTCGTTAACGGATCTGCTAGGTTATCATCTGTGTGAACTTTGAGCAACTCAATTTCACCTATCTCGACTTGCTCTCGAACATAGTGATATTGTCTAGGATAGTGTCTGGTGCCCTTCATGACTCCAGGTTCATGGGCAAAAGTAATTGCAGCTGAATTGTCACAATACACTTTAATAGGATGTTCAATCGACGGCATAACACCAAGCCCCGAAACAAACTTCCTTATCCAAACAGCTTCCATGGCAGCCTCAGACGCCGCTATGTACTCACTTTCTGTAGCAGACATCGCAAGTGTTGTCTGTTTCTTACTCTTCCAATCCACAGCACCTCCATTGATGACAAAAATGTAACCCGTTTGAGACTTCGTATCATCTTTGTCACACTTCCAGGATGCATCGCAGAAACCTGTAACAGACAGTTCTGCTTCTGGATTTCCTCCATACACTATGAACATATCTCTTGTAGCCCTAAGGTACTTGAGAATATGCTTAACAGCAGTCCAGTGAATTTCACCCGGATTCTGTTGATACCGACTGGTCAAGTTTTGAGCAAACGCCACATCAGGCCTTGTGCATCGTACCGCGTACATGATAGATCCTACAGCCGAAGCATAAGGAACTTTCTTCATACGCGCCACCTCTGCAGGTGTTGAAGCACAGCCTTGGCTGCTCAAACCATGATTTACTTGCATTGGCAAAAATCCCTTCTTGGAATTTTGCATATTGAATCTCTTCAATATTTTGTCAATGTAAGCACTTTGGCTTAAACCAATTAGCCGCCTTGATCTATCCCGGTAGATCTTGATTCCGAGTATATATGCTGCTTCCCCTAAGTCTTTCATCGAAAAACATTTACCAAGATAGGCTTTCACCTCATTTAGACTTGGTATATGATTTCCCATGATTAATATGTCATCGACATACAGAATAAGGAAAGTAACACGACTCCCACTAGCTTTGTGATATACACATGGCTCATCAAGATTCTGAGTAAATCCAAAACTTTTGATTTCCCCATCGAATCTTTTATTCCATTGCCTTGATGCTTGCTTCAGTCCATAAATGGACCTCTTAAGCTTGCATACACGGTTAGGAAATAATGGATTCACAAACCCTTCCGGCTGCGCCATATAGATGTCTTCATCTAGACGGCCATTCAGAAAAGCGGTTTTGACATCCATTTGCCAAATCTCATAGTCATAGTGTGCAGCTATAGCTATGAGAATCCTAATAGCTCTTATGTCCGCTACAGGAGAGAATGTCTCCTCGTAGTCAACGCCATAGGTTTGAGTAAAACCTTTAGCCACCAGACGAGCCTTGTAGGTGTGTACATTGCCATCCATGTCAGTTTTCTTTTTGAAGATCCACTTACTCCCAACGACCTTAGCCTTGGGAGGAAGGTCAACTTCAATCCAGACATCATTATCTTTCATGGATTGCATTTCCCCATTCATAGCAATCTGCCATTTATCCTTTTCAGGATCAGCCATGGCAGCCTTATAGTTGGCAGGTTCATTAAGATCCCCAACCATATTTTCCTCCACCTCTACGTTAAGACATAGACGGTCAGGTGCACGTATAGTCCTTTCAGACCTACGAATGGGAACAACTTCAGGAGGAGCACCTAAGCTTTCAGGTTCTTCTTGAAGTTGGCTAGTGGTTTCAGAAGGTGTTGTATCTTCTTGATCATATTCCAGATCATATACTCTCCCACTGAGTTCTTGAGATATGAGATTCCTTTCAAGGAAATCTCCATACCTAGCCACGATGACTTTGTTCTCAGCTGGGTAGTAAAAGTAGTAACCCATAGTTTCCTTAGGGTATCCTACAAAGATACACTTAACAGATCTGGCTTGGAGCTTATCAGGTGTGTCACGTTTAACAAACGCTTCACATCCCCAGACCTTTAAGTAAGAAAAGTTGGGAGCTTTTCCAGTCCATATTTCATATGGAGTTTTAACAACCTTCTTAGTTGGAACCATATTCAAAATGCGAATAGCAGTTTCAAGGGCATAATCCCAAAAAGTAAAAGGTAGAGTCGTAAGTTCAAACATTGATCGTACCATGTCAAGTAAGGTACGATTTCTCCTTTCAGATACACCATTTTGCTGTGGAGTATAAGGAGATGTGAGCTGCTGGATAATTCCACACTCAGCTAAGTAATCTTTGAACTCTTGACTTATATACTCACCACCTCTATCGGATCGAAGAGCTTTAATCTTCTTTCCAAGTTGTAATTCTACTTCACTTTTGAAAACCTTAAATGTTTCAAAGACTTCATGTTTATGTTTAAGTAAATAAACATAACCATAACGACTGAAATCATCCGTAAAGGTTAAGAAGTAGACAGCACCACGTTTTGACACATGTCTAAGTGGACCACACACATCAGTGTGTATCAATCCAAGTAGATCAGAAGCCCTTTCCACTTGTGGTGAAAAAGGTTTCCTTGTCATCTTCCCAGCAATGCAAGACTCGCATTTGTCAAATGATTCATCATTGACCGTTTGTAAAAGCCCATCGTGTTGCAGCTTTTCCATGCGTTTCTTGCCAATATGGGCAAGGCGACAATGCCAAAGATAAGAAGAGTCACAGTTCGACTTGCTCTTCTTATTGCTAATGCTATACAACGAATTATTTTCATTGGATATACAACCATCCATATCAATTTCAAACACACCAAGAATAGGAATTGCATTAAAGTAAAAAACATTATTTAAAGAAACTGAAATTCCATAACTTGTAAAAGTGTGCACAAAACCAATATCTTTTAACAAAGAAACTGAAATGACACCCCTAACAATGGAGGGTGCATAATGACAATTATTTAGTTCTAAAATTAAGCCCGAAGGCAACACTAAATCAAAAGTCCCTATGGCTTCGACAGCTGCACGCTTTCCATTTCCAACGTACAAGTATCTCTCTCCACAGGTCAGCTTCTTCGCCCCTCTAAGTCCCTGCGATGTATTACAGATGTGAGTACCACATCCTGTATCATATATCCAGGAATTTAACTTATGAGGAAAAGAAAATAATTCAAACATAAAAATACCTGATGAGCTAGGCACCATCTTATTTTTATTCTGAAGGCACTCATTCAGATAAACTGGACAGTTCCGCTTCCAGTGACCTGGTGAGTTGCAGTGGTGGCAAGACAAATCCTTCTTAGGATTCTCCTTTTTCTTTCCAGGGTTCTTCTTAGGAGCTGGTGGGATGACAACTTGTTTCCCCTTTCCTTTTCCTTTCCCTTTCTTATCTGCTTGCGGCTTAGGCTTATTCACCCTACCACCCTGTATAGCGAGCACAGCAGGTGTAGGAGCCTTCTTTGGCAATCTCTTCTCGTAGTCTACAAGCATTGCATGTAACTCATTCACTGTCTTCCCCGTGCAATGCATGTTAAAATTGCGGACAAAATCACCAAATCGTTCCTGATTAAGGGAATGATTGATGAGTCCGACACATACATCGTTCGAGTAACCACAGCCGAGCTTCTCCAATTGGTCCAAGTGATGTTTCATCTCAAGGACGTGGTCGGAGACAGATTTGCCAGCCTCCTGCCTGCAGCTGTGAACCTTTTCAATTAGTTCATACAGTTCAGCTGCTGGTGGCTTCTCAAACATACGTTTGAGTTCATCTAGCATGCTCATAGGCGGATAGTGCTCAAATTGTTTTTGCAATTGAGCAGACATCCCCGAAAGCATTAGACACGCCACATCATTATGCTTCTCATATTCAACACGATATGCCTCTAATTCAAGAGCAGTTGCCGTGTTGGGAGGAGCTTCAGGCAGAGGTGTAGTCAAAATTTCAACCCTTTTGGCAACACGAAGGATGATCCTAAGTGAACGATGCCAATCATTGAAATTAGGGCCAGTCAGCTTGTCCCTTCCAATCATATCTTTGAAAGCGGCACTCAGTAAGCTCATAGTGTTATCAGATTGAGCCATCTACAGAAAAAGTTCAAAAAACCATCATTAGTATTTTGATAATTTTCCTTTTCAATAAACAATTAAATACCCAAGGTTCATATTCATATAACCAATTAATATTTATTGAAAACTAGGATCCAAATTGTCATAATCTCATCACATCAGTTGATCTGTTAGTGATGAACCTTATACAAAATGGTAGAGCATTTGCTCAATTGCCAATTTCAATTGCAATTCCTAGATTTATGGGATTTACATATAGCCAATATCAATCGCCATGTAAACATGTTTTATCCCATCTTATGCCTTGAGTTTTCAGTTTTCACCGCCTAACTCAATTAAGTTGTCCAACTTAAGAAACTGCAAAATCGTCCATGCCCGTTCTCACGACACGTGGACATTTTACCCTTTGATTAAGATCTAAATCACGTTCTCACGCAAATAGAAAGTAATCTTAGGTGTTTCCGTTTCGTTGGATGGCATATAACTTAAATTTAAAGGGTAATAGTTTTGATGTTAAATCAAATATGTACAAAGATGTCATGCATTCATCTTTGTAGCATAGTTTTTATTAAAACATTTATATCTTGTTTTAATGTTTAAGTTTTTCATCATCAAACTTTAATTGAGGTATTGGGTTCACCAATCAAGGAATTAGTGTTAATTATCATCCATTATACCGTACTTTTGCATAAGTGTAAACACTTAGTGTTTCGGATAATTACCACCTAAGTGGCGCATGGAATCAACACGAATTCGCCCTTAAGATGAGCTTGCACATTTAATGACTTACTAAGTAGCTCCACTCGAACTTACAGGGGGCAGAGGACCAGGTACGTGCTAAAGCACAACCTTAGACATCCATTCAGTGTGACTGTGCGCACTTCTTTAAACCCCTTTTATTAGTTCATTCTCATGGGTGAGCCTTTCAGTCATTTGTACCAAAGTCATCAATCAATTAAACGATTATGATTACTATTCTTAAAAATGCATGTTTCACCATTGTTTAGGTCAGTTTATTTTTCTTTTAAAAAATACCCTTGTTACAAAACACAAACAAGCAAGTATTTGAAAAAATAAACAAATAAACAACGAATACATAACACATAAAGTCATGCATATCAAATAGCCACATGCAAACGGTTTTGATAAATCTTATTAATAACCAATTTTATATCTGTCAATATGCATATATTTAATTAAGACTTTCACCCGTTTTCATCTATGTACAAGGTGAACCACATGCATCGATTCATCGATTGCGTAAGTCAAAACTAAATATATACCACATAGCACATAACTGATTAAATTAATAATTATTGAGGTCTTCCCCAATTTAAGATCTATCAATATTTAATGTATATCACTAAAAACATGAAAGACATACAATAAACAGATCCATGATAAAACATGCAGGTAATAATCATGGATATAAATTACACTTAACAATTAATGCAATTAAACAGAGTTACGCATATACACATAAAGTTGCATGCATCTTAGGGTTTCTAATCCAATTAAAACAAAGTTTACAAAACCCTAATTAGGGCACCAAAAAAACGCCCCCCCTCAAAATTAGGGTTTAGGTTTTGCAAACCCTAGATCTAAGCATACAAATAATAACACATTCATGTTTATTTTAATTATGTGTTTCAGTAATTAATTACTTGTTATACAAGGCTCGTGATGCCACTGTAGAGTTTATAATATATAAAATAAAATAAAACATAAAGACATCAAGAGTACACAGCGGAAGACTTAAGATCATAACAAATAAATTAATTAACTGAAAGTATGCGTAACGTACCTCTTGCGAATATCAAATCTCTCGAGCAAAGCAAAACCACCCTCGAGCAAAGCAAACCAAAGAAGTACTAAATGGTGTAAGAATAATGTCTTACAACCACGTTCTTGTACACACGAATTAACCAACGAATCAAGCGATTGCTAGATCTTAACACAAGCCCTCGTAAATGCAAAAACAAAACCGAACTCCCTAACAAATGGGGTGTTCGGCCAAGCTATGCAAAAGAAAGAGAAGAGAGGAGATCTAGGGTTAATTCAATGCACAAGGTGTGAATGAAACCCTAGACCCTACCCCTCCTTTTATACTAGAAGTAAAACTTAGAGGACAAGTTAGGGGAATATTAGGCCTTGAGAAGCCTATGGCCGGCCATGAGGAAGCCCAAAGCCCAATCCTCAACTTTTCCAAGTTTCCAATTCTAGTCCTTCTCTTTTCCATTTTAACGGTCGTTAGTCATTTTTCCGTTAAATACATAACGATCGTTAACCGGACTTAATGTGTAATAATTAATCGTAAACATAAACATTAATTATTAACTTTAATTCTCATTCGCTAATGTGTGCAATCCCGTGGTCACGAGTTCGAATCCGGACATTCACATGTTTGTAAATATATACATTTCCAACACAAGATACCACATAAAATCTTCACACAACCAACACATAAAATATATACACTTCATACTATAAAAAAAAGGGACATGGTTTTCACATAAAAAAGGTACGCATTCTCGTCTTAAGTCTACGTATAAATTAACAATAATTACTTTTTTAGTATTATTCAACTGCAGAATACTACTTAAAAACATGGGAAACTAGCATTATTGCACATATTTACCCATGGAATACATGGAATATAATGCTAATTATATAGTCATGTCGTAAGATTAAATTAGTCTTTTTGTACATATTTAGATTGGCACCATATTTAGAAAGAGCATATATATATATGTTCATAATAAGACAATATTGCATAGATATGTTTGATCACGATAAGGCAAGATATCGAGAATCGGGTAAGATTAAAGGAAATAAACATCAAGTAAATTAATTAAGTTTAAGAAAGATAATGGAAAACTTACAATTGCAAGGAGTATTCATGATTCCTTCGTATCCTTTCAAAGTACAGTACGTCCTATAACACTCGATGATCGAAGATTCTGCAAAAATAATTAAAGAAACATGTAATCCACATATCATCTTGAATGGAAAGAAACAAAAGGTTAAAAAGGAAAACTATATTTTTACTATTTTACTCATGATCACATAATTAAACAGGCCAATGGCAGCCTCAAAACGCTGATCACACGACCAATATGTATTTACCTAGTCTTAAACTTAATATATACAAAAATTTGTTAATTTACGTTACAAAAACAGCATGCAAATACGTATCAAGAACGTAGTTACCTAACTGAATAGAAATGGATCATTTTAATGAATTAAACGTTAAACATACTACAAATTGATTAAAAAAAAAAAAAAAAAATTTGATGTTAGGGTGTAATGAAAAAGAACTTAATTAACACTTATATAATTTGTATATAAATTCATACAGTCATGATGAAAAGATTTATATAAAAGAAAAAGGGTATTTATGATTTTATACCTGAGGTTGAAAAATTAATGAAGAAAATAATCGTTGATTGGTGAATTTTTATAACGGTTTGGGTGAATGTAAATTTGTTTTTATAGTGTTTGAATTTAGCTTAACACGTAAGCTAATTTATTTACCAAATAAGATGGAATAAATAATAAGTAGCTTTGTCCATAAGCTATTTTTACCATAAAACTTTAATGGTAAAAAGAGAAATTGCTTTAGACGTAAGCTATTTTTATTACGGTAAATGGCATGAATAATTATGGATTTTAATTTTAGATATTTACACTAAACGTAATTATTATTCTCTGTCTTGCACTTGCACTTCTATGTAAATCGAAAGAATATATGTAGTTATACTAGCAGGGTATCCGCGCAATGCGGCGGCGGGTACCCTATTACTAATATTTTACAACGAGAAAACATTATTTGGTTACACCCTTTTTCTAACAATAATTATATAAATGAATGATAATTAGGGTGTGCTTGGTTAGGGGTTAAGGGGGGGTGGGGAATGGGTAAAGTATTCAAAAGGGCCCACATCATAAATAAATTGATGCTTGGTTGGGGAGGGGTAAGGGTTTGATTACCCCGTAGTGGGTAATGAACCATTATAGAGTAAATTGAGGGGTAAGGTATTGATTACCCACCTCACTCATTCATTTGCATTCCTTTCCCTTTCCCTTTTCCTTTCCCCACTTTGAACCAAGCGGACCCTAAAATAAGTTTAAGCTATAAAATGCAAACTATATTTGCTTCAAACCGGATTTGGGCCTGTGCAGAGTAATCAACTGCACAGGGCCCAATATCCTAGAGGGGCCTCAAATAGTTTATCCAGTGTGGAGACCAATTTTGAGAAATAAGCCCACTTGAGTTTCTAATCTTCTATCCAGTTTTCTGTTTTGGCATATTGCTTCTATTTATTTATATATATACTAAATGTCAGGACCCAAGTTGTGCAAAGTTGTGTGCATTAAATGCAAACTTTGTCAATTTGGCAAGAATAGCCCCTGAGGTTTAAGTGTCGTTGCAAAGTAAGTCCTTTAACATTAATAATCTTTCGTAACTTGGCGAAAACAACCCCTGAGGTTCAAGTGTCGTTGCAAAGTAAGTCCTTTAACATTAATAATCTTTCGCAACTTGGCAAAAACAACCCCTGAAGTTTAAATGTCGTTGCAAAGTAAGTCCTTTAAGCAATCCCGCTGCATCGCGCGGGTTTTCCAACACTCGTTAGTTCTATGGCATAAACACAGGCACATGTTGGGATTTATTTAATTATTTGTAATTTTGAAATCGTTTCTTTCTGTTAAAAACGAAGAAACAACTACATAAATTGAAAGAGGTAATTAACAGATTCTTATGTGATGCACTTATATTCTTAAGCATTAGTCAAGTAATTGTTATGTTGTTAGAATTTTTTTTAAGACACCATTTGCTCGTGTGTAGAAATAAGAATTTGATATGGATAAAGTAAGGTAATTTTACGCCTATATAAAATCTTGCAACATTAACCAAGCGTTTTCAGCACGTACCCAATTTTCCGTGTGTTCGAGGGCCTAATAAGTAATAGTGGCACGGGCCCCTCAAATTCACGGGACGGCCCTGCTTACAGACATGAGTATGCACGGTTTCTTTTTGTTGAAAGGTGGCTTCAAGATCTTGAAAAAGTGGTCGTATATCGTTTTTAAGTTTTGATTTTCCGTTTTAAGTCTTACCGAATGAAAGAAATAATTGAAACAAAATTGTTTTGGTTATTTCTTTATAAGATTCGAAGATTAAAAAGAAGATTTGTAGCCTTTTATCAGTTAAGTGAATATTAATAATGGATTAATCCCGGTCTCGTCAATAACACATAACCCCAAAAATAACCATTAGCCAAAATACTACCAAGAATTAACATTAATCCGAAATAACCAAAAATTGTAACACGCATATTTCAGCTCAAACAATACAATTATTCAATAATCGAATTAATGCTACTTGTATTATAACCGGTCCAACCCAACATTAGTACCAATGGCCCATCTTAAAAGTTAGTAACACTCTTAAAATTACAAAAGCCCAGTCCATGATCTATCCCATACAACCCGATCCAAAAACCATACATACTATTGTGAATTAAAAACCTCTAAAATCTTTCATATTAGTTTCCGAATTATATGAAAAGGTATTGACATCACCGTCGAGTTCCACGATTTTTATATAATTATGCTTTATAAAATTAAAATTGTTGTTGCGGTTGATCTTCGATTTAACAAGTTGTTAATTATGATGTCGTTACAAACAGATCAACCGCAACAACAATTTTAACAAAATCAACAACAGTTGTTACAACATCATAATCGTAATCACCGTTTGTGTTGTCTCAAGGAGCCACTGGTACCGAAGAAGAAGCTATTGGTGTGGTGACTGGAACGACAATTTAGTGGGGTAACGGTGTCGAAGGGGACGGTGGTTGTTTGGTGACGGAGTCGACAGAACCCCACAATACATGTGTTTTCGTCGGCGGAGGGGGAGGTGTGGCGGCGGAGGGGCTGTTGGAGAGAGGTTGGATAGGATGAGGAGATGGGGATGTGTTGTGTTCTGATTTTAGGAGGTTAATGGGAGAAGAAATGTGGAATGTCTAGTATGCCCTATGTGTGGAATGTCTAGTATGCCCTATGTGTATATGTTCTTTTTTAATTTAATCAAATCTAGGTTAAAAAAAAACTTAATCAAATCTTGTATCATGATCCGCGGTTGTAAATACTTTTTAGACTTTGTAAAAAAATCACACTTTTTAAATGATCCGCTACAAAAAAAAAAAAAAAAAAAAAAAAAAAAAACACTTTAGACGTAAGCTAGTTTTATTAAGGTAGAAAATGACATGAATAATTAGGGATTTTATTTTTGGATATATAGACTAATTTTAATTTTTATTCTCTTTCATAATATGTAGAGAACAAGCATATTATACTCTCTAGGATATGTTTGGCAAAAGTAGTTGTTGTTGAAACCGGAAATATAGCTGTAGATGAAGATGGAGCGGGAGATTAAAAAAACTAATGACAACATATTAGAGTTTCCTTCATTCAGCCTTGTGTTCATGCAAACATATCGGCAACTAAGTGTCCTATACTAAAAACTTATCAAAGGAGATCATAAGCAACAGGCAAAGCCGCCATCAAAAACTTGATTCAACAGGTAGGCAAAGAAATGTGGAATAATCAATAGTTTAACATAAATTTACGTAGTTATCATGTAGGATACAGTGATCATAACTCTTCCCCGTGACATATAAATACATTCGACTTTTACATAAACACATTACACCTAAAAATGAGAATGTGTCAAAAATGAGATCTCCACTATACGAAACAATTAAAAGATATTCAAAAACTATGATTCAAACAAAGGGCTCGATGGAATCATATCATGTAAATAAAATTCTCCTAAGAATTGAAACTTTTTCAAGCACCTTTCATGCAAGCCCCAAATTACTTAATATATCCAAACATCACAACTATCACATTGGTAAAACAAGTCTTCATCCTTAGCATGACAAGCATCAAAAAGGAAAGAAGCAGATCTGCGTCAACAGCGACGGTCTCCCAGCTTTCAGTTCCTTCAATGGATGTTCTTTGTGGCTGATCACGTATGACCCCCCTGGCACCAATACGAGTCAGACGCGGACTAAGCACGACTGCTTAATACTCCCGACACCTATATGGTTTGGTCGCGGACCAAATACATACCCCGGCAATGGCCACTAAGCCATTCCGCAGACAGTAGACGCGTCCGAAGAGGAACACAACCGCGTCCAATATAATAGGTAGGGAATCTCGCTCAGACTCAACGTACTGCAACCTGCAGTCCCCAAAAAGGGAAAGCGGGACAACTCCCGCCCGAAAGCGTCGCTATCACAGCAACGCGACAAGCTCTGGAGTTGACCTACGTCACTCCCCACTCCCAAGCTGTCGTTCTCATGGCCCGTGATCTTGAGAACACGACAGAAAGGTCAACCATATAAATAGAGGCCTCGCCACTATTCAAATGGTAACACATACACACTCTCTCTCTAGAACCAACTTTATCTCTCTAAAACTATCACTTACTTTCACGCCGGAGGTTGACCGCGGAACCCCGTTCCGCGGTGAGACTAACGGTGTTGGTTTTCTTAGCAGCTAGCTATCAAGAATCTCACTTAGTACAAGACCTATTTCCTGGGAAGTTAGCTTACACTAATCTTCATCAGGGGAGCGCCCGGAATTGTATTAACAAGTTGGCGCCATCCGTGGGACCAGTAATATAACTGCGTTTCCAAAAAACAAAAAGAACTCTAATGAGCAATTTGGCAGAAAACCCCTCCCCTTCTCCTGAGCCGTCCACGGTCAGAAACACGGGAGGGAATGAAAAAGTGCAAGCCACATAACAACACCACCCTAAGACCGCGACAGACGCATCAATAAGGGAGTTCTGCGAAAAGCACTACCATCAGATCTTGCCCTTCATGGCAGAAAAAGTCCATCAGGAAAAACTGGACCGGGTCAAAACCCGGCTGGATTTTGACGATGAGGTTAGAAATGAGAGATCTCAAGAACACGCCCGGAATACTCGTCCAGCATCTGAAAGAAAAGAGGCACCAAAGAGGAGGCGCGAAGCCAGTCCTAGTGCTAGGTCAGACCCGTCGGAGTATTCCAAGTCGCGAAGTGTCTTCTCAAGACTTAGCAGTCGAGACGAGGGAGGTTCTAGAGAGAAGAGCCGGTTAGAGACCAAAAGGCCACGGCCAGATGTATTCTCAAGACTGGAAAAGGAACGTCCGCACGTGTCCACGAGACTTGGGGACCAAAAACCAACCGTGTTCTCCAGACTCCAGTCAAAAGTCACTTCCCGTAGGCAACGCAAAAGGGAAGTGGAAAAGCGAAGTAAACGAGACATGACCGAAAAAGGCTCCGCCGATAGACACCAGCGAAGCCGAAGTCCTACCCACGGCAGAGCTTCCTATTCGAAGTCTGGCAGAGGAGAAACATACCACTCGTGCCGCAGTAGAACTAGAGAAGTGTCTCCTCCGGGAAGCGAGGAAAGCACTGGGGGACACTGGAAGTGCACACCGAAAAGCAAGAAACGGGAAGAGGACGACCTCTACTCCCCGTATGACGTGGCTGACACAGACCCCTTTACCCATCGTATACGGAATTTTGAGTTCCCGGAAAGAACAAGAATGCCAGCTCACATTCGAACGTATGACGGGACAGGAGACCCGGAGGATCATCTGAAAATCTTCCAGACTGCGGCCAAGGTGGAAAGATGGGCCATGCCCACATGGTGCCACATGTTCAACTCCACCCTTGTAGGGCACGCCCGCGGCTGGTTTGATGAGCTGCGTCCGGAAAGCATTGACAACTTTGAGGAGTTAAGGTCGAGTTTTCTCTCATACTTCCTACAGCAGAAGAAGTATACGAAAGACCCTGTGGAATTACACCACATAAAGCAGCGGGAAGGGGAGTCCACAGAAGCATTCGTGGAACGCTTCAAGACAGAAAGCATGTATGTGAAGGGAGCTCCCGAGTGCATGAGAGTGTCTGGCTTTATGCACGGGATAACGAACCCGGAGCTGATCAGGAGGCTAAATGACAACATCCCCTAGTCGCAGGATGAAATGTGGAAGGTTGTGAAAGCATTTCTCAGAGGTGAGGTTGTCGCGGCCAACCAGTCAAAGAAGAAGCACTCCCAGTGGAAAAACCAGGATGGAGGACAGAAAAACATCCATATCTTTGAAAGAAAAGGGGAGTTCAAGACCCGCTCAAGGCCGGAGAGGAAGAGGGGGGACAGGTTCACCCCCTCACAAAGACACCGAAAGAAATCCTGGCCATGGATACGGTCAAGTTCACAGCCCCCCCCCCCCCCCCCCCCCCCCCGCCAATGTCCAGTCCGGTCGAGTCTAGGAATAAAGACAAGTACTGTGACTTCCACAGAGAGAAGGGGCATAACACGGACGAATGCTATCAGTTGAAGAAACAGATAGAGGAGGCAGTCAGATCCGGACAGCTAGCACATCTGGTCAAAGAGATCAAGAATAGGGCACAAAAGAATGGCGGCCCCAAGGGTGGAAAGAAAGATACCGCGACCAAGGACAAAGCCCACGCCATATATATGGTCAACACCTGGCAACGGTCGGTCAAGCCCAAGCTGGGTCCGGGCGCGGTCTTGAATATGGAAATATCTTTTCCTCCCATATCCGGGGATGACTGGGACGACCACCCGCTGGTAATCAAGGCAGATGTAGAGGGGTATACAATTCACAGGATGTACGTGGATAACGGAAGCGCTTCAGAAGTTCTATACGAACATTGCTTCAACAAGCTAAGCCCAGACATCCGCAAAAGACTAATCCCCGCTTCATCACCACTCTTGGGTTTCAGCGGAGAACTCTCATGGCCGCTAGGGCAGATACTCTTGGAAGTGACGTTGGGAGACGAAGAAAGGCCGGCCAGTGCGTGGATGAACTTCATGGTGGTACGATCTCCTTCTCCCTACAACGGGATAATTGGATGTCCGGGGATTAGGCTGTTGAGAATAGTGCCATCCACGGCGCATGGGATGCTAAAATTTCCTACTTGTGACGGAGTCGTGACTTTGCACAGTGACAAGGTGGTCCCAGTTGAATGCAGAATGGTTGCGGAACCAGAACCCCACCATATAACCGCAGAAGCAGTAGTGAAGGAAGGAGTCGCGGTGGCAATCAACCCCAGATTCCCCGACCAAACGGTCACCATTGGAGGGGGGTTGAGCGAGCAAGGGAAGAAAAGCCTCTGCGACCTGCTCAGGAATAACTTTGATATCTTTGCTTGGGAGCCCTCCGACATGACTGGAGTTCCGCGGACAATCGCGGAACACAAACTGAATGTCCGGGACGGTTATGACCCTGTGCGACAAAAGAAGAGGGGACAGGCCCCAGAAAGAAACAAAGCAATCAATGAAGATGTTACCAAGCTGGTGGCAGCGGGGATCATGAAAGAGGTACACTACCACGACTGGTTGTCCAACCCCGTGCTCGTCAAGAAGAGTGACGGAAGCTGGAGAATGTGTGTGGACTTCAAGGACTTAAACAAAGCCTGCCCAAAAGATTGCTACCCCTTGCCGGAGATCGACTGGAAGGTCGAATCCCTCTGCGGATACCCATTCAAGTGCTTTCTTGACGCGTACAAAGGGTATCACCATATACAAATGGCAGCCGGGGACGAGGAAAAGACAGCGTTTCACACAAACCAAGGCATCTTCTGTTACACCAAAATGCCCTTCGGTCTAAAGAACGTTGGTGCCACATACCAAAGGCTCGTGGACAGGGCGTTTGAGAAACAGATTGGAAGAAACTTGGACGTGTACGTCGACGATCTAGTCATCAAGAGCCATTCAGAGGAAGAAGTACTCAGGGATATGAATGAAACCTTCAAGACCCTAAGAAACATCAACATGAAGCTTAACCCCAAAAAGTGCACATTTGGGGCGGAACAGGGCATGTTCCTAGGTCATGTGGTAAGCAAGGAGGGCATCAGAGCCTGCCCAGACAAGTCTGCGGCCGTAACTACTCTCAGATCCCCGACGACCAAAAAGGAGGTACAGTCTCTGAATGGAAAGTTAGCCAGCCTCAGTCGTTTCATGTCCAAATCAGCGGAAAGGTCCCTTCCATTCTTCAAAACGCTGAAGAAATGCATTAAAAAAAGCGACTTCTACTGGACGCCGGACGCAGAGCGGGAGTTCAAAGAAATGAAGCAGCACATTGCCAATCTGCCAATGGTCATCGCTCCACAACCAAAGGAGGAGCTGATCATGTACTTAGCCGCGTCCCAAGAAGCTGTAAGCGAGGTTTTGTTAGCGCAAAGGGAGTCGAGGCAACAACCAGTGTACTTTGTCAGCCGCGCCCTAAAAGGTCCGGAGGTGAATTACACTCCGCTTGAGAAGCTTGTCCTGGCACTAGTATATGCATCCCGCAGGTTGCGGCGATACTTCCAGGCACATCCAGTAGCGGTCATCACGGACCAGCCACTGAAGCAAGTCTTGACGAAGACAGAAAAGAGCGGAAGAATGGCTGGATGGGCAATAGAGCTGGACGAACATGACATCACCTTTCGACCCCGGACAACCATAAAGGGACAGGTGCTAGCAGACTTCATTACTGAGATTCCAGAGGAAGAAACTCTTAACAGGAAAGAGGACCAGCAACAATACTCAGAACCGTGGAAACTATTCACAGACGGATCTTCGTGCATAGAAGGGTCTGGAGCAGGCTTAATCCTGACAAGCCCGGAGGGGCAGGAGTTCACCTACGCTCTCCGTTTCGAGTTCGAGGCATCCAACAACGAAGCCGAGTACGAGGCACTAATCGCAGGACTAAGGATTGCTGAACAAATGCGAGTAAAAGACTTATCAGCAAATGTTGACTCTCGTCTCGTGGCAAACCAGATAAACGGAGCATACGAAGCAAAAGAGGAAAGCATGGCGCGCTACTTGGCGAAGGCCAAAGCATTGATTGAAGGGTTCCGGACGTTCTCCATCAGACAGATTCCCCGGAGTCAAAACAAACAAGCAGACGCGCTAAGCAAAATTGCATCCACCAGCTTTGCCCACCTGACAAAACAGGTCCTTGTGGAAGTCTTAAAAGAAAAATCCATCGAAGAAAAGGAAGTACTGGCTATCGTGGAAGAAGACGGAGATACATGGATGACACCCCTGATCGAATATCTAAGGGATGAAATGCTACCGGCGGATGACAACAAGGCAAGGAAACTACGGATCAAGGCAAGGCAGTACGCGTTGAGAGACGGAATCCTATTCCGGAAATCTTTCCTAGAACCTTGCCTCCGATGTGTGGGCCCCACTCAAGCCAACTACGTGCTGCGAGAGATCCACGAAGGGTCGTGCAGCATGCACTCCGGCCCAAGGGCAGTAGTAGCCAAAGCAATTAGATCCGGATATTATTGGCCGACGATGCACAGGGATGCACGTGAGCTAATATAGAAGTGCGAAGTTTGCCAAGTCCACCGCCCGGTACCAAAACATCCGCAACAAAATCTGACCCCAATCACCTCTCCTTGGCCTTTTTACAAGTGGGGTATAGACATATGCGGACCTTTCCCAGAAGGCCCCGGCAAGGTAAAGTTTATGATTGTAGCAATAGACTACTTCACTAAATGGATTGAAGCCAAGCCCTTAGCCTCCATCACAGGAAGGCAAGTGAAGAAGTTCGTCTGGGACAACATTGTCTGCCGCTTCGGCCTGCCGGGAGAGATAGTATCGGACAACGGAAAGCAATTCCACGACAACCCATTCAAGGACTGGTGCTAGAAGCTCAACATCAAACAACGGTTTGCATCGGTGAAACATCCGCAGGCAAACGGGCTGGTCGAAAGCGCGAACAAAAGTCTGGGAGAAGGCATCAAAGCGAGGTTGGAGAAGGGAAGTAAAGACTGGGTGGAAGAAGTGCCGCATGTGCTCTGGGCACACAGAACTATGATCAAAACAAGCAACGGCGAAACCCTATTTTCCCTCACATATGGCACTGAGGCAGTTATCCCGGTAGAGATTGGAATGCCAAGTCTCCGATGTACGGCCATAAACCAAATCTTCAATGACCAAGAGCTTCGTCTAAATTTGGACATCCTGGAAGAAAAACGAGAAGCCGCGGCCATTGAAGAGGCGCGCAGCAAAGCAAGGATGGAGGGGTACTACAACGCCAAAGTACGAAGCACGGCCTTCCGACCCGGAGAATTTGTCTACCGCAGCAACGAAGCTAGTAGAGCGGAGGACACCGGAAAGCTTGGTCCCAAATGGGAAGGCCCATATGAAGTGATGGAGGCACTAAGGAATGGAGCATACAAGCTCAGAGCCGCGGACGGGGAGATACTCCCGAGAACATGGAACATCCGCAACTTGAAGAAATGTTACATCTAAGCGTAGGTAGGTTCTCCCCGCCTTTTGTAAGTTGATCACGGATCAGGTCCGGACAACAGGGGAACTTTAACTTTTCATATTTCGTATTTATATTGTAATGTTTTCTAAGTAATGAAACGTAGATGCCTGGCCCGCTCTACGAATTTTCCAAAATAAAGATGCAACCATATTTTTTACTTTTACACCTTATGCATGATTCTCATAACCGTGACAGACAGTGTCGCACATAAAGGGCGAGCAACCTCAAAATTGACTCAGGCATGTAAGTGGTATTGCAAACCCATTGACCATTGTTTGATACCCCCGGACTCCCAAAGTACGGCCAAGGGTACAACTCAAAGCCCGGAACGACTAAGTCCGGCAAATAAAAAAAAACACGTGTACAACTAAACAAAGAAGTTTCATTAAATTTTACAAGTACACAGGGGCATACCCCCGGCTTACAAAAAACGGCGTCGCAACAACCACGACCCTATCAAACATAAATAAAGCTTCACAACAGATGGAAAAGGCGGCATAGTCTAAATGCCGCCCATAAGAGACCAACTCAAGCAGTCCCAGCACCATCAAGAACGCTGGCGTCAAACATATCATCGTGGGCAGCCGTTTCTTCTTCTTTTTCATCCTCCCCAGTAGGACCTGTAACCGTAGAGGAAGGGGTTGGACCAGGGGAAACGATCACCATGGAAGGCTCTCCGGTAGAAGTAACCTGATGCTCAACCTCCGAAACAAGCAGCTCAGGATTCCAAACATTAAACTTCTTACCATACGCACGGTGCTTCCTCTCCTTGTACGCGGCAATAGCGCGCGGGCGTCGGGTAATGGTTTGAAGCAAAGAGTTGGGAAGAGCGACCTCTTCCGCCACCGGGGGATTAAAAACGAATTCCCCCGCACTACCTGGCCTTTCCTCTTGTAACACAAGCTGCGACATGAGAAATTCCAAAGAGGAATCCTTGCAAGCCTCCAAGGAATCAAGAAGGGGAAAGGGAACATCGCTAAGGTGAATGACAGCCTCGCGGTAAACCTCCTTAGCCCGCGGATTGTAGGCCTTGATCTGTTCCAGCTTTCGGCCTTTCGAACCATGGACAATCCCAGCTTCTAAACCCTGCCTTAGGCCCTCAGCGATGGCCTTGCTAATACAATCCCCCAACCGCGTCTGAAGCTCGTCAGACTGTTTGAAGGCCATCCAAGCCCGGCGGAAACCATGCCCGATCACCCACCTCTTACCCTCAATAGCCATCAGAGTGCTCGGGAATAGCTCCTCATCAAAGTCACGGTTGAGTTCTGCCAACCTCTGATCTAGCTTCGCGAGTTGACTATCATACTCACCGCGGACCCTTTCCTCGCACTCCCTCAATTTTTCTTCTAACAAACCAGCACCCTCAACCTGCCCTTTGAGTTCCTCACAAACAGAAGTAAGCCCGGCCACTTTACCCTTTAGCTCAGCATTTTCAATAGTAAGATTGGCCAGCTGTTCATCCTTCGGCGCGATCATACCCTCCAACTTTGCCACGTGCTCCCTCAATCTCTTCAATTCCTCCGACTCAGATTCAAGCAAGCCAACACGCTCACGGAGACCCCTAGCCTCCGCAGCGTCAGACTCCAAGACCTGCACTTTACCCTTAAGGGCTTCAATCTTTTTCTCCTTTCTTTCAAGCCTCCTATTTAACTTGTTGGTCTGGTTGAGCTCAAATTGCAGCCGCAAGCGCACCTCGGACGACATACACGCCTGCTGAACAGTCATCATGTTATACTGCAAATCCGTGTGTGGCATGTTGCGCAATGTAGATAAATAACCAGGATTGGCAAGGTTGTCCAAAATACTCTGGCAGATCCAGGGGTCATTCATCCGGAACTCATTTGTGGGCAACCACTTTGGGACATAAGTATTTTTCGCCTCCGCCGTATCCACGGACAAGGACTCATAGAAGTCATCGTCGGATGCCGCGGGACGGTGACCAGATTGTTCTTGCATGGGAGACTCAACCCTAAACGAGCTCTCCTGTTGTATGAGTGGCGGCTCGGAGGGGCCGGACATATCCACATCTAAGTTTTCTTGATGAGCAGTGGTGGATGTTTTTTAAGTAGAATCCGGATTGGCCTGAGGGTCTGGAGTAGCCTCAGAAGAAACATGGGTTACTTCCTGCGGATGAGGACCAGAATCGGACTCATCATGAAGCTCCATAACAATAGCAGACCCCGCGGTTGTATCCCCTGCATAATAACATTTGAGTAAGCCTCTTCTTCTCAAAGCAAAAAACAAGAAAAATCATCAACATAACGAAGATGCCATACCAGCAGTGGACCCGACATCCTTCGTCGGCACAGAAGTAAACCTCTTCTTCTCTGGTTGCTTGGAAGGAACAGCAAGCCTAACCCTCTTCTTCCCAGCTGCCTTATCAGCCTTAGCAGCTTCAACATTATCCACAATAGTCTCTCGGACTAAGGTGATAGTATTCTCAGAAGGCTCGATGACCCGGCTAGCAGTTTCATCCTGAAGCGTCTTCTCCCCTTCTAGTAAAGTCCTCTCCCTGGACGTCACCTCAAATGGATCTGACTGGTTGATAAAGGCAAACAAAGACATCTCTGCAAGACAAACAATAAAAACACAGGCGTTAGCAAAAGAAACGAGGAAAGGAAAAAAGAAAATAAGGCGCGGCAAACCCTAAAAAGGAAAACCCACCCACGGTATCCGAAGCCATAAAGGTAGGCCGCGCCGTAGTATCATCCCAGGCACGGCTAAGCCCAACCACGCAAAGAAAAGGCTCCGGCAACTTCTTAAACGGAGCGCGCATGGTGTCAAGACGACGCAATAACTCAAGGTCAATGCCGTCATCAGTCGGAGGTGGATCACGGTCAACAGAGACTTTCTCATTCCACGAAATTGCTAAAGGGAAAACGGTCGCATCAACCCAAAAGAAAAACTCCTTCCAATTCTTTACAGAATCTAAAGGAGCGGTGTAACAAACCGGCACAATCAAAGACTTAGGACCTTTACGCTTCTCTAGGGTCATCCAACCATCCTTCATCTCAGAGTAATAAAACTTCCTAAATAAGGGCACGGTAGGTGTTCCACCGTGAGCAAGGCAAAGGATCTCAAAGTGACTAATCCTAGCGGCTGCTAACCCAGATAACTGCGACAGATGGATCTGAAAATATTCCAAAACTCTACACAGAAAGGCGGAAAGGGGGATCCTAAAGTTGCAAAACTCAAAAAATATAGTGTATACCCCTATCTTCCCCTTAGGGGCATCCTTTATGGTATCCTCAGGACTAGGAAGAAGAGGATGCACAGTGGAAGGAATATGATATTTCGAGCAAAAATCACTTAAGTCTTTCTGTGATAACTTACAGGTAAAGTCACTTAGAAGTTTTTTAGCCATGGTACTACAATGAGGGAAGAAAACCTAACCTGATAAAGTAGGAATGCACACACAGAAGTTGGTAGACGGTTTTCTTTTTTACTCGCGAAGATGAAATGGCAACAATAGCCAAAAAGGTAAAAAAGAGGGGTATTTATACTCTCCCAAGAGTAAAACCAACGGGTCAATCGAACGGCCGAAAACACGCCACGTCGCCGTCCCGTAACTAACGGCCCAGATCCGCCTAGATCAACGAACGAGATGAAAGCAGCCAAAACGTCTTGTTAGTCAGAAAATACGCGGCTGAGGGCGGTTCGCGAATCCCAAGGGACAGCTGTAACGCACACCCTTGCCGTAAATGGAAAACATAGTCAGCAGTGACTAGGATTTCCTACGGCACACCCAACCGCGGATACACTGAATAACTTAGTCTAGCAGCGCTTGCAATGAGAGTACAAGAACAACTAGACTGGGGGGACTTGATCACGTATGACCCCCCTGGCACCAATACGAGTCAGACGCGGACTAAGCACGACTGCTTAATACTCCCGACACCTATATGGTTTGGTCGCGGACCAAATACATACCCCGGCAATGGCCACTAAGCCATTCCGCAGACAGTAGACACGTCCGAAGAGGAACACAACCGCGTCCAATATAATAGGTAGGGAATCTCGCTCAGACTCAACGTACTGCAACCTGCAGTCCCCAAAAAGGGAAAGCGGGACAACTCCCGCCCGAAAGCGTCGCTATCACAGCAACGCGACAAGCTCTGGAGTTGACCTACGTCACTCCCCACTCCCAAGCTGTCGTTCTCATGGCCCGTGATCTTGAGAACACGACAGAAAGGTCAACCATATAAATAGAGGCCTCGCCACTATTCAAACGGTAACACATACACACTCTCTCTCTAGAACCAACTTTATCTCTCTAAAACTATCACTTACTCTAACGCCGGAGGTTGACCGCGGAACCCCGTTCCGCGGTGAGACTAACGGTGTTGGTTTTCTTAGCAGCTAGCTATCAAGAATCTCACTTAGTACAAGACCTATTTCCTGGGAAGTTAGCTTACACTAATCTTCATCAGGGGAGCGCCCGGAATTGTATTAACAGTGGCTAAAGTGATTCATCTCTGCCATTATGTATGACTATATGATATATACCAGATGGGCTGACTTGAACCAACCACCCCGCTAATTGTTGATGATGAAGCACAAACAAATATTCAGAGAAAATAAAACTTGTTGTTTGAACTGGTTGAGGTAATTCATCAAACAAATTAACATGTTATTGGACTAACAACCAACTGACCTCACCGTTATAAACTTTGAGACAAATTATCAAACACAGAATCTGCATCCTTTAAATCACATATCATGTAGATGAAAATATCAAACTAAAACAAGTACCAATTGAAAATCAAAAGAAAACATATGATAAGAAGAAGAGAAAGACAATAAATAAAAATAATTTATTGAAACAATCCCACAACCCTTCAATTTCTTACTTTCTTCTGGTCACAAAGAATGCAAATAACGAAATTACATGTTTTAGCCCGACATTCAAGGACCAAACAACCATTAATATCTTGATTACAAACAGAACAAACATACTTTGGTGTTTTCTTTCTTCGAACAAATGTTAATGGATGTTTATGATATGAACGAGTTGTGGTGCCCTCAAACCATACGTTTGCGTAATAATCAATTCGACTGATGCAATGAAGGTGAAAAGAGCTTCTGGATTTGTGATCGTGACAATGATAGAGCGGGAAGTTGGGGTTCATTTCCTCCTCACAAATATCACAATAGAAATCTTCTGGATGATCATCGACCGACGGATACGTCAATGGGATTGCATGTCCCTTGCAATACCTGTGAGCAAGGGACTGTGGTGCCCTCATTGCACAATATATGCCTAGTTGGAAGTCACAATCCTTGCAAGAATAGCTTATGCCATAAGACCACTTGTCACATGCGTTGCAGGCAACTTTGGGATCAATAAGTTGAGTAAGAGGATCGTTGTGGGATTCGTGTTTGATGGTTCTGGGTAAAAAAACACAATTTACACAAATGTAGAACTCGCAGTTACTTTCAAATTTGTATGCAAACGTGTTGCCCCAGCTAAAACAACCATTGCATTTATAGACTTTCTTATCTTCCAAGTCAAGGGTATGGTCTGGGTGAAGTTGATGTTGTAATGTTCGGGGTAAGTGGGCACAATATATGTGGAGATCAGTGAATACAGAACATCCATCCTCTTTGCAGTTATAGTATGGGAAGGAGAGGGGTCGTACACATGCATAACATACCTTTATTGGATCACCAGAGTTGATGTCGGGAATCATGTTGTTACCTTGTGGATCTTCAACATTCAGGATCAATGGATGAGCAGGATGACTCCAATGATTAATCTCAGTTGTCTCCTTATCATCTTGAGCTAAGATTTTAGAATGTAGTAGTTTCAATGGGTCTGCAAATGCCTCCGACATGGGAAAATGCAGCAAACTGATTTCATTATCACTAGCTGCGGAAGTGCTCGGATTATCTCTGAAATCATGTTCATATTTTGTATTCAGACGATAATTAATCACAAACATACACAATTAAAAAGATACTATAAGTTAGATTTACCTTAGAGTAGAAGGTTGTTGGAGTGCATTCATGGCACATTTGATATGTGCAAAATATCTACAGTTTGCACAATGATACAACCATTCATCCCGTCGAATGTATTTGTTGCAAAATTTACAAAAATACAAGTATTTGTAGAATTTCTCTGGAAGTGAGTAGACAACAACAAGTGGGTGTTAGGGTGATGATGTGGTAGATCAATGGTAGGTGGTAAGAAAGCACATGTCTCATGTATCCAGAAGTCACAACTATCACATTGATAGAATAAGCCTTTTTCGTCCGTTTTGCAAGCGTCACAACGGAATGCACCATGCCTTAATTGGAGGGTTAAAGTATGTTTTGGGTGGCCTTGGTGTTGTAATTTGGTTGTTGCCTTCTCCTTGATAGCTTCATATTCTGTCTTACAGGCAAACTCAATTAGAAAACAGTTACTGCAAAAATTAAATCCTGTACTTTCATAGTAGTAAGTACCATAAAAAAACCCTTTAGCTATTCTTTGACGACAATTTCCACAAGGAGAAAGAAACTTGGAAGGATCAACAGTTTTGAACTTTGTGATTGCTAGAGGATGATGATATAAAGAAGGGTAGTGGATAGTTTTCGAAAGTTGTGAACATAATTTATGAAGAAAAATACGACACTGGGTGCAAGCATATGCAGAGTCACCAATTGATAATGGTTCCTCACATAAATCACACCCAACTACAACTTCTTTTGGTTTCTCCTCATAATTACCAAAATCAACACCGATGATACCTATAATCGTCTCCCAGACGATGAGCATTAACGGATGCTCTCTGTGAGCAAAATGATGAAGAAAAGCGTGTTGACCTTCTTCTTGATTTTTGATTAAAGCTTTCTCCTTGAGTGCATCATTAGCAACACCACAATTCAGGCATGCATCAAAGTCACACACCGAACACCAATACGCTGACTCACCACTTTTGTAGTGGTTCAAGCACACGTTACAGATCCAATTAACTTTGTGAGCAACTAGTGTAAGAGGAAACGGGTGAGTGGGTTGTAGTTCTACACATGTCTTATGCTGAAAGTATGGACACGAGATGCAACTGTATACAGAACCACCTAGTATCGGTTCTTGACGTCTATGACAATGGACACCCTTCACCATTTCAGAGTTTTCGATTAGCTTTAGTGGATGTTCTTTAGAGGTGGCAAAATGTGCCCAGAAGCAAAAAGATGGGCTAAATGGGCACATTTTTAGAAGATTTGGGCACATTTAGCCCCCTTCTTTTTTTGAAATGGGCACATATAGCCCATTGAAAACTTAAATGGGCACAAACGGGCACTTTTTTTTTCTCTCAATTGTTGAACATTAACGATCGTTTTAAAGATTTTTTTTATATAATATATTTATTTTTGTTAATATAAATAAGATATTACGTTTAAGGAATTTATTTAGTCGTTTTAGGTCTTTTATTAAGCGATTTGTATAACATGTGCCCGTTTGGCCTGTGCCCGTTTAGCCCGTGCCCGTTTAAGCCCGTGCCCATTCTAGCCCGTGCCCGTTTTAGCCCATGCCCGTGCCCGCCCGGCCCGCCCGTTTTGCCACCTCTAATGTTCTTCATGGCCAAAATGATTAATCTCTTCCATTTTCTCTTTCTCTCTTTTCTCATTTTCCATGTCTATCAAAAGTTTTAGATCGGTAACCACCTTAAGGTCTCTGTATCTAGATAAGGTCCCTGTAAATGTATGTGGTCAAGAAGATCCAAAGTACCTTTTTCCTTTTTAGTGTTTTATGTTTATTCGCAATTTTATTTTAACCCTTCAGCTTTAACTATTTTTTATTTGATACCCCTTCATAACAAGCCAAAATGCATAGATATCGCTTATTAAAGAGCCAGGAATCGTAACACCATAACACCAAAAAAATGTCGTCACATCAGTTTTAACATTTCAACATTAACAACCAAAAAAACACCTCTTATCCTAACACCACCTTTTAGGACCCATTATTTTTTTTTTCTTTTTCATTTATTTAAATAAACTAACATTTCATTAACTAAATTAAAATACAAATTATAATAAAATAAAAATAAGAAGCTAAATTTTAAGTATCTGTTTTCAAAAATATCAAAAAATGGGCCAAATATGAAAAACCTGAAGCTCACTTTAAAAAAATGATTGGCCCAACACCCTAATTTTTTTAGGGTTTTACTAATGACAACCCTTAAAGCTGTGGTTAAGAAGAATATTTTTACTACAATTTAATGTAAGAAATTAAATCATTCAATCACAATCAATTGATATGTAAGTAACCTTTTGGTATGTAAATGACTTAAATTTTTATGTATAAGTTATAGACTTAAATCTTTATGTAAGTAAAATGTGTTGCTAGAAATCCTTTTTATTCTTTTCATTTTAGGATTTCTTCTCACCGGATCCCTTCCCATAAGTTATATTCTTCTAAATATCCCAATTTGATTTACAAATTAAATGATGTTTTGATACTCGCGCTTCGCTGTGGCGCCTTTTGTATAGAGCGTTTTTTATTGTAAAGGTTTCTTTGTTGTTCGGCGTCCATATATTTGTAAATTTTTTTTGCTTTATTTTGGAGTAAACCAAGTTGTTTTTGATAAGCAAGTTGAGACATCCTTATTTCAAAGTGCTTATTTCATATAAAGAAACTAAAGTTAATCTATTACCATCGTATCTAGCGTTAAAACTCAATCTAAACACAATTCACCAACTGCTTGCTTTAAGCAATCATAATCACCCTCTAAATAGTTTTCTAAAAACTATTTTTTTTCAGTCTTACTGCATTCTAGTTTTCGTTCCCGTTGTTAGCCCATAACGTGTTTATATATATTTGTAATTGGCTCAAGCCCGATTCTAGAATACTCTATGTATCTCTATTTATTGTACTATGTATTTTGTGCAGAAGTAGAGTATCGTGGAGTTGCCATGCTGTTGCTGAGACTTGTAGGTCACGGAATTTACTTCGTGAGCTACACAAAGCTTTATCTTCCGCTACGCTTGTCTACTGTGATAATATTAGTGTTGTCTACTTATCTTGTAATCAAGTTCAGAATCAGCATACGAATCACATCGAGATTGATATACATTTTGTTCGAGACTTGGTTGCTACTGGTCACGTTCGGGTTCTACATGTTCCTTCACGTTATCAGTATGTTGACATTTTCATGAAAGGATTGCTATCCGCTCTGTTTGAGGAATTTTGCTCCAATGTAAGTGTTCGGTGTCCTCCCGCTCCGACTGCGGGGGACTGTTAGCCCGTAATGTGTTTATGTATATTTGTAACGGGCTCAAGCTCAATTCTAGAATACTCAATGTATCCCTATTGATTATATTTCACACCCTAAATGGTGCAGTAGAATGGCATTTACGAGGTATGACTTTATAGTAAAGAATACATGGTTTCTAAATAAAGTATTATTAATGTATTGCACAAAAGATAATAGTTATGAAGCTCCCAAAAACGGGATAAGTACAAAGTCTGAAAATCCAAACGTAAGTCTCAAAGCCAACATACATCATAAGGTTAAGTTAAAATGCAACTCCACAGAATATACCCCGGGAGGGTCTTGTCTTAAGTCTTGCTAAACCACGCCAATACTCAACCTCCTGGTGGAACCTCATTCTTAACACCTGAAAATGGATACTCAAAAACGTCAACATAAAGTTGGTGAGCTCGTAGGTTTAAAAGTTAAACCACGATGTTGTGAATAATATAGTGTAGGACAATAGTGAGAATGATAACAACATACATGCACTTAGCTACAAAAGCAGACTAGTGTAGCGTCAACTAAACCTACTGTGTTCAACATACATATATCCAATACCATATGGGGAGCTACCCCGATAGATCTATCATCAAGTGGGCCCTCCGTAGAGAGTTAACAGTTACGTAGTCATGTACTCACAAGCAAAATATTTTTACAGCATATAATCGCATCATATCATATATATGTCCAAAAATCAAGTAAAACAGTAATTCACAACATAAAACAGTTTAAAATATCATTTGAGTACCATTTTCCCTCAAGGAAAACATAATGAAAAGGGGGCTACGAAAACTCACCTTATTCAATTGATAATACTCGGTAACTAGTGATAGTGCGCAAATCGAAGTGAAATCTCTTAACCGCGACTTGAAAATAATGATGAGGTGAGGTGACAAAGAACACAATATAACCCAATGTAATACCCCAAGTTAGCTTCCAAATATCTAGTTTTTAGTACCTTAACTCAAATAAGCTTCCAATTAAACTAGTGACCCAAAACTTAAGCACCCCTACTTGTGTGTTTGCCACAGCCGAGAAAAAGAAAAAAAGAAAAGGGAAATTTGTGTGTTTACTAGTTTTGTTTTTGTAGGAAATATGTTTACTAGTTCTTTTATTTATATAAGTGCATGGCATGGTCTAAATACATATATTATTCATTGTATTGTTGGAATTATATAACATGACTAATTATAAATATAAACAATAAACATCAAGTACACATGCGGAAGCGTATAGGAAATATTAGCAAATAATTAATTAACATAAATAAAATATGTGTACCTTTTCGATTCAAGAATCAATTCCGGAAAACTAGCAATTGGATGAACCCTAATTAGGGTTTATAAGATTATAAGAATTACCCCTTACCTTTTTGTAATTCAATCCAAGATACTAACAAAATTATGTTAGTACTACGTTCTTGTACACACGTACTATAACGATTCGATGTGAATGCTAGTTCTTGAATCACTATAAAGCACTAAACAAACAATGCTTGACTTTAATAAAATAAATAGGGTCAAACCCTTTTTTATTAACTTGTCGATCCATCAAAATAATGGGAAAGAAAAGAATCACATGGCATACGTATGGACTATGCATGCATGGCACTTAAATAATACACTGATAGATATATCAATGATATTAACTAAACATATCATATATAAGAAAGGGTTTTGTCTTTCGCATGATTTGTGAGGCTAATAGATTGTTTATATAGCCCTCAAACTTGTTCTCCAAGTTAGAGTCTATCACCTCCTCAAGTTCCACAAATCGACACTCGGACCCCTCCATTCCTTTTCTTGTTCGACTGGTCTCATCCAACACCGCACGGGTTTGAATTTCGTACTAATAAGTCCCTCATGTTTTAGTTACTTTATTTGTGATTTAATAATTAAATATAATTATTTAACATCGATTCTCATACGTAAAGTGTGCAATACCGTAGTCTCGAGTTCGATCCAAACACACATCTATTAATATTTTGTCCATTAAACCAACAGCTCCCACTTGGACATATCTTAATAGTGTGATCACATCGGTTAGCGTCTAGCAACACTTCAATGCCTCTAGTACAACTCGAGCAAGGCTCCTGGAAAACCTTTTAATGATTTCTCATTATTATTATCCTTTTGTTTCTAATACCATGTTAAATAAAGATATGGAATTAAGTCATTCTTTATTCAACCATTTTGTTTCTCGTTATAAGTGATTGAGCAAGATTACCAAATCTTCTGAACATATTCAGGGGAGATCTTTGGGCGTGGCCACGCAAACATCTTGTCAACCCTACGAGGGCCCCAACAGTATTAAACTCCAAAATAAATTTGAATAAACAAATTCTATCTTGACTACAAGAATAACCCATGAACTTTGCAACACTTCAGGAAACAACCCTTATGACTACCAGTTACGTATAGCGTTAAGTTGTTCCACAGAAGTGCACTACATTTATGACACTTATCTGGTATCTCAAGTTTGAGGATAACTATTCATGATTTACTTAATAACAATATCCATAAAGTAAAATCATGTGGTTGGGATAAGTCCTATATTCAATTCATTGAATATCATCTGAAATTGGTATGCTTTCTCATCAATATACTTTTTAAGTATATTCTACCAAATCACTCAGATTTGTCTTAATTTAATGATACTCCCATATCATTAATTGACAACGAACGATTTAGAATAAATAAATTTATTCACGGATTAAACATGCAAATATAGGATACAATATATTATAAAATCAAACATACCAAGTATTTGATTTATTATAATAATTGTTTAACATCCTTTATCCAAATACTAAATAGATCAATGCATGAAAATTCCAGTTGATGAATTATGCCTCAAGTAATGACAATCATACTTGTTGACAAGGCATAAATCAACCAACTTGATTTATCGTAATTTTGAGAATACTTATTTCAAGAATTCAATTAGTGAAATCCTTGTATGTGTGCATTCACTAATCCACATAATAATTCATAAAGTGTGTGACATTCTCTATCACCAATTTATGACAATTTAAACTTTCAAACATTTTAAAGTTTAAAGTATTCTTATTCTTTTAATGTATAATGCAACTGCGCTTTTAGTAGCACAACTAGTTCCCATGGCCATTAACAAAGATGGAATCCTACCATGACTAGTATTGAGTGTCATCTCAATTAAACCAACATCAATGTATACAAACAACAATATGCTCATTAAAACTCCGTAAACTTTAATATCTTATTGTGTAATGTTTGATGTCTTCCAAACTTTCAAGTTTGTAGCTGATGACAATTTACACAACAATTAACATATTGTTCATCCATAGAATCTAGGAGCAATTCCAGGCTAAGGATGTAATGCTATTAGAATATTCATTACACAAGTTATCTAATAACTTTTAGTTAGATATCAATGTTGTCAAATCACTTCTTATTCAAGAATGATACAACAATTTTAATACACAACATGATGTACATGATGAATCTACAGGTCAAACTTAGACTTCATTCATGTTCTATCTTGTCAAAAGATATTTATCTATTTCCCAAATGATATATCATGTTTTATTATAATCATTTATTTTACTGCACATGTTTATTAATAATAAACATATATTCCAAGGTTGTACGTTTTAATTCTTAAATCTTACAAGTGAAGTTTCATTCCAATCTAAGACTTAACATTTAGCTTACAAGGAATGTTACTTCCTATATGTTATGTAACATATAAGATTTAAAACCTTAACATAATACTCCTACTAGCTTTCAGGAATACTTAAAATTTATCTTATTTCAATTATAAATCAAAACTATGATTTAATAACTAAACATAAGAATAATTTCATAGATGCATGCATTTATCTATTCATGAATTATTGCACTTCGTACACTTCCAAAGATTATATGAATTCAAAAAACCTTTTGATTGCTTACCGTCCTCGCTCAAGTAATTTCTCGAGAAAGAGTTTTGATATTCCATTGTCATATTTCATATTAATGAAAACAAGTATGACAATTATTATCTTTATATATTTAATGTGTTTAGGAAAGAATATTCAATCACAATTAATTGCTTAAGTATGATTAATAATCTTGTCATAAAACATACTTTAAATATGTGTACAATTTTGTCCATATGATTTCTACATAGAGATTTAAACCACTAGGGTTTTTCATCTCTTTGAAGAAACTCATTTCCATTCTCTAGTCTAACTATTAAGATAAACTAAATTTCCAAAATTGATTATCTTTATGGACAGCATCTTTAACATTCATAGTATGAGTAATTTACCCAATTCAATATTTGGTAATCCATCATAATGATTATCAGGTTTACTATAATCTTGTAACTCATGTTCTTCTCAGCATATAAATCAAATATATGAGATATCCTTGCAGATCTATGAATGAAAATTCCATCATCATGAGTTCTATCATTTACATGTCTAACCTCATCATGATATTTGTTAGGAATTGGAAATTCCATGGTGAAGAGTCGGTCACCCCAAATATAATCTAGCATAAGTTAGCTCGTTGACATTACGTTATTTACTAGTTATTTAGTTAGATATTTAGTTTAGAGCAACACCGTGGAGGACGGACGGGTCTTTACCCACTGTATGCCTGATCCACAGTCTGAAGGAGGACGTGTAGTATGTAACTATAAATACCCTCTACCTCCCAAGGTAGAGGGTTGGACCTTTCATTCTAATCTAACCTTCCATGTTTTCTTTCACTTTCTCTCTCTAGAAAGGCTCCCATCCTACTTTCTCTCTCTAAAACCTCTAAACTATATGCCCCATTTGATATGTTATGATGTGCTTATGAAATCCAATATGCAACAATTGGTATCAAGAGCCATGGTTTGATCATCTCTCTTACATATCCTTGGATTTCTAGTGGTTTTAGATGGTTTTTGAGTTTGAAAAAGTTTAGTGGTTTTTGCATCATTTGGATCATTTCTAGTGTTAAAGTTTGAATTTTGGGTGTACTTTTGTGTTTAGAATCATTGTAAGTGCTTGGGTTTTGATTTGGTAAGCTTGAATCACTGTGGTTGAGCTTGTTTTGGATTGAAAAGTGTGTTTTTGAAGTTTTTCTTGCTAGCGACTTGGCTCTCGTAGTGTTTTTCATCGTAGCGACTTACTTCAGTAAAAGTTAGCGAGTTACAGTGTTAGTTGTTAGCGACTTGAGCCTAGCGACTTGTCTATTGAGACAAGCCGACAAATAGTACAAGTTAGTGGATTCTCCACTACGGCTAGCGACTTGGTGAGGTTAGCGACTTGCCTCAGAAATTGTTAGCGAGTTGTAGTGTAAATTGTTAGCGACTTGATACTAGCGACTTGGATCTTAGAGAGTTGTTCTTTAGCAACTTAACTGTGTCTAGCGACTTGGTGCTTAGCGACTTGTTGTCATAATTCTCAGCGACTTAACATTAGCGACTTGGATACTTAACGAGTTGCTCTTTAGCGACTTGAGTGTTTAGCGACTTGGTTCATAGCGACTTGTGTCTAGCGACTTGATCCACAGCGACTTGAGCCTTTAGCGAGTTGTTACTTAGCGACTTGGTGACTCTAGCGACTTGTCTTACTAGCGACTTGTTGACTTTTCCCGACAAAACTTCAAACGGCCATAACTTTTGAACCGTAACTCCGTTTTCAGCGTTCTACCCATCAAAACGACCGTGAGAACGAGGAGAATGGCACGCCGAATCAACTAAAGTTCATTCGGGTCAACCTTCGTGGCCTAAATCCGCTCCGAACAGAAACGAGCATAAACCAATCCAAATCTCAACCAAACAACATCTCTGCTAATCCTATAAACAATCCTAAGTCCTAACACAAAATTGTCTATCATTGTGACAATCCATCAGTCATCTTAACACGCTCCATTGGTCATTGCTTAACGGTTTGGTCTTGATTTTAGTAAAATACATCAGTCATCTTAACACGTTCCATCAGTCATCTTAACACGTTCCATTGGTCATTGTGACAATCCATCAGTAAAATCCCGTGGATTCATCAACATCATGTCTTACACTCCTGATTCAGTGATTTCAGAAGTACTCAAACTGTATGATGCTGTGGACAACCATGAGAATATTAGCTATACTGAATGGTTACAGATGATGGAATCAATCAATGATGATTTGAGTTCTTCATGCTCCGAGTCTAATGAGAAAGATTTGCACCTGTTCAGGCGACAGAATGCCATGCAAAAGGAAAGCAGCATTGAAACTTATCAACAACTTCACTCTCACCTCATGTTACTTCTACCCATATCAATGGAACGAACATGTATTGCCCTCTTCCGTCAGGACTTATCCACATTAACATGAACTTTGCTATTAAACCTAGAACAATTGGAGCTACAACTTGACAAAGAGAAGGTTCATAAGGATAGTTCCAGTGCTGCACTTCAAGTGATCTACAAACACTTTCAGTCATTCATTAGAAGGGAATTCACATCAGATTATGATCAAGACATGACTGAAATGTCCTTCAAGAGACACACTGGAATGGAAATTAGCGTGTTTATAGAGACACTTATCCATCTCATGGATAATGTGGAGAAGTATATTGAGGAAGTTACTCAGAAAGATGAAAAAGTAGATGAGAGTCGGGTACAGTTGAGAGATATTTGTGATAAGTCGGGTAATGTATCAGAAAGGTCGGGTGTTGCTGAATGCAGAATATCAGAAACAACAAAGAATGATGTAACCAGCTGCTCAGTAACTCCTGGCACACAAAAAGTGGATGTTGTGATCAGAAAGGTGAATGAATGTCGGGTACAATCAATAGATTGTAGTGTTGAGACCAGTAAGGCATCGGATGATGGATCAGTTGACACTGAATACAGAGGCTCAGAGACAGTTAAGCTTGAAACAGCCAGCGGTTCAGTGACTTTTGTTACACATGATGTGGATGCAGATATCAGACCAGAAATTGAACAGGTGTCATGTAATGAGGTACCCTTTATTATTCAATATAGTGCATCTGCTAAAGTACTTAAACAAACTGATCATGATGCTGAACATGACTCTGATAAATGTCCTGTAACTGAGGCTAAGTCTGAGATTAAGTGTTTCAAAACAAACAATATGGTTGATAAAAAGACTTTTGATGAACTTTCAAACAAATTCTCAAATCTTGAAAAACATTGCATTTCACTTGAAATTGCGATACAAAGTAAAGAAGAAAGTTTCCAAATTAACAAACCATGTAAAAATCCGGAACTTCCTTAATTCCGTGAATTTTTTGAAATGAACACTTTGAAAGCTCAGCTTCAAGACAAAGACTCAACCATCAACAATTTGAAGAAACATATTTCTGGCATGCATGTGAAAAGTAATTTGGTTACAAGTAATTCTGATATTAATGCTATTGATGATATTCAAATGAGAAATGATGAATTAGCGGTTTGTGTGGCCAAATTACTAAAGGAAAATGAGTCTTTGAGAAAGCATCACATAGAACTAAGTGACTCTGTCAAAGAAGCTAGAACTACAACAATGGAACAAACAAACTCTTTGATAGCAAAAATTGATGAACTCAAAGCTCAACTTCAGGAAAAGAGTTTCGCTATTGTTGCCTTAAAAAATGAGCTTAGGAAAACTGTAGGGAAAAGTGTGAACACTAAGTTTACAAAACCATCAACCTTGGGGAAACCAGTTTCTCATCCCATTAGAAACTGGTCCATTGTTAGGCAGCCTACTGCGTTTATATCCGAAAGGCCAAAATTTTCAAAAACACGGTTTGCCTCCCAAGTTGATGAGAAACAAGTTTTGTCAAAACCAGTCACTTCACCTGAGTTACCTAAGAATTATGCTTCTAGTTCCTCTAAACCTCAACAAGCAGCTACTTCTACTCCCAGCACCTCTAGGATTGGTTCGAAAAATGTGTCAAAGCCAAACTTTTAAAATTCAGAATTCATATGATATGAATGTCTTGTGGAAGAGCTATTATCTAGAAGAAGCTAGGAAAAAGGCACAGATTCGAAAAGATGGAATTTTAGGTTCAAGACCTAGGGTGATGAATTCTACGAGGTTTCAAGGCACTGCTAGTAGTTTCAAACCATTACCTAGGAACACTCAACTAAAGACTAGGGATTGGCTTGTATCTAAGAGTAGTTGCGTTTCGAATAAAGCTATTCCCATAGCAGATCACTCTAAGATCTCTAGATCATTTTCTGAATCCAAATAAGCTGTTTGCTCAAATTGTCTGAAATACATCTTTAAGGTAAATCATCATAATTGTTTTTCGAAATCCCTAAAGAAAGTAAATGCTCATACAAAGGTTCAACCTGTTAAGTCTAGGATTTTCACTAAGTCTTCCACTATGCATAAGAAGCCTAACAATCCTAGACCTTGCCATAAGTGGATACCGTCTGGTAGAATGTTTAAGGATGCTGGACTTAGGTGGATACCTACCGGAAAGCTGTTTACCGATGACAAAATCAAGGTTGACTGTGAAACCCCAAAGGGTTTGGATACTAATGTCACTAACCAAAATATATGCAATCAAATTTGTAATATTAGTGCAGGTAGTCCTTACTCAGTTGCAGATACTTCGATCCTTCACTACATGGACTGGCTTAAAGTATGGATTACAAATGGATTGATATCTCATAACTCACGGGTTCAAGTAACTCAATCTTGATATTCATTCGGCTATGACGTATGAACACTACAGTTCATGCCTCGTACTCTAAAGAAAAGAAATGTGTACGTTTCAGTGCGCATTATCTTTGAAAGAAGAGAAATCTTCTTATGACGTCTGTTCACATCAGTTCAGGCCTCGTACTTCATCATTATGGCGTCTGTAGATAACACTTCAGGCCCCGTTCCTCAAAGAAAAGAAAGGTGTATGCTTCAGTGCGCTTTATCTTCAGAAGAAGAGAAATCTTCATGTTTATGACCATTCTCAATGACATTCTTCATCAACAAGCTTCATGTTTCTCCCATGCTCATTCAGTCATCAAGTGGATCTTCGTTCATTGGTGTATATTCTAATTCACTTGCTCAATCAAAAATGGCAACTTAGGATGCAATCTCCTCCAACGCTTAATGTTTCACTTACTAAGGATTAAAGGGATTCATTGTTTCAAGATATGTTTGATGAGTATTTCCAACCGCTAGCGAATGGTGATCATCCAAGAAGTACAACTCAGACTACTCAAGAAGCCCAATCTCCAGTTATTCCTCAAGGCGTTGATAATAACTATCATAATATTGCAGTTGCACTCATGAATAATGATCCGCTCTTTGGTATTCCATTACCAAATCTTCACGGATTATTGTTCATGAATAATGATCCGCTCTTTGGTATTCCTTTGCCAAATCTTCACGGATTATTGTTCCTTCCAATGTGCACTCTCTAAATCAACCAAATGAACATTGAATATAATGACTTCCTCATCCGCTCTAAGTTATTGGTGAATCTTCCAGATCAGTCTCTACATGTATACTTTTAGGAAGAATGCATTGATGTTGAGGAATCATTTGTTTCGGTTCATTCATTGGGTCAATGTACATCCGATTTTATGTTTATTCACGTGTTGGGCATTTAACACAAGTTGATTACTTCGGAGTTAATCATTTATCACTTATTTGAGATTGAAGTTGACTTTCACAAAGGCGTGTTCTTATTTGATAACTTGCTCGGGCTTTAGAATTTGAGTTGAAGACTTGGTTTATCTAGTTACCAACAGTCGGGGTGGATGGTTGAAGACATGGTTAACTATCACTATTAGGAGTTACGTTGTTTTACTCAGTATCACATGCAGTTGACGGTGTGGATAATCCCAAGAGGTGTTAATGTCTCATACTTTGTTTGAGTTGTGAGTACTTAGAGATTTGCTTGAAGCATAAATTCTCTACACCGTTCTTCCAACTTTAGTGCAAGCATAAGTCACAAGCCTACGAGAAAATTCTACTTCAGTTTCAATTTGGTATATCGGGTTTGCTTCATAAGTGGTCACTTCAAATTGTCTTCATTTCGGTTGGTTAAGATAGTCGGAGAGAGCTTCTGTAGCAGTTGATTCTCACAAGATTCATTTGAGCTAATTTTGTTCTTCTCTATTTTATGTTATTATGGTTTCATGTGGTAATTTTGCGGGAGAGAAGTGTGAATAGAATACATTTGGATGATAATCACTTGTTTAATCAAGAATGGCATCTCCGTATGCAATTCTTGAGGGGGAGAAGAAGTGTGAATTTTTTGCATGGTTGATTGATATTTGAGAATATATGGTCAAACGGCTCCTAACTCATGTAAGAACCGAGCTTCTTCTTATCGGATCATCTTCACATGTAGTTTCTTCTAAGATCCGTTGGTTGACATCTTTACACGGGCTGATATGATTAAATGACAAAGTGCTTCTAGTTGATGGGTTGATTTCTTTGATGAACATCTTTCTGTTCTTGTTTGATTGGGAGGGATTTTAATTAAGGGGATTTGCTATTTACAAGTTAACGGGAATGCCTTTGTTGTGAAGAAGATGTTAACTGTCTATTTCCCCATTCGGACAATCTTGAAGAAGGTCGATTCTACTGTCTGTTCTACATTTTCTGCTACATGTTAGAAGGCTAAAGACGAATTGCATTTGATGATCTAAAGACTTCTTCTTAATCTGGGCATTTATCAAACAGATTTTCGGTTTAGGGGAGAGCACTAATTGGGGGAGATTGAAAAGCCAAATTTAATCCCTAATTAGACTTGCTCATATTCTTCAGCAAGTTGATTCTCACATATACATCTGAGCTTATGATGTTCTTCTCAACAGATTTCTAGTATACGGGCTTGTTATGTGTTGCTGATTTTGAATCATCAAAACCAGAAAGGGGGAAGGAAACACGCATCTAAACGCGAGTAAACTTGATGAACTTAATACTTCTAAGAGATTGAAGATATCCCGGGAAGACGAATGTCATTACCGCAGAGAAACTCAAGGTTTGACTCATGGCGTTTAGTGTTCTTATTCCAACTATGTGGGGGAAGAGATGGAAAAGTTAATTTCTGAAGATGAAAGAGGTACACAAGTGTGCAATGATTTTGATGCTATCACAATCATCAGGGGAGAGAGATTGTATACATTGGGGATGATTAGCTGCTTCACTTGAGGGCTTAATCAGTGATTCAGAAATACAATCACTTATACCGGAGTTGACATCCGCAGAGATAATCGGTGATTCGGCCTGCTTCTTCAATGTTATCGATTATTCTCTCTTTGGGCATTCGGGTACTTCGGGTTCTTGAGCTTCATACACGATCATCAGGGAAGAAAAATGTGAACATTAGGGAGATGTTTTCATTCCCCTCATGATGTGTATTTGGGAGAGTTCTTGAGCATTATACAAAGAGATTGACTGCATCAATTCAACTACTTGGGGGAATTGTTCTCTTAACACCTTTTGGAATGGATTGCTTCAGACTTCAGTGGTTATGAAATGTGAGAAGATTATTTATGAGTGGGATGATACGTTGCTGTTCTTGTTGATGATATAACCCCGACCGAAGAATCAATGATCATTCTTAAAAGGAGCAGCAAGATCGATGATAATGGTGTACTTCTTTGTGCACCTGGCTAAGGGAAGCTTGAAAGAAAGCTTTGAATCTGCTTAGCTAAAGGATTTTTGGTTTGGGGGGAAGCTGCCAAAGTCTCTCTTTCAGATGGTTCAATTTATTTCTTCATTTCAAGAGCCTCGGAAGCTTTGGTGGTGGATGTTTAAGAGATGACGATTTCTATCTTCTACAACGGGGCTGTTCGATATCCTTATCTCGGTACTCGTATCATCATCTTCTTAATCTATATCATCTTATCTATCTTTGTATATATCTATCTGAAAAGCAAAATACAAAAATATAAAACCAACATAAACAAAATAGAAAAATATAAAATCAACAAAAGCCCATAAAAATCAGAAAATTGAAAAATACCAAAAATATGTTTTCTCAAGACATGTCTTCTGGTATCGATAACATCTACGGTCTTAGAAATGCCATTCAATAATGGCACGGGACTTTAGATGAAATTCGAGCAGGAGGTGTAAATATGTTTTTCAAAACATGTCTCAAAATATGGCTTACAGTTATTTCAGACTGTAACCCGCGCTTCAAAAATGGCTTGCAGTTATTTCAGACTGTAACCCGTGCGTAAACCATGGTTTGCTATTATTTCAAATAGCAACCCGTTCTTCAAGAAAGGAAAGTGCTGCGCTAAACCAATTTTCAAATATTTCATGCACTTATTCTAAAACAATTTGAGGAAAGTATGTCGAAGGACTGCTGTTCCTACACAAATGTTTTTCCGTCTAAAAATTCTTCAGAAAAATATTTGTATTAACAAAATGATGGAAAATGAGTTGCTTGTAAATCAATCAGACTCAGAGTTTTCGTTAAAATTGAAAACTCAATCAATGACTTCAGAGCTTTTAAACTTTTCAGAAAGAGTCATTGATTGTGGGGGATAATGTTTTTCAAATTTACATCATCTAACGGGCTTTCTTAATTATCCTAATATGCTTAATTAAAAATGATGTTAACCTACGTTGAAGGACTAGGTGCCTAGGATAAGATTGTTAGGATTAGATGATTAGAGTTTGAGGAACACATTATTCCCATGCCTTTTATGATCTGATTGATATGTTGTATTGACTTTGATTAGTCGATTGCTGTTTGGGTGATGTCGACCACCATATATCTGTATATGTGTTCACTAACGTATGCAGATATCATGGATATAAGAATGTTCCCGATTCGGATCCCACAATTGAAGATGATTGGATGCCGAAAGGAAAGGGTAACTATATCTTGTGTTGACAAATGAAGAAACGGAGCTTAATTGGACTTCTATGGAGAGTTGGCATGGAAAAATGCAACATAAGAGGTCTCACTGCATCAGCAGACGGTTTTCTTCATCAGCAAATGAAGAAACGGAGCTTAATTTGACCTCAGTTGACATTAAAATGCAACGAAAGAAGTCTCACTGCATCAGCAGAAGGTTTTTCTTCCAAACCCTACAACAACAATAACAGAAGCTTCTCAACCACCTAACGTATCTTTGTGCAGGGATAATAGTGATGATACCATTTTTTCTAAAACTTTGAAAAATATTGTTTTGAAAATGGAAAAATATTGTTTTGAAAATAAATCGGATTCAAAGTTTTGAAATCAACCGGACTTTATTTTGTCAAATCTTTAGTGATTTCAAATTAAATATTTTCAAACGATATTTCATCAAAAAGTCCGTTTTGTAGGATAATAAGTGGTGATCTAAAGATTTAATGTTATGTCATGGTATGATTTTCTTTAAAAAATCAAGGTCTTTCAAAATGAAATTTTTTCTGTTCTTGTTTGATTGTGAAATTGTTTTATTTTACTTAAAGATCTCTTAAAACAATCATACCTGACACTAACAATCTTTAATGTCTTAAAATGGTCCTTATCTGTCATTTTTCAAAATCAAATCTTAGCCACATCTTTCCCCAAAATTTTCTAAATGATTTAAATCTTTTGGGATCACAAATCTCAAATGGTTTGAAATTTTTAATCGCGGGAGAGATCGTGATTTAAATCTCAAATCTGTTTTAATGGAATTGGTTTTAATCCTTCAAAGGCACTCCTGCCTCCATGTTCCAAACGATTTCAATATATGATGAACATGATTGAGGAGGAGCATTTATCCAAAAACAAGACGAGTATTTAATCAAGGCCACATTTTCTCTCATGTTTTTTCTAAACCTAATTAAATCACTTGAGATCCAAAATCTCAAAGGGTTTGATATTTTTGATCGGGGGAGAATTTGTGATTTAATAAAAGGTGATCGTTTATGATTCAATTGTGCAGGCCGCTCTCTCATATGTGCTAAATGTTTTCATTAATTGATGCACATATTGAGGGGGAGCATTTCAAATGAAAATAAAACTATCGAGGTACAAAAGCTTTTATGTTTTAACATAAAGTACCTTGATTGAGTTTTAAATGGTTTCTTAATGGATTTTGTGATCGTGGATGTAATCGTGGATGTGCTTCAAAAGAAATCTTTCCTCTATGTGATAAAAATGATTTCAAAAATCCTATGCACATATTGAGGGGGAGAATTTACCAAAGAAAATCAAATGGCTTTTTCCATGGAAATTGTAATCAAGAAAGTATTTCAAAGAACTCTTGCCTCCATGTGCTAAACAATTTCAAAATCATATGCACATATTGAGGGGGAGCATTTCTAAATGATCAAAACAATTAAGGTACAAAATGCTTTAATTTTATATCACAAGTACCTTGATTGATTTTTCCAAATGATTGTTCAATTGGTTTCAAGGAAGAATGAACTGTACCAAAAGACCGATCATTTTACTTTATGCATGGTGTTATAAGGATGGTTAGGTTAGGTATTAGTTCCCACGATCTACCAGAACTGGAGGGATCTACCCAGGGACAATCCACTAGATAGTGTAGAGTCCTTAGGTATGATGAAAAAAGGAGAAAAGTGAGATATGGGAAGAGTGCGGACTGAGATAGAGCTAGAACTGGAATAAACCCAACAAGGTTCTAGTTATGAAGTCTCGGTAAGCAATGAAGGGGTTGAAGAATGAAAAAGAAATTAATGTGAAAAAAGGTGAAAAGAAATAGCCCTCCAATAATTCAACCTTAGGGCAGTAACCGGGTTCAATACATATGCTACTGGTGTTTACTAAGGTAACACCGGTATTGAAGACAAGACGTCATGGACCCAGTGACGCACTGCACTAAACTTCCCAAGCTACTCAAGTTTCTCTTAAAAGGGCTTGTTTCATTCTCACGGGGAACCTACATAATCTATCGACTTTCTCTTAGAGATTGTTAATATTGAAGAAGGAGACCCTCTCCCTAGTCTCCGGCATAGGAACCAAATGTGCACAATTGAGTCTAGAGCCAAGAGATCATCCACAATATCTCATTAGGACATAAAATTAATGAAAACTTGCTGTTTCACACAATGTGGAAAGTAAGTATATATTTAGAGTCCTACGCATTATCCTTGTGGTATTGCCAGAACATCCGAGTGATATGAAAATATTCACGATGAAGATGGAAATCCTTCTAGAGCCAACATCAAACAAGCTCTTGGTGGGTGACATGTGAAATCTTGCAAAAGATCAAGCTTGTGACAACTGGATAGAAACGATGGGGCGATTCAATCTTGAATCAACCTTGGTCCAGGAAATGAATTGACGAATACTTTTGGAAAAACCGTTCGATGTGCAAATCTTCTTTTTCTCTAGCACATCGAATGTGTATTCATATTTTCAAATTCAAAAAGTATCTCTGATTGAAAAAATGCTTTTGTAAAAACCGTTCGATGTGCGAATCTCTTCTTTTCTCTAGCACGTCGAATGTGTACTCTTTTCAAATACAAAAAGTATTTTTGATTGAAAATTGATCTTTCTCATAAAACCTTCGTCGTATTGCAAAACTCTTTCTTCAAGCAATACGCGATTGTTTTCAAATCAAATTTTCATCAATCAGTGAATCTTAATTCGCTGGTTCACTCACTATGTGTTGTCTTCTTTGAGACATTCCGGTTTGAGAACAGCTAAAACAGCTGCGAAACCCTGTCAAGGAGATTCTTAGGAATCCTACCTGATCACTGGCAGTACTTGTACTGATCAACGAGGAACCGTGGGCCGTGTACCTCAATTCAACGAAAGTGATCAAAGACACTTTCGTGTGTTTTATTGCTAATTGTTGTTTGCAGGTACATTTGGATGGTTGCAGCTGATCAGAATTGAGGAGTCAATCCAAAGCCGCATGCTCATAGCATCCACACTTAATTGAAGAAATCATAACTTGTGCATATCTACGTAACCTGGCTCTGATATTTTTATACTATGTTTCCGCCACGCTGCTGAAAATATCATGAGCCAGTAAAGCTTCTGCTACTCTGATGAAAGATGTCATGATCCAAAAGTGTGAGCATGTCGGTCCAAAAGTCACAACTTCACATGATGACAACACAATAAAGGGTGATCCAGAGATTTACTGTGGCTGATGATCTCAAAGAAAGCTCGAAGATCATCAAAGATGTGGATCAGTTAAAGGCCTCCACTAAAAGTACAAATCAATGCGGACTTTGAAGAATCGCTACTAAAGCACAAAGATTGCGGAATTGAAGAATTGAAGTTTACGAGCTCAAGAACAAAGTCAAGAATAGAATGCTAGGATTCAAAATGTAAATCATGGGGTGACCTCCCTTAGGGGGAGATTGTTAGGAATTAGAAATTCCATGGTGAAGAGCCAGTCACCCCAAATATAATCTAGCATAAGTTAGCTCGTAGACATTACGTTATTTACTAGTTATTTAGTTAGATATTTAGTTTAGAGCAACACCGTGGAGGACGGACGGGTCTTTACCCACTGTATGCCTGATCCACAGTCCGAAGGAGGACGTGTAGTATGTAACTATAAATACCCTCTACCTCCCAAGGTAGAGGGTTGGACCTTTCATTCTAATCTAACCTTCCATGTTTTCTTTCACTTTCTCTCTCTAGAAAGGCTCCCATCCTACTTTCTCTCTCTAAAACCTCTAAACTATACGCCCCATTTGATATGTTATGATGCGCTTATGAAATCCAATATGCAACAATATTTACTAGTGTGTTTTAGAAGATTATGTATCTTGTAATTTTATCTTTCAAGATAAAAAAAAACTCCCACTTACCTTTTGTAATATATAGACTATCTATATATACTTAGCAATTAGAGCAAAACTACATTGTTCTCCTTTTGGGACATTACAAGTATACATTGATAATTCCTGACTTTAGTTTGTTAATAACTTATTCATAAGTAGTTTAACAAATTCAGAATCTTCAATTTTAAAACTTAATGTGATTCATCACATTCCATAATAAAATGGTGTTTTATTAATCTTCTATGTTGGAGTCATATTGAGTATATTCAATCCATACTCAATTTTCTAACCTTGTTACTTGTTAAGAAAGAAGTTATGGTTATCTTGAATCAAACAAATAAAATAGAGTTTGATTCTCCTAACCGAACATACCATCAACTTGTGGTATTCATTAGAATTAATATTGTAAGACAATCTAACAATATATAAGATAAACATATTCCTTTTGGCTTACTTATTTACCAACTAAGTCAACTTAATGGTACAATAGACTTGTCAAGCCAATTGCATGCTTTATAACACAAGTACTCTTTAACCAAGTCACTTCATATCCATGTCTCATCAAGAAAACATGAACTGTTATAATCCCATTATACGTTATAAATCATTGATCAACTCAATGACTTCTTGAATATGTCTTAATTAAAAAAAACATAACAAGTTAACGTTTTACTTTATTATAAGTCTTAAAAGACTTTATGTTTATGTCTTTACAATGAATCATAAACATGTTTAACTAAAGTAATTATGAACACAACTCTTGGTTTCAATAGTAATTTCAAGTTAATTATTTACTTCACAATAATGTAGGACTACATTATTTTTTCATTTATGTCATTCCAAAATACATAAATAAACAAGTTGAAGTAGTATTAGATTACTTCATTTATTTATGTCCTTCTAATAATACATAAATATCTAATTTGAAGTAGTCTTATATATCATTTTGACATATGTTCTAAATACTTGTCTAATTTAGAAACTGCAAATATGTCCATGCAAGGTCTGACTTCAGATGGGGATTTACTTTGTTGTTACAATCTCGCCAAGTTCTCACATGACGTAAACTGCAACACCAAGAGTTTCTTGAATTAGATATGTTCAAGTTATATTAGAACGTTAGTCTCTTACCTTACAGTCAAGAGAATCCGTTAACTCATATACTTATATGTTGTACCTTGCACACAATATAGATTTCTCCCATTTGTGCATGAATAATATCATGTAGCAGATAAACAACACGACATATGTTTTTTTATGTGACTAATATGATTGTGTCATTGATATTAGCATAACTATTAGATGTAGAACAACTTCATTGTCTAATAAGGAAACGTACATGACTATCCTTGAAAACATAAGTGTCTACAAGTGGAAAGTAATTATCTTAAGACATTCTAGAGATAATCTGGGTTACTACCAAGATGACAAAGCTTGTAACTCCCACTGAATTAGAGATCATTACATTAATTCCTTATTCAGTAATAAGAACAATACTCCCACTGGATTTGACAACATTGTAAGTGTTTCATTAACCAGTGAAAGAAACTAGTGTTCTATTTACTTCCATACACTTTTGATAAAGTCCATACATAACAATTACTTATGTACTAAAAGAGTGTATTCTACTATGTAGATGATGAACTATCCATCAATGCTATTAACTTGAAAAATTGGGCATGCAATTTCTTTCTTAATAGTTCTACTTTTCCAATGATTGTAAGTAGTACTTTTAAATGGTCAAAACAAAACAACTAGATAAAATATGCTAGTTAGTCTTTTACCAATTATACAATAATTAGTCTAGCTTCTAATTTAATAACTCGGAAATATGCAATTTTCTTAACTATTAAAATTTGCTTACGAGTTATATATTTAGAATTTAGATAATTCTAATTTTCCTATCATACCTTTCTTCATTCATGAAAAGGAATATGATTGAATCTCACTCTTTCTTATGAAAAGAGGACTAAGTTTATTCTTTTAGCAAAGTTGACTCTACCAAAACCCTTTACAGGTGTAGATCAATTTACCAATAAAGGAATAACCTACGTTTACGGTTTAATGTTGCATTAATACATTTAAAGAATTTTCAAAATTCAATTTCAGTATTTTCGATAATTAAACTTTTCAAGAAAATAAAATACCCAAGGTAATATTCATATAACCATAGAATTTTCTCGAAAATTAGGATCCAAATAATCATAGTTCCATTACATCAGTTGATCTGCTAGTAACGAAAGCATATAATAAGGTAATCTGTCGAACAATAATTGGCAAACAATTTCCAATTCCTAGATCATTATGGGATTTATATTTTCCAACGCTATTGCAAATATAAACATGTTTCATCTCATCTTATGTCTTGAGTCCAGTTCTCACTTCCTACTCAACTTAAGTGTCTAACTTAAAGAACTGCAAATATGTTCATGTAAGGTCTGACTTTACATAAAGATTTACCTCTCAATCACAATCTCGCCAAGTTCTGACATGACGTAAATTGCAACTTAAAGTGTTCCTTTTAATTAGATGGCACATAACTTAATTTATAAGGGGTACTAGTTTTGATTTTATGTGGTCAAATCAAATATGTACAAAGATGTCATGCATTTATCTTGTAGCATAATTTTAATAAAAAAACTTTTTATTACCAATTCATAAAGATCAAATTATCAAAGTTTTCCAACGGCCACTACACTATATTCTGCACTTATTTCCCAAAAACTTTTACCTTTTAGTCATTCTGGCAGTTCACGCTCTGTTCTCGAGTATTTTTATGAGAAGGATGTTCTTGGAAAGAAAAGAAAGAGGAGTGAAGGGGAGTGGAAGTTAAGGGTTGTTGGTGCTTTGTTTTGTGTTCTTTGGTTACGAGAAAATGAAAGTAAAAGTGGGATGGCTACATAGGAGAAAAAGTTAAATTTATTGTTTCACAATTATATCGTAGTAAAAATTAATGCAAATGTAGAAAGGAAGATGGCTTCTCCTCACGATTTTTTCCGGATCTTCACTTGTGTGTATACCAATATCGGCCGTATTTGATCGGTAAAGGTGGCTTGGTTTTAATACCCACTTGCACTTTTGTATTTCGTTCTTTTATTCCTTGATCTTACCAAATATATTCTATCTCTATCTGTCATTCAACTTCTTGTTGACAACCCACTTAAAGTTGCTTTCAGTTTTCACGATCTTTTCATAGGCCAACAAATGTTAATAGATGTTTGTGACATGAAACGGTTACCTTGCGCGCGTAGAAATCGTTTGCATAATAATCAATTGGACCAAGGCGTTGAATATGAAAAGAACTTTCGCAACCTTGACAATGATAGGGTGGGCTTTTGGGGTGCACTTCCGACTCACATATATAACAACAATAATCTTGAGGATAATCTTCAATTGGGGGATATTTCATAGAGATTTCATGTCCTGTGAAAAACCTATGACCAAGGGACCGTGATGACCTCATTATGCATATTGTGAATTTACAACTCGCAAGCATAGCTGATACCACCAATCACATAGTTACTCACCATACGGACAACTTTAGGATAAATACGTTGAATAGCTTATATACCATTAATCACAATTCACACAAAGATAGAACTCCCAATTAGTTTCACATCTGTATGCATATGTGGTCCAACGGCTGCAACAACCGATGCAATTATAAAAGTACTCATCTTCCTATGTGTCTACCAAGTCAAGGGAATGATGAGGGTGAAGTTGATGTTGTAATGTTTGGGTTAACTGGAAAATGCTCCGCATACACAAACACTCACAAATCACGAACCCAAGGCCGTTTGATTCCGTAACAATCAATGTAACCAATGAGCCACGTAAGGCCGGTATGTTTAGCTTAATTTGACACAGTTTTTGTGGAGATTACATGTGCACCCATCTTCACATCAACTAATAATTGTTTGGAAGTGAATAGGCCAGAACCAGAGGGTGTTTATGGTGATTGGGAAGGTCAAATTTTGCTGATAAATTACACATGCCTTGTGAATCCAGAACATGCAGTCGTTACACTAATAGAAAGTCTTTATCATCAGAGTTGCAAGCATTACAAAGGAAGGCAGCAGGTCTTAGTTGCAAGGTTAAAGTGTGTTTTGAGTGTCCTTTATGTTCAAACTTTGACATTTGCTGCATCTTGAATTGCACCAGCAGCAATAGCACGTTTTATACACAAGTTAAATGCATGTAGAACAATGGTACCGAAACCCACCTGATATTTTTGTGACGAAATAAATCACAAATACGATGTGGTTCTAGCTGTGCACTCTAGTCAGTAATGATGGTTAGAGACTCAGAGGATGTCAGAAATGGTGATCGGTTATATGATTGAAAGTAATTGCATGTGATGCACCCATATGCTGAGCCATAGTGTGTCACCAGCAGAAGCTACCTGAGGCAACAGAGGGTATGAATGGAGGCAAACTCTAACTATACAATGACTTGAGACTTGAGAGCTACGATGACTTTAGAACACCTGATGTATTGCGTACACAGTTAACTAGTTCTTTTTTCTTTATTAACAATCCCTGTTCTAAGTTTGACAAGGTGTTGAACTCGGCCAAGTTGGAAACTTCATGAAATGTTGGACCAGTCGGAACATAATTGACTTGGATATGGACCTGATTTTTAAACCCAAACATCAGGATTTGATTACGTGCTTTCTTGAGTTGTCTGTACATGTATTGTTCCTCTGTTTCTGGAAAAGAAAGTGAACAACTTGAAAGTTTTCAAAAATCCAAGTGTTTACGATTTCATCAAGTCTAACTAGGTTGTCATTTATTTATTCTGTTTAGCTATTAAAAGTATCATATGAAAGTATATGAGGTTACTTTCGAATTAAGTTGTACCGAAAGCAGAAATAAGCAGTTCAGTAAATCATTCATATGGCAGATCAATTAAACCTTCTCAAGCAGAATTCAAATATTACAGACGGTAACATCATCATTATCATGAAAAAGAATAAAGGTCTAAATGAGAAGAAGAGTCATTCTAGCAGTTCAAACAACGGGGGTTCCATGTACGTTGATGGGTCATCAAAAGGATATAATACTTGAGCCTGGATCTTCTTTTGGTGGTTCTTGGACTGATTTTGAATCTCGCAGATGGGTTAAAATAAAGCATAAATAAGCAGTTCACGATACCCAAATAAACCGAAAACCGAAACCAAACCGAACTGAAAATAACCAAATCAAATTAAATATTCTGTTTTTAGTTTGGTTATGGTTTTATCAATCCAAACCGAAAACCGAACTAAAAACCGAATTCAAATAAATAAATATATTTTTTTTTTATATTTTTATAAAAAAAGATTAAAACTTTTTTAAATATAATGTTTTTTAAGCTTTAATTATTTTTTTCTAAAAAACTATATAAATAAACGAATAAATAATTAAATTTATGTAAATCTGGTTATAATGGGTTCGATTTTCGGTGTTCGGTTCGGTTTAATCAATTTAAATTCGGTTCGGTTCGATTTTCGGTTATAAAAAAAATTAACCGAACCGAACAGTCCGATAACCGAACCGATGAACACCCTAGTTCACGTGATTCTTATGACACATAACTCATGCATCAGGCCACTATCTTCTCGTTTTAACCTACTCTTTTGTTTTGGTACTTTCGATTTATCAACTCTGTTTCTAGCATTATGAAAAGCCATACCAATTTATCAAAGAAAGATTCCACAAAAAATCTTTTAGGAATACTAAACTAGTAAAAATAGTCAAACATGTGATCTGAATAATTAGAATCCAAAATTAGTCTACTCACTTTAGTATGATATACGAAGTAACTTTGACATAACATGATAACAAAACCACTATATCAAGAAAAAAGAGCATCACCATTTCTTATTTAGATGACAATAATAGCAAATATTGAAATTACATAATCTAGCCCGACATTCAAGGACCAAATAACCATTAATATTTTCGTTACAAACAGAACACACATACTGGGGAGTACCTTTTTGCCTTCGAACATATGTTAATGGATGTTTGTGATATGAAACGGTTTCCTTGCCTTTGCATATAATGTTTGCATACCAATCGATTCGACTAATGCAGCCAAGGTGAAAAGAACTTTTGCATTTGTGACAATGATAGAGCCAGAACTTTGGGTGCATTTCCTTCTCACAAATGTCACAATAGAAATCCTCAGGATGATTTTCAACTGGAGGATATGTCAATTGGATTTCATGTCCTTTGCAATACCTATGAGTAAGGGAGTGTGGCGACCTCATTGCACAGCTCATGCCTAGTTGGAAGTCACAATCCTTGCAAGAATAGCTTATACCATTAGACCATTTGTCACACGCCTTACAAACAGGGTTTGGATCAATAAGTTGGACAAGAGGATGATTGTGGGATTTATGTTTAATGGTGTTTGGTAAAAATGCACAATTAACACAAAGGGAGAACTGGCAGTCAGTTTGATTGCATTTGTACACGAACGTGTTGCCCCAGCTGAAACAACCGGTGCATTTATAGAAGTAATGTCTGTATGTGTTTATCAAGTCAAGGGAATGATCTGGGTGAAGTTGATGTTTTAGTGAAAGGGGTAATTGGGCACAATATTTGTGGAGAGTGAATGAACATCCATCTTCACAGCAGGTATAGTATGGAAAGGAGAGGGGTCTTACACACCCATAGCATACTTCAATAAGATCACTAGAGTCTATTTCAGGCTTGTTGTTACCTTGGGATTCTTCATTAAGGACTAATAGATGATCTGGATGGCTCCAATGCATAATCTCATATGTTTCATTTTTATCAAGAATTACCTTTCCAGATAGCAGCTTCAGTGTATCAGTAAATGAGTAGGACATGGGAAAATGCAGTAAATCCTTATCATGTTCTTCAGTTGCAACAGAGATACCTTGATCGTCTCTGAAAAATGTTATATATCGAGTTTAGATGGGGAATTTCACAACAAGAAGAACTAAAAAAAAAAAAAAAACAAAAACAAAAAAAAAACAGAGAAAGTGTTTGACCTTGGAGGTGGAGCATTTAAGGCACACTTAATGTGGGCAAAGTATCTACAATTTGCACAATGATACAACCAGTCGTTTTGGAAGATGCGGTTGTTACAGAACTCACAATAATATTCATAATTATAGAAATTTTCTGGAAGTGAATAGACAAGAACGAGAAGGTGCTTAGGGTGATGGGGGAGATGGATGGTTTGGGCCAAGGATGTACAAGACTTGTGGATCCAGAAGACACAAGTATCACATTGATAGAATAAGTCTTTTTTCTCAGTTTGGCAAGCATCACAATAGAACGAAGCAGGTTTCAATTGGAGGGTTAAAGTGTGTTCTGGGTGACCATCACATTTAAATTTGATCGATGCTTCCTTTTTAAGTGCAAGAGCAGCCGCCTCTTGAGCAACCGTAATAACACCGCATTTTGGGCATGCATCGATTTTACACCCTAAACAACTATATCTGAAACCCCCTACTAAGCGTTTACTTTGACTATCACACACGTCACAATAGTAGCCACGAATTGAGACTATGAGTGTAAGAGGATGCATGGGATGGATATGGTGATTGATAGTGGGTGGTAGTTCTGCACATGTCTTATGCAGAAAGTAATCGCACTCGTTGCATCCATATGCAGAGCCACTCGATAATGATATGGGATCTCGACATCCCTTACAATCAACCGCGCCTTTCTTTTCCTCATTATCACCAACAACGCCTAAAACCGTCTCCCAGTTTTCGATTAGCTTCAATGAATGTTCTTCATGGCTAAAATGACTAATCTGTTCCATACTCTGTGTTTCTCTCTCCTTAGTGTATGTGTAATTGGAATTTTCAAATATGCAGTAATCTACACAACTCCAAGATTATTTTATATCAGACTTGCATCATCAATGATATGATATTATATTTGGGTGACAGAACACATGACGCTGAGATGTGCTAATTTCACCTACCCTAAAGTTTTAAATTGTATAATGACAGCTATCTTCAGCAAAACGCATGCATCGTTTTATATCATTTTTTATAACTAAATGAATCGTTATTCCGGTACGACGAAATTACATTAAAAAATTAGAGTATTATTAGGATAAAGTCATAAGAAAGTAAAATTGGGTACATAAAACATAGATGCAAAAAAGTTAATCACTCATTATTGTAAACTAAAGAGTTAGGTACCATCTTATGAGCATAAGTGAAATTCACACCTCTCAATTAAAGTAAGAGTTGGGCTGGAGATGAACTTTTAGATGGAGCGGGAATAGAAATTAAAAAGAATGAATACTTTTAAAAAAGTATACGAAGTAGTACCATTTAATTTTAAAACATTACTAGTATTTTTTAAAAGTTTTTTGTAAGTTTTTTTTTTATGTCAAACAAAGTTTATATTTTATGTAGTTTAGTTAAAAAAAAGTAAGCATAATTTTTAATAAGCTTTTCTACCAAACATGGGAGTAAGTACTACGTAATGCGTTATATTCTTTAATCTAAATAGTCATTACAAATATGTCCGATGGTCCCAATTTAAAACAAAAAGTTTGATTATTACAAAAAGTTTATGACGTACAAAACCTTCCAACCAGAGTGTTGATGTATAGGTACTCGCTTGGTATTCTTAGTTTCATTATATAAACCTAAAGAAGATATCAAAGTAACAATTTCACTAAAAAGTGTGATTCATGTATGTAGCCAAAGTTAATAACTTCTGGTAATACTTTATGGTTAAAGAGGAAATGTATATGATGTAAGATGACACTAGTTATATTAAACTCAACATGAGACAAATCCTTTTGTCCTAAATTGTCCAACTTAATGTATACTATTAAACAAAAGTTTGTTCTTATATCATCTTCTACTAGGTGTTAATCATCTAATTGTTAACCTTTAAAAAAATTAATGCTCATGTCATAATCTATAATAATTTATAAAGATATTTATTTACTTTATCCTCATTATAAAATTTTATTTGGCCCATTCTTTTTATTTTTCTAAAACCATATGCCTCCCTCGGCGGCCAATAACCATTCGCACGACATAATTATTCACCAAACAATCTGATTGAATTTTTCTAATCCATTTGTAATTCAAAATCCATCTTCTGTTCCATTCTTCATCTCCTAATTTCTATGTTCAAAGTTTATTCACTAATTAAAAGCAACAATTTTTGCAAAAGGTGATCTTTATCTAATTCTACATAGGCAAAAGTTCAATATAAATCTCAAATTTACCATGGATCCAATGAACCAATAATAGCCATTCATTTTTTTATTATGATAAACTTTCACCCTTTTTTAAAAAATTAAATATCTCGCAAACCGTTAATCGTTACGCGATAAAAATTATACCATCGCGACGAGAATTAAATTATCTTTCTATAGATATGCATTACTATATATTTTTAACCACTGTTTTTTTTTTCAAAATTTCGGTCAACAAAAATCATATATGATTTGTGAAAATCATATATGATTCGATTTTTACGAATCATTATATGATTCATAAAAATCGAATCATACATGATTCGTAAAAATCATATATGATTTTTTCGGACGGAATTTTTGGAAAAAAATGTTTGTCGAAAATATATAAAAGTGCATATATATAGAAAGATAATTTAATTCTCGTCGCGATGATGTATTTTTTATAGTTTGAAAATTTACCGTTTGTAAGATATGTTGTTTTTAAAAAAAATGTGAAAAATGATTTTTTATTAATTTAGATAAAAAATGGAGGGCTATAATTGGTTTTTTTGTTCTATGGCAAATATGAGTTCTATATTGATCTCAACTCATTCTACATATGGTCAAGAAATTCAACAAATATGGTTCATCAACGATATGAATTTTTAGTAATTAGGTGTTTTTGGAGATCCAAGGTCGCATCATTGTAATCACTGTTAAACTGAAAAATGTAATTTTGATTTACTTTTTCAATTTTCGTCCTCCAAAAAAAAATTCAACCAGCTACAGACGTGGATACTAGACGTTTTGATGAATTTCTCAAGAAGTGTTTGATCAAATGTTTAGTTTTGTTTGACGCACACCACACGTTTTGATGAAATACTAAAATTGCATTTATGTCTATTGTTGCTACGCTATGTTGGGGTCTATTTGTCTCCCCTGTTAATTTGTAAGTTTTTTTTTTTTTTTTTTTTTTTCTTCAGTTGTTTAGTGTCCATTTGGTGCGACTTTATGTATCAAATGCAACACAATTATCTAAATCAACCAATTTTTTGTAGAGTTGGACAAAAAGCAATAAAAACGAATATTAAGACTCTAGGTGGCGTTTGTTTGTGACTTAATTGACTTAATATGAAAAAAACTGAATTCATTAAGTCATATTAAAAATGTTTGTTTGTGACTTAATAAAGAAGGATGGCTGAAAATATTAAGCAATAAAACTGAGAATGTCTGCATTAAGTCATCTCTTAATTAGAACTGACTTAAAAAAAAATTAACAAACAAGCCCGATTCAATCTCTTTCTCAAATATTTAAACCACCTGAGTCATCTTTTAATTAGAACTGACTTAATAAAAAAATTTAACAAACAAGCCCTAAGATTCAATCTCTTTCTCAAATATTTAAACCACCTGATGTGTATATATTATATACTAGACTAGACTATAGACCCGCAGGTTTCACGGATGTCAATAAAAAACTGTACTAAAACTAAGATAAAGTAGCAGCAGCAACAACAACAACAATAAAGGTGTGGTGCCAATATTGAACATGTTAAAATAGGAAGCAAGCATGCATAATTCTTATAAGGGAGAATTGCATATATACTCATTAAAACTTAAAAACTTGCATATTTCTCCAAAATACAAGTTTTCAATGCATGATGTACCATGCAAGTTAAGCATGTTTTGGGTATATATGCAAATATGCAAATTTTAATGTGTATATATGCAATTGCCCCTTCTTATAAACAGTCATTAGAAATTACAAATTACAAAAGCATTATATGAATGATTAAAACCCTCATCACAAAATCATCCAATAATGACAATAATCACACGTATCTAAACTAAGTCGGAAGTCAAAAACATTATATGGATGATTAAATAGAGAAATTTTTTCCTGTGAGACCGACAAATTCTCCAACTAAATCAGTCCTTTGAACCTATGTTACCTTGTCGGTTGGTAAAATTCCAACCATGAAAAATAACTTCCCAAGAATCCGAGCTAACATGGTTTTACCTGCAACATAAGTAGGTCGACATGAGATATGGCAATTTCAACCCCCAATTATATGGAGATGGAGAGTAATCAGGTTCTAATTTCAATTTACATGGCTATCAATCATATCAAGTTCTACGCTATTGATAGTGGCTCAAATGTACAAAATTAGCTAAGAATGAAACAAATGAGTCAAAAATCGTCCAGCGTACATTCAAATGCTTAGTGACCAAAATCCATTTATCTAATGTTTTAGCTACTTACAAAATACAGTATGTGGACAAACCTGAACCAGTCAATTTTGAACATCATATAAGAAGTGCTCATTTCTTGAACCCATTTGACCCAATGGTCAACCTGCCCGCTTTGCCACCATGTATGAAGTTAAAATACAAATCATAATTTCACCCACCTCCCTAGGTGGTTCTTGGCGAACCAATGATATTTATTACAGCAAAAACTTCCGAGTGATGCACTATAGTAACAACTTTTTACTTTGTATACTACAATATTATGCACATGTCTCCGTAGCTTCCATGTAGGCCAACCCATTCTCCCCTCAATTCGAGATAGCCATACTCACATGTTCCTGTATTGCTAAGGAAGGCCATATGAGGCGGTCTTCGAGTTCCCACTTTCAAGCCAAGGGCCCTTTTCCTTTCATCTAGAAGCATCCCTTTAGCCCATTTTAGAAACTGTAACTTCAGCTCATTGAGGCCCACTAAATTTGACAAATCCTTGTCGACCAGACACGTACAAACATTACTCACTTACTCGTTGCCTTACCCTCCCAACCTAGAAATTATACCACCTCTAGTACCAAATTACGCGACAGAAAAATGTAGCAGAAAAGGGAATGAATAATACAATATCTTTGGCACTACAGTCAGAGTTATGCTCAAGCAATGTCTTCAAAGTTGAATTGTCCTCGGCCCTAAGTGGTTGCCATACAGAAAGATGCAATGGAATCATTCCGTTCTGCATAAAAATAAATACTATAATTAAATCTTTATCAATTTTATACTACATGTCCTCATGAGAATATAAACTTTCATAGTTTCGTTGATGTGATGATCAAGAAAAAGATAAATGAACACATACATTTGCATTGGCTTCGGTAGAAGCACTGTGAGAAAGAAGAATCCCTGCAGCTTCATTACAACCATTCTTCGCAGCCATGTGCAATGAAATTTCTCAACATGAAGAGGAGTATTCCGCATCTGCATGATGATATACAAGTAAATGCATAAAATTGAATTGAACTACACATTATTTGAAGTATTTAGCCATAAGAAAAATAACATATTTGGATCATAAATTAGGCCAATGCAATCAAAGTGATATCTCCTAAGCATGAACCTTCACTAACGCCTCAAAGACCAACTGTCATAATTAACAAAAATTATCTAATCCCTCTGTCTCAAATTGAATGTTCACTTTCAAACCGCACAGATAAAAGTACAATCATTACACTCTACATCAACAAAATGTCATCTTCATCTTTTAAAACATTTTGATTAGTTGAAATTTTTGGAAGTGGACACTTATTTTGGTACACGCGGAAACATAAACGCCTTACATACATTTCATCAAACACCTTACATACATCTCAACCTAAAAATCCACATCACAGCCAATAAACTAAAATCCAAACCAATCAAACGCATACGAACTTCATTTCACACAAAATCCATAAAAACCCATATCACCAATTCCCTCAATACAACATAAAAATCACACAAATTCATTAAAATAAACCCATTTATAAAACATTTTTTGCTTACAACAGGGTTCCGATCATTAATAAGTGATTGGTTATATCTAAGAAGATTCATTGCACCTGAAAGATCATCGAAGTTGCATAAACCATGGATTGTGATGGGTTTTGTTATAGATCTTGATGAATCTTTAACCCTTTATACCTTCATTTGCCATGGTGAACCTGCAAAATTCTAACAAAAACAAAAAACGGATTTCTAACAAAATTAGTAAACCTTAAAAAATTATATCACATAATTTAGATCTGAATAAAAGAGTTGTAAATATAGAAAGATCTCATTTTATTCTTGGTTAAAATAATACTAATGATATAGAAAGTTTTATGGAAATAGAATAAAACCTTATCTAAAAGAAGGCTTCAAAAAAGACGGGAAGAAACAGTTCTAGAAAACAACAATAATAAAAATAAACGGGAAGAAGGCAAATGGGTATCACAAATTGACGCGTGGATATATGACATGATATATGACGTCAGAAGTGGGGTTTTGGCATTCAAAAAACTTTTCATTTATTATATATAAAGATAGGGGGAATTGCATATATATCCTTAAAAAATTACGTATATATCCAACTCAAACTTAGAATTACATAGGGCAAATCGCATAAAAAGGTACTCATCTTATATTCAATTTCAATTAAAGGTACTATTCTTTTTTTTTCTCAATTTAAGGTACCCGACTTTTTTTTTGGGCCGATTTAGGTTTTTTTCTAACTTCCGTTAACTATTTCGTTAGTAAATTACATGTTTGGTCCTTGAGTTTGTATAGGCATTTCATGTTTGGTCTATTTTCGTCCGTTTTCATACGCTTGCAAACGTTTTCGTTCGTTTTTATACGTTTTCGTCCGTTTTTACACGTTTTCGTCCGTTTTTGTCTGTTTTTGCACGTTTTCGTCTGTTTTTACATGTTTTCGTCCGTTTTTGCACGTTTTTCGAAATAAAATATTTAAAAAAATATTTTCGGAATAAAAATTTTTTTTGATTTTTTTTCAAAATTTTCAATATTTTCGGAATAAAATATTTAAAAAATAATTTTGAAAACTTTTCGAAATAAAATTTTTTTGAAAATTTTTTTTTCTAAACATTCTTTTTCCAAATTTTTTTCAAAAAAAATATTTCGAAAAAGTTATTTTGAAAAAAATTTGGAAAAAAAATATTTCGAAAAAGTTTTTCTGAAAAAAATTTGGGAAAAAAATATTTCGAAAATTTTTTTTTGAAAAAAATTTGGAAAAAAAATATTTAAAATTTTTTTTTGAAAAAAAATATTTCGAAAATTTTTTTTGAAAAAAATTTAGAAAAAAAATATTTCGAAAAAGTTTTTTTTGAAAAAAATTTGGAAAAAAAATATTTCGAAAAAATGGACGGAAACGTGTAAAATGGACGAAACGTGTAAAACGGACGAAAATGTGCAAAAACGGACTGAAACATGCAAAAACAGTTAACGAACCAAACATGAAATGTATATACAAACTCAAGGACCAAACATGTAATTTACTAACGAAATAGTTAACGGAAGTTAGAAAAAAACCTAAATCGGCCCAAAAAAAAAGTCGGGTACCTTAAATTGAGAAAAAAAAAAGAACTGTACCTTTAATTGAAATTGGACATAAGATGAGTACCTTTTTATGCGATTTGCCCAATTACATATATACCCTTCTTAAATATTATAAATATCATATATATCCAAATAATTAATTTTTACATATTTAAAACAAAAAAAGTCATAACTAACCATGTATTTACCATTATATCCTTATATTTGTTCATCATCTTGCCTACGAACATAACCCACTACTGTACGACATTACGATTACTTCAATTACCGATTTTAAGTGTTTGTTGTTGGACAGGTGGATATAGTTTTAAGTTATTAATGTTTTTTATTGAATCCACATACTTGTTGTGAAAAACCCATTTACAATATTTAAAGGATAAAAGTTGTGGGTTGGTGAAATAAGTTTAGGTGGACACTGAAATGAAATTTATGGGTTTTTGTTATGCAATGAAATTGATTTTTGAGACAATAACATTGAAGTTTCCTTTGAACCAACACATATTTTGGAACAGATAAGAACATGGTGGTTTGATTTCTCCCTCAACAGAAGATAAATAAAAATAAGGGTATAACGATAATTGTATTGTTAATTATGAATTTTTGTGTTTTAAATATGCAAAAATTACCTCTCACTAAAACACAATACTCTCCTACCTCTCACTAAAACAAACCCACCATATCCGATCTTTTCTCCGGCGGTCGGTTTCGACCGGCCGTCCGGATCCTTTTCTTGTACTTTATTTTCTCGCAATAAAAGCCTTACTCACAGATCTGTCATCTCTCGCCGCTGCCGTTGCTGCCGCTGCCGCCACCTGCTCAGTCTGCTCAGATCTGTTGTGGTCCGCCATCGATAGCTTGCTGTAGCCTTGGGTTTTGATTCTAGATCTGTTGGGTTTTGTTCTGGCTCCTTTTAGGATGCTTAGTTTTATCTTCTTTGTATGTTTTCTGTACTTTGTGTACTTTTGTGCTACACCTTTGTATGGTTGTGTCTTTCTAAAGCTCACTTTGGTGATTCCCCCCACCCTTATATGGTGCTGCTGTGGTATGTCACAACTATTAAGGTGTATGCTTTCTTTTGGCTTAACTTGTTGCCTCGTGTATTTTTGGCAAGTCGGCTTGATTTTGCCCTTTATGTTCGATGTAACTTGTTGTGTTCAAATTACCTCCTTTTGTGAGGTGTGATATGAAATGTTATCTTTGTTCAAAAAAAAAATATGCAAAAATTAATTATTTGGATATGTATGATATTTATAACATTTAAAAATAATATATATGCAATTATGAATTTGACTTGGATATATATGTAATTTTGAAGTTTTAGAAGGATATATATGCAATTCTCTCATTATATATATGCATTTCAAATTAGACCCACATATTCAAGTTATTATGTGTAAAAAGGAACCACAAATATATTACTAGCAGTTATTGATGCAAGTGGTATATAATATTACTACAAATGGTTGTATTATAATGATTCTCAACTTTATGATTTTGGGTGTGTTTGGTACAAAGAAATGGGGTAAAGAAATGGAAATTGGCTGATTTCCCATGTTTGGTAGTGCAGGGAATTTGGGAAGCGGAGAATTCTGAATTCTCTGGAAACCATCCCTTTGTATTTTTTTGTAACTTTATTTCCACTCCATTTGGTGGAGAATTCGGAGAATTGGTCCATGGCATTTTTTTTTCCAACTATAATTTTCTTAAATAATGTGTTTTGTTTTAAATACATTATTAAAAAATATTTTTTATTAAAAATATTTTTTTTTAAAATGTTTTTTTTTTAAATAAGTTTTTTTTTAAATAAATAAATTTTCAAAAAATATTTTTTTTTTTAAAAACAAGTTTTTTTTTTAATACATTTTTAAAAAATAATTTAAAAAAAAAGTTAAAAAATAATTTTTAATAATTTTTTTTTTTAAATAAGTTTTTTTTAAATAAATACATTTTAAAAAAATATTAAAAAAAAAACAAGTTTTTTTAAAATAAATACATTTTTAAAAAATAATTTTTTTTAAAGAAGTACAAAAAATTTTAAAAAACAAATTTAAAAAAAAAAAGATATATTTTTTTAAATAATTTAAATAATTTTTTTTTTTCATTTCTCGGGTCAAGTCTCTGTTGTTACCAAACATTAGAATTGAACAAAATTCTCAACTGATTTCTATTCTCTGAGATTCTATTCTTTACTTCATTTCTTTTCTCTGAATTTCTCTCTACCAAACGCACCTGTTTCAAATGTTTGGCTCAAGCTTGTGACTCTTCAGTTTTGAAAGGTCTCGTCCCATGCTTGGATTATTCTAGATGAGTGGAATTGAAGATCCCTAATTCGTGTATGTTCCAAGATGTTGCTCAAACAAAATAATGCTTTGGTTCAAGGTTGTTGGGAGCCTCATTTGCGAGTTGTACTCTTTTTTTCTTCTCTAAGGTTTTTCTCACTGGGTTTTCTTAGGAAGGCTTTTAAGGAGGACACCTCATTTGGTATCTTATGCTCCCTACGTGTTGTTGCTGGTTTGGCGTGGAGGCATTAGTGATGATGCATGTAATGCTCTTAATGATGCATCATAAAGTTGAGAAACAGACAAGGTCTTTTTTTTAAACAATCTTGAGTTACGTTGTTGACAAATAATAAGCCGTAGCATTAAACAACAACCTCAAAATAACACTCACTACTGACCTACAATTAGATATAGGAAGGATAAATAATTTGTTCAGAAGTGGTCGGTCATTCAACACGTGTCCCTCCCACTTTATCCATCCGGTTTTCCTCCCCTTTCCGGTTATCTTCTTTATTTTTTCTTCTTTTTTCCCTTCATATTCCTTTCCTTTTTTAATCAACCGCGTATCATTTTTCTTCATTTTAACTTTTTCAGAAATCTTCAAATACTTTGATTCAATATTTTATCAGTTCAATTTGTGATTAATTATGTCAATTGAAGATCTTATTTTCCAATTCGGGATCTCATATCTTCAATTCGTGGTAGGGTTTTCTTTTTGCACATTTTTCATCAATAACTTCAAATTTCTATGGTGATTCTTGATCAACAAACCCTAAATTAACATCAATTCTTCATCTTTTTTTATATAGTTTTTCTCATAAATTTTCTATGAAATAATGTGTTTATGAAAACACCCATAAAGTGTTTGATGAAATGTCGTAATGAAGAAATTTTGTGATTTTAGAGTTTGAAGGTGTTAATCAGAATATATGATAACATCAAATAGTCTTGAATATTAAGTGTCAATTTCCCCCGTTAATGCTCGTTATTTATATCATTTATATGGATTTACGCTTGTTTTCCATTGTTTTACACTTTCAGGTAAATTGCGAGCATTGGAGCTAAAGAGATGCGGAAATGGAAACGTTACTAAAGATTTATCACAGTATGCTTATTCTGAAGAGGTTACGGCGTAACTCGTCTCTCACATTACGCCGTAACTATTGCGTGACCCTGAAGTCCAACTCATCAAGAGGTTACGGCGTAACTCCTTCCGAAGATTACGACGTAACTCCATTAGGTCAAAAGAGGTTCCACGCCGCTGATACTTACGCCGTAACTACTGCATCATTTACGACGTAACCAGGATTATTGAAGACTACGGCGTAACCACTTATAAGGTTACGTCGTAACTAGCAGATCTAGTGCATTTACGGAGGTTACGGCGTAACTCATATTTTAGTTACGCCGTAACCCAGACCTGGCCTATAAATACCCACGAATTCTAGCATTTCTATTCATTCCATTCCACACACAATACTCTGAGAACGTGGGAAAATACTCAAGGAAGGTCTAGGGAAGCATACGGAGCTGTTTCCAAGGGATAAGTCACATCATTACGATAAGCTTTAGCGTTTATTATTTCTTTTACTTTCAATTCATGTATTTCGTACCTTTGAATATTGAATTGATGTGCATGATTAATATGAGCGGCTAAGCACCCTTTGGTGCTAGCCTAGTTATGATTCCTTAATTGTTTTGTTTACGTTTACCTTTACCTCCGTACAATTATTTCTAAGTGTATGCATGCATAGTTCTTTGGTAATCACCCCTGGTTCGGTAGTTTTGAATGGCGGTAGAGGCCAATTGCCTAGGAGATATGACCAACTGACCCTAGGTGAGCGGACTGAGACGGGAAGGGTAAGATATGACCAACTGACGACCCTTTCTACTTGTGCGATTTGACCAACTGATCACCTATCGTTTGGATGAACTTAAGAATTGAGGGGTGTAGTGTCTAAGTTCCTAACGGCCGGGCACTCACTATTTAGAATCTAGCATGTAGCGGTACTTAATGACTCGGCTTAGGGGACCAAGAACAACAGGACTTATGACGGTGCGCCTGATTTCTCCTGTGGTGGCATCTTTGCTGATAGGTTAGGGCGAATTGACCAAATGCTGTCCTCTCGAATTTGACCCCACCTGATAAGGTTTTAAAATGTACCTTTTTGAGGGGTCATTTAAGCCCTTATTTGATCACTTTTGTATCCGTTATTACTTAATATCGTTCCTTTTCACTTTTTAGGTCTCTTGAAGGCAAATTGCTGTAATGGCACTTATTTGGACGAAAAGGCGCGGATACACGAAGAAAATGGCCAAAGTCAAGAATCGAGACATTCAAGTTGCTGAATTACAAGGTGACGGCATCACTGCTTAACTGTGACGCCGTCGGAGCATTTTGTGACGGCACAGAAGCCAAACTTCTTATTTTCAAGTGACGGTGTCAGGCTTTAAAAGAGTAGGCCGTCGCAACTCAGACGGCCTAGATTTGATCCAGACGGCGTCAGAAGCTGAAGAGGACGGCGTCACAAGCACAAGGTGACGCCGTCGCAAGACTAACGTGGCCAAGACGAAACCCTAATGACGGCGACCGGACGGCGTCACAAATCATAAGGTGACGCCGTCGCATATGTAATTTTATATATAGAATCCGAATTTTTCAGTATTAGTGTGTAGTCTTTTGGAGTAAAACCCTAAACCGAACCAAGGCTGTCTTGTACAGTATTTTAGGGTTCAAATCCCTATCTTACATCAAGAGAAGTGTTTTACTTCATTAATTCAATTATGTCTTCAATTATTTGTGTGTATGCTTGCATGTTCTCTATGTCCGGCTAATTTACTTGTGTGTTTGCTTAGGGAATATGAAACTTAATTATTGAATATTGATTGGTTGTCTCTTATCTTAATTGTTAATGATCTAGTAATGCGATAGGTCATTCATTGTGTAATTAATGCTTGGTTAATCTTTGTGAACCTTAGACTATAGCACTTAGAGTGGTTGTAGGCTAAACCATCCAAAGAGGGCCTTAGAGTTAGAGTTTATAATCCCTAGAGGGTTTTGTAGACGAGACCCTTTGGTAAGTTCAAAGAGTTAGGGATAAACGCATACCCTACGACTTTAGACACACAACGCGATTAAGAATAAGGACGTGACAAGTCAACCATCAATAGGAGATAATTAAGGAGTAATAAAACCTAAGTGAACACATCTTTAAACTATCATACGAGCACACAATAATTAGACATAGACTACATACACCTAGATTAGATAATTAGATAAGTAGAGTAATCGATAGAAATACCAACCCCCAAATCCAAACCCCGAGATTCGTACCTTTCCATTTCATAAAATATAAAAATACAAAAATAATCATCCCTCACCTTTAGACTTAAATCGACATACACTTCAGCCTAACGACACTATTCCTCTTGAGAACGATATCAATACCCGTGACTTACCCTAATACTACACTACAACGATTAGGTTCACTGCCTAGGGTGTTATAAAACTTGCTCGACGAAAAGGAAGTTCCTTTGACCCTGAACGACGCGTGTAGCGTTATCAAGTTTTTGGCGCCGCTGCCGGGGAATAGTTATTGTTTAGGCTTGATTTATATCTCGTTTAGGTCTACTCACAAGATTCCTATCAAGTGAGATTTTTTCTTTTTATTAGCTTCCTTGTAGTCTATCCCCCTTCTTTGTGTTTGTGTTCGTAAAACCCTTTTCATTTGTCGCTATGGCAAGTGGATTTGCATTTGAATCATTAACAAATGAGGAACAATTGAATTTCGCAGATTGGATTGGTTTTTATTGTTCTAATGAATTTGTGAGTAAACTTAGAGATATCCAAAAGGAGGCAGGTGTAAGGTTGGATGGATTTGATAAATTTTGTGCTTGTGTGGCTTCTATTCAACGATCATTGTTAGAATCAACTCCTTTTAGTAAGACCCTCTGGAAAAATTTTGAGAAAAGCATCCTAAGTATAAACCGTCAGTTGTTACAACTTGAGGAAATGGATAAGGAGGATTTATCTAACCTTAGGCATCACGATCAAAAAGACCTAGTTTTTAAGAACATGGAACCTAAACCCGAGCAAGATTGTGAGATGGTTGAAGCTAAAATACCTAGTTGCATGTGTGAGATAGATTTCAAAACATATGACACACGTAAGGAATCCTTTAGGCAAATAGAACATAGTGGTCAAGTTTTTGAGAATAATTCTTATGAATCGGACTAAGAATTTGAAATGGCTAAAGAAGGATTTGAGATGCTTAGGAGTGTATTTGGGTCAGATCATACTAAAACACATGATGAACATTTAGGAGGTCTAGATATAATGGAGAATGAGGTGGAAACTCCAAGCCCACAAGCTCTACCATCACTTGAAGAACACGCATCGCCTATAACTTACCCGGAAGAAGTAGAAGAGACTATAGGAACCCCGATTGATATAGAACCTTTGGACCAAACGCCACTAGAGAATGTAGGTTTAGATGCTTGTTGTCATGACCTCTCTCTTAGTCCTAGGGAAGTTCCTAATTTTGATGAACCGGAGCCTCAACCAAAAACCTTACCCAATTTTCCGTCTTTAGATGTGAATCTTGGAATTGAATTAGGCCCCAATCCACCCATCAAAATAAATAATCCGGGTAGTTGCTTGATAAAGGTGGTAGACTCTAGTCCATGTAGAGTGGAAGCTAATATAGAAATAACTCATGACCTTACACACTTATATCACCCATTCATGGTTGATAACAAGAAACATTATGGGTTTAAACCGGGTTTATTAGGTCAAGATGGATCCTTAACTAAGAATCTTTTGAAGTTGATAGAAGATGATCCATTTTTAGGAGAGAGATTTGATTCACCCACTATACCAATAGACTTAGGTAAGGTTATAATGAATGGAGTACACTCCTTTGAGCATATAAATCACCCATCACCCTCTCCTCACGTAGCAAATTTCCACCCTAAGGGTGTGTATCGCTACTAACACCCGCACTTAAACCTAAGTGTAGGGAAAACTTCCCCTTTATCCGTTAAATAAGGGTAGAGTCAAGCTTGTGACTCGAACAAAAACAAGCGCTTCTTGGGAGGCAACCCATGTATATTTGTTTTTCATTTTTTTGTGTCGTATATCTTTTATTGATTGTTTATTCTCATGTTTGAATTTGTAAAAATGTTTTATTTTGTCTTTAACCTTGTCTTAATTACATATAAAGGTATTTTACGTAAGGGATAAGTGTAGGGAGGATTACACACGTTTTCAACGAACGTGAACATGAGAATTACAATTATTTAAAAGATATACATGTGTGTTTGTTTGAGTCAAATGCTTGTATCGAGTCATAATGGATGTTTTGCAGGAAATTTTTCCAGATTCTAAAGATGTAAATTTTGCAGAATTTTTTCCAGAAAATCGCAGACCAGTTTTTGTCAGGATAACCTGACGGCGTCAGGATCACAACCTGACGGCGTCAGGAAGGAGCAGAAACAACTGATTACTTTTTCTCGTTTTCTGTGCTACTTATAAATTTTTTGGAATTTTCCAGGTCTTAATTTTCTAGAAAATCTGCAAACATCCATTCCTCAAGCATTATATCTTATTTAAGTCTGGAATTACATCTTGTTGTGATTTTTCTTTGTTCGGTTTGATGCGTTGGGTTGTTTGTTTTCTTCAAGTGTGCAGGTTTTATTTATCAAGAAGAAGATACATAAGATTGGAAGGAACTTTTCACGCATACATTCTTCTTGGAAAGGATTTAACCACCACTTCACACGGATCCTACCAAGCTAATCAGGGGAGTACTAGTTTCTTTCGTTTTTAATTACCTTCTATTATCATAACTTTGATACTTTCGGGGAACATTGGGGACAATGTTCAGTTTAAGTGTAGGGAGGGAAAATAAAACGGGAACTTTGAAACTATGCTTATCCTTGATTATTTGCTTTTTTCAATTGTATTTGTGTAATAAACCATGAGAAAATGTCGCTTAGGGTAATTTTGGCACCAAATTTAAAATTTTTCATGACATATAGGAGTGGGCCATTAGTCTTAACAAAAGCGTCTCACGGATAGGAAGTTGCATGACTAGCACAAAAACCCTTTACCACCTAAATTCCACCCAAAATGTGAGGATCACCCTTAGATTAGTAGGAATTAAAGCATTCATCTTTAATGCTTAGAGTGTGAACCGGTAGTATATTAGATTCTATAACTTGTTTTGTGATGCATTCCGAGATCGCTAGTAAGACTACACTTGTGTAGTTAGGAATAACTAAATGATAAGAGGCATTAGGATAACCCTTGTTTGATACCCGTAATATAATTACTTCTTCCACATCGGTTGAGTAATTCCCCCACACCTTTGCGTTGTACTTGTCTTTAGTACACGATACCCCTAGTTAACCCCTCAGAGCCTATCCTTTTCGCGGTTCTCGTGATGTTTCGGTTTTCCGGAATATCAATGAAGAGCATTGTTTACACCCCACTCCCAAATATACACCCAAATCGCCTTAGCCTACCATGTATGCACTCACATTTAATGCATTATTGTTATCACCCCAAACCCTTAATTCAATTATCTTGTTGCTTGCATGAGTTGCTAAGTCGCTTTGTACACAGTTTTGGGACGATTGGGACTCATGGGAAAAGTTAAAGTTTATAAAATGACTGGAAGGGAACGTTAAATTCCCCTATTTGCGTAATAACGTAACCCAAGTGTTTTGATATTTTCAATTCGGGTCAAATTAGTGTTAGAGTAATAAAAACTCAAGTGTAGGGATGTGCCTATAAATCCCTATCATTTTGATGTTACCGTAGAGGATGGTAGAGTAAAAGTGTATGGAAAAAAATATATATATATATATAGAAAAAGAAAAAAAAACATACGGGCTACCATCCTACATCTATATTTAAATTTATGTTTGTTTGTTTCAGTTATCTAGAGTTTAGAGTGTCGAGTCTTGGCTTAGCAACGCCATTCTTCGTATGCTTGTAACATAAGAGATTTTTGACTTGCCACCACTAAATAGCCTATCCCACCAAACCCTTTGTTTCCCTACCGTAAGCCTAACATTACAACCCTTTAAAGACCTCTTTGATAGTCTTTCCTAGGTGCTTACGCCAAAGTGATGGAGGTTTTATCTATTCTCAAGCCTATGGTAATCTATGTACTAGGACCGGTTAATGAGTGTTTATCTTCCATTTCCAACTTGTTATATTTCATATACACCCGAGAGAGATGTGAGTATCCAAACACCCCATGTGAGGTGCTAGTATGTAATTTCCGTGCTTGTTATGACTTTTTCGGGGCTTATATGTGTTGTGGACTGTATTAAACCAATGCTTCATGACCCCTAACTTATAAATTAATTGGATAAAAGCACATTTGCTTGAGGACAAACAAATACCAAGTGTAGGGATATTTGATAAGGTTTTAAAATGTACCTTTTTTAGGGGTCGTTTAAGCCCTTATTTGATCACTTTTGTATCCGTTATTACTTAATATCGTTCCTTTTCACTTTTAAGGTCTCTTGAAAGCAAATTGCTGTAATGGCACTTATTTGGATGAAAAGGCGCGGATATACGAAGAAAATGGCCAAAGTTAAGAATCGAGACATTCTAGCTGCTGAATTACAAGGTGACGGCGTCACTGCTTAACTGCGACGCCGTCGGAGCATTTTGTGACGGCACAGAAGCCAAACTTCTTATTTTCAAGTGACGGTGTCAGGCTTTAAAAGAGTAGGCCGTCGCAACTCAGACGGCCTAGATTTGATCCAGACGGCGTCAGAAGCTGAAGGGGACGGCGTCACAAGCACAAGGTGACGTCGTCGCAAGACTAACGTGGCCAAGACGAAACCCTAATGACGGCGACCGGACGGCGTCACAAATCATAAGGTGACGCCGTCGCATATGTAATCTTATATATAGAATCCGAATTTTTCAGTATTAGTGTGTAGTCTTTTGGAGTAAAACCCTAAACCGAACCAAGGCTGTCTTGTACAGTATTTTAGGGTTCAAATCCCTATCTTACATCAAGAGAAGTGTTTTACTTCATTAATTCAATTATGTCTTCAATTATTTGTGTGTATGCTTGCATGTTCTCTATGTCCGGCTAATTTACTTGTGTGTTTGCTTAGGGAATATGAAACTTAATTATTGAATATTGATTGGTTGTCTCTTATCTTAATTGTTAATGATCTAGTAATGCGATAGGTCATTCATTGTGTAATTAATGCTTGGTTAATCTTTGTGAACCTTAGACTATATGTAAAACCCTAAAATCTCAAATCGCGTGAAATGACAATTTTGCCCTCCAACTTAAAAATTCACCAACTCGGAAAATACGTTAACGTCAATTAACAAGTTATATGATTAATAACATTTACACATTATGAGAATAATAAATTTATGTTATACTATAAAGAACTTAAATAAATAAAAGTCTAAGTAACTCATAAACCTTATAACTTGTACATTATTAACTTGAACTTGGAACATGACTAGATACATAAAATTTTGATAAGAATGGAAAGTTGAGATTTGGTCTTCTAAGGCCTATATGGCCGGCCCCTTTTTGCTCCCTATTGATTCACCATATCAAAATTTGCCAATCACATTTATCACCTTATCATTTCATTTTAAAACACAAACAAAACCCTAGCTTCTTTTTCCTCTCATCATTAGTGGCGGCAATCACCTTCTTCTCCCCATTTCAATCCGAAATCTTCCAACCAAGGTGTTCCAAGGAGGCTTGTAATCGTAGGTGATCGTCTAGTGGGTGTCGTGATCGTGTTTGGTTCGAGTTGAAGCTTGGACGTGGGTGGTTTTATTGTGGCCGTGGGTTTTGAGGTGGCCAAGGGAGGATTGGTTTAGTTTTTGTAGTTTGATCATTGGTTCTTGTCTCGTACACGCTTCAAGGGTAACATCTCGTCATCTCGAATCTTTCTCCTTGTTTCTTTGATCTATTCGTGACCTTCTTGATAAACTAGGGCTCGTATTATATGAAAAAGGATCACATAAAATCATGGATATATAACACATAAAATGATAACTCATAAATTGATAGAACCATGAATCTTAATATATATACATTCGAATGATATGTGACTTATAAAATGATTATGAAACTGATTTTGAGTCCTTCTTATGTCGAGTTATAATTAAATATAAAGGGTTTAATGATCTTGTGATTACATGTTTTCGTAATTGATAAATGAACTTGATAACGAATGATTACGAGGGTGTTTTGGAATTTATCATGGGGCGTACATATATTCTTGATTTGGGGCTGATTCGAATTGATGTTTATATCATATGAGGTGTCTTGTAATCTTGTATTAATCAAGCTAACATGTTTAAAACGGATTCGTTAATCTTAACGTAAAACTAGGGTTTGTAATTTATGATTATATAAAGTTAAGGGGTTGTTTGGTAAATTATGAAACTTAATGGATTAACATGTTAAAATACTAACTAAATGGATTAAATGAGTAAAATGGGTAAACTTACTATATTTACACTTTTAACCCTATACTTTGCTATATTGACATTTTAAACCCTAAACTTTTGTAACTTGTCATAAATGATCTTTAAAGCATTATAATACTCATTTTCTATTATAACTTGAGATAGGTAACTAAACTTACTATATATGGAAATCTGCTAATTCTGGAAAGTTACTAAAAATAGAAACCTGCCTAAAATAGAAAGTTTCCTAAAATAGAAAGTTACTTAAAATGGAAAGATTACTAAAACGGGAAACTTGCTAAAAATGGAAAGCCGTCTTAAAACAGGTGTTTCGGATTCTTATAGAACGTTACCTAATTCATATAGGTTCCGGGCGGCGTGATTGATCTCACTCTTGACTTTACTTCTTTGTTGGCTTGCTTCGAATAATGTACAGATATTCTATCCCTTTTTAGCAGGGGTTTCTCATGATTCTTTTACATCTTTCGATATTGGTTTTGAACTGTTATCCTTTGCTCTAAGCCTTTTTATTAAGGTTTCCCTATAACTTTGCTATGTTCCCTTTGATTGGATCTCCTATGTGAACTGTTTGATTTTGAACCTTTGATATGAACTTGTGATATGTACCTCTGATATGGACTTATGATATGGACTTTGATATGAACCTTTGTTATGAACCCTTATGATATGATAATGCTTTGACCCTTTAGATTGATACCCCGAGCCAAATATTGTTCCCTAGCCATGAAGGTAACATGGCCGTGTCATTGATGCACCAATGGCATGACTATAGTGTGGTTGAGTGATGTTCCACACCGTCCCTTTCTGTTATCTGATTATGAGCTCGATATATATTGTATGGCCACTATCTGTCTGCAGGGGCGTATGGATGCATCCTAGATCTGTACTGTTACTGTTACTGTTATATATGCTAGTGATGTGGTGAGTGTGTGCATTACACCCCCTCACGTACTGGGAGCTGATCACTCCACTTGATATTGAGGTCTCCCCTCTTTTTGGATTGGCATTCCGAGGTCACCCCTCCGAATGGACTGTTATTACTGGATATTGACTGTTTATTATACTGTATTACTGCACTGAACTGTAGGCTCATGGTTGATACTGACTCCCTTTCTTTTCCTTTCATTTCTATGCTTATACTGATTTACTGCTCATATTATAAACTGCTACCGTCTCATATCTGAACTTCAAATTCCTTTATACCATTATTTTACTGTTATATCTGTTCACTGGGCTTTTTAAGCTCAGCCGCATTTCTTTTCCTGCGGCAGGTTATTAAGCTAGGAGCTGGGGCTTATCTTGGGGATTGAGAGTAGGATGCTTATGAGGATTTGCTTTAGTTATTCTAGACATTGATTACCATTATTTTTATGATTTGGAGACTTAGACTTTGTATCGTTTCATTTCCTTTGGGACATCTTTTGGAACTTTGTATTGATCAAGTCGTGTTGACTTGTCACTCTTTTGATTATTGTTATAAGACTTCCGCTTGCATGGTTTATATGTATTGCTCTGATACCATAATTGTAACATCCCAACCCGATAAGGGTAGAAGTATCGTGTGATATCTTTACTGACCATAAAAGTTTAAAGTATATATTCACACAAAAGGAGCTCAATATGAGACAGCGGAGATGGCTAGAGCTTCTTAAGGATTATGACACGAACATCCAGTATCATCCGGGTAAGGCTAATGTAGTTGCTGATGCACTAAGCCGAAAGTCGGGTATGATTGCTAGTTTGGAGATTGAACCCAGGGTTCTTCATGATCTTGAGCTTATGGATGTGGAATTCTGTTTCCGGGGTTATGATGGTTATTGGGCTAGTATGAAGGTGGAGTCCAACATCATTTTGCGAATCAAGGAAGCTCAGAAGGATGACGGTGAGCTTTGGTCTATTGTTCAGAACATTGAGGAAGGGAAACCATCGGAGTTTCGGGTTGATAGTTTTGGCGTGGTATGGTTTGGTGATCGGCTTTGTGTTCCTAATGATCCTGAGTTGCGTGAGACGGTGTTGTCTGAGGCTCACAGTTCTCCATTCACTATTCATCCGGGTTCTACTAAGATGTATCGAGATCTTAAGCAGCATTTCTGGTGGAGTGGTATGAAACAGGATGTGGCTTTGTACGTTTCTAAGTGTATGACTTGTCAGCAGGTCAAGATAGAGCATCAGCGGGCTAGTGGTCTACTTCAGCCATTGGAGATTCCTACTTGGAAGTGGGAAGAGATTTCCATGGATTTTGTCACCGGTTTGCCTCTTACTCGTAAAAGACATGATGCGATTTGGGTGGTCGTTGATCGGCTAACCAAGTCTGCTCATTTCTTACCTATTCGTATGACTGATCGGGTTTGTAGACTGGCAGAGATTTTTCAGCAGGAGATTGTTCGACTTCATGGTACTCCCACATCGATTGTGTCAGATAGAGATCCTCGTTTCACGTCTCGTTTTTGGAAGAGTTTGCATAAGGCTTGGGGCACTCGCCTTAAGTTCAGTACGGCGTTTCATCCTCAGACGGATGGTCAGTCAGAGAGGACCATTCAGACATTGGAAGACATGTTGCGAGCATGTGCTTTGGAGTGGACCGGGAGTTGGGATGAGTATTTGTGCTTGGTGGAGTTTGCCTACAACAATAGTTGGCATGCTAGCATCAAGGCTGCACCTTATGAGCTTTTGTATGGAAGGAAATGTAGAGCACCTATTTGTTGGGACGAAGTAGGTGAGCGTTTGATTGAGGGGCCTGAGATTATTGAGATCACCAATGAGAAGGTGGCAGTTGCTAGGGAGAAGTTGAAGGAGGCTCGTACGCGGCAAAAGAGTTATGCAGATAAACATCGTCGTGATTTGGAGTTTCAGGTTGGTGATCGGGTATTTCTGAAAGTTTCGCCGTTCCGTGGTGTTAAACGTTTTGGTATTAAAGGGAAGCTTAGTCCTCGTTTTATTGGGCCGTTTGAGATTCTCGAGCGCATTGGAGAGGTTTCTTATCGTTTGGCTCTTCCGCCGCAGTTATCGCATGTGCACGACGTTTTCCATGTATCTCTTTTGAGGGGATACAACTATCATCCTTTGCATGTAGCCTCTTATCCATTTGATCAGATTCAGCCTGATATGTCTCTTTCGGAGGAACCCGAAGCTATTTTAGATCGGCAAGATCGAGTCATGAGAAACAAAGTTATTCCGCTTGTTAAGATCCTTTGGAAGAATCACCCAGAGCGTGAAGCTACCTGGGAGACCGAGGAATCTATGCGAGCTAGTTATCCACATTTCTTTTCATCATCGGGTATGTCTTCGTTTATCGTTTCGTTTCCTTTTCAATTTTCGAGGACGAAAATTTTCTTTTTAGGGGGGAAGAGTTGTAAAACCCTAAAATCTCAAATCGCGTGAAATGACAATTTTGCCCTCCAACTTAAAAATTCACCAACTCGGAAAATACGTTAACGTCAATTAACAAGTTATATGATTAATAACATTTACACATTATGAGAATAATAAATTTATGTTATACTATAAAGAACTTAAATAAATAAAAGTCTAAGTAACTCATAAACCTTATAACTTGTACATTATTAACTTGAACTTGGAACATGACTAGATACATAAAATTTTGATAAGAATGGAAAGTTGAGATTTGGTCTTCTAAGGCCTATATGGCCGGCCCCTTTTTGCTCCCTATTGATTCACCATATCAAAATTTGCCAATCACATTTATCACCTTATCATTTCATTTTAAAACACAAACAAAACCCTAGCTTCTTTTTCCTCTCATCATTAGTGGCGGCAATCACCTTCTTCTCCCCATTTCAATCCGAAATCTTCCAACCAAGGTGTTCCAAGGAGGCTTGTAATCGTAGGTGATCGTCTAGTGGGTGTCGTGATCGTGTTTGGTTCGAGTTGAAGCTTGGACGTGGGTGGTTTTATTGTGGCCGTGGGTTTTGAGGTGGCCAAGGGAGGATTGGTTTAGTTTTTGTAGTTTGATCATTGGTTCTTGTCTCGTACACGCTTCAAGGGTAACATCTCGTCATCTCGAATCTTTCTCCTTGTTTCTTTGATCTATTCGTGACCTTCTTGATAAACTAGGGCTCGTATTATATGAAAAAGGATCACATAAAATCATGGATATATAACACATAAAATGATAACTCATAAATTGATAGAACCATGAATCTTAATATATATACATTCGAATGATATGTGACTTATAAAATGATTATGAAACTGATTTTGAGTCCTTCTTATGTCGAGTTATAATTAAATATAAAGGGTTTAATGATCTTGTGATTACATGTTTTCGTAATTGATAAATGAACTTGATAACGAATGATTACGAGGGTGTTTTGGAATTTATCATGGGGCGTACATATATTCTTGATTTGGGGCTGATTCGAATTGATGTTTATATCATATGAGGTGTCTTGTAATCTTGTATTAATCAAGCTAACATGTTTAAAACGGATTCGTTAATCTTAACGTAAAACTAGGGTTTGTAATTTATGATTATATAAAGTTAAGGGGTTGTTTGGTAAATTATGAAACTTAATGGATTAACATGTTAAAATACTAACTAAATGGATTAAATGAGTAAAATGGGTAAACTTACTATATTTACACTTTTAACCCTATACTTTGCTATATTGACATTTTAAACCCTAAACTTTTGTAACTTGTCATAAATGATCTTTAAAGCATTATAATACTCATTTTCTATTATAACTTGAGATAGGTAACTAAACTTACTATATATGGAAATCTGCTAATTCTGGAAAGTTACTAAAAATAGAAACCTGCCTAAAATAGAAAGTTTCCTAAAATAGAAAGTTACTTAAAATGGAAAGATTACTAAAACGGGAAACTTGCTAAAAATGGAAAGCCGTCTTAAAACAGGTGTTTCGGATTCTTATAGAACGTTACCTAATTCATATAGGTTCCGGGCGGCGTGATTGATCTCACTCTTGACTTTACTTCTTTGTTGGCTTGCTTCGAATAATGTACAGATATTCTATCCCTTTTTAGCAGGGGTTTCTCATGATTCTTTTACATCTTTCGATATTGGTTTTGAACTGTTATCCTTTGCTCTAAGCCTTTTTATTAAGGTTTCCCTATAACTTTGCTATGTTCCCTTTGATTGGATCTCCTATGTGAACTGTTTGATTTTGAACCTTTGATATGAACTTGTGATATGTACCTCTGATATGGACTTATGATATGGACTTTGATATGAACCTTTGTTATGAACCCTTATGATATGATAATGCTTTGACCCTTTAGATTGATACCCCGAGCCAAATATTGTTCCCTAGCCATGAAGGTAACATGGCCGTGTCATTGATGCACCAATGGCATGACTATAGTGTGGTTGAGTGATGTTCCACACCGTCCCTTTCTGTTATCTGATTATGAGCTCGATATATATTGTATGGCCACTATCTGTCTGCAGGGGCGTATGGATGCATCCTAGATCTGTACTGTTACTGTTACTGTTATATATGCTAGTGATGTGGTGAGTGTGTGCATTACACCCCCTCACGTACTGGGAGCTGATCACTCCACTTGATATTGAGGTCTCCCCTCTTTTTGGATTGGCATTCCGAGGTCACCCCTCCGAATGGACTGTTATTACTGGATATTGACTGTTTATTATACTGTATTACTGCACTGAACTGTAGGCTCATGGTTGATACTGACTCCCTTTCTTTTCCTTTCATTTCTATGCTTATACTGATTTACTGCTCATATTATAAACTGCTACCGTCTCATATCTGAACTTCAAATTCCTTTATACCATTATTTTACTGTTATATCTGTTCACTGGGCTTTTTAAGCTCAGCCGCATTTCTTTTCCTGCGGCAGGTTATTAAGCTAGGAGCTGGGGCTTATCTTGGGGATTGAGAGTAGGATGCTTATGAGGATTTGCTTTAGTTATTCTAGACATTGATTACCATTATTTTTATGATTTGGAGACTTAGACTTTGTATCGTTTCATTTCCTTTGGGACATCTTTTGGAACTTTGTATTGATCAAGTCGTGTTGACTTGTCACTCTTTTGATTATTGTTATAAGACTTCCGCTTGCATGGTTTATATGTATTGTTCTGATTTGACTCCATAAATGTGATACTTCTACCCTTATCGGGTTGGGGTGTTACACTATAGCACTTAGAGTGGTTGTAGGCTAAACCATCCAAAGAGGGCCTTAGAGTTAGAGTTTATAATCCCTAGAGGGTTTTGTAGACGAGACCCTTTGGTAAGTTCAAAGAGTTAGGGATAAACGCATACCCTACGACTTTAGACACACAACGCGATTAAGAATAAGGACGTGACAAGTCAACCATCAATAGGAGATAATTAAGGAGTAATAAAACCTAAGTGAACACATCTTTAAACTATCATACGAGCACACAATAATTAGACATAGACTACATACACCTAGATTAGATAATTAGATAAGTAGAGTAATCGATAGAAATACCAACCCCCAAATCCAAACCCCGAGATTCGTACCTTTCCATTTCATAAAATATAAAAATACAAAAATAATCATCCCTCGCCTTTAGACTTAAATCGACATACACTTCAGCCTAACGACACTATTCCTCTTGAGAACGATATCAATACCCGTGGCTTACCCTAATACTACAATACAACGATTAGGTTCACTGCCTAGGGTGTTATAAAACTTGCTCGACGAAAAGGAAGTTCCTTTGACCCCGAACGACGCGTGTAGCGTTATCACCACCTAAAGTAATTGGAAGTAAGTAGACGTAGACATAACTAGTTAGGAGGATTGACTAGGTTAGCACCACTATTCCTCTATTGATTTCCTTTCTACCATTTAATTGCTTTTATATTCTGCATTCGTAGTTTAATTAATTAAAACCATATCAAACCATTTATATTCTGTGACAATTAGACTTAGTAATTATCCGACACACATAGCTCTTGGGACGACCTCGGCTTTACCATTTACTACACTACACACGACCGGGTACACTGCCCGTTAGTGCATTAGGGTAGACCATAGGTATAGCGAGACACTATAAATATTAAGACCTGGTCAGTAAAACCTGCATCAATATAGATGTTAGTAATTTATAAAAGTTTTAATATTTCTTGAAAAAATGAAAATTGTGATGAATAAAACTTCGGGTCTGCAATACATTTTCATCGGTTTATGAGTTCATCAGGTTTTTGTTTTTTATTTTTTTTTTGTTTTTTTTAATGTTGTTGATCAGTTAAATCACGTTCTCCATCAGATTTCTTTTTAAAAAACTTTTTATTTTTTTTATCGCAACGTTCATCAATTTTTTTAAGAACAACATCACAATGTTCATCAGTTAGATCACGTTGTTCATCAGTTTTTTTTTTGAAAACTTTTTTCTTTGCAATCACAATGTTCATCGGTTCTTTTTAATTAACAACATCACATTTTTCATCAGTTAAGTCACGTTGATCATCATTTTTCTTTTTGAACAACTTCTTCTTTTTTTGTTATCACAATGTTCATCAGTTATAAAAAAAACACGATGTTCATTATTTTCTTTTTGGTGAACTTTTTCTTCTTGTGTTATCATAATGTTCATAAATTTTCTTTGATGTTGTTCATTAGTTTTATCACAATGTTCGTTAGTTAGATCACGTTGTCAATTAGTTTTCTTTTTGAAAAACTTTTTTATTTTTTTGTTATCACCATGTTCATTAGTTTTTCAAAAAAAATCACGTTGTTCATCAGTTTTCTAAAAAAAATTAAAATAAATAAATAAATAAATAAAGACCACATTGTTTATCTGTATTCTAAAAACAATCACATTGTTCATCAGTTTCCTAAAAAAAAGATCACGTTGTTTATCAGTTTTTTTTCTGAAGAGCTTTTTTTTGTTTTCAAAATATATGTTCATCAGTTTTCTACATAGTAATTATGTTATTAATCAGTTTCCTAAAAACAATTATAATGTTCATCAGTTAAGTGTGAAAATAATAATAAAAAAAAAGTTGACAAAAATATATGGGGACACTTGTCACCATGTGAGACTTTTTAAATTTTCTTTACTTTCAAAATGATCACAGCCCTCTATCTTTATATTTATTAGGGTTAATGACATGTAATAGGAACGTACTTTCTCATTTGTTCAAATATCATATACGAACACAATACCCATCCAACTTGTTAGGAATTAGAAATTCCATAGTGAAGTGTCGGTCACCCCAACTATAGACTAGCACAAGTTAGCTCGTAGACATATCGTTATTTACTGTTTATTAGTTTAGTTATTAGCTTAATGTAACACCGTGAAGGAAGGACGGGTCTTTACCCATTGTATGCCTGATCCACAGTCCGAAGGAGGACGTTTAGTATGTAACTATAAATACCCTCTACCTCCCAAGGTAGAGGGTTGGACCTTTCATTCTAATCTAACATTTTCTCTTTTGTTTACTTTCTCTCTCTAGAAAGGCTCCTATCTTCTACTTTCTCTCTCTAAACCTTCAAACCATACGCCCCTAATTTATATGTTATGATGTGTTTATGAAATCCAATATGTTACAAATGGTATCAGAGCCAGGTTTAAATACTCATCTTGTTTTTGGATAAATCCTCCTCCTCAACATGTGCATTGTGTATTTGAAATCGTTTGGCGCATGGAGGCAGGAGTGCCTATAAAGGACTAAAACCGATTCCATTAAAACAGATTTGAGATTTAAATCACGATCTCTCCCCCGATCAAAAATTTCAAACCTTTTGAGATTTGTGATCCCAATTGATTTAAATCATTTAAAAGATTTTGGGGAAAGACGTGGCAATATTTAATTTTAGAAAATGACAGATAAGGAACATATATAGACATTAAAGATTGTTAGTGTCAGGTATGATTATTTTAAGAGATCTTAAGGTAAAATAAAACAATTTCACAATCAAACAAGAACAGAAAAAATTTCATTTTGAAAGATCTTTGAGTTTTAAAGAAAAACATACCATGACATAATATTAAATCTTTAGATCACCACTTATTTTGTACAAACCGGACTCTTTTGATGATATATTGTTTGAAAATACTTAATTTGAAATCACTCTCCCCCTCAATCCATGACCGTAGTCGTTGATTGAGTGACTTTAGTTTAAAATGAAGTCCGGTTGATTTTCAAAATTCGAGTCCAATTTATTTTCAAAAACAATATTTTCAAAATTGTTTTAAGAAATATGGTGTCATCCACTACTTGTCCTGCACAAAGATACGTTAGGTGGAGAGAATCATAAGTTGCTTCTGTTGTTGCTGAACGGATGAAAGAAAACCGTCTGCAGAAGCAGTGAGACCTCTGAAGTTGCATCTATTGTGCCAACTATCCATGGTGAGGTCTGATTAAGCTCCGTTTCTTCTTTTGTCGAAACCAAAGAAATAGTTGCCCTTTCCTTTCGACATCCAATCATATTCATTTGTGGGATCCGGATCGGGAACATTCTTATATGCCATGATATCTGCATATGTTAGTGGACACAAACAGATATATGGTGGTCGACATCACCCAAACAGCAATCGACTAATAAAAGTCAATTCAACATATCAAATCAGATCATGTAAAGGCATGGGAATAATGTGTTCATCAAACTCTAATCATCTAATCCTAACAATCATATCCTAAGCACCTAGTCCTTCAACGTAGGTTAACATCATTTTCAGTTAAGCATATAGGATAATTAGATAAGCCCGATAGATGATATAAATTTGAAAAACATTCTCCCCCTCAATCAATGACTCATTTTATGAAATGATTAAAAGCGCGGAAGTCATTGATTGAGTTTGCAAATTTATGAAGACTCCGATACTGATTGATTTTCAAGCAACTCATTTCCCACCATTTTGTTAAAACAAATATTTTTCTGAAGAATTTTAGACGGAAAAATATTTGAGTAGGAACAGTAGTCCTTCGACATACTTTCCTCATTTTGTTTTTAGGATAAGTGCTCGAAATATTTGAAAATAGGTTTAGCGCAGCACTTTCCTTCTTTGAAGAGCGGGTTGCTATCTGAAATAAGAGCAAACCATAGTTTTAAGCACGGGTCACAGTCTGAAATAACTGCAAGCCATATTTTGAGACATGATTAAAAAGAAATATTTACACCTCCTGCTCGAACTTCATCTAAAGTCCCGTGCCATTATTGAATGACATTTCTAAGACCGTAGATGTTATCGATACCAGAAGACATGTCTTGAGAAAACATATTTTTTGTATTTTTCAATTTTCTGATTTTTATGGGCTTTTGTTGATTTTATATTTTTCTATTTTGCTTTTGTTGGTTTTATATTTTTGTATTTTGCTTTTTGAAAAATATATACAATAGATAAATTAGTTTAAGAGGATGATGAAATGAGTACCGAGATAAGGATATCATTCGGCACGTTGTAGAAGAAAGAAGTCAACATCTCTTAAACTTTAACCACCAAAGCATTCGAGGCTTCTAAGAAAATCGTCGTCTGAACATGAGCCTTCTCAATTTGAATCTTTGGTAGCTTCCCCCCAAACCGACAAACATCGAATATAGACCATTTCCCTAAGAAGTAGAGTTGAAGACAAAGCGGTCTCATTGAAGGAAGCTCAACACCCCGAAGAAGACGAAAACACCGAAGTAACAAGTTGAAACATGGATCATCGCTGCGGTTATCAAACCCGGAATAAATGATTAAGTACGAGATCACATGAACTTGTTGTGCATCCCCGATGTACACATTACTCTTCGAGATTGAGCAGTTGTCTATTCAGGGGAACCATATATCAACATCTTCATTATACCAAGTGCATTCCAGTTATCTTCCATATAACCAATCAGCCCATAATGAAGCAATAGCCGGAAGCACTTTATCATAACCATATCGAAGATGTCGATAAGCAATATCATCTCACGCTCCAAATATTCTTCTCATATTTCTTCCAACTGAACACTGAAGTAACACATACCAAAAGTCTCCAGAGACCACTTCCCCCAAATAGTTGGAATAATACATCCTTCCCCCAAATAGTTGGAATAATATATCCTTCCCCAAAATAGTTGGAATACACCAGAAGCCACGAGTTAAACACTGAGTTTCTTTGCGGTTATGACATTTGTCTCCTCGGAATTACTTCAATATAGAAGAAGTATTTAGTTCAGCCCATGTACTCGTTGTGTGTTTAGATGTATGTCTCCTTCTCCCTTGCTGGTTTTGATACCTCAGAATCAGCAAAACATAATACACTCATATACTTGAAATAGAGAAGAGCACAATTAGCTCAAATAAATCTTGTGAGAATCAACTGCTACAGAAACTCTCTGACTATCCTTATCAACCCATATGAAGACAATTTGAAGTGACCACTGAAGAAGAAAACCCAATATACCAAACTTGAGACAGAAGTCAAATTCCCCACATTTGTATCTTAAGCTTGCACTTAATAATGGAAGAACGGTGTCGAGAATTTATGCTTCAAGCAAATCTCTAAGTACTCACTACTCAAGCAAAGTATGAGACATTAACACTTCTTGCGATTATCCACAACGACATATGCGTGTGACACTGAGTAAAACAACGTAACTCCTTAAAGTGATAGTTAACCAGGTCTTCAATACATCCTGACTGCTGGTAACTAGATAAACCAAGTCTTCAACTCAAATTCTTAAGCCCGAGCAAGGTATCAAATAAGAACACGCCTTAGTGAAAGTCAATTTCAATCTCAAATAATTGATAAATGATTAACTCCGAAGTAATCAACTTGTGTCAAATGTCCAACACGTGAATAAATATACAACCGGATGTACATTGACCCACTGAATGAACCGGAACAAATGATTCCTCAACATCAATGCATTCTTCCTAAAGGTATACATGTAGAGACTGATATGGAAGATTCACCAATAATGTCTTTGAGCGGATGAGGTAGTCATTTTCCTTAATGTTCATGTGGTTGATTTATAGTGTGCACAATGAGAGGAACAATAATCCGAGAAGATTTGGCAAAGAAATACCAAAGAGCGGATCATTATTCATGAGAGCAACTATAATGATAGTCATTATCAACGCCTTTTGAAGTAACTAGAGATAAGGTTTCTTGAGAATTCCGAGAAGTACTTCTTAGATGGTGAACCAGTTGAGTCAGTAGGAACCGGAGCATGAGCTTCAGAGACTAGATGATCAACATTCGTTGGAGGTTGGAAGTACTCATCAAACATATCTTGAAACAATGAATCCCAAACAATGAATCCCAGTTATCCTTAGAAAGTGAAGCATTAGGCGTTGAAGGAGAGTCATATGACCATAATTCAAGCATCCATCAACATGTAGTATATGCACTATTCTCCCCCTCAAAAATTGCATCCGAAGTTGCCATTTTTGATTTGAACAAGTGAATAAGAATATACACCAATGAACGTAGATCCACTTGAGGGTTGAAAGCGCGTGAAAAAACATGAAGCTTGTTGATGAAGAATGTCGATGAGAATGGCCATAAACATGAAGATTTCTCTTCTTTTGAAGATAAAGCGCACTGAAGCGTACACGTTTCTTTTCTTTGAGGAAAGGGGCCTGAAGTGTTATCTGCAGACGCCATAATGTTGAAGTACGAGGTCTGAACTGATGTGAACAGACGTCATAGCCGAATGAATATCAAGATTGAGTTACTTGAACCCGTGAGTTATGAGATATCAATCCATTTGTAATCCATACTTTAAGCCAGTCTATGTAGTGAAGGATCGAAGTATCTGCAACTGAGTAAGGACTACCTGCACTAATATTACAAACTTGATTGCATATATTTTGGTTAGTGACATTAGTATCCAAACCCTTTGGGGTTTCACAGGCAACCTTGATTTTGTCATCGGTAAACAGCTTTCCGGTAGGTATCCACCTAAGTCCAGCATCCTTAAACATTCTACCAGACGGCATCCACTTATGGCAAGGTCTACGATTGTTGATATTCTTATGCAAAGTGGAAGACTTATCGTTATTCCTAAACTCTAAAGATTTAGCAGTTTGGATCCATCTAGATGAAGTTTTAGGTTTGTTTTGCATCATAACATGTTGAACCTTAGCCATGTAGGTAGTCTTAGTGGATTGAACCTTGGCATGTGAATTTGGAAAATCTTTCTTATGTGGAAAAAACTCAGAATTTCTAGTTTTGTTTTCTACATGCTTAGCATTCTTATGCACATAACTACTCTTAGATGCACGCCAATCCATAGTCTTTTGAGTGTTCCTAGGTAGTGGTTTACAACTACTAGCAGTGCCTTGAAATCTCTTAGAATTCCTCACCCTAGGTCTTGCACCTAAAATTTCGTCTTTTCGAATCTGTGCCTTTTTCCACGGAAATTGTGATCAAGAATTTATTTCAAAGAACTCTTGCCTCCATGTGCTAAACAAGTTCAATATCATATGCACATGTTGAGGGGGAGCATTTCTAAAATGATCAAAACAATTAAGGTACAAAATGCTTTGATATTATATCACAAGTACCTTGATTGATTTTCCAAATGATTTTTCAATTGGTTTCGAGAAGGAATGAACAATACCAAAAGACCGACCATTTTACTTTATGTATGGAGTTATAAGGATGGTGAGGTTAGGTATTTGTTCCCACGATCCCGCCAGAGCCGGAGGGATCTGCCCAGGGACAATCCACTAGATAGTGTAGAGTCCTTAGGTATGATGAAAAAAGGAGAAAAGTGAGATATAGGAAGAGTGCGGACTGAGATAGAGCTAGAACTGGAATAAACCCAACAAGGTTCTAGTAATGAAGTCTCGGTAAGCACTGAAGGGGTTGAAGAATGAAAAAGAAATGAATGTGAAAAAGGGTGAAAAGAAATAGCCCTCCAATAATTCAACCTTAGGGCAGAAACCGGGTTTAATACATATGCTACTGGTGTATACTAAGGTAACACTAGTATTGAAGACAAGACGTCATGGACCCAGTGACGCACTGCACCTAACTTCCCAAACTACTCAAGTTCCTCTTAAAAGGGCTTGTTTCATTCTCACGGGGAACCGACATTATCTATCGAATTTCTCTTAGAGATTGTTGATATTGAAGAAGGAGACCCTATCCCTAGTCTCCGGCATAGGAACCAAATGTTCACAATTGAGTCTAGAGCCAAGAGATCATCCACAATATCTCATTAGGACACAAAGTTAATGAAGACTTGCTGTTTCACACAATGTGGAAAGTAAGTATATATTGAGAGTCCTACGCATTATCCTTGTGGTATTGCCAGAACATCTGAGTTATATGTAAATATTCACAATGAAGATGGAAATCCTTCTAGAGCCAACATCAAACAAGCTCTTGGTGGGTGACATGTGAGATCTTTTCTAAAGATCAAGCTTGTGACAACTGGATAGAAACGATGGGGCGATTCACTCGTGAATCAACCTTGGTCCAAGAAAAGGATTGACGGATACCTTTGAAAAACCGGTCGTTGTGCTCAACAATTCTTTTCTCTAGCACATCGACTGTGTATTAATCTTTCAAAATTAAAAGGGTATTTATGATTGAAAATTGATTTTTCTTATAAAACCTTCGTCTTATTGCAAAACTCTTTCTTCAAGCAATACACGATTGTTTTCAAATCATTTTGAATCAATCAGTAAATCTCAATTTGCTGGTTCACTCACTCCGTGTTGTCTTCTTTGAGACGTTCCGGTTTGAGAACGGCTAGAACAGCTGCGAAACCCTGTCAAGGAGATTCTTAGGAATCCTACCTGATCACAGGCAGTACTTGTACTGATCAACGGGGAACCGTGGGCCGGGTACCTCAATTCAACGAAAGTGATCAAAGACACTTTCGTGTGTTTTATTGCTAACTGTTGTTCGCAGGTACATTTGGACGGTTGCAGCTGATCAGAATTGAGAAGTCAATCCAAAGCCGCATGCTCACAGCATCCATAATTAATTGAAGAAATCATGACTTGTGCATATCTACATAACCTGGCTCATATATTTTTATACTATGCTTCTGCTACGCTGCTGCAAATATCTTGAACCAGTAAAAGCTTCCGCTACTCTGATGAAAAGATGTCATGATCCAGAAAGTGTGAGCATGTCGGTCCGAAAGTCACAACTTCACATGATGGCAACACAACAAAGGGTGATCCAGAGATTTACTGTGGCTGATGATCTCAATGAAAGCTCGAAGATCATAAAAAATGTAGATCAGTTGAAAGACCTCCACTGAAAATACAAAATATGCGGACTATGAAGAGTCATTGCTAAAGCACAAAGTTTGTGGAAGTGAAGAATTCAAGTCTACGAGCTCAGAACAGAAGTCAAACTAGAATGCTAGGATTCGAAATGTAAAACACGGGGTGACCTCCCTTAGGGGGAGATTGTTAGGAATTAGAAATTCCATAGTGAAGTGTCGGTCACCCCAACTATAGACTAGCACAAGTTAGCTCGTAGACATATCGTTATTTACTGTTTATTAGTTTAGTTATTAGCTTAGTGTAACACCGTGGAGGAAGGACGGGTCTTTACCCACTGTATGCCTGATCCACAGTCCGAAGGAGGACGTTTAGTATGTAACTATAAATACCCTCTACCTCCCAAGGTAGAGGGTTGAACCTTTCATTCTAATCTAACCTTTTCTCTTTTGTTTACTTTCTCTCTCTATAAAGGCTCCCATCTTCTACTTTCTCTCTCTAAACCTTCAAACCATACGCCCCTAATTTATATGTTATGATGTGTTTATGAAATCCAATATGTTACACAACTATTTGCACCGTTAGTCCGTTAGGCATGTAATAGCAATGTACTTTCTCATTTGTTTCATTATCATACGTTTTAGTTATACCGTTAGTCCTTCTGACTAACGACCGTTTGTAAGTAACTCAAAAACATGTTTTCTTACGTTTTTATTCATTTTCTTATGTTTTCATACGTTTGTATCTGTTTCTAAGCATTTTAACCCATTTTCTTACATTTTCATACGTTTTTGTTCGCTTTTAAACGTTTCGTCCATTTTTTTACGTTTTCAAGCGTTTTTATATGTTTTCATCCGTTTTATACGTTTTTATCCTTTATACGTGTTCTTATGTTTTCATAGGGGTTATACGTTTGCGTTAGTTTTTATACATTTTCGTCGGTTTTATACGTTTTTTACGTTTTTTTTTACGTTTTTATCCGTCTTTATACGTTTTCTTACGTTTTTGTTCATTTTTAAATGCTTTCGTCCGTCTTCATACGTTTTCAAGCATTTTTATACGTTTTTGTCCGTTTTATACGTTTCTCTAACGTTTTCATTCGTTTTTATCCGTTTTCGTACGTATTCTTACGAACAAAAACATATGAAAACGTATAAAAACGGGCAAAACGTATGAAAACGTAAAAACCGTATAAAGATGGATGAAAACATATAAAAACGAACATAAATGTAAGAAAACGTATAAAAACGGGCAAAAACTTATGAAAACGTAAAAACCGTATAAAAACCGACGAAAACGTATAAAAATGAACAAAAACGTATGAAAACATAAGAAAACGTATAAAAACGGACAAAAACGTAATAACCGTATAAAACCGACGAAAACGTGTAGAAAAGGGCAAAACGTATGAAAACTGTTTAAAAACTGACGATAACGTATAAAAACGAACAAAAACGTATGCAAACGTATAGAAACAGGCAAAATCATATGAAAACGTATAAAAACGGATAAAAGCGTAAAAACTTATAAAAACAGATGAAAATAGGGATGAGCAGGGTACCAGAATGGTACTGAACTCGTACCGAATTGGTGGTACCGATTTATTCCCGAGCATGAAAGTGGGTACCGGTACCGTACCGAACGGGATTCGGGTACCGGTACTCGGTACCGGGAAATCGGTACCTATACGGTTCTTCCCCTTTTTTGTTAAACCAAAAAGGATTTGAAGAAAATGCAACAAAAAATAGGAAAAAACATGCATTTCAAGTGATTTCAAACCACGACGTCTCATAAAACGAAACCAACACTTAAATAAATACATCACCAAGATATTTGTAACATACAAAACGTTCCAAAACTTATAAAATAGGTTCGCGTTTAATTAGTGTGAGCGGTTATGAAGGATCTATAGTTGCCACAATAAGTTTTTCGAACGTTTGGTTTCTTTCCATATGTTTTACATGACTATTTTTGACATGGAACGAGCCAAATGGGTGTTTGGATAAGTTATTTAATTCAAAAATATGACTACTCAATTTTTGGTACGTCCCGCTTTGGTACCGGTACCGTATTAATGGTACCGAATTATTTTTGGGCTCAATTCAAGGTACCGGTACCGTACCGTGTACTAGGAGTCGGTACCGTTTCGGTATGCAACCGGTACGGTTCCAGTTCGGTACCGGGATTCGGGTCCAAATGCTCATCCCTAGATGAAAACGTATTAAAACGGACGGAAGCATATAAAAACGGATAAAAACGTAAGCATACATATAAAAACTTAAGAAAAACGTATAAAACGCTTGAAAACGTATAAAAACGGACGAAGACATTTAAAAACGAACAAAAACGTAAGAAAACGAGCGAAAACATATAAAATGGATAAAAACATAGGAAAACGTATAAAAAGAACTAATGGTTAACTAACGGTCATTAGTCAAAAAGACTAACGGTGCAAAGACATGACGCAAAAACGTATGATAATGAAACATAATTTGAAAGTCGGATGGGTATTGTGATATCTTTTGAGGCTCGTATATGATATTTGAACAAATAAAAAAAATACGGTGCTATTACATGCCATTAACCATATTTATTAGAGACTGTATACTTATTATTTTACCAAGATCCAAAGCGTACTAATGAATGATTCATTTTCCGAGAAGCCAGTTTGACAGCTATTAACATAAGAGAGCAAGGTGTCATAACAAGGTCTAAGTTCGTCGTCGCGCCACCTCAGCGCCACATCAGCATCCCATTTTCCCACAACTAACCTCAACAAACCCCCTCCTCACTCATAACAAACCTCAACCTCTTCATTTGGGGCCCACCACTACCACAAACACACACTACACACACACAAACACACCTCAGTAACATTATTAAATATCCATTTGGTTTGTGGTTGTGTCAGACGTTCAAGCTCGTCGTGGTGACGATGAAGGGCTCGACGGCGAGCTACGGCGAGCTCCTCCGGTGTGGCGGCGAACCACGACGAAAGGACACGTCGGACGGCGAGTTTGGATGGCGAGCCCACACCGTCCACTCTAAGTAGTTAATTTATTTAATCGATGAACATGTGGGCAGTAGTTAATTAGAAGGTTAATTAATTAATCATTGAACTTGTGTAATGTGAATATTTGGAAGACATTGGCCGAGTTTTTTTTGGTAAGTGTAGTGATTTTGGGAAGTGATTTGTACACTCTATTAAATGATTGGGACACTTTAAAGTATTGTATTTAGATATTTATACCCTCATATAAGTAAAACTGTAAAGAATAAGTAAAACTGTAAAGATCTGTGAGGGTATAAATATCCAAACACAATACTTTAAAGTGTCCCAATCATCTATTGGAGTGTACAAATCATCTTTCTTTAAAAAAGTATTTAACAAAGTATGGCGATTAGAAAGTATTTAAAATAATACTCCGTATATATATTTTTACTGAACAGTTATAGCAATCATTCATGCATCATCTTGACCTTAGTATTTATTTTTTTTCTACAACAAAGTACGTATGTACATTTAGAAATAATTAACATGACATACAACTATTTTATATTTCTTTTTTTAACGAAAAATCTCTTTGAAAAAAGAGTTTTTTATTAGATAGCCATCATTCTCGTATTCTTCAACGTCCTCGTCTCCTTCATCAATTGTCATCGTCATTTCCGACGGTATAACACCCAAAGTCTTCATAAACTTGGATAACACCTAAAGTTGTTAGCCCATAATCTCAGTCAATGTTGCAAAAATCGCGAATCAGTAGTCGAACGGTCGACTACCCTGCAGCGAGTAATCGGTCAAGGCGGGATTAATCGGTGATTAATCGGATTGGCATTTCCTGCAAGTTTTGGGTATTTCTGGAGACCAAACTAAAGATCTTAAATGATTCCAAGCATACTATGTTTTCAAACCTCAATAAAAGGCTCTAATTCTGATTATAAGGCCCATTGTGCGTTATAAATGAAATAAACGATCCCCATTATGGGTCATAAGTGAAATTATTATATTTTTAAAGTTGACCGATTCGGCAGATTTTTGACTGATTCGGCCGATTTTTGGCTGATTTTTATACCTGTCCGATTTTCAAAATTCTACAAGGTGTATGGCCGATTACCGATTAATCGGCCGATTCGGCCGATTTTTGCAACACTGATCTCAGTAGCAAAATACAAAGACATAATCAAAACGATGAAAGTATAATTCATAATGAAAACGATACGCTAACCGAATGATTAATCAATGTTATGATGTTACAAAGTGTTCTATAATGGAATGATGGTGTTTGCAGTACCTTCTTTACTTTAAAAATTGCCTGGGAATTAAGCTTGGTGGTAAAAAAACATGTCTTAAGTCGAAACTTGGGTTTTCTATTTATATGTTCTGGAATTGGCCTGATACGACGTATCGGGGTCTTTTAGCGTGTGCTCTACGAATAAAATAATCTATGTAATCAATAACCACCTCTGAATACGGCGTATTGATGATGTTGAATACGACGTATTGAGGTCATTGCCATCATGGATATTTAGTGAAGTTAGGGCTCCAATAAGGTGTATCACCTTTGGGTGAATACGGTGTATTAATGTGTCTTCGATTGATGTTGACCAAGTTTCGGATACGGCGTATTGATGGTATATACGGTGTATTCATCAAAGTTAGGCAATGGTTTTGAACTTGTCTATATCTTTGGATATTGCATATCTGTCTAGAATGGATACGACGTATTAAAGGTCTGATCAGTAGACTTTTCTTGAATCTTTTTGTTTTAGCTCCAAAACACGTCATTTTCCATAATAACTTCAATTGCTCTAATATTACTGAGATTTACAAAAGTAAGCGATAAGTATCAAATCTCATATAAAATAGTATAAACTGAGCAATATAAACGAGATATGTTATGCACATATTCACCTAATTTGAGTGTATTTGACTAATTTTAGATCTAAATTTCATAAAAAATTGTGTTTGGTGCACAAAATGTAGAAAGTTAAAAATGTTGTGGGCTCAAGAACTAAGGGGTTAAGAATTCACAGAGAGACCGATGCATTTTAATTTCATGTAGGCCTTCATCGATTTTGATACCTAACTTACAAAAGTGCCTTTTAAATGTGGTGGAGCCATTTGTTTTTTTAAATTGCGTGCTTTTATATTGGAGGGTGAGTGTGTCATTTTATTAGTCAAGAGCATTTTTAGAATGAGTAATGATATTTAGGCCTACAATTCATGCCTAAATGCAAGCCTAATGCATAAATTACTTGTACTATTATATTGTACATTTTCTCTCATTAAATTTCCACCAATCACTTTTTCAAATCTACGAATTAAATCATTAGTCATATTAATAGGCTTGCTAATTAGGCAGTTTGACATCTATTAACATAAGTAGTTAATTTTACCAAGATCCAAGTGTATTAATGAATGATTGACTTTCCGAGAAGCCAGTTTGACAGCTATTAACATAAGTAGTTAATTTTACCAAGATCCAAGTGTATTAATGAATGATTGACTTTCCGAGAAGCCAGTTTTTCAAATCTGCCAATTAAATCATTAGGCATATTAATAGGCTTGCTAATTAGGCATAAGAATCATTTTTCTTTTAAAATTGTGACAACCAAACATGTTTTGTATTTAAAACCTTATAATTTTAAACACCTAAAATTTTAAATTCTTATGAAATTCAAAACCCATGATTTTAAATGGGTTAATAACCTATTAAAGCATCATACTTGTCACAAAAATCAGTTCGACGTAGCAAATAAAAAAAATACCCCTTTTGGCTATTTGACCCGACTATTTTGTCTTTTATAGGCATTATTTACCTTCCCCAGCCGGTTTATGCCACATACCCGGTTTCTTTGCCACATCTGTTTTCCACATCATTGTTTAAATTTTTTTTTGTGCTTTTCTCTTTCCACGCAGGACAATAACAACATAAACCCCACTTTATTAAACGTTCTTCCCCAAACCCAAACGTTCTTCCCCAAACCCAAACCATAAGAACCCTAAAAATGGCGCATGTCAATTGACCTTAAATTAGTAACTCAAAGTTGTATTCCTTTTCATTTTACCTTAAATTACTTACATAAATGGCGGCCTCGTCCTCGTCCTCCCGTTATAATCGAAGGAGATATTCCAAAGAAGAAATTGCTCGTATGACGCATTGTATTTGTAAGTTCCCAATCTATGAGCAGGTTTCATGGACTCCTGAGAATCCTTGAAGAAGATTCAAAGCGTGTCCCACCCGTGTAAGTTGTAATACACAAATCCATTTTGTTGAGTATTGTATAATGAGTGTATATTTACAAGTCTTTATGTATTTGTAAAGAATAAAGACAAGAAATGTGAGGTATATGGATTCCTTGATGATGAGTTGCCATCGGAGTACTACAAAGACCTCATGTTCAATCTTCATATGGACAACAAGAAGCTTGAGTGCAACCTTGACGCTTTAACACAGCAAGATGATTCTGAAAAGGTTCTTTCAAACAAGCATCAAGATGAGTTTCCAATGAAAGTTATTTACCAAGAATTGAAGGAACTAAAGATGAAGGGCAAAGTGTACGACATGTATTTGGTTGGTTGTGTTTGTTTCATGGTTGTTGTTTTCATCTTCGTTGTTGTTATTGTTCTTGTGTCCGTTAGGAATTAGCATCGACGTTGTGGTTCTGCACGTTGTTGTCAAATATTGGCTTATTGTAATTTTCTCTAGGACATGGTGAACAAATGTTAATTGTTTTTGTATGACTGACATTGGACATATGCTATTAGTTAATGCTTGTTTCTTTGTTAATGTTAAATGTATTTCGACATGATGCTTGCTTCTCTGTTAATGAGAGACATTGGGCATATTCTATTAGTTAATGTTATCTGTTTATGGACATGATGCTTGTATCTTTGTTACTGATATGTCAATGTTGTCCACTTTCTGCACCAAATGGTTATTTGACAACATTTACTTACCAAATGGTTAATTAATGTCTCATCACCTTCATGTGCATCTACTTACCAAATGGCCATTTCATGTGCATTTGCTATGTCATGCAATCATCTTACAACCTTAATCTGCTTAAATTGTACCAGTGCAATCAACTAACTTTATTCAAACAATTTATATAACCTGTGCAAGAATGTGCATAAATGGTGTTCTTTCATAACATAACATAATGTATCTGCAACAGCAGCATACATTGTTACAACCAGAACACTGGCATGCAAAGTTCTGTACATTGCCCTTCAAGACACAAAATAGGGCTATGTAGTGGCATCAACAGCAGCACTACATCAACTATCTTACACAATTTTATAGTGGCAATAAATGCAGCACTATATCAGTTTCAGTTGGTAATAAAAGTAGGCCCTTCAGTGAACAAAATAGGGCTAGCTAATTATACATACACATTCATTGTTTGTAGGATTTAGAAGGTTCTACTCTAGGACTATTTCATTGTCCAGACTTGAACCCGGTCCTTTTGCTGGTGCAACTAATTTTTTACCCATGATTCTTTGACTTGGCAACCTTGGTGGTAGCATTGCAGCTTTTCCTTTTTGTCGTGGTTGTTCCATTTGGTTAGCCTCAGCAGATCTTGTTTGTCTTCCAACAACCTTAGTGGTTGCTCCACCCTCCGAGCAAGCTCCTTTATCAGCCCTTGATCCTCGTCGACCCCTTGATCCTCCTGTCATTCTTCTTGTTTCCACTATCTCAGATTTTGCTATTCTCCTAGCTCTTGTCAACACAGGTCTGGGCATTATAGTTGGTCCTCCAACTTGAGATTCTTGTGTACCTATGAACATATACACATAAAGTGTAATTCAGTCAGTCAGAAGCAAATTACTCTAAAGACGATTACTTTTTTGGCAAATCAACACTACTAACTAAATAAACCCATTACAAAGAAATGTGAGGTCAAATGTACCTGGTATGTTTGCTTGATTACTAGTTGTTTCAGTTCTGCCCCGGATACCCGAGTTCATATTTTGTTGATCCTCAATAGTATCAGAACTTGCAGTATCGACAGCCAACCAAGTTCCCATTCTTGCAACTCTCTGCGCTGGAATTAGTCTTCCACTCCTGGTTTTCCCTCCTCTCATCTTCAAGTGACCCCTATTTGAACTTCCTCCTCTTTTGTTTCTTTGTTTTCCTAAATAAAACAGTCGACCATCTCCTAAAACCCCTCTAATGTTTGTAGCTCCCATTTCATACTCATTCATGTCATTGTTAACAAACCTTGGAATGTCATGGTCATCTACTAACTCTGGTTCAACATTCTTTTCCTTAAATGGCCTACCTGGTTTCCCTTTTTCCTTAGTAACTGGTGGTTTTGGTGGATTTGAGCATCCCTTTCTATTATGACCTGTTTCACCATAGTTCTGACAGGTCATAACGATTCCTGCTCGAGTAATCTTAGTTGTTGATTTTTTTTCATGGGAAGCCCTAACCCTCTTTCTCTTAGGCCTACCAGGCATAGTCTTAGGAATGGGGCCTAAAATCCTTGAAAGATTACTAACATCGGGCCAAAAGTCTATGCCACCAACTGGTGATTATCTACCAAAGATATAACCTGAAATGTCTTTTCTGATTTGAGCATCTTGCCATAACACCTCCACGGGCAGTCACAATTCCCAGCCTTCTCTGAAGGGTACTTGTTGTACGAAGTCTGCTTTCCTATCGACGGATCCCTTAGAGTCTCCTTTCGTTGTCCACATTTTGCTATAACCTTTGTCTTCGTGCTCCTCTCGAACCAAAGTGAGAAACCATTAGCAACTGCATAGTATGTTAGGCACTCCTTGAAACTGTCAGCATCCGGAAATTGTTGTCCAAGCTAGAAACATAAATTGTAATTAGTAAAGCAACATAAACATACTGAAATTGTAGTGTTTGATAAACTTAAAGCTGAAAAGTTGTATTGAAATGGATTACACTAGGTTTTTTCAATCTCCAGTGTGTCTCGGAATCGTAAATTGGGTACTTGTCCTCCTTGTTAGACTTCTGTAGAGCAGCAAAAGGGTCTGTTATTCCAGCACCTTTGCCCTTAACGTCCTTCAACAAATGTGCCATCTACTTTTCATGTTCACGAACCAGCGGTCCTAAACCAGTTGGGCCATCTCCAAGCACATCATATTGTTCTGTATGATCAGCATCATCGTCGTTTTCTTCTTCCACATCTTGGTCGTTCTGCTCGTCGGAAGAAATGTTATTCGAATTTTGTCGCATCTTTCTTAGCTGAATAACCTCGTCCTCTCCATTGCTCAGGTAATCGTACGACTTATCAGATTCCACCTCAGACTCGTAAGACTCATACGCAGAAGAATAATGTGCAGACTTACCCTTGTTTTCTGCACTTTCACCTTCTGAGTTAGTGTCATTATATTCCTCAATGTCGGTGTCACCGTCAGAATCTGATGAAGCAGACCGATTCATGTTCTCTCTAATGACTATACCTTTGGTTGTACGGGTATTGGCTCGGGTATTGGCACTAGTCTTCTTTGCTATTTTTTTTGCGTGTCATGACAGACTTACCCTTATCAAGTTTTTTCTGCCTTGCAAGCACGGCATCTGATAAGTTACTATCTGACTCAGCATCCATTTGCAACCCATCTGTATCATTACGCATAGCTGTATCAGTCTCCGGAAGTATAGCCTCGTCCACATTCATGTCAGTGTGGCCAACCATTTGATTATCGTCAGCCCTGAGAAAAGTGTAACAACAGAAATTATTAGTAGCCATACAATATATAATAAAAACAGAACAATATTATAACAACGTGTATTGGCCGATACCTATTAGTGTCCAAAGCCATATCAATCTCCTCAACAGTGACAGGCATACTAGTTTCCATATGCTTATCACAACCCTCATTCTCCAAAGCCATACCAGTTTCAACACCAACGTTTTCCACTACATTATCAACTACTACGTTGTACTCCCTATAGACCTCTTCTTCAGTTAGCATAGGATAATCATACGTAAAGTCATCATCCTTCAACTCTAGTGAAGGTAACCTTACCGTCAAAATCCTTTCTAAGTGGTCTGTCTTTTACGGGAGGAGACCTTAAAAAAGGTGACTGTGCTTCTTCCTCAGCCCACGCAACCAACTCCTCACAAGACATATTCCCATCATCTTTTTTCAACTTATTATGTTTCTTTCTTTTTGACGTAACTTCTGAGTCTGAACTATCTAGTCTTAGGTTTCCGTGGTAATAGGGTGCTAAATTTTGTGGGGAATGAGCAACAAACAACTCGACTATCTGAAATTGTTTAGCTTGATCATATAAATACACTACATCTGCATCCCTTTCAATTATCTTTAAACCTCCACTGTCAATGTCTAATGTAGGAATGCACATGTATAGAGCCCATATATTATTCTTAATCTTTGCAACTAAGATATCTAAGAGAGGGCTACACTTAATCCTATCTTTTGATGAGGCCTCCATTATAATCTCCCTACCATAATCATACCTTAAAAGGTCAAACATAAATACACCATTATAGTGTATTTTGAAGACCACATCAAGTGGTACTTCCATGAAACCTGTATAAGTTGAAAAATATTTTCAAAACCCTAATTGGAAAAAGCCCTAAATAAGAAATAATTTTTTATTAAAACCTAGCACAAATCGGGTAATAAAACATTAAATATGAAGAGGGAATATACCTTTTGTCTACCCAATTTGGGGAAAGAGACAAGCAATTGATTAATGTTTGTGAATTAGGGTTTCTGCAGTGTTTTGGGGATCTTGGATAAAATGAAAGTGTGAATGCTTATAATGGATAAGGAAATCTGCTTTTGAGGTACTTGTAATCTTGATATCTGTACTTGTTTAATGTAAACCTCGTACCTCATCGTACGGCTTCTTCCACATGTGCAAGAACGAGGATATCGTGTGTTTTTCGTATGGGTATGTACGAGGTTTCGAGCGTGGGTGATGACTTGGATACAAGGAAGATAAACATAACCGGGTACCGGCTGTGAAAGTGGTAAAATGCCTATAAAGGACAAAATAGTCGGGTCAAATAGCCAAAAGGGGTATTTTTTTTATTTGCTACGTCGAACTGATTTTTGTGACAAGTATAATGCTTTAATAGGTTATTAACCCATTTTAAATTGGTGAACCAAGCACCCCATTATTATTTTACCAAGATCCAAGTGTATTAATGAATGATTGACTTTCCAAGAAGCCAGTTTGACAGCTATTAACATAAGTAGTTAATTTTACCAAGATCCAAGTGTATTAATGAATGATTGACTTTCCGAGAAGTCAGTTTTTCAAATCTACCAATTAAATTATTAGGCATATTAATAGGTTTGCTAATTAGATATAAGAATCATTTTTCTTTTAAAATTGTGACAACCAAACATGTTTTGTATTTAAAACCTTATAATTTTAAGAGTAAATTACACCGTTCGTCCTTGTGGTTTGCGTTGACCGCAGGGTTTAGTCCTTTGACCAAAAAAATTGCACCGGACGTCCTTAAGTGTGAAACGTTATGCACTGTTCGTCCCTCCGTCTATCTGGGCCCACCAATTCCCAGTAACGTCAGTTAAGTCACTTAACCCACGAGGGTAAAATAGTAATTTAAGTCTTTTCTTCCACATTCACCCACAAACCCATATTTTTTTTCTCTCTCTTCCATAAACATAACACTTCTAGAAAGAGAAACAAATCCATAAACACTTCTAGAAAGAGAAACAACAACAAAACACAAAACACAAAACTCACTTTCATCCATTCATTGATTTTAGTGAGAGAAACAAAAAACAAAACACAAACACAAACACAAAAACATCATAAAAAAATGGCAACAACAATAAACTATCCAGATGAGTCATGACATTGACTATTTCTGAACCAGAAACATTAGTCTGCTATGTTGGCTCTTAAACTAAGTATATTAACCATCACAAACCTGGGCCTAAATTGTACATATGGTGAGTCATGACATTGATATCAAAAAACTAAGTATATTAACCACCACTTAACTCATTACCTGCGCCAATAGATAACAAAAAAAAACATATGAACAATTGTTTCACAAAATTTGTGCAGCAAAAAAATAAAATTATTGCAAGTAAACAAATAATTGTGTACAATAACATACCGAACTCCCATGAGTCTATCTGATACCCTTTGGAAACTGTATACTTCATTTTTCATTCACGAAAAAATAAAAAACACACCACATACACAAAAAACATCATCATCTTCAACAAATAAATGATTCACGTCATCAAGACCACATGACCAAGACCGTTTTTTTTCACAGCTACGACGGGCCAGATCTTCGAAATCCTTTATACAAATTACCTCACTAACACAACAAACACCACCATTTTGGGTTGGTGCTGAATCGATAGCAATCAACACCCCTCGTGGGTTGTTGTTGCTGTAAACCGAGCCAACAAGACACCCTCTCGGGTTCACTATCAAATCAATCTTAACCACACAAATCGTTTATAAAACCCACGATCAAAACTCAAAGATAAAACCCACTCGTGACCCGATCTTCCTGATCTAAACTCGATCTCCTTCAAACACTTGAAATCTTGCGTCAATAATGGCGGAGGTGGTGCGGCTTGAGGTGGCGGCGACCGAAATCTTGGTCGGAGGTGTGGCTGATGGCCGGATAAGAGAGAAGGAGTGGCCGGAATCTTGTGTTTTGTGTGTGTGTTTTGAAGGTGTTTTTGGTGTGTGTGAATTTTTATTTATCCTCAGTGTGTTGTGTGTGTGTATTTTGAAGGTGTTTAAGATGGTGATATAAGGGTGGGGTAAAATGACGAAAATACCCTTTTAAAAACCTCAGTTAACCGACGTTAGTGGGAATTGGTGGGCCCAGATGGACGGAGGGACGAACGGTGCATAACGTTTCACACTTAAGGACGTCCGGTGCAATTTTTTTGGTCAAAGGACTAAACCCTGCGGTCAACGCAAACCACAAGGACGAACGGTGTAATTTACTCTAATTTTAAACACCTAAAATTTTAAATTCTTATGAAATTCAAAACCCATGATTTTAAATTGGTGAACCAAACACTCCATTATTATTTTACCAAGATCCAAGTGTATTAATGAATGATTGACTTTTCTAGAAGCCAGTTTGACAGTTATTAACATAAGTAGTTAATTAGAAGGTCAATTTATTTATTCGATGAGCATGTGCAGTAGTTAATTAGCAGGTTAATTAATTAATCGTTGAACATGTGCAATATGAATCTTCGGAAGGCATTGACATTGCTACATAATTTTGCTTAGAACATGGAGCCTACATTAGTAAGTTATATTGATCATGTGTGATGTGAATACTGTCTCTCAATAGATCTTAAATTATCCAAACAAGCTACGTCAGTCTTTACTCTTTAGAGCGGACGGTGTGGGAATATCGTGGCTCGCCGTGAGCCTAGCTGGCACCTCGTCGTCGGCCGCCGCCACACCGGGGTCCTTCGCCGTCCGTCGCCGTGGAGCTCCTCGCCATCCTGACGACGAGTGAATTTTCTGACAAAAGTGGGACACGGTTTCATTTTTTCTTCTTTTTTCCTTTTTTGATTTTCAAGTGTGTGTAAGTGTGTGTGTGCAGCGTGTGTTTGTGTGTGTGAGTTATGGAAGTGAAGAAGAAGAAATGGTGGGTTGTGTATTAATGTGTGTGTGTGTGATGCGTATGTGTGTGTGTTAATGTGTGTGCAGAAAAGATGAAGAAGACAACTTTTTTTTTTTTTTTTTTTGGGCTGGGTTGGACTAATATTGGGGTGGTAATGTGGTATGTTTTCATATATTGTTGTATAAGTTTTAATTGTTATTTTTTTTTAAAAAAATTTATAAAAAATGTTATTTATAATTTTTATAAAAAATGACTAGTAAAATGTTTAGGTTTCTTATTATTAGTATGTGTTGTATTTTTTTTTCTCATATCATTTTTTTTACATATCATATTTTTTTTTCTTATTATTATTGTGTTGTTAATGTATTTTAATTATTAATGAAATAAATTTAGTTTATATGAAAATTGAATAATAAAAATAAAGTGGTAGTGGTGGGTCCCAAATGAAGAGGTTGAGGTTTGTTATGAGTGAGGAGGGGGTTTGTTGTGGGAAAATGGAATGCTGATGTGGCGCTGAGGTGGCGCGACGACGAACTTAAACCTTGTTATGACACCTTCCACTCTTAGGTCTTAGTTTAAGTATTTCATTATTTTAGGGTAAACTAGATGTTTTTTTTTTTTCGGTTTTATTAGTTCTTGGATGTAGGCGATGTATAGAAATAAAGAAAAAAGAATCATTCTGAAAATATAGTAGGAAAGTGGGAAAAACCCAAAATTTTTGAGCAATTTACTAAAAATCATTTCTTACTCTTATTTTTGTTCATTTATATGCACTCCTAGTACAAACTATGTGTACATTTTTGAATAAGATTACACCTCGTCGGCATCAATCATATATGGCACGTGGCTCACACAAAGATACGCCATGCCAGTAATCTTCTTAGACTAGTTGTACCGTGATTAATTATAACCAACGCTCTACAGTCACCTAAACACCACGTCATCTTTTACACTTTCATCATATTCATCACCAAACTGTCATAAACTCATAATATGTACCACCAAACCAACCACCAAAATTCAATTTTATTTTACATTCTACATTTAACTTTATACAAATAAAAGTTTTTTATAAAAATTTTATATAGATTAAAGTTTGAGTAAACTCTAAAGTACATTATGGTGGTTTACCTATTTTCACACCATATATCTCTGTAGAAACGTTGGGACATATACATGCCTCCGTCAATAAGCGTTAGACATTATACATCCATGAGGACGAACAATTCAAACATTTTCCCGTTATCTTCTAACATAGATCTAAAATGAGGAATATTCTTGCATTGGGATAAGACTATTCTATTGTTTGCCCATGGATTTTCACACTGCTATTGGTGATGCATATATTACTTATTAATCTCTGATCTTATATTGTGATGATGGAGATGCAATATGGTATTTGAGGGAGATAGTATGCAGAGGAAATGTAGTCATAGTACCGCTCTTATGGTGTTGATTCCTTTCTGGTTTGCTTTTATCTGCCCTTTGGATAGTAGTAAAGAGAAAGGAAATGTAGTCGACGATGGCAGGATAGAAATGGAGGGATGAAACTTCGGTGTTATGAGCTGTTCTGTGTGTGAGGGAGGTACTGCAAATAGACTTCTTAACATGAGGAAGGAAATGTAGTCCTATTTTGGTGAATTGGTGATGTATAATTTTACAGAGTATAGTGAGCGTGTTCATGTATATTGTTTCATTGATATGCATTTTCTTTGTGTTGCTTGGGAAATGTCTTAGCACCATTGAAATTTGCTCAATAGCTTGTATATATTATTTTTTTAGGATATACATATTCATCATTTCAACCAAAAAAAAAAAAAAAAAAAAACTTGTTACAGTGGAATAATAACAACATCAGTAATTTAACTATAAATGTTTAACAGGCGAGTTTTTTAAGATCACGTCCCATTACATTTGCGTCGGACTAATAAAATCAATGTGAAAAACAAGCTTTAGAATCAATATCGTCTAATTTTGTTGAATTAAGAAACATCAATTCATAAATTATTTTCAAGGTTAACATGGGAATTGAACCAAATAATCTCTTACGGAGTATAATGTAGAAACTTGAACCCGCATTTTCCAGCTAAAACTGAACCAGCCATGCACCCAGTTATTGATGAAACTAGAGTAACCATAGTATAGTCAGCATTCAGCCAGGTGTTCAGCTAGCCTATAACACGCTGACAAGCAATGGATCCATCTGAGATCCGATTCTTAAACCCAAGTTTCAGGATTTATTTCATGGGTTATATATGTACGTGATGTTGTATTGATCCTTTGTTTTTGGATAAACCAGAGCAAATTCAAAGTTTTGTAATTCAAGTGGCTATGATTCATTGTGTCTAAACTAGGTTGTCATTGATAGGTTCTGTTTTAACATGTATTAAATTAATAACATTATCATACGCATGTATGTTGATTGATTATAATGGAGGTTACTTTCAACTTAATAAATTATGTCAAACAACAGATGAAGGCGGAGATTGCGTTTTTGACAAAAGGTTACGGTTGATCTAAATGTCACCGTCTTTTTTCAACCCTGGCCCGAACTCTGATTTCGTGTTTATTTTATTTCTAGCATCTAAAAACAGCAACAACAGGTTGTCATCTTTGTTTAATTTTAGACTCTTTACCTTCTTTTTACAGTGCTTTAGATTTATGTGATTTGAAGTCGTATCTAGCATCCAGTATGGTGTATTTCATGTTGTTAATTAAAGTTTGAGTATCATCTATTGCTACAGGCTACAGCTTCATCAAAAGTTATATCTGTTTCAGCAACAAGAACCCCTGATATGATGAATCGAGGCATTATATTGGAGGAAAGAGCGAGTAGATCCAGCTGACGTGATTCTCATGTTGATTTTATATAAAGAGGGGTTCAAATGCCGGTTTTAATAAGCAAAGGAGTCATTCTAGCTGTTCTTACTTTGTTCTCGAGTATATTTTTGGAAGTGTTTAAGGAAAGAAAAGAATGAGGAGTGATGGAGAGTGGAAGTTAAAGGAAGGTGGTACTTTGTTTTGTGTTCTCAAGTAAAAGCGGGATAGCTACATGTAGAGGTGGCAAAACGGGCAGGACGGGCTGTCTCGGGCCACCGGTCCAAACGGGCTCGTGCCCGAATGGGTACGTGCTTAAACGGGGACGGACCAAACGGACTCATGTTATACGAATCGTTTTAGAAAATATCCAAAACGATAAAAAAAACCCTCAAACGTAATACCTCATTTATATTTATAAGTTTTTCCTTAAAAACAGTTGTAATGTTATCCAATTGAGACTCGTTAATGCCCATTTAACTTTTGTATATGCGGGCATTTAAAAAAAAAAGTGGGATAGCTACATGTAGAGGTGGCAAAACGGGCACGACGGGCTGTCTAGGGCCACCGGTCCAAACGGCGGACTCGGGCCCGAATGGGTACGTGCTAAAACGGGGACGGACCAAACGGACTCATGTTATACGAATCGTTTTGGAAAATATCCAAAACGATAAAAAAAACCCTCAAACGTAATACCTCATTTATATTTATAAGTTTTTCCTTAAAAACAGTTGTAATGTTATCCAATTGAGACTCGTTAATGCCCATTTAACTTTTGTATATGCAGGCATTTAAAAAAAAAGAAAAAGAAAAAAAAAAAAAAAAAGCTAAATCGCCCAATTGTTTTACAAATTAGCTCATAAAAGCTCTATTTTATTTATTATTATTTTTTTTTCACAATTTGCCACATAGTATAAAAAGTTAAATTTACTGTTTTACACTTATACCATTCTAAAAAATTAATGCAAAAGTAGAAAGGAAGATGGCTTCTCCTAACTATTTTTTTCCAGATCTTCTCTTGTGTGTATACGGATATCGACCGTATTATGATCGGTAATGGTGGCTTGGTTATGATACCCGCTTAAACTTTTCATTTAGTTCTTGATCTTACCAAATATATTTTATCTCCAAATGGACCACATGTCATTCAACTTGTTGTTGACAGCCCTCTTAGAGTTGCTTTCAGTTTTCACGATCTTTTCATAGGCCAACAAATGTTAATAGATGTTTGTGACATGAAACGATTACCTTGCGCGGGTAGAAATCGTTTGCATAATAATCAATTGGACCAAGGCGTTGAATATGAAAAGAACTTTCGCAACCTTGACAATGATAGGGTGGGCTTTTGGGGTGCACTTCCGACTCACATATATCACAATAGAAATCTTGAGGATAATCTTCAATTAGGGGATATTTCATAGAGATTTCATGTCCTTTGCAAAACCTATGACCAAGGGATCGTGATGACATCATTACATAAAATATGCATATTGTGAATTTACAAGCCTCGCAAGCATAGCTGATAACATAGTTACTCACCATACGGACAACTTTAGGATAAATACGTTGAATAGCTTATATACCATTAATCACAATTCACACAAAGATAGAACTCCCAATTAGTTTCACATCTGTATGCATATGTGGTCCAATGGCTGCAACAACCGATGCAATTATAAAAGTACTCATCTTCCTATGTGTCTACCAAGTCAAGGGAATGATGAGGGTGAAGTTGATGTTGTAATGTTTGGGTTAACTGGAAATGCTCCGCATACACAAACACTCACAAACCACGAACCCAAGGCCGTTTGATTCCGTAACAATCAATGTAACCATTGAGCCACGTAAGGCCGGTATGTTTAGCTTAATTTGACATAGTTTTTGTGGAGATTACATGTGCACCCATCTTCACATCAACTAATAATTGTTTGGGAGTGAATAGGCCAGAACCAGAGGGTGCTTATGGTGATTGGGAAGGTCAAATTTTGCTGATAAATTACACATGCCTTGTGAATCCAGAACATGCAGTCGTTGCAGTAATAGAAAGTCTTTATCATCAGAGTTGCAAGCATTACAAAGGAAGGCAGCAGGTCTTAGCTGCAAGGTTAAAGTGTGTTTTGAGTGTCCTTTATGTTCAAACTTTGACATTTGCTGCATCTTGAATTGCACCAGCAGCAATAGCACGTTTTATACACAAGTTAATTAAATACATGTAGAACAATGGTACTGAAACCCACCTGATATTTTTGTAACGAAATAAATCACAAATACGATGCGGTTCTAGCTGTGCACTCTAGTTGTCAGTAATGATGGTTAGAGACTCAGAGGATGTCAGAAATGGTGATCGGTTATGAATGAAAGTAATTGCATGTGACGCAACCTATATGCTGAGCCATAGTGTGTCACCCGCAGAAGCTACCTGAGGCGACAGAGGGTATGAATGAAGGCAAACTCTAACTATACGATGACTTGACACTTGAGAGCTATGATGACTTTAGAACACCTGATGTACTGCTTACACAGTTAACCAGTTCTTTTTTCTTTATTAACAATCCCTGTTCTAAGTTTGACAAAGTGTTGAACTCGGCTAAGTTGGGAACTTCATGAAATGTTGGACCAGTCGGAACATCATTGACTCTAATATGGACCTGATTTTTAAACTCAAACACCAGGATTTGATTATGTGCTTTCCTGAGTTGAGTGTACATGTATTGTTCCTCTGTTTCTGAAAAAAAAAAAAAAAAAAAAAAAAAAAAAAAAAAGAGAACAAATTCAATGTTTTTTAAAGTCCAAGTGTTTATGATTTCATCAAGTCTAACTAGGCTTTCATTTATTTATTCTGTATAACTATTAAAAGTGTCATATGAAAGTATATGAGGTTACTTATCGATTTAGAAAGTATGTTAAATGACAAATTAGTGTTCGACAAGATGTCTTGTTTAGGCATGAATTACAGTTCCTTCTTAGCTTAATTATGGTATAATGTGTGTTAAGCATTCCCAAAGTCATATGAGCTATATTACTTAGACCAATAAATGGCAAGTCAACTCTGTTTTCGTCTGGTGTTTCTAGCTTTCTGAAACCAGAAGCTCGATTTATAATGAAACTTTTTAAAAATCAAAGTATTGCGTATACCATAACAATCAAAAAAATTCCCAACTTAGCAGAGACTAAGTAGTCACAAGGAAGATTAATGTCACTCTTAAAACTACAATATAATACTTTAAGAACAAGAGAAAATCATTAAACTGGATGGTTGCGAAAACAATGACATCATGTATAGCCTAAGTTTCCTCCTCTGACGACATACACAACAAATAGTGAAATTACATAATGATCTAGTTGACTAATGCAGTGACGGTGAAAAGAACTTTTGCATTTGTGCAGGACATTAGAACAATACATGTCTAGTTGGTACTCACAAGCCTAACAAGCATAATTTATTACTAGCAGGGTACCCGCGCAATGCGGCGGCGGGTACCCTGTAATTAAATTTTGTAGCGAGCAAATGTTTTCATTTATTTGTTTTTTTAACAATCACTTTACGTACTTTGTGACGAGCAAACGAATGTCTTTCAATTTTACGTCATTCATGATAATAACCTTATCGACGTTTCACATATATATCTTTTTTCTAAAGCAAAAATAGTAACAAAATAAAGACCAATGTTAAAATAAAGACTTGGTTGAATTTCGACTAAAATTTTGCAAGTTTATAACTTTATAATCGAGTCAAATCGAAAGGCAAGAAACTTTGTCGACGTAGAATCACCTTGATTACACTATCAACTCTAGAAAAACATTGATTGAGTGTAAAACCGAGTGCATCTCAGTCGATAAGTCCCAAGCTTTTAACTCGACTTTACTACAAAACTCAAAACATGACACACTCCAAGCTCGAAACTTAGTCAAATACAAATATCATTTTTATTACTTCTACCTTCCACCAAACCCAAACAAACCTAAAACCTCTCAACTTTTTACAAATTTATATAAAATCATAACCATAATAACAATTGTACGACTGAATAGCAATTCTAGTTGAGTCGAGCAAGCTCAAAAATGTTAGGAATTAGAAATTCCCGGTATTAAAGAGTCGGTCACCTCAAGTATATGTAATCGTTAGAAAGCTCGTAGTCGTAGTTCTTTTAAGTTAAGTAGTTTTTTAGTTAAGTAACACCGTGGAGGACGGACGGGTCTTTACCCACTGTATGCCTGATCCACAGCCCAAAGTGTGGCGAGTTATGTAAGACTATAAATACTCTCTACCTTCCAAGGTAGAGAGTTGGAGCTCATAATAATATCTTTCACTTTCTCTCACTAAGTTCCCTAAACCTCTAACTTTCTCTCTCTAGAATTCCATCTATATGCTACTTTGTGTTATGGTTTGATGTGTATGTGATAAGTTATATCTTACAATTGGTATCAAGAGCCATGGTTAGATCATATCTTGCACATCTTTGGATTTATAGTGGTTTTTAGGTGGTTTTTGAGTTTGAAAAAGTTTAGTGGTTTTTGCATCATTTGGTTGATTTCTTGTGTTAAAGTTTGAATTTTGTTGGTACTTTTATGTTTAGAATCATCAAAAGTGTTTAGGTTTTCATTTGGTAAGCTTGAATCATCTTGGTTGGGTTGTTTTTGGATTGAAAAGTGAAGTTTATTTGGTTTTTTCAAGCTAGCGACTTAGCTCTCGGATTTCTTCTTGGTAGCGACTTGCTTCACAAAATTGTAGCGAGTTACAGTGTTAAAGCTAGCGAGTTAGAGCTAGCGAGTTAAAGGACAAGTAGTGGACTCTCCACTACGGGTAGCGACTTGTGGTAGCGACTTGGACTGTAGCGAGTTGCTCTTTAGCGACTTGCATTGTTGGCGACTTGAGTAGCGAATTACTGCTGAATTTTTGCTAGCGACTTGAGTGTTAGCGAGTTGCTCTTTAGCGACTTGCATTGTTGGCGACTTGAGTAGCGAATTACTGCTGAATTTTTGCTAGCGACTTGAGTGTTAGCGAGTTACTACTTAGCGACTTGTTTTTCTGTTAGCGACTTGGGATTCTAGCGACTTGGCTGTCTAGCGAATTAATTGGTAGCGACTTAGAGCTTTATCATCTAGCGACTTGAGTGATTATTTACGGTTTTCTCTTGATTTAGTAAAATCCCGTGAAAGAATCTATTTCCCGGTTTAATCATTGAGTTATAAAATCCCGTATAATCTGTTAACATGTCTACCAACGTCCCTACTGTCATCTCCACTGTTGCCGAGGATGTACAAGCAGCTGGTTCAGATACTCGTCCACCCATGCTTGACAGAACTGACTACGATTCTTGGGCTCAACGAATCAGATTGTATTGCCTTGGAAAGGAAAATGGTGTCAACATTCTAAAATCCATTGATGAAGGACCATATCGTGTTGAGACGACCAGAGACATACTTGATACTAATGAAGATGGTACTCCTGTTTACGGAATGGACAGACCTAAGATGTATGATGAGCTTGATGATAAGGAGAAAAAGAGATTCGATGCAGATATCAGGGCTTCAAACATTGTTCTTCAAGGTCTTCCTAAAGACATCTACAAGCTGATCAATCACAACACTGATGCAAAAGCAGTTTGGGATAATGTAAAGATGCTTCTCTCAGGTTCAGAATTAACCATGGAAGACAGAGAATCACAACTCTATGACGAGTTTGAGCACTTCAAGATGAAACCAGATGAGAATGTCTATGAGTACTATGTGAGATTTCATAAGTTAGTTAATGACATGAGGAACATCAGAATGACTATGCCTAACATTCAGTTGAATTCAAAATTTGTAAACAACATGAATCCCGAATGGCACAAGTTTGTTACCGCTGTGAAGCTTACTAAAGGATTGAAGAACACAAACTATGAGCAACTCTATGCCTTCCTCCTTCAGAATGAGAGACATGCCATGTTTGAAAAATTGATTCTCAATCAGTTCAAAACTAACCCAGGAGAGACAAGCTCGTCTAATGATTCAACTGCCTTCTACTCAAACATCGGAATCAAAACCAAAGCTTCACAAGTCATACCCTTGGGTAATGGTAATCACAAACTCATTCCTGATCCTATGTACAAACAAGCTGATACTGATGCACACGTGGGAAGCTTCATTAATCAACTAGCTCTTCTGATTAGCCAAAACATGAATTCTCTCCCACAAACCAACAACAACCTCAGAACAGCATCTAACCCACACAATCAAGCTACTGTTAAAGATGGAAGGATCGTGGTGCAACCAGTTCAGGAAAGACAGTATGATCAGGGAAGGGGTGGTGCTGGTAGAGGCTATGTGGGCAATCAGAATCGAGGAAGGAATGGTAACCAAGGTCAAGCTAAGCCGATCAAATGCTATAACTGTGGTGGTGAGGGACACATTGCAAGGAACTGCACATCTCCAAAGCGGCCACAGAATGCTGATTACTTCAGAGATAAGATGCTGCTGGCACAAGCTCAGGACAATGGTGTTGCGTTGGATGAAGAGGAATTGCTGTTTCTTGCTGAGGGTAATGCCAAGACCTATGATGCAGATGTGGATGAGCAGCCTATTCAGGAGATAGGTCACAATCATCAGAACGCCTTTCAAGTCGTTGACTGTGATGCTTACGATTCTGATGTAGATGATGGACCTACTGCACACACAATCTTTATGGCTAGCATCTCTCCAATGGTTTCTCCTAAGATCTCTTCTTCACCACAAGCTAGCACATCCAAGGACAAACTCATCTCTGAGGTATTAAAACTATACGATGATGCTGATGTGCAACAGATGCATGACAAAGTACAACCAACTGAAACTTTTGAATCAAATATTGAAAATATGGGTAATGTCAATATTGTCCCATACGATCAATACGTGAAACAAAGTGAAAGTGAAGTTGTACCAAGTGATGCATCTTCTGCAGTCAACAATGACTATGTCTTTGATGAATACACTGCATGTGCTCCTGATGATTCCATAATTTCTGAACTAAATGCCTATAAGGAACGTGTTGCTATTTATGAACAACGAGCAAAATTTGAGTTGACCACTCGTGAGCAGGAAATGGATGTCCAAGTGAGTACAGTAATTAGAAAAAGCAAGTTTAGAGAAGAAGTATTAAAACAAGAACTAAATTCCTTGCAAGAAAAACTTTCTAAAACAGCTAAGCAAAAACAAGAACTTCAAGAAAATGTGAAAATGCTTAAGCAAGAATTTAATGCAAAGGAATCAAAACTCTTGAGAGATTTTTCTAATCTGAAAACTTTGAAAAACAAACTTGAAAACAAGTTGTATTTACAAGGAAACACCATTCAGACTGCTCACATGATCACTAAGCATAGAGTTCTAAGCGATAAGCATAGCGTTCCCCTTGTAGAGGAACCAAATCCAGAGGTAATTAAAAAGGCTAGAAATGCTCATAAGGTAATTTACGATGGTAATGAAGTCCTTAAGCCTAGGCAGAAACCTAGTTGCGTTGAGTGCACTGAGGAAGATAAGATTTTAAATGATATCACTAGGGAAAAGATGAATAAGAAGCAAGATGATCCCAAATGCAAAGAGAAAAACATAATCTTCTCTCCTCATGATTACAAGAAGGAAAACTGGATTGCCTTGAACAAGTTTAAACCTCAGACTTTGTTGACTCCCGAACAAGTCTTCTGGAAAATGGATTTAGATAAGCAAAAAGCTGAAAATATTGTAGAAACAAACCCTCCCCTTCGGAAAATGCCTAGAGCAACAGTGTATCCTCCTAATACACCTATGCATCTTGTACCTAGAACAATTGCCACTAAAAGCAAGACATTAATTAGCCAATACGTTATATTCCAACTATTTGTTGATTTTGAGAAAACTTGCAAGAAAAGGATCACTCCCACTGGTATAACTGAAGGTGAAAGAGGTTTTGAACAAATGAAAGAATGTTATTTAACTGAGGTCATGCCCTTCTTTAAACTTCTAAAAGATCACTTTGAGAGTCTTAAAAAGGGGGTAGAAGCTGATATTAAAGGTATGGAAAAGGAATTTGATGCAATGGTTGCTGAAGTTAGTGATTATGAGCGTGCACTAAAATATAATGAGATTGAGAGAAAGAACTTGCATACATTAAATGAGACTCTTATTACTGAATGTGTTGCTCAAGATATCTTTTTTACTGCTTCAAATTGCTCCATTAATGCTTCTAAATTTCATGAACTGTCTGTCGCTCTGAAAGTCTCCCATGACCGTGTCATTGAGCTTGAAAAAACTAATTCTAAACTAAACGAGAAGATTGAACTAGATGATCACGACACTTTAGTTAAACATTTTTCCAAATTAGAAGTTGAGCATTTTAATTTACAACTAAAATACCAACATCTCAAAGAAAATGTCAAAACTTCAAATGTCAAGACATCTTCAGATGTTCCAGAGTTTGATGCAGTTTTTCAAATTAACAAACGTGATGAACAGATTCAAGCTCAGTGCAACACAATCAGAAAGTTGAAAGCCCAGATCTCTCAGTTAAAAGGTCAAACAAACAATATGACAGGTTCCCAAATGCCTCCTCCTTTAGATTCTCAGATTTCTCAAACGTTTCATCTTCAAAACCTAGTAAATGCTTTACAAAAGGAAAACGAAAGTTTTCTAGAAGAAAATGAAAAGGTTAAACGTCATTTCAATGAGTTATTTGAGTCAATTAAAATCACTCGTAACAAAAACAACGAACAAGTAGCTTCATTGCAGAAGGAAATTGAGAATCTGAAAAGTCAGGTAAAAGGGAAAATGCCAATGACCAATGGGGAGAATGTTGTATCAAAGGTTCACTCTTGCAATAAATATGCGTTATCTGTGACATAAGTCCCTCCTCATCTAAGGAACAACAAACTTGCCATTCAAACATATTTCTCATCCCTTAAGGATTGCTTAGAATGCCTGCGTGAGATTGTTGAAGAGGATAAGCTAGAGAAACCTCATGATAATGCAATTGGACATGCATGCTCATATGCCAAACGATCTCAAGAAATCTTAGAATGCTTGATCACCATATGCCCAAAGACATTAGGTGAGAGAGTTAACCCTTTGATTCCATGCTCAATGCCTAAGGCCAAATATGAAATGCACTCGATTCACAATGTTTTGAATGAGAGTCGTTGTGTACCCTTGAGTAGTTCAGATTCTAGATCTGTCAATGCTAGGAAAGAGAACTCAAATGTGCCTTCTAGGAGTACCAATCTCAGTACATCTAGCTTTATGAAAGTGAACCGTAGTGCACCTGCATGTAGTTCAGATCCCAGCACATCTAAACAGGTGGTGCAAAGAGTAGTAAAACAAACTAATGTTCCCATTCCCTCTACAGGAGTAATCAGTGACATTAAAGGGAGCAGGTCAAAGTCTCAAGACAATACAAGGAATGATAGGACCTCTCAAGCTAAGAATGTGCACTGGAAGAAAGTAGAAGAACAATCTAGGAACCTTAAGTTTGAATCGAATAAAACGAATCGTGTTGATTCTAGTATTAGCCATAAGCGTACTGTAATTAATTCGAATTCTGATACCATTTGCAAAACTTGTACTGATGTTTGCTTGAATTCTGTTTCTAATCATGGATGTGATGTCAATGCTTTGCCTAATGATGTTAATTGTCCAGTTAATATTGTTAATGCTAAAATTCATGCTAAAAAGGCTAAAAGGCAAAAGCGAAAGAAAGTTAGAAAACAATGGAAACCCACAGGAAGAACATTCAGCAGAATAGGTTCTTATTGGATACCTGTTGGTCATAAGACCAATCAGATAATGCCCACTAGAAAATGGATGCCTACTGGTAGAACTATTCCCTTAAGAAGTGGTCACACTGTAAACAGGTCTAATACAGACACTAGTATTGCATCTACTCATAATGATTCCATTACCTCACTGTCTGATATGAATGCGTCTATTTCTGATGTGGGTGTTCCAACTGTTGCTACTAACCAAATGGAACCCATTCTTGCATGGGGATCCCAATTATCCAGTTATCCATTCTTGTCTGTGTTCAACTGCAGATCGTTCAAATCGTTCTGTGGTACCTGGACTCAGGCTGTTCCAAGCATATGACTGGAGACCGGTCACGGCTCATGAACTTCGTGAGCAAATTCATCGGGACTGTTAGATTTGGTAATGATCATTTCGGTGCTATTATGGGTTATGGAGATTATGTTGTTGGTGATAGTGTCATCTCCAGAGTGTATTATGTGGAAGGTTTAGGTCATAATCTGTTCTCTGTTGGCCAATTCTGTGATTCTGATCTAGAAGTAGCCTTCAGAAAACATACCTGCTTCGTTAGAGATCTTAATGGTAAGGAACTGTTGAAAGGAACTCGTGGCTCAAACCTTTACACTATCTCTATCGATGACATGATGAGAGCTTCACCAATTTGCTTGTTATCAAAGGCTTCAAAGACAAAGTCATGGTTATGGCATCGTCGTCTCAATCACCTGAACTTCGGCACCATCAACGACCTTTCCAGAAAGGACTTAGTTGTAGGTTTACCTAGACTAAAGTATGAAAAGGATCATCTTTGTTCAGCATGTCAATTGGGAAAAAGCAAGAAGTATGCCCATAAACCCAAACCTACTAACTCTGTCACAGAAGTTCTTCATATGATTCATATGGATTTATGTGGACCAATGAGGGTGCAGAATATCTTTGGGAAGAAATACGTGTTAGTTGTGGTTGATGATTATTCTAGATTCACCTGGGTCAAGTTCTTAAGGACAAAGGATGAAACTCCGGATATCATCATCAAACTCATCAAACAGCTGCAGGTGAGACTAAACAAAACTGTCAGAATTATCAGAACAGACAATGGAACTGAGTTTGTCAACAAACAACTTAGTGAATTCTATGAAAGCGTTGGAATCAGCCATCAAAGAAGTGTTCCACGAACCCCTCAACAGAACGGTGTAGTTGAAAGACGAAATCGTACTCTTGTTGAAGCTGCAAGAACAATGCTGATCTACTCAAAGGTTCCAATGTTTCTCTGGGCTGAAGCAATTGCCACTGCATGTTACACACAAAATCGTTCCCTGATTCACACCATTCATGGAAAAACCCCATATGAACTTGTCCACAACAGGAAACCTAATCTATCTTTCCTTCGTGTGTTTGGTGCCTTGTGCTATCCAACTAATGAGGGTCAAGACTTGGGCAAACTTAGAGCTAAAGCTGACATTGGAGTATTTGTAGGATATGCACCAAACAAAAAGGGATACCGAATCTACAACAAAAGAACCCGAAATATCATGGAAACAATTCACGTTACGTTTGATGAGCTGACCGGTCAAATGGCTCCTGGACACTCCAGCTCAGGACCCGCACTTCAAAACAGTCCTATTGGTTCATCCCTTGTCCCAAACTCCTCTCAAGAAACACCATATGTACCTCCATCTGAAGATGATGTAAAGAAATTGTTTGATCCAATGTTTGATGAACTGTATGAGTCTACTACTAATGAGGTGCTGATCCCTACAACAGAGGATGCTCAGATTCCAGTGAATGAAGTCAATCCATCAGTTTCAATATCTGTAAGTCAAGAAGCACCTGCTGCTGATCCCTCAGTCTCATCAACAAATCATCATTCTTCAAATGTACATCATGGAAATGTTTCTGGCATCAATGATGAAGTTAATCCCTTTGCGACTCCTGAAGATGCTCCATTTGAAAACATATTTGCTACTCCTGTATCATCATCTGAACCATCTTCTTCAGGAGACATCGACTCAGCTACCTCAGTTCCTCAACAAATGCCACATGAACACCTCAGAAAATGGACTCACGATCATCCATTAGACAACATCATTGGTAATCCCTCTCGCCCTGTATCAACCCGGAAGCAACTTGCAACCGATGCCTTATGGTGCTTCTTCAACTCCGTACTATCTAAGATCGAACCAAAAGATGTTAAAACTGCTATGAATGAAGATAGCTGGTTCAATGCTATGCAAGATGAAATTCATGAGTTTGATCGTCTTGATGTATGGGAGTTAGTACCTGCTCCAGACTGTGCTATGATTATAGCCCTAAAATGGATCTTCAAAGTAAAACTTGATGAGCATGGCGATGTGTTGAAGAACAAGGCTCGATTAGTTGCTAAAGGATACCGTCAAGAAGAGGGTATAGACTTTGAAGAATCGTTTGCTCCTGTTGCTCGAATCGAGGCAATCAGAATCTTTCTGGCTAATGCTGCTAGTAAGAACATGGTAGTATATCATATGGATGTAAAGACGGCATTTCTGAATGGAGATCTTAAAGAAGTCGTCTACGTCAGCCAACCTGAAGGTTTTGTGAATCAAGAGCATCCTACTCACGTTTATCGTCTGAAGAAGGCTCTTTACGGTTTAAAGCAAGCTCCAAGGGCTTGGTATGATACACTGTCAAAGTTTCTTCTATCAACCGGATTCAGCAAAGGAGCAGTTGATCCTACATTGTTCACCAGGAAGTCAGGCAAACATTTAACTCATGTTCAAATTTATGTTGATGATATTATTTTTGCCTCGACTGACCCAATGGAATGTGATCGTTTTTCAAATGAAATGAGTTCAAAATTTCAAATGTCAATGATGGGACAAATGTCATTTTTCTTGGGATTACAAATTTCACAAAGTCCCGGAGGCATTTTCATAAATCAATCTAAATATGCAACAGAGATTTTAAAGAAATTTGGATTTGATTCATGTGACCCTGTTGACACCCCCATGATTGACCGAACCAAACTAGATGAGGACCTCTCAGGGATCATGATTGACCAAACGAAATATCGGAGTATGATTGGATCCCTGATGTATCTCACTGCTAGTAGACCAGACATTTTGTTCTCTGTGTGCATGTGTGCTAGATACCAGGCTAAGCCTACTAAAAAGCACCTTGAAGTAGTTAAACGGGTCTTTCGGTATCTCCAAGGAACCATCAATATGGGACTATGGTACCCGAAGGATACCGGTATGTCACTAACGGCCTATGCAGATGCTGATCATGCAGGTTGTCAAGATACACGTCGAAGTACGTCAGGAGGTGCTCAGTTTTTGGGTGATAAGCTTGTGAGCTGGTCTTCAAAGAAGCAAATGAGTACTTCTATTTCCTCTACAGAGGCTGAATACATAGCCATGTCATCTTGTTGTGCTCAAATCTTATGGATGAGATCACAATTATCTGACTATGGCTTTGAATTCAACAAAATCCCTCTGTACTGTGATAATAAAAGTGCTATTGCTCTCTCATGCAACAATGTTCAACACTCAAGAGCAAAGCATATCGACATTCGACATCATTTCATCAGGGAACAAGTGGAAAAAGGTGTGGTGGAACTATATTTTGTGAGGTCTGAATATCAGTTAGCGGACATCTTCACCAAAGCTCTTCCAAGAGAACGTTTTGAGTTTATTCTTCCACGACTTGGTTTGAAAAGCCTTCAACCAGAAACTCTCAAACGTCTTCAGGAGGAAGACGAGGGGTAAAGGTCTTTCTTCATCTATCTCTTGTAAATATTTATTTGAAAAACAAAATACAAAATTATAAAACCCTCAAAAAATCAAATAGAAAAATATAAAACTTTCAAAATCCATAAAAATTTGAAAAATTCGAAAAATCTTCAAAAAAATAGTGTTATTTTGTCATGTTTTCTGGTTCGATAATATCTACGGTCCTTGTGCTGTCATTCAAAGAATGACACGGGACTTTAGATGTTGGTCGAAATTAAAAAAAAAAAAAAATAAATAAATAAAAAAAAAAATAAAATAAAATTTTGGGAGAAAGAGAAACGATGGTTTATTGTCATTTTCAGGCAATAACCCGGTTTTAAAAGAAAGAACAGAGCCATGTTTAATCATGTATTTCAAATTCCATGCTCTGATTCTATAATCATTTATCTGCTGAAAACTAAATGCTTTGAAAAATAACTCGGTCTCTATTTTTGATAATCATCAGGACTTATTTGTCAAAATCTCTATCTCTCAATCAACAACCTACGTCATTGATTGAGGGGGAGAATGATTTCAATTAAATTAAAAAGTTATTTGGCATTAAACTGTTTTCAAAAGATATACATGCATGTTTTAATAAATGGAGTTTAAAGTCTTAAAATCTGATACATATCAGTTAAAACACTTTCACAATCTAGTCACAATTCTCCTTAAAAGCTTTCAAAATCAATTTAAATCTACACGAGATCACAAATCTCAAATGATTTGATAATTGTGATCGGGGGAGAATGTGTGATTTAAATTGGACCTAAACTGATAATCAGGTAAATGGTTATAAAAGAATGTACATGCTGTCCTTCTCACATGTGACAAACGATTTCAATTTTTCAATGCACATGTTGAGGGGGAGCATCTATCTTAAACCTTTGATTTGAAACGTGATCATTCATCCTAATGTGCAGGTTCCCTCTAGTATGTGCAAAACTCTTTTCAAACCTCGAGGCACATATTGAGGGGGAGCAAATTCATGGAAACCTCATCCTTCCCGGAAATGCTATACCCACTTGATCTGTTGAGGGAAGTGATGTTGATATCTTTTAGAAAATGGTAATCAAAGAAGTTAATTCTTTCTCTTGCCTCCATGTGCAAAACATTTTCAAATACTTGATGCACATGTTGAGGGGGAGTTCTCGTTCTAAAAATATCAAAAACAATTCAGGTACAAAATGCTTTGATTATATATCACAAGTATCTGAATTGATTTTCAAATGGTTTTCAATTGGATCCAATGGCAGACGAACAATACCAAATAGACCGACCAACTTTACTTCATGTACGGTGATATAAGGATGATAAGGTTAGGTATGTGTTCCCATGATCCGCCAGAACCGGAGGGATCTACCCAGGGACAATCCACTAGTTAGTGTAGAAGTCCTTAGGTATGATGATAAAAGGAGAAAAATGAGATATGGGAAGAGTGCGGACTAAGACTGAGCTAGCACTGGAATAAACCCAACAAGGTTCTAGCTATGAAGTCTTGGTAAGCACGGAAGGGGTTGAAGAATTAAAAAGAATTGAATGAGAAAAGGGTGAAAACAAATAGCCCTCCATTTATTCAACCTTAGGGCAGAAACCGGGTTCAATTAATATGCTACTGATGGTAACATCGGTATTGAAGACAAGACGTCATGGACCCAGTGACGCACTGCACTTCAACTTTCCAAACCACTCAAGTTCCTCTTAAAAGGGCTTGTTTCATTCTCACGGGGAACCGACATTATCTATCGACTTTCTCTTAGAGAAGGTTGATATTGAAAAAGGAGACCCTCTCCCTAGTCTCCGTTATAGGATCCAAATATGCACAAATTGAGTCTAGAGCCACGAGATCATCAATAAATCTCGTTAGGACACTTTCAATGAAGACTCTCTTTTTCACACAATGTGGAAAGAGAGATTATATCTTGAGTCCTACGCATTATCCTTGTGGTATTGCCAGAACATCTGAGTGATGTGTTTACACATTCACAATGAAGATGGAAAGCCTTCTGGAGCCAACATCAAACAAGCTCCTGGTAGGTGGCATGTGTGATCTATTATATGGATCAACCATGTGACAACTGAACAGAAACAATGGGGCGACTCAATTTCTTGAATCAATCCTGGTTCAGGTTAGGGATTGACGGATACCTTTGAAAAACCGGTCTTTGTGCTTATAAACTCTTTTCTTTAGCACATCGACTGTGTACTAATTTTTCAAACCAAAAGGTATTTTTATGATTGATAATTGATTTTCAATAAAACCTTCGTTGTATTGCAAAAACAATTTCTATTGAGCAATACACGATTGTTTTTCAAATCTTTTTTCATCAATCAGTGGACTTAAAATTCGCTGGTTCACTCACTCCGTGTTGTCTTCTTTGAGACGTTCCGGTTTGAGAACAGCTAGAACAGCTGCGAAACCCTGTCAAGGAGATTCTTAGGAATCCTACCTGATCACAGGCAGTACTTGTACTGATCAACGGGGAACCGTGGGCCGTGTACCTCAATTCATCGAAAGTGATCAAAGACACTTTCGTGCGATTTATTGCTAACTGTTGTATGCAGGTACACCCGACGTTTGCAGCTGATCAGAATGAAGCGGTCAATCCATAGCCGCATGCTCACTTAACACATTCATCTCAAAAGAAATCATGATTAACACATCAATGACTCTGATATTTTCACACCAAGCTTCTGCTACGCTGCTGCCAATATCATGAATCAACTAAAGCTTCCGCTACTCTGATGAGAAGATATCATGATCCAGAATGTGAGCATGTCGGTCCCAAAGTCACAACACCACAATGGATGTCTCAGAGATTTTTGATAGCTGATGATCTCCAAAGATGGCTGAAACTCATCATCACGTGGATCAGTAAAAGACCTCCACTTGAAGTAACCAAACATGCATTGTGAAGTACCAATGACTACGAGCTTAAGAGCAAAGGACTACATCAAGAATGCAAGATCAATTGTTAAATGTTATATCTATTTGTATTCAATGTAATTTTGGTACATAATTGAGGTGACCTCCCTTAGGGGGAGATTGTTAGGAATTAGAAATTCCCGGTATTAAAGAGTCGGTCACCTCAAGTATATGTAATCGTTAGAAAGCTCGTAGTCGTAGTTCTTTTAAGTTAAGTAGTTTTTTAGTTAAGTAACACCGTGGAGGACGGACGGGTCTTTACCCACTGTATGCCTGATCCACAGCCCAAAGTGTGGCGAGTTATGTAAGACTATAAATACTCTCTACCTTCCAAGGTAGAGAGTTGGAGCTCATAATAATATCTTTCACTTTCTCTCACTAAGTTCCCTAAACCTCTAACTTTCTCTCTCTAGAATTCCATCTATATGCTACTTTGTGTTATGGTTTGATGTGTATGTGATAAGTTATATCTTACAAAAAACATTGATCAACTAATGTTACTATAAAACAATGCTACAATACTCGGTCAAGCTTCTTAGAGTGTCAAGCCCATTTACACAACCCAAGTCCAAAAAGAAATAACCTTTTAACACCTTCTTATAGTCCCTAATTTCACTTCCCACTAACCCTAAACTAGGGCTGAGCATCGGGCCGATCCCGACCCGAATCCCGACAAGCCCGAATCCCGACAAGCCGGCAAACACAAACCGACTCCCGACCCCGACAAGCCCGACTAACATGATTCGGTACTCGGGATCGGGACGGGATTCGGGATTTGATCGGTTTTGTTTGTTGTTTTTTGGTTTTCGGCCCGTCCCGACCCGTTCCCGACAAGCCCGAAACCCAACTAACCGAAAAACAGAAACCGACTCCCGACCCCGACAAGCCCGACTAACATGATTCGGGACTCGGAATCGGGACGGGATTCAGGATTCGGTCGGTTTTGCTCACCCCTACCCTAAACCACTCTCATTCACAAAATTGCATCCACTCACTTATAAAAAAAAATTCACCTAACTTTTCTCACAGCTAAATCAAATACACATCAATCTTATCTCTTTTGTTTTCTTTCTTGGCACAAACTAACACCCAAACCCACTGTCTCAATTTTTTAATCGAACAACACAAGAACACAAACACTACTCTTTGATTCTTTTTATTGAACAACACAAGGACCTCAAAGTCGCTATATGGCTTCAAGATTGTATGAACGGTCATGTTTTTTTTTTTTTTTTTTTTTTTTTTTTTTTTTTTTTTTTGACTAAAATACACCGTTGGTCCCTAAACTTGGCTCGAAGGATCGCGATGAGACGAAACTCGCCCTTTTCATCGTCGGGGGTCCCTATTTCAAGGTTTTCACTCGCTACAAGTCCTTTGACCAAGTCAACATCTGATTTTTGTTTTGTAGTCGAGGGTATTTTAGTCCATACACATTTATACTTTTATAACACATTTATATTTTACCCCTTCATCTTTCATCCTCTTCATCATCTACCCAAATCATTCATCTCCCCAACATCATCATCTCCCCAATATCATCCTTTCTTTCTTGCTATCAAAATTCACTTTACATGCAATACCAGTTATGTGATAATCTTTGGGGAGAAAAAGTTAAGAATAGGAAAGTGTCGTACTTATATAAATGAAGGTGTGGATCTTTAGTTTCTTGATTACAACGCGAACAGTGCATCTTATTAGGAATTCGGCATTTTGGTTTATTGTTTTTTTTTTCGGGTTTATTAGTTTTGACTTGATGAGTCTTAAGGGGTTTAAGTTGAGTTTGTTAATTAGTTGATGTGGAGCAAAGGAATAGAACAGTCCTGATATAGAGAAGTTTGACTTTAGGCAGGTCAAATAGTTGACTTTTGGTAAAAAATTTTGATGTTCTGATTTTGTGTTAATTTTTTTATGTTCATTTCTTTATGATATAACTTTGTTTTGGAACCTGTTTATGCATTTTTATGAATTCATTATCATGTTGTTGATGTGTTATGCATTATCAACTTCAGTGTCGAAAAGCTACAACTAGAAGATGTCTTATAAAATGTAGTTCTGTCAAAGCAATATCGAGTTAATAATGGGCACATTAAGTCGGTATAAAACTAAGAATGAAATTATACATAACCAAAACAGCAAAAAAGATGTCTTTTAAAGTCCGCCATCCGAAAATGTGGTAAAAATCTATATTAGGCTTTGAATAAATGTACTAAGATACCCGATATTTGAGTACTAGTGAGTTGTCTAGTTTCTACCAAACGGAAGAGCATTCATAGAAGCAGAGGGTATCTTTGGGTGATAAAAAACACCAGGGTTCACTCGAATGGGTTAAAAATGCTGATCGTGAAATTTAATTATGCAAACAGATATACCACTAATCATAACTGAGAGTAGTGAGCTTATGTAATCTGGAAATGTGACACAAATTAGAAGTAGCTGTAAGTTGCTGAATTGGCAATGTCTACGAGTCTATGGTTTGACCAAAATGAGGGCATGTCATCAATGGGGGTTCGATAACTTTAGTTCTGAGATCCATACGCAATCATCAGCCCGGGGAAGAAACAAGAAATTAATCTGTTGGTGGACTTTCTTGAATATCACAAATACCCGTTGGATAATGCAAGCGACATGCGTGAGTTCTTTAACTTCTGGATCCAAAAACGCAAAGTATATGTAACTGAAGAAGTATTTATTGACAAAGTGACTGAATTGCATGAAAGATTCTTGGACAACAAGCACATGACATTGTCTAGTAAGGTGTGCAGATGTTCATCAACAGATTTTTTCCAGGATGATTGTTGGGGAGATGATGATGTTGAGGAGATGAATGATTTGGGTAGATGATGAAGAGGATGAAAGATGAAGGGGTAAAATATAAATGTGTTATAAAAGTATAAATGTGTATGGACTAAAATACCCTCGACTACAAAACAAAAATCAGATGTTGACTTAGTCAAAGGACTTGTAGCGAGTGAAAACCTTGATATAGGGACCCCCGACGATGAAAAGGGCGAGTTTCGTCTCATTGCGATCCTTCGAGCCAAGTTTAGGGACCAACGAAGTATTTTAGTCTTTTTTTTTTTTTTTTTTTTTTTTTTTTTAAACGAACGGAAGAAGTAACCTTAACAGATTTGTTTTGGTTATTTTTTTTTTTTTAATTTTGGATGTTTAAAAGAAGTATTGCTTCTAATAGATTTATGATGGGTTTGTTCATTGTTCAAACTTGTACATCTGTTAAGATTTATGAATTTTTATTATAATATGAGATCTTTATTTCAGTTAAGTTCTTGTAGGGTAGATGTGATTGGACAGTGAGGTTTTTGTTTTGTCTATTTTTTACGATCAATGATGGGTGTTATAAGATCTTTAAAGATCCGTTATTTCTTAAACACCTAAACCTTAAACCCACAAAAAACGTCGGGAAAAAAATTCGTCGAAAGTATATGATGTAGGATATCAAATAAAGGTAATTTTATTCTTGTCGTGATGGTATGATTAGCTTCGTCTAACGATCAATGGTTTGTGAGATATTTAGTTTTTAAAAATAAATGTGAAGGTTTATTTTATTGTTTTGATGAAAAAATGAATGGTTGATAATAATATATTTGATCTTTAATTTTTCTTTGATCTTTATTGAACCAAACTCCGTTTCACATAACTACGCAGGTTCTACCTTGGTGTAAATTGTGCATTTTTACCAAAAAGAATCAAATACGAATCACACAACCATCCTCTTATCCAACTTATTGATCCCAAACTTATTTGTAAGGCAAATTTGTTGCCATAACTAAGACAACCATGCTTTGCTTCCCCTCATCATCACCAACACCTTCAATTGTCTCCGAGTTTTCAATTAGCTTCAATGATTAATCTCTCCGATTAAGTACTCACACTCTTATGTAGTTATGCTATATGAATGGATCTTGGTATATAATGGCAGATAAAAGAGATGTATACTTAGGGGGGTGTTTGGGGCTCAGATTATCACAGTTTGAAAACGCAAATATGGAAGCAGTTATGTTGATGGAGGCTGACATAAATATTGAGGAAGCCGGTGCCCTAAATTTGATCTTAAAGTAAAACAGTTTATAATACCTAAATTAAATTGTTTTTAAAGGCCCAATCTAAACTAAATTGGTTTTCGAGGCCCAACTGCTATTAAAAATATTTAGAAACCCATAGTTGTTTATGTTATCATTTTCTTGGAAGTGATTTTTTTTATTGCTTAAGTTTTACTCCGTAATTCATTGTCTTTATATGTTGAATTAATATAACACACATTTACGAAAATGTATTTTCTAGTCACTTTACATCTTAAACTATATATAACCAGATTTGCCGAACATATAAAAAATTGATTATCTAATTATTGTGATATCAAACGGTGTACTCAAATCCAAACATTATATTTCTAAACTACGTTTTGTTACAATCACTTATTTGATTATGCGACACAAAACGCTTCCCAAACATCCATATCTGATATATAACAATTAGCAACTAAATTGATATCGTTGATGAACAGTACAATAGTTTTAATTTGTTATATATTAAGTATTAAACAAAACAGTTTGCAACAATAATATTCTTCAAGCACGGAATAAGTTAAGGGAATGAGTTGGTCTTATTTCGAGTTCCACTCGTGTCATTTTTGTGAATTTTTATTTTTTAGTTTTAGATTTTAAAATCTAGCAGTTAGTCCTTGAACTAATAATATATTGTCAAAAGATCCTTAGTATTATATTAACATTGGTTTATGCCAACAAAGTTGTTATTTAAATATCACTGTATTGAGTTTAATCCTTAGCTTTTAAGGTGCCGTTTGGTTGAGGGGGGTAGGGATAAGATATGGACATCATGGTAAATATTAAGTGTTTGGTTGCAATTTGTGGGACCTAAAGATTGGATTCAAAGAAAATACTCGGTCATGTAGTAATACTTACCTGGGAGGTGGGTTTTTGAAGTGGAATCTGTTTTTGGTGGGCCACGCATTTGTCATTTAGTAGGTTTTTTTTGTCCGCTTTCTTTATAAATTGACCATTATATTCATAGTACTACTTTTTTATATTATAATAATACTAATGTTAAAATCTATTCCCAATTATATTTTAGTAAACAAACAACATTTTGCTTTTCTCTCTCCTACATTAAATCCAAATCCAAATCCAAATCCAAATTTTAATCCAAATCCAAAATTCAAATCCTAAACCCATCTACAAACCAAACGGGCCCTAAGTTTATAAGGCTAAGATGGATAATTAAAGTTCTAGTACAACATAATATGTATGTGAGGTTTTTATTCTTCTATTAGGTGTGCTTGGGATTTTGTTCAAATAAACTGGGTAAATCATGACTTCAAATACTCGAATTAAGCAACCGAACTTTCAGTATGTTGAAATGTAAGACTATTTTATTTGAAAAAAGTATGCTTAAAAATAGAGGTTTCGTAGCCAAAAAATGAGTGTTTTTTATAGCTGCTTCAACACGCAGGCAAAAGTATCTCTCTTTTACAAGACAAGTCATACATTGTCTTTTACATAATTGGCAAATATCTTCAAAATGTAGCAACCTGAACCAATATTTTTCAGTTAGGGGGTGGCAACGCTTATCGGCATGGATTAGGCATGATCCACACCGATCGGCATGAGCATCGCCACTTAATCGGCATGGATCGGCATAGTGGGCTTGTGTGGTAAATCGGTATACTTTACCGATTAGGCATGGAGAAAATCTATCCGTTGCACATGGAAGGATACGAAGAAATCAAAAACGATCCTAAAGACGATACCAATAAGATAACTAGGATAATCCTACATCTCGAACCAAGTACTACTTAGTTTCAAGATGGTACAAAATCATGAATCTAATACTATCTAGCCACGTCTACGAATACCACTAACTGATCTCCTAACATCGTCAACCTCTCTCCACAAAGATGCTAACTTAATACGTCGAGCGTCGCGATCACTCTTAAGCTCTGCGACCTCTCTCTCCAACTCACCAATCCTACGCCAAATCGCTCTATCAGCATCACGAGCTGTCGCGAACCCTCTCAGCAGGTTCCCAACATGCTCCTGGAGCTCCGACATACCCTCACGCAAAACTCTAGTCCTCCTGACTACAGTACCCATATCAGCTCTCAGATCCTCTATACTAGCTCTAGATACTCCAACCAACCGATCCGTCAACTGACTAAGCCTAGTACCATGTGATGTAATCCTCTCCCACATCAGACCCGTCTCACCATACTCCTCGGGCTCTGAAGCAGTCTCCGATCCTAACGGGCTACCTATATAAAGTGAGTAAGGTGGTGAGTCAATGTCTAAAGGCTGTCTAGGGGACTCAGGCTCAGGCAAAGGAGAACCTGGTCCTAGAGAATGTGCAGGACTCTGCAATGGATGAGTACCCCCTTCTGGGATATCCTCATCATCCTCCTCCTGAGGATCCTCATCCTCATCTACATACTGCTCCTCAATCTCATGCTCCTCCTCGACCTCATGCTCCTCCTCGCCCTCATCCATAGGGGGAGAGTCCATGAGTCGGAGTCTCTGTGCAGGTAAACCCTGAGGTGGTACACTAGGAGATCTAGGCCTCCTAAGACATGGTGATGCTGCTAAACGGACAGGTGATGATGGTGGTCTCACGGACATACGGGCAGTGCTATAAGCAAGCCTAGGAGTATGGGCTCGTGCTAAGACCTGATGTAAAGTGAGCTGGCTAGATGAGCTAGGGCGATCTGATGATGATGAACTAGAGTGACGGGCAATCTCATAAGGATCACCCTGCGCAACCGTCATGAGAGTCAATGTTGGCGAACTAGCAACAGCAAGGACCTCCTCAGACACATCAAAAGCTAGTGAAGGTATAGTCTGTGACAATGGCATAGGGTAGGTATAAGTGTTCGAAACAACTAGTTTTAATAAACGCATCAACTTAACCCAAACATATATCACATAATGAAAGCTTTTAAAAGTGTAGGTAGCGCATTACTTAAAATATGCCTTTAAATAAAACACATAAGTTTCGTTCTATCACATAATCCCATATCAAATCAATCGAGTTCAAAACTCCAAAATCACAATATATCGTTTCCTCAAATCAAATTCCGTAATATCTCGATAATCACATCTCATTTTCCAAAATTAATAATCATATCTCCAAATCATAACGTTTCCATAATCAGTTCACAATATCCCTTAACAGATCATCTCATAATTCAAATCGCAGTTCATACCATATTCAAATAAGAAGCTTCGGCTTGGCAAGCGGGTGTGCGTCGGTCGAGGATCAATTTTCTCAAAAAGTGGTTATAGTTTAGGGTTTATAAAAGGGCAAATGACAAAAAAATGCATTGAACTTGACACTTTATATGATTGTGTGTAGCCAACTATTTTTTTTCTTATTGTATGTACTGAACTTTCAAATTTCGATCATTATGTGTATCTTGTGACTATTCTGCCAAGTAAAATGACCATTTTACCCTTCGAAATTTGAAAAATTTTAGGGTAAAATGGTCACAAAATACACACAATAAGCGGATTTTGAAAGTTCAGTACACACAATAAGAAAAAAAATAGTTGGCTACACACAATCATAAAAAGTGTCAAGTTCGATGCATTTTTTTGTCATTTGCCCTTTATAAAATACCTAATTCTCTATAACCTTGAGCTCTGATACCAATCTGTAACACCCCCAAATCTCGGTACAGCGGAAGACGTAATCAAGTTTTCGGGGCGTTACTTTTTGGATTGGTATCGTACACAAGTATAGCAAAAAAAGATAGTCATTAACATTCAAAACCAATCCCAAATTTAAGTATTCAAAACATTTAATCCAAAAGTATAATTATTAGGCCCAAAACATGATTTAATAAAATAGGTCCCCAAAGTTTATCAGAGTCAGAAATGATCCTTGAAACCCGCCTTCTTGCCAAGCTTCCACAAACCACGTATTCCAAACATCATTCAAATACCTGAGAAATCATGCTAAAAGGTCAGCTTACGCTGGTGAGTTCATAGGTTTAAGTTCAACAAAATCATAGTGGACCAGTAGGAGTTGATTTGCTATGCAAGACCTAAGATAGATAAATACCGATCCTACCCGGATCACCAACCATAAACATGTCCCGCATCCAGGGACTACTCGGGCCCAGCGACTCTAGTCCAACACTGTCGTGGCAAAATCTAGAACAATTGCCAACCCCGAACTAGGTCGAGGTAGAAGTCTATTCTTAGCTAGGCAACAGTTATAGCAATTAGGATTGCTACCATAGTCTAAGGCAACAACTACCGCACATCTATCTAAACAGTCAAGCATATAAGCAAATCCAAATAGTTTTCACGGTCCGAAAACAGTAGCATGATTCTCACCCCAATATAGTTAAAAACGTAGATAAAAGTGGGGCTATGAAACTAACCTCAAGCAATCAACGTACGAATAAACACTAGCAGAAGATAACAGTAATCACGGCACAGCAACTATCGACTCGGCACAACCTATTAATGTAGACCAAACTTAATATATATATTCCTCGAAATCAACGTTATCTACCCCAATGTATTCCATTTCGTTATTTCCAAAAATGTCTCGTTTCACCGTTTAATCCTAGTGTTTGGTATCCTCATGTGGGTGTATCGACTCAATATGATGCTATGAATGCTCTCGAACAACCAATATATAACTCAATGCAACACAATGAGACTTCTAAACGATAAGCTCCATAGTTCAATAAGTTTCGGAATAAATAGTAGACCTTATCGAATTCGTCAACTCGATAAACTCATTTATTTACTCGTGTCGCTTATTATCCCATAAATCAATCGTATCCTAAAGAGTCATAAGGATAATTCACCCATTAATAAGGTTACCCAACGTACCTAGCGGGCTCTTATTAGATTCGTCAACCTAATAAGTCCGCTACCCACGTGGATCAACACTATTAACGTTAGGTTATCCGTAACCCATGCATACAACGTAAGTAAATAAATACTTAAACTAGTATTAAATGTCCACAATTGACATTTATTGATAAACGTGTACTCGAAACATTAATTACTTATTTATTATAAAACATTTACAATTTAGTCGTTAGTTTCAATTTAAAAACAGTAAATAACAAGATAAGACTTGTTATCGATATTTTTGGTACAAAAGCCCATTTATTATTTATATTTCATAGTCTATTAGCATTTTCATGTTTATATATATATTTCGTCAAATTCCAATATTAATCTCATATCGTTATTCGTTTCGAGTCCACAAGCACGAGTCATGACTTCTCGGCTTTTAATCAATCAATAGTCCAAATTATACTAAATTCCATGTTACGGCTTTGTCGGAGTCAACTATTGACTAAAAAGTCAAAGTAACGCCGACGTAGCTCAAAGCAAGGTTGCAAAAATCGCTAGGCGGTAGCTCGGCGGCCGGGTAGGGCCTAGCGATTAATCGGTTAGGCGGGGATTAATCGGGGATTAATCGGATTGGATTTTTTATATATAAAATTATAAAATTTTGAAACTATATGCCCGATTTGGCCGATCTAGCCGATTTTTTTCGATTTGGCCGATTTTTTCCGATTTTTTTTCCGATTTTTACCCGTAACTGATTTTTCCGATTTATCCAATTTTCTCTGATTTGGCCGATTAATCGGCCGCCTAGGCCGATTAATCCGATTTTTATCCGATTTTTGTCAGTAACCGATTAATAAGGCCGATTAATGAAAATCGGAACGGCTAATCACCGCCTAGCGATTAATCGGCCGCCTAGAACGATTTTTGCAACAGAGGCTCAAAGTCAACAATATATATATCAAGTCAAAATTTAAAAGTCATAATAGCGCAATTCAATCCCAAACCAACTCGAAACAATCTCGCCAACCGAACAATCAACCAAATGTACTCGAAACCAATGTTATGACCCTAATGGTCATGACACGGTCACGGTTAAGACCACGTGAACCAAACAAGCTCTAGAAGCTTTTCGGCTCCACGCGTCTCATCCAAACCTCAACTACATCAACCAACAAGCTACCAAAACGACCCGACCCAGACCCAAGGCCCATGTGGGTCTCGTACACAAACTATGAGCCACGTACGAGTCCCTAGTGGCTCGTACACCTCATTACTCACCTTCAAACACAACCAAATCACTTCCACAACATCCAAATCCAATCATTCAAGCTCCAATCATTAACCAAACACCAAACCCATCATCTATTATAACCAAAAAGATGAAACTAAACCTAAAATGCATAAACCCATCAAATTGATACACCACACATTTACTAAACACTAATTACTTGTTTATTTAGATGTTAATTAGACTTAATTTCATGTTTCACCTAAAATCGCTAAATTATACCATAGGGTCGAAACCCTAATAAGCCCATACGTGGCTTTTTATAGCTTAAACAAGCTCTAACCATGTTCCATTTACCTTATTAAAGCACCAATTGCAAAACCCACTTGATACCCTAAAAATCTGAATCTTAATCTTTAAATTTGAAGGTGTTAATGAAGGTTTTAGTGAGAGTATTATATATGGTTGGAAAGAGGATGAAAAGATCTTTGATATGGTGGTGGAGGTGGGTGGTCACGCGCGGCGGTGTGACGGTGGTGGCCGGAACAGTGGTCGGCGGCCAAAGGGTGGTGGCTAGGGTTTTTAGAGAGAGAAAAGAGGTGTGTGTGTGTGTGTGTTTTTAGTGAGAGAAACAAAGTGTAAGAATGAGGGTGGATGGTGCCTTTTATATTTGGGTGTTGGGGACTCAAAAATAATAAATATATGGGGAGGGGGACGCCGGCTAGGGGAGAAATAGGGGGTCGGAGTTGTAATTTTTCGTAACTATCCCGTTTACCCATTCCCGAGCTCATATATTGTCCCCCAAGTGTCCCACAACGTTCATTCGACTTTCTAACATCGTTATTTACGTTTTCCCACGAGTTTTGACTATTTATTTGTCAATTTTCGAGTTACGGACTAAAAGTTACAATAATTCTCGTTTTAGGCTTTTCTAGTGCCGAATCGAATAGTGCCTACCAAATAGAGTTAAAACTCATACGATAACTCATTTAATAGTGAAATAAACCGTAAAAACCAATAGACGATATAAAATCAAGTCATGGTTTATAAAAATAGTGATAAAGGCAAAGCTCAGTTTAGTTTAACGTAATGCGGTTACCTAAAATAGACTCCCTAAATTGCCAGTTGTCACAGTGGACGAGGTTCTCGTTCCATTCGTCCACAAATTCAATCATAACCCGCTCCCTACATTCCTCAAGTGAGTCCTCCTCAATATTATCCTCAAATGACTTTCCACCGTACTTTCAACCCCAATATTTTCACCAACCACCACCAATGACTCCAAATCAATACACGATGTCCCCTACAAGTGACTTTGACCCGTTCGTCGACTACCGTGACGTTCCTTCGCGGCGTGAACCAAGTGTTGAACGAGAGCTACCGCTATATGACTTGGATGATGATGAAGATGAAGTAGTTCCCGAAACGCAACCACCAACTCTGATGTGTATAATTTATTTGTTACACTTTTATTTGGTATATTTTTATTTGTTAAAATTTTATTTGTTTTAATTTTTATTTGTTACACTTTTATTTGGTATATTTTTATTTGTTGAAATTTTATTTGTTTTAAATTTTATTTGTTACACTTTTATTCGGTATATTTTTATTTGTTAAAATTTTATTTGTTTTAATTTTTATTTGTTACACTTTTATTTGGTATATTTTTATTTGTTAAAATTTTATTTGTTTTAATTTTTATTTGTTAAATTTTTATTTGTTAAAATTTTATTTGTTAGAATATTTATTTGTTAAAATTTTGTTTGTTAGAAAATGATGAAGAAATTCAAGAAGTCCAAGAAGTGCAAAAAAGAAGACAACCGAATAGAGCGGAAAAAAAATCTTGGACGTCGCTCGAAGAGGCGGCTTTGGCTAAAGCTTGGGTTCATATCTCGACATGTAGAGTCGTCGGGAATAAACAAAGTAGAGATAGTTTTTGGAAAAGAATTATTGAGCATTTCAAGCAAAACGTGAAAGGCACAACTCGAACTTTTCATGGCTTGAACACAAAGTGGAAAACTATGCACGGCAAAATGGGTGTCTTTAATGGGCTATACATCCAACAAGTAATTTTTAAACCTTTTACTTTTATAATTGTATACTTTTATTAATTTATACTTTTTACTTTCATAATTGTATACTTTTATTACTTTATACTTTTTACTTTTATCATTGTAAAAACGTCTTCGTGAGAGTGGGTGTAGCGATGTTAACGTGATGACAAATGCCTTGGCCGATTACAAGAAGAAAACTGGCAAGTCGTTTACTCATATTATGCTTGGGACATTGTTAAGCAAAAAGACAAATGGTCGGAACAACCAGATGTAGCGCAAGGATCTTCTTCTCATTCCGACAAACGAAGAAAGTCGTCGGAATCCGCCCACTACGAGTCCGCAAGCAATGACAACAACACTGTGCTTCCGGATCTGAATGACGACAACGCTCCTATGCGGAAAAAAAAAGGAAAAAAGGCCGAAAGCGAGTCGTCGACAATGCATAGCGTAGCTGCGAGCTTCGACACCTACACATCAAATAAAACACAACTATTGCAGACGGCGGTGGCGAGTCGTCGACAATGCATAGTGGATGGACTTGCGATTTTTGGATATGTGTTTTAGTTCGTTTTTTTTTATTAATGCGATTTATTTGATGTAATTTTCTTTTAAGTATTAATAAAATATTATGTTTTTATTAAATTGTTTAATATAATTATAAAAAAAATAATAGATGAGGTATGGGTTAGGCATGGTTGCCACTAAAAATCTATTGTTAGGTATGAGACAAGTATGAGATGAGATGGAAGGATATAATTGATGGGTGATTAGGTATGAAAATTTATGTTAGGCATGGTTGCCAACCCCCTTAAAATTAAACAACCCACCCACTTATTGATGAAAACACAAACACGCATTTTGAGCAAACAAAAAAAGCCTACTGACTCGAACATTGATTGAGGCAATTCATCAAACATATAAACATTTTAGTGGACCAACACAACCAACTGACCTCATGATTTTAAACCCATATTTACTCTATGAAAAAAAAGCCAGGAAGGCCTATTCAATTACTACAACCCAAACATATATTAGTTAATCACTTAATCACTCAAAAAACAACTAATCACTAATCAGATGTTTAAAATTTGGATCTGGGGGTTCATTTTACTTGATGGGTCAATCAAAGGGTATCCCCATGGTTTGAAATTTGGATCCCCAATACAATAGCCGTAAAATGAAATTAATATATTTTGTTACAGCATCATTATAGTCATACATGAAATTTATAATCTTATGGTAGATCTTAATGACAAGCGTCAAGTAACGGAGTATAAACTTTTAGACAAATTATTAAACACATAATCTGCATCCTTCAAATCATATATCATGTAGATGGAAAATATCAAACCAAAACAAGTACCAATTGAAAATCAAAAGAAAATGTAAGATAAGACGAAAAAAAAGAAACAGTTTATTGAAACAATCCCACAACCGTTCCTTACTTCCTCTAATATCACCATTTCTTATTCCGATGACAATAAAAGCAAATATTTAAATTACATAGTCTAGCCCGACATTCAAGGACCAAATAACCATTAATATCTTTATTACAAACAGAACACACATACTGGGGAGTACCTTTCTGCCTTCGAACATATGTTAATGGATGTTTGTGATATGAAACGGTTAACTTGCCCTTGCGTATAATGTTTGCATACCAATCAATTCGACTAAGGCATTGAAGGTGAAAAGAACTTTTGCATTTGTGACAATGATAAAGCCAGAACTTTGGGTGCATTTCCTTCTCACATATGTCACAATAGAAATCCTCAGGATGATCTTCAACCGGGGGATATGTCAATTGGATTTCATGTCCTTTGCAATACCTATGAGTAAGGGACTGTGGCGACCTCATTGCACAGTGCATGTCTAGTTGGAAGTCACAATCCTTGCAAGAATAGCTTATACCACTAGACCATTTATTACACGCCTTACAACCAGGTTTGGGATCAATAAGTTGGACAAGAGGATGGTAGTGGGATTTATGTTTGATGGTGTTTGGTAAAAATGCACAATTTACGCAAAGGGAGAACTTGCAGTTAGTTTGATCGCATTTGTACACGAACGTGTTGCCCAAGCTGAAACAACCAGTGCATTTATAGAAGTACTCATCTTCCCATGTGTCTACCAAGTCAAGGGAATGATCTGGGTGGAGTTGATGTTTCAGTGTAAGGCGTAATTGGGCACAATATTTGTGGAGAGTGAATGAACACCCATCTTCGCAACAGCTATAATAGGGAAAGGAGAGGGGTCTGACACACCCATAACATACTTCAATAACATCACCAGAGTCTATGTTGGGCTTGATGTTACCTTGGGATTCTTCATTAAGGATTAATAGATGATCTGGATGACTCCAATGATTAATCTCAGTTGTTTCATCATCATCAAGAATTACCTTTCCAGAATATGGCAGCTTCAGTGAATCAGTAAATGAGTATGACATGGGAAAATGCAGTAAATCCTTATCATGTTCTTCAGTAGCAACAGAGGTACCTTGATCGTCTCTGAAAATTATATATCGAGTTTAGACGGGGAATTTCACAACAACAAGAAGAATAAAAACAAAAAAACAGAGAAAGTGTTTGACCTTGGAGGTGGAGCATTCACTACTACACAAACAGGTTTTACCCACGGCAAAATCTGTGGGAAATTCCGTGGAAAAGGGCCCTTTTCCACGGATTTCACACGGAATTATTCCGTTTGTAAAAACCTCGTGGGTAAATATTTTCCCACGAGATTTCCCACGAGCGTTGACTATTTTCACACAGATTTCACCGTTGATAATCCGTGTGTATAATTATCCACAGATTTCACACGAATATTTTCCAACGAAATTCCCACAATTTTCTTGCACCATATACCACAGATTTCTCAAGATTTTCACACAGTTAATTCCCACCAAGGTTACACGGAAATTTTTCCCACGGACTTCCTGGTTACATTTCCCACGGATAAACAACCATTACATTTCCCATGGATAAACAACCAAAATAAATAATATATCCAAAATGCATAAATTACCAAATTGTTATTCAACAATAGCCAAACTAGAAAATTTAAATATATCACAACTAAATTGTTTACACATTGCAGCCAAAATGTCTAAAATCAATTAAGCTAGAATTAGAGTCACGAGATAATGGGACTCGCTGAATACACATTGTAACCAAAGTGTCCCTAATGACAGTGAATGACCCTCCTGCCTGCGACTCCCAAACGTAATGTTCATCATCATTGTGCTTGATGGTGACCACAACTTTGTCAGAAACCAGATAAGCAGAGTAGAACCCGACACTAAACAGTCCAATCATGACGACATCAGCACCTGGTGTTATAGCTTCCATGAACTCTTTGGTTCCGGATCTTGCAATGGTACCCAAGTTGTTCACCAAATCTGTAAAGTGGAAACAATAGATAAAATTACATCCTCTTCTAATGTAATACAATACCATTGTAGTAGTGCAATTATTACTCACCAGCCTTAGTCATTCCAACTCCACTGTCGATGATGGTCAACGTGTTGTTGGTCTTGTCAGATTTTGCTTAAAACTTTGGGTTAGCTATGGCATACCTTAGTCCACGCACAATACCTGCAAAAATGATGTATACTGGTGATCCTACAACATACTGCATAATACAACAAAGTAATTGGCAAACACTCACATTCAGTGTTTGTTATATGTCCCTAGATAAGAATGGGTGTCCAGGTATCATTGAAAAGGGTACTCTTCGTATTTGACAGGAGGAAACCTACACACTGACCAGTAAAGAAGCAATAAGCCAATAACCATTTACTAAAATGAATATTGTACATGCAAATTCAACAGTATAAATTTGATTGCTTCTAGACATTTAATTGAATTCTCGTTACAAACAAGCTATTTTTCTCCTGCCAAGATGCAAGAAAGACACTTTATCTTAGTAGAGAAAGTAGCTATGGATGTAATCTATGTCGAGTTGCAACTTGTCAAAATCCACTCATACTCGTGAACTGTAAGTCAATACTATAGTTTACACTTAGCACACAATTTGCAAAAAAAAAAAAAAAAAAAAAAAAAAAAAAACACAGTTATGAGGAAGGAGGTTCTTGAATACTTACTTAGAAGGGTTTTGTACTGATTGGCATGTACGTAAACATTGCCTATTACTTGATGCAAAGTTGACATGTGTTTAAGCAAAAGTTAGAAAAGTGCAGCCATGTAATCATTGTTCTTAGGCAAAAAGCCATATGGTGATTTTGGTCAAGAACTACTCTTTTTTCGTGTCCTTTTGGGCATCTATACATGAACAATCGTTAGTTTCTACTTTCCACGACATGAGCTATATTGGTAAACAAGTACTAGTAGGCCATGTATACAAGGTCGTGTTGGAAATTTGGTGTGTAGATGGTAACAATCAATGGCTAATCTGAAGGAAACTTACAGAGCTTGTTACTGATATTTTTCAGTAGTTTGCCTCCATCCAGATAAGATATCTGTCACCAGCGTTCAAACAACTTATGATGTACAAAAATGATTATCCCTGTTATTATGTGACCATTTTTAACCCAATTTGAGGGCTACTTCTCTCACCTTACAAAGTCTCTCAATTCTAACAAAAAAAGTCTTTTTCAATCATTTTATCAATCAGGTCATAAAAAACTTTCATCAAGTTCTCTCCCGCTTAGTGCTCCCCATTTTATGATACCAATTTTGATGTATAAAGGTACTTCAAATGTAGTGCTAATAATTAGTTATTCATATTTTGCAACTTTTACTACTCTAAAAACATGGTTTTAAGAATTTATAAAACACCTCCAAAATGCTCTAACTTAAACACTACTAGATATGCCAACGTTCCAGTATTCAACAATATAGATAACAATAATACTTTATATCAGGTTGTAATGTGCAATAACTAAGGAATCACTAAATAATAAAAAATTAAAACCTGAAACTGACTTCAGTGGCGAATAGACCTCAAACCCGATTTTATAACAATAGATATGAAATTAGCCCCAAAAAATTCGGATTAATGACAAAATTGAGGACGAATACATACCTTATAAATGGTGAATTGGAAAGGAACTCATGAAGAAAAAGCAAAGAGATGGTTTGGCGTCTTCTTAGTGTGTGTGTGCAGCTCAAGCGGAAAAGAAGGGAGGCAAAATTAGAGGGATGTAGAATTAGTAGGGTTAGGGTTTTGATTTTGGGGAAAAGATGGGCGGGATACTTGGAATTAGTTGGGCGGGGGACTAAAATTTCATTAGAGGAGTACTTTTTTGTGTTTAAAAATTTACTTATGAAAAAGAAATTTGTTAATTACATACATCACAAAAAATATCGTAACCTTATATTACAAAAACTTGAGTAGAATAATTATATAATTACAAAGGCTTAGAGTATAAAAATGTAATTCATCTACAGGTGTAAACGAGTTGCGATGCTCGTGAGCTATTTGAGTTTTGGTTAAAAACTCGATAGTTCAAACAAGCCCAAACCAAAAAGGAGCTTAACCTGAAGAACCTTTAATAAACGAGCTCGGGCGTGAGTTTCAAACATTGAGCCTTGAATACGTATCTATAAATTTGAATTTGAGATTGAACCGGCCACAACTTTCCCACACACATCCATTAGTTATGGCGTGCCTAAGAAGTGGACGATGTAGAAATCCCACAAAAACATCTGACGCCGTAAAGGAGCCCTAGCTGATTGAAGACCTAAGATGGGATTGTGTGCAATACGGCGTATCCAAACCCATTGATACGCCACATCCAAAGGCGGTTAGCTATTATCCATAATATTTCAAGAGTGAAGCCCATGCAAAATACCCCGATACGTCGTATTTAACCCTTTGAATACGCCATATCGGGCCAATTTCTAGAATAACTATAGACTACTAAGATAAATTATATTTAATAGTTGAAAACTTTATGCGTGCTTGAAGATGATTCACGTTGTGACAATCGGGTTAAGAGTGGATATGCATAAGGTTAAGTGACCGTGACCATCTAGCTTAGTCTACCATAGATAGAAAATGTATTCACAAGGCCGGCTCCATGATCCTCGAGTCTTGGTCTACGTTTCTTAATTCACCAACGAATAACTTTAGATCATTGCACTTGTAGACGAATCACTTAAACTTTAAAATGAACTTGGCTAGCAAGTATTTTACCATCGATCACAACCTTACCTTTTATTTCGTTATTTCATTGCTTTATAGTTTAAGTATTAGTTTAGTAATCAAACCATGCCAATCTCTCAAATTGAACCCCCTTTGCGTAACTAGGATATATAATTAAAATACTACTAGGTTTCGCTTTAGTATACTCACTCTTTGTGAACGACCCATGCTTACCATCACTAGTTACAACTGATCGGGTACGCTGCCCATAAGTATTAGTCTATTGGTTAGTTCGACATTACAAATTTAAGACTAGATAACAACAATCACTCACACAAATAGTTACATTAATAAACAAACACGTATAATCTGAAACTACAAATTCATGTTAAGACATACTTTGTAATATGAGAATGTATAAGTGTATAAAAACATAAAAAATGATATTTGTTGTGGGAAATCCGTGAGTACTTACACACAGATTTCTCACGGATTTATCAAATATGTGGGTAATCTGTGAGAAAATCCGTGAGTAAATGTAGCTATGCTTTCCCACGCATTTTGGCCGTTGCTAATATGTGTGAAATTTGTGACAAGTGTCCCACGAAAATCTAATCAACACAAATAGTGAGAATGTTATCGCAAATCCGTGGGAAATTTGCCACGAATTTCCCACAAAATTTTGGTCAACAAAATTGGTGTGTAAATAGTGGGAAATTTGCGACATATTTCCCACGGAAAATTAATCAACAATTTGGTGTCAAATTTGTTGTTATTTCGTGGGAAATTTCACACAGTTTTGTTTTCGTGTGAAAAATTTTGTGGGAAAAAACAGTTTGTGTAGTAGTGATTTAAGGCACACTTAATGTGGGCAAAATATCTACAATTTGCACAATGATACAACCAGTCGTTTCGTAGAATGTGTCTTTCGCAAAATTCGCAAAAATAATCAAAATTATAGAAATTTTCCGGAAGCAAATGGACAAGATGAAGAGAATGATGGTGATGGGGTAGTTTGATGGTGGGAGCTAAGGAAGCACAAGTTTTGTGAATCCAAAAGTCACAATCATAACATTAGTAGAAAAAGTCTTTGTCTTCACTATGACAAGCATGACAAAGGAATGAAGCACGTCTTAACTGAAGGGTTAAAGTGTGACTGACCTTTATGCTTCAATTTGATTAACGCTTCCTCCTTGGATACAACAGCAACACCACATTTTGTGCATGCATCAAAATTACACTCTGAGCAGCGGTAGTTGAAGCCTCTTGATAGGCCTAGCGTACGACAAACATCACAGCTCCAATTATTCGAAGGGCAGACTGTGAGTGTAAGAGGATGCATGGGATGGATATGGTGATTGATAGTGGGTGGTAGTTCTGCACATGTCTTATGCAGAAAGTAACCGCACTCGATACATCCATATGCACAGCCATCCGATATCGTTATCAGTTCTCGACATCCCATGCAATCAACCACACCTTTCTTCTCCTCATTATCATCATCACCAACACCCTCAACCGTCTCCCAGTTTTCGATTAGCTTCAATGGATGTTTTTCATGGCTAAAATGGTTAATCTCTTCCATACTCTGTGTTCTCTCTCCTTAGTGTGTGTGTAATTGAAATTTTCAAATATGCAATAAACTACACAACTCCAAGATTATTTATATCTGACTTGCATCATCATATCGTTGATCATCGATGATATGATATTATATTTGGGTGACAGAACACATGACGCTGAGATGTGTTAATTTCACCTACCCTGAATTTTTTAATTGTATAATGACAGCTATCTTCAGCAAAACGCATGCATCGTTATATCATTTTTTTTAACTAAATGAATCGTTATTCCGGTACGACGAAATTACATTAAAAATTAGAGTATTATTAGGATAAAGTCACAAGAAAGTAAAATTGGGTACATAAAACATAGATGCAAAAAAGTTAATCACTCATTATTGTAAACTAAAAAGTTAGGTACCATCTTATGAGCATAAGCGAAATGCACACCTCCCAATCAAAGTAAGAGTTGCTGGGCTGGAGATGAACTTTTAGATGGAGCGGGAATAGAAATTAAAAAGAATGAATACTTCTAAAAAAGTATACGAGGTAGTACCATTTAATTTTAAAACATTACTAGTATTTTTTAAAAGTTTTTTGTAAGTTTTTTTTTTTTTTTTTTTTTTTTTTTTTTTTAATGTCAAACAAATTTTATATTTTATGTAGTTTAGTTAAAAAAAAGTAAGCATAATTTTTAATAAGCTTTTTCTACCAAACATGGAGTAAGTACTACGTTATGCGTTATATTCTTTAATCTAAATAGTCATTACAATAGTCATTACAAATAGGTCCGATGGTGCCAATTTAAAACAAAAAGTTTGATTATTACAAAAAGTTTATGACGTACAAAACCTTCCAACCAGAGTGCTGACGTATAGCTACTCGCTTGGTATTCTTAGTTTCATTATATATATAAACCTAAAGAAGATATCAAAGTAACAATTTCACTAAAAAGTGTGATTCATGTATGTAGCCAAAGTTAATACTAGTAACTTCTGGTAATACATAAAGTGTGCTATGTTTTCTGATGATGGCCTTAGTCTTCTTGCCACATTGATAGGCACGCCTAAAAGGTTAGATGCCTTCACTAGCCAAATGTGCAAGGACTCGTGTGGCCGTAGTAGTTTTGCTAGATGCATGATTGATGTGAAGTCGGATGAGCTTCTTAGGGACAGCCTTACTGTTGAGATTCCGTTACTTGATGGGTCGGGGTCGACTATCGAGACGATACGGGTTGAATATGAGTGGAAACCACCGCATTGTGATAAATGTAAGATTTTTGGTCATACTCCTATTGATTGTCCTAAAGTTGTTGAACCTCCTACTCAGCCTTCTAAGCGTGCAAATGATGGTGCAAATGATGGTTTCAAGACGGTTAATAATAGGAAGAAGGGAAAGCAAGGTGGGTCTTCTAATCCGGGTCAAGGAGGGTTTTTCAAACCTGTTGTGGGTAAACAGTTTCAATACCAACCCAAGAAGAATCATCCTGAACCTAAGAAAGTCGTAGTCAATAAGAAGAATGCTTCTGATGTGGCTAGTTCGAGTGGAACCAAGATTGCTACATCTAACCAGTTTGATGCTCTTAATATGGAACATACGGATGCGTCTGGTATTCCTTCTAATGACACTATCAAGGATGTGGAGTCTGGTTGTACAATGGAAGTTACTGAAGATAAGTCTACTAAAACAGGTATTGCATCACAAGAGCCTCTTGTGAGTGATTTGAAAGAGATGGAGTCGGTAGTGGCTCCTCAAACTAGTGATTCTTGTATACCGCCTGCCTCTTCTACTAAGAGAAGTAACCCTTTTTCTAAAGTGGGAGAGATTGTAGTGTCTGATTCTGAAGATGAGGTTGTTGCTAACCCATTTGATGAGTCTGCTAATTTATTTGGTGGTGGCCAAGAGTTTGAAGATGAGTATGATGACTATGATTTCGATGACTATACGAAACAGGTTCGTGATCTTCCGGGGAATTTGGATGCCTTTAATGCCATGTATGGCACAACGTTTCAAGGTCCTAGGAAGTAATTTTATTTCTTTGTGTCATATGTTATCATTTGAGTAGTGGTTTGTTTTCTTGGTTAGAAAACATGAAGTATCTTGTTATGTAAGCTCTATGCCTATGTAACGGGCTGAGATATGGGATTTCACTCATATCCATTGTACTTAAACTTTTATTTGGTTAATATATTTACCAGGGTGCAGGATTACTCCCCTTTACCCAAAAAAAAAAAAAAAAAAAAAAAAAAAAAAAAAAAAAAAAAAAAACTTCTGGTAATACTTTATGGTTAAAGAGGCAAATATTAATGTATATGATGTAAGATGACACTAGTTATATTAAACTCAACATGAGACAAATCCTTTTGTCCTAAATTGTCCAAGTTAATGTATACTATTAAACAAAAGTTTGTTTTTATATCATCTTCTACTAGATGTTAATCATCTGTTTGTTATAGGTAGGATCTAATGAGAAATATAATTAAGATGAGAAGAATGAAAAGAAACCACAACCACATATATTATATGCATCTATAAAAATAGATGCATCTCTTTATTACTATTATTTTTTCCTTATTTAAAATATGTGGCTACAATTTTTTCTCACTCTTTTTAGATTTTATTTGGCCCATTCTTTGTAGATTTCTAAAAAGGGGTAATACTCACACCACATTTTTTTATGCATGCACCACAATTTGTGCATTACAGTATTATACGATACAATCTGTAATGCACAAATTATGATGCATGCATCAAAAAATGTGGTGTGAGTATCAGTTCTCTTTCTAAAACCATATGCCTCCCTCGGCAGCCAATAACCATTCGCACCACATAATTATTCACCAAACAATTTGATTGTTTCTAATCTATTTGTAATTCAAAATACATCTTGTGTTCCATTCTTCATCTCCTAATTTCTATGTTCAAAATTTATTCACTAATTAAAAGCAACAATTTTTGCAAAAGGTGATCTTTATCTAATTCTACATATGGTTAAGAAATTCAACAAATATGGTTCATCAACGATATTAATTTTTAGTAATTAGGTGTTTTCGGGGATCCAAGGTCGCATCATTGTAATCATTGTTAAACTGAAACATGTAATTTTGATTTACTCTTTCAATTTTCGTCCTCCAAAAAAAAATTCAACCAGCTACAGATGTGGATACTAGACGTTTTGATGAATTTCTCAAGAGGTGCTTGATCAAATGTTTAGTTTTTTTTTTACGAACACCACAACACGTTTGTTGAAATACTAAAATTGAATTTATGTCTATTGTTGCTACGCTATGTTGGGGTCTATTTGTCTCCCCTGTTAATTTGTAGATTTTATTTATTATTTTTTTTTTTCTCTCAGTTGTTTAATGTCCATTTGGTGCGACTTTATGTATCAAATGCAACACAATTATCTAAATCAACCAATTTTATGTAGAGTTGGACAAAAAGCAATAAAAACGAATATTAAGACTCTAAGATTCAATCTCTTTCTCAAATATTTAAACCACCTGATGTGTATATATTATATATAGGGGGAATTGCATATATATCCCTCAAAAATCTCAAAATCACATATATATCTAACTCAAACTCATAATTACATATATATCATTCTTAAATATTATAAATATCATATATATCCAAATAATTAATTTTTACATATTTAAAACAAAAAAAAGTCATAACTAACCATGTATTTACCATTATATCCTTATATTTCAACATACTCCTTTAACTTGGCGGAGAAGCCTTCACAACGTTGCTTACACCTTTTTCCGGTACAAAGATAAATACCGAGTCCGTAACACGGAGGACCAAACCAACACAACTATTACACAACAACTATGTGAAATATCAAGTACAAGATCTTTGCTACAGAAATCTTGTGGAGGAACAAATCAATCAAGGGCCCCTTGCTTGGATGACTTGTAGAAAGCTCTTGATCTCGCCTTAGAGAAGGACCTATATGAGAATCACAATAGAAGAAAGAAGAACAACTCTCTAGATCAAGTGATCTTTTGTTAGAAGAGAGTAAGAGTATATGAGAAAGCTAGTAAGAAGAGGGGTGAAGAGAAATGAAGAAATGGCTCTCTATTTATAGGCAAAATCTTGCCACTGTTCCACGGATCCTACGGATCCCTCCCTTAAGGGATCCGTCTAGTGTATCCTCAGGGATCCGTGGGATGCTCCTCTTTGCCCATGGGTTTTTTGGTTATAGGTCATGGGTCATGGGTTATGGGTTGGTCCATGGGTATTTCATTAGATACAATGTATCTAATAGATACAATGCATCTAGTCAAATGGGTATGGGTTAATACCATGGTTATGAATATGCTCCATGGGTTGTGATTTTTACACATCCTAATAAATTATTACAACAATTTATATTAAATGACTATATGTAAATGCTTTACAAAAATAACATGTATCTTTATAATTTTACTTATGATAACATTATATTTGTTATCAACAAAATACAAAGAGATCGTTCAATGTTAATAAACGTTTTTACGGTTTATTTGTATTAACACTCAAGAATTGGGATTACTTACATAAACCCTACTCTTAAGTTAGGATTGAAGCTTACATAACTCTTAATTTATCATCAAGTTCTAAGTTTCCTCCTTTTCTTTTTTTCATTTTGGATCGACACATACAGACCCCACCATACCAAATGATTAGAAACTTTTAAAAAGAGTAATGATTTGCACACTCAAACAATTGATTGGCACACTCCATATCAAACTTTAAACAGTTGTACATATATGACAGGATGCTTAGTGCATTTGTACATTTGAATGTGCCAATCAATAGTTAAGCCTTGTTTGGCTAAGCTTATTTAGTGGGCTTAGGCTTTTATTAGGCTTTTAAAAAGGCTTGGAGTTATCCGTTACTTCACTAAAGAAGCTAGCTCATCTTTGATCATATTATGAGTGATATTTTCTTTTTAGTTGTGACTAGCCGTGCGCAAATCTGGTTTTTTGGGCTAACCGGTTCGGTTAGTAACCGACCCGGTTTTTGGTCAAACCCGGTTATTTTCAAAAACCAGTTCGGGTCGGTTAGACTTTTGGGTAGAAAAAACCAAACCCGCTACTAATCGGTTTGTAACCGGTTATTATAGGAAAAACCGGTTATAACCGGGGTTTTTTTTTTCTTTTTGTTTTGGCTACTGTTAAGGAGTAAATGTGCTCGGGCTTTCGGTTTTTTTTCCATTCACATTTTATACATAATTGTAGAAAACTAGAAGGGGGGTTGAATAGTTTACCGATTAAAAACTTTGTTTTGAAACTTATTGAAAGATCAATTGATATTGATCTTAAGTATGTTAATGAAATATGCAAGCAATATGTAATAAGTAAGTAAGGAAAGAAATGATCAAACCACAACAAGTTGTTTATAGTGGTTCGGCCTACAAGGACTCTTTTTCCTTGCCCTACTCCACTCCCCGAGTCTCACACTCGAGAGTTTAACTTCACTAGTCAACAAGCTCCTTTCACCGGCGGAGAAAACCTTTACACTTCGCTTACACTATTTCCGACACTAAGCTAGATGTCGAGTTCTTTCCAAGGGTACAACTACTCCCACACACAATGTATTTTGAGGACTAAAATACTAACCACTCACACTCACAAGATTATGATGGTTTGATACAACAATGAAGTATGGATCAACACTAGATCATACAACACTAAACAAACAAGACTTCCAACTTCTCGTTGAAGCTTGAATATGACTTGATCTTCTTTGCTACAAAAGAGATCACTAATATGATATGAAACTGAGTTAGAAAGGTTAGAGAGAAGATATGTATGAGAGTATGTTAGAAAGGGATGAAAAA
>BPTQ01000001.1:56851217-56870173 GCA_019973895.1 Chrysanthemum seticuspe | reverse complement strand
CTAGCTCTACGTTCTCCCAATATCTTAGAGTGAAAGGCTACTTCTTTAGCGAGTTCTACTGGTTCGATCCAAGCCTAGGCCTCTGAGGCTTATTCTGGAGTGATAGCTAGTTACATAATCGAAAGGCTAATTATTTAGCGAGTTACATAATCGAAAGGCTAATTATTTAGCGAGTTATATAATCGAAAGGCTAATTATTTAGCGAGTTACATAATAGAATACAAATTCATCAAATACAAATCTGCATAATACTCAAATAAATTATTTTCAACTTCAATAAACTCAATATACATATTTTACGCTTACCTTTTTTTTTATCTTTTGGGCTCGTGTAAATGAGGAATTGTCATCGGTTTTGTTTTTCTTTTGCCAATATTGGCCAAAAAGGATATAATTGGCCAATGTTTGGACAATCATAAGTGAGATTCTATAACCCTCTTGCATCTCGATCTCAAGTATGTGTGGTTCGATCTCTAAATAATTGGCTTCAAGATTAGAAATGTGTTGTATACGTTCTTGTGCGTCTAAGTGATCCTTTAAGCAAATACACATCTCCAAAAATGTCGGCGTGAGTCTTGTTCTTCGAATCGTTAATACCCTTCCACTAAGACAACACATCAAAGTTTTCAAATTCTTCTTGTCCCATAGAGCTTATCCAATCGGTTCCGATATATCTCCCAGATTCGTTAGTACCGGTTTGGTCACTCCTAGCCCGTTTAACACTTTCTTGTCTTAAAGTTTGAAAGAAGTTAAACCTCGAACTCTAAGAGGATGATGAAGCACCACAACTCATTGAAACATTAGTTGAACCATATTTACTAAAATAAATATCAAATAAATCTTTAAAACATTTGTGAAAATAAGCTTTTGCATTCATTGCATAGTTAAGGTTTTCTAATTGCAAATCCAAATCAATAGAAATCTTCTCGATAAGTAGTTCCACCCCGCTAATGTTAAAGCATGGGTATAATATGGCAGCACAAGTAATTACCGGTGGAATTTCTTTGAAATGTTTTCTAAGTTTTTCTTTCATAGGTTCAACCATAATATCATATGGTGGACCACTTGATTCGAATTCGCCTATTTTTTTAACACATTTCAAAAATTTGTTGGAGTACCCTATGACTCGTGGGATAATAAACACCCAATAATAAAGTAGTTGCATCTTTAAAAACTTCAAGTAATTCGGTTAATTTTTCAGTAATTACCCAATTTTCGACAGAAAATGGTTCAACTAGGTTATCACCGGCAAGATCATCATGAAACGTACCTAAAGCAATTTTTTGGCGTAAAGTACTTTTAAACATATAATAAGTCGAGTTCCATCTTGTAGGAACTTTCCAATTAGGTGTTAAAAAATCGGTTTCGTTTGCTTGACCTTCAAAAGTCTTGGTGTATCTATGAATAACACGAAAGAAAAACGGCTGAGATCTTTTTATTTGTTGTCATTGATGTTCGAGTCTTGTTTAGATGTAAATGGGATTGTAATATGAGGAGATGGTGATAAAGTAGTGATGGATTTGGTTTGTGTTGGTGTTGAACGTGGCTCTGGTGACTTGATTTTTAATTTCAGTCATTTTTTTTCTTTCTTTTCATTCAAGGTTTGGACTGATGATGGATTAAAAACTGAGGTCCATATTTGAGTTTGGTATATCGGTTGTGGTCAACTCCTCCTTCTCATCTTCGTTTTATCTTTTTGGTCACTTTTCGAGTAACATACTCGAAAGTTTTGTAACTTATTTGAAAGTTACTCGAAACTTAACTTATTCGAAAGTTAAATATTTCGAATAACTTTACAAGTTATTCGAAACCAGGTCAAAAGACTGTAACCACCAAAGTATAGAAAAAAAAATCGTATGCAAAAAAGGCTGTAAAAGACAGCTTCTAAACAATAAACGAACCACAAAAATCATCAAAACAAACAACCTTGGCTCCTTATACCAATTATTGGAATGAAAATATTGATGATTTATGTGATTCGGGAGGTCGAGGTTGGTGATTAAAGATGATATACATGGTGATAGTTTCTAGAGAGATAATTAGAGAGAGGGTGAAAGAAAACAATGTTTATTAGATTAAAAGATGAAGTTACACAATGATTTTTCCACACCCCTCATGAAGAGTCATGAGGGGTATTTATAGGCTCATTACAATATGACAATCCTACTTGTACAATAGTAGTCCCTGTGGGCACAACTAACTACGTATCTAGTCCAATTCACGTGTAAGACGTTATCTTTACAAATAAGCGAGGCTAACACTATTTCTAGTTTTGTAAAATTTTGGAATGGAAATTTATCTTCACAAAACATTTGAAAATATAAAAAAACGCGTTTAGTTAATGTTTGTATTTTCTATTTTGAAGAAGAGCAAGAGGGTTGTGGGTTAGAAAAGAAAATAAGGAAAACAACTAAAATTTATTTTGTAATTTTCCTTATTATGTTAGGAAATAGAGGATTTTGTGTTTTGCAAAACATTTTATTGGAAAACACTAACTTGAACACGTTCTTTGTTTTTCTTATTTTCCACAAAACATTTAGATTTAAGATCATTTGAGGACAAAAGATTATTTATATACCAAGTGATCAATCTTCACACTCTATTTTTATTTGATCAAATGGATGAGATTAATCCAAACAATTTAAAAACCTACTTTCATCATTTTTTTAAATATTAATATCTTTCAAACCGTTAATCGTTAAGCGAAAAAAATATATCATTGCGACGGACATTTAATTATCTTTATATAAATAGGCACTTTGATATATTTTCGACAATTTTTTTCTTCATATTTTCACGTTTTTTTACGTTACTGAAATTTGCATTAAAAAATCATATATGATTAAACACTAATTTGAATATCACATGTGATATTAGTGTTAAATCATATATTATATGTAATATCACATGTGATATCAGTGTTAAATCATACGGAGTATATGATATGTAATATCACATGTGATATTAGTGTAAAATCACATATGATATACATATCATATCACATGTGATATTACATATCATATATGATTTAACACTAATATCACATGTGATATTCAATTAAGTGTTTAATCATATATGATTTTTTCTCATGCAAATTTTAATAACGTAAAAAAATGAAGAAAAAAAACGAAAAAACGTGAAAAAACCGTTTTTTTTTTTTTTTTTCGAAAGTATATCAAAGTGCCCGTCTTTAGAAAGATAATTAAATGCTCGTCGCGACGGTGTAAATATTTTCGCTTAACAATTAACGGTTTAAGAGATATTTAAATTATAAAAAATATGTGAAATAATAAAATGATTTTAATCTCTGACATTGATTTTTTTTAGATAGATGATGGAGATGAGTCCTATATGAGAAAAGTTTGATATGTAAAATAACTCTCCTCAAACATTTAATTATCCATAAACTCAAGATTATGCACTTAATAGTAAGTTATCAGTTTCCATGCATAACTTTTTATAAGTTTACAAAATTAACATGATATTATAAATATCAAATAAAAACATCACATTTAAATTAAAGTGTTCTTAATAACAAAATACCACGTACTATACACATGTGTTTATAAATAGTTAAATTCAACAATGACATCATTTGCATGTCAAACGCATATAAGACATTTACCACAGGACTATAAGTTTTATAATAGCTCAAACCGAGCCCTTATAAGCTTGATATCACCTTGTTTTGTTTCCGTAGCTCATTGTTATGCTCGAACTTGATAAAATATCGACTTTAATGCACTTGAGCCCGATCTTAGAGCATCTTTAATTTTTATTTTATTTTATTTTTTTAAAACTTGGTGCTATTTCAATAAGTTACTAAAATGACTTATTGAATTAGAGACAATACCTTATTACCAATTAAAGGTGGTATCGACCGAGTGTTGGAACTTTTGAAGATACTAGTTTTTTTATTAGTTTTCCATCTACACTCACACTCACAATGTCATTTTGGCATTGATGAAAAACTATTGAACTAGTTTTCGCATTGAAAAAGGAAGTACATGACTTGTTGAATGACAAAAATTATTAAAAAACTTATGAAATGTATCAAATCTTTGGATACTTGATTGCATTGTTTTTTCTTTGTGTAGAAACTTGAAGCATTGTAATGCTCTTGTTGCTTGATTCATGATTCCACTATATATGGGTGATAACCGGTTTCAAAAGAATTATTTATAATGTTCAGTGTTCACACCAATATAATAAGCAAAAAACCTTACAAAAATAGTGTAATACCAACACATTAAACAAAATTCATGCACAAAATATAGGTTCTTTAATTTCCAATATCAATCATCAAACATGTCAATACTACAACGCTGAAACAAAAAACTAAGAAATCACAACTTCAAATCTAAACATCTCTACTTCTCAACTTGACTCATTTTCGCATTCGATATTTTTTGGGTACATGGAGGCTGGTAAATCACTAGTGCTTCACACTTGTTTGATGTGCTTCCAGTGCCACCTGTTTTAGCAAAAAGACGTAAAGTAAGGACCTTTAATAATGAGAACCAACTGGATTCGGTGTCGGTTGAGCTGATTAATATGAGCATTCAATTACCTGTTGTTTCCACCAAATGAGAACCAACTGGACTTTGAGTCGGTTGATCAGCAAATGTAAAAGATGGTGAAAAGGAAGACTACATACATAAACAACAGAAGTATTAGACAGCGACTATATATATACTGGATTCGTTAAATACCATTATCGGTATAATAAAGAGAAATAGAAGTCTAACGAGTCTCCATTCACAAATCACAAATGCATGTGATTTTATCTATATTGGAGAATAAACTTGAAATGAAAAGAGTATTTATATTAATAAAACACATATAAAATAAAACTAGCAAAAGGAACTTACGGTTGTCTGATTGAACCCCATACTGCTCGTGCTTATAAGTGGGGTGCCAGTAAACATTCCTTCAGATGCATTTGATTGACTGAAGGCTGAAGTACTCTGCTCAAAAGCTAAGCCTGTCTGCGCAAGGGGTGAACTTGTTTGTCCAAAGGGTGAGATCGACTGAAATAAATTTTCCGATTGAGTAACAAAGTTAAATCCACTACCAAATGGTGAAGGCTGAGTTATAGCTCCAAAACAAGGAGTTGAACCAGATACAGAAGTCGATGTCTTTGGTGTATCAAAAGGTGAAGGCGAAGTTCTAGCTCCAAAAACTGGAGTAGTAGTCGATGTTCCAGAAGATGATGTATTTGTTGTACCAAAGGGTGTGGAAATACCAAGCGATGGGACCGTACTCTGCCCGAAATTTGGGCCCGTCCCACGCGGTGAATTCATTTGTCCAAGAGCGGGTGAATTTGACTGAAACAAAGGTGACGACTGAGTGTTACCAAACGCAGAATTTATTCCTCGGGCTTGAGTTGTCCCAAAAAGAGACGTCGTGGTTCCAGGATTTGATGTATTTGGTGTACGGAAAGGCGAAGTTGGTGCTCGAAAACTAAAAGTTGCACAAAATAAAGATGGTGTTTGTGATTGTGCTGACCCAGAAAGATTAGATGTTGGACCACCTAAAACAAAAGAAAGACTAATTAATCAGGATATTATCGATAGGAAAAAGTGGTATGAGTAACACCACAATGATATGGATGGGGATTTGTAAACCATTTTTTTTTTGCCATACACCACTATACTAATGATTTCAGTATATCACGAGTTTCCGATAATGGGTGAAGTAGTTAAAACCATAAATATGATATGTATGTCACGGTTCTATGATCAAATGTTTATTACCTTTAGCTCGTGATTGATAGTCCTTCCATCTAAGTTCTTCGAGACTTTTTTCTTCGTTAGCTGATATTGACTCCGGTTTTTCAGCAGGTTGTGTACCATTGCTAGTGAATGCCTCAGTTGTTTGAGCATAAGGAGGTGGTATACTTCCCACATGTTGTTGATATGGTTGCCCAGAACCAGAAGTCCCAAAATCTGGTGCTGTGGCAGTGAGCTCCTGGATATGTATATAGTAACAAAGATTCAGCAAATTAGTAGTCATTTTAAATGGTGTGTCAAATAATATTTCTTTTCTCCTACATTGCCACATTAAAAACTACTCTTTCCGTCCCAATTTATTGTCCGTATGTTCCAAATTAATTGTTTGCTTCTAGAAAGGAATAGGTTATATCGATTTAAGTTTCCCATATTACAGAACATAAAAGAAGCCATAAAAAGTTGGTCAAAGGATAAAAAGGTCATTCTGCTAAACTAAAGCTGTCATAGTTACACTTCTTTAGAATTTTGTGTTTTTGTATAGTCGACAATAATTTTGGAACGTGAGAGTTTTTAAGTCTAGAATAATAACCAGGCATGAAGAGAAAAAAGTACCAAACGGAGAGCTTTGAGCCCCAAATGGGCTGCTGCCAAATGCAAATGCTGATTGACCAAACACCGGACTGAATGAGAAACTGAAAGAAAAGCTAGTAGCACCAAAAGCAGGAGTGGGCAAAGAGCTAAAAGCTGGAGTACATGAGGCAGTAAATGCAGGAGCGCTGGAAGCACCAAATACTGGGGTACTCGGAGCTCCAATAGCTACAGTGACTGAAACACCAAAAGTAGGAGTAGGCAGCAAAGAGCCAAACACTGGAGTACTCGAGGCACCCAATGCGGCAGTGCTCGAAGCACCAAATGCTGGGGTATTTGTTGCTTCTAAAGTTGGAGTGGTCGATCCAAAAGGGGAGTAAGAAACACGAAATGCAGAACCTGTGCTGCTAAACGCTGAAGTTGACGCTGAACCAACGGCAGGTGTGCTTGAGTCACCAAAGGCATGGTTGACTGAGGGTCCAAATTCTGGTGTGCTAGTAGCACCAACAGAGGGTTTACTTGAAGCTTCATGTGGTGGCGAGCCAAACCATCTCAAGGTAGGCGATTCATGAGATAGGCTTCCAGAAAGACTTAACTGTGTAGTGGATCCAAAACCACCAGAATCCGCAGGCTTCTGCCCAAACATGGAGGCACCTGTAATTTTAATAAGAGAATATGAAACAGTAAGATATAAAATGCAATAAAAAAGAAAATATAAAAGAAGATCAAAGCTACTACTGTAATATAGAATTCATACATAAGAATATTAAGACTGTCAGCTCTTATAATTAAAACGGTTATATAAGCATCAAACGTTATTACTAACAATTTCTGAAACAAACCTCACATAATCTCCACGTAACCAACACGGATATTAAAGATTAAGTCAATGTCATAATTAGTACAATATTTGGATATTTAACTTAAAAAACGCCAAGTGTGTTTACCACTAAAAGAAGTTGATGAAGGAGCACCAAAGGATGGGCTTGAAAATGCTCCAGTAACAGATGTGGAACCTATCGGTGAGGAACCTGGCGTATCAAACAAACCATTAGAAAAGCCACCAATCACAGAACCCTTTGTTTGTGCACCAAAGGGAGTGTTATCTTCATTATTGGTGATCTTACCAAAAACCATAGTTCCTTCTTATTACTTCACAATACACGTCCCAAAAGAATCTCCTGGTCTCAAATTCTGTAAAAGAATCAAAATACATATAAATTATAAAACATCTTGAATAAAAATGCATAAACAACTTTCTACCAATTATAAACAAATCCTTAAAATATGCTATAGGCTAGGAAACCGGCATGCACAACATGGTTACAGGGAACAAGTGTTGGATCAAAACACCAAGTAGCCCGAGAGCTAATTATCTTCTGCAGTTGTATTCAAGTTCTTATAAACTTTAATACTCGTATAGACAAGGGACGGAACGAGGGCTAAAAGTGACTGGGGTCATAATGTTTTTTAGCTGCAGTACGAAGGAAAAATCTAAGGGCAAATGTTTTTAAAATGTATCATACTTGTCATCATTTGCTTTTGTGGGTAGCAAACAAATTTTTTTTCTTTTGTGGGTACTTTTCTTTCAAATTCAATCTTTTTAGAGTACTATGTGACATTTTTGCCCTTCGGAAAAAAAAAATTCTAGTATTAGCTAAGAGGGGCAAAAATGTCAAAAAAATTCGCAAAATACCAAAAAAAAATTGAATTTGAAAGAAAAGTACCCACAAAAGCAAAAAAAATTTGTTCGCTACCCACAAAAGCAAATTGTAGCAAGTATGATACTTTTTAAAAACATTTGCCCAAAATCTAACAAAAAAGATGCGATTTTCAATAAAAACGATCGAGTTTAGTAAATATTGCCTTAACTATTCACTTATTAATGTACTAACTAAGCAATATCTAGAAACACAAGCCATGGGTGCATTTTGAAGAATTCCGTCTTCTCACAATGATTTACACTACGAAGAAAAAGTTCTATCGGGTCCCGTGACACCGCGGGACCCCCTAGTTCCGCCCTGCATATAGACTATCAACAAATTAACACAATAGTAATGCTAGCTAGGGCTAACTAAAGAACCTTATACAAGCTAAACGAGTGCACCGTAACCTAAACTTGTGCAATTATAACCATATATATCGAATCAGTTTCAATCCAATATATCAACACATTGACGCAAAACTATGAATGCTAGGGTTACATGAAAACAAACTTAATACAAAAATGTAGCAAGTGCACCAAAATATACTGAATAAGCCTCAAAATGCTCACGCTATAATATTTTAGTCTTCTATAAAAGTTCGACTTGTTAGTAACCACAACCATAGTGTCAAATTTTTTGGTTAATTAACAAGGATCCTTCTAAGTTTGGATTTATTCTTTTTGAAGTACATGAATTGGATTTATGTTCTAAAGTTGCATGTTATGATTTTTTTGAGAAATAAACAACATTTTTTACTTCATAATTAATTACAGGGTTGCTAAAAGCTACTAGTGCTACTCAAGATGCTTACAAAGATGAAATGTGAACGTGTAAAGATGAAAGATAGGGTTACTATCATACCTACAGAACAATGAATTGACGAGTAAATCTTTGAGGCTTTTACCGTATTGGTAAAGTGTAACCTCTTTTATATAGTGTTTAGAATTAGCTTCACAACTACGCCATTTGATATTTAATAAAGTCCATAAATAAACTAGCTGAACCCATAAGCTAGTTTGTTTACATATTTTCCATTAATAAACAAACGAGAGAAAAGTTTAATAGATCTAATGAACAAATATTTACCACTCATTTTTTCATCAAACAAACAAAATAAAAAATAAAAAATATATATATATCATTTTCATCATTAAAAAAAAATATTAAATATCTCACGAACCATTAATTATTATACGAAAAAATCATGTCATCGCGACAACAATTAAATCATCTTTCAATAGAGGGGCAGTTCTATATATTTTGAAAAAACATTTTTTTTTTTTTTACTTTTTTTGTGAGTGTTGAAATTTAAGCCTAAAAAAATCAAATGGGATTTGTTATCTTAATATCACACTTGATTTATGAAATCATGTGTGATTTGTGACACGTGATTTCTAAAATAACAAATCACATATGATTTTTTCAGACCATTTTAAAACTAAAATAAAACTCGAAAAAAAAAGTGTGTCGCAAGTATATCGAAGCGTCCGTCTTCACGATGGTGTATTTTTTGTCGCTTAACGATTTACCGTTTGCAAGATATTTTATTTTCAAAAAAATAAAAAATGATTTTTTTTTCTTTTTCTTTTTTTTTAATTGTAATAAAAAAAATGAATAACTAAATCTGTTCATTAGATTTTAAAAAAATTTGAGATATATATTGAACTCAACTCTAATATTTAATACTTAACTTTCATATTTTATGTTGAGATTATTGTCAACATGTATAATTCTTAAATTATTGCAACTTGTTTCTTTTTTAATTAGTATTTTTATAAGCGGAACAAGATTAGAGAGAAAATGATTCTTATTATTTTGAAATTCTTATGAAAAATGATTACATATCCGTTTATAAAAGGGGAAAAACTATTCTACTAAACTATTTACAATGTGGTCCTTTTACTTTCTATTATTTACAATACAATGAAATAACTAGCACAACACTTCTACTTATGTACAAATTGGTCCTTCATATAATCTTCATCCCCCCTCAAGGTGGAGGATCTGAGAGCCCCAACTTGGAAGCTAAAGTGGAGTGCTTGACCTTGTTTAAAGCCTTGGTCATTATGTCTGCTAACTGGAATTGAGAAGGAATATGTGCAGTCTGCAAGAAACCATCTTGTATCTTTTCTCTTGTGAAATGACAGTCAATGTCAACATGTTTAGACATGTCATGATAACAAGGATTTGCAGCCAACATCTGAGCAGCCTTATTGTCACAGAAAAGTGTAATAGGAAAGTGCACATTGATCCCCAAGTCCTTAAGAATGAAACTGAGCCAAAGAAGTTCACATGTAGTAGCTGCCATGCTTCTATATTTTGCCTCAGTAGAAGATCTAGAAACAGTAGGTTGTTTCTTTGTTTTCCAGGAAACCAAAGAATGTCCAATGAATATACAATAACCTGTCAAAGACATCCTTGTCATTAGACGGTTTGCCCAGTCTGCATCAGTAAAACCAGTTACCTTTAACTGAGACTGAACACGGTAAAACAGACCTTTGGAAACTGTGCCTTTAAGATATCTGAGAATGTATGTGGCAGCTTGCATATGGGTGTCTTTTGGATCAGATACAAACTAGCTTAAATGCTGAACAGCACAGGATATATTTTCCTATTAATCTTTGTTGGGTTCAGTAAATACCCAAACCCCTTAATCTAGGATTTGAATAGAAAATAACCTAAGTGTTTAATCCGTTAAACACTATCAGGTCACTGAGTGCATAGTCTCTCAGTGAGCCATCTTCAGGATACTCAGTATGAGGCGAAGAAGAAGCCTCTCCACTCAGTAAGGCGGGCTTAATGGGTAAAGACTAAGTCAAGAAGAAGATGGTGGATTCAGTGAGTGATGACAATAACTCACTGAATCCCTAAGACTCCTCTCCAACTGTTAGCACTGAAGACAAACTGAAGGAAAAGACTGAAGGATTTGAAGACTGAAGAATGAGCGGGACTAGGCGGGAAAAGTTTACCCAGATAAAACTAAGTCCCCAAGTGCTTTACCCAGATAAAACTAAGTCCCTATCTACTAAAGCCATATCTTCCCATTTATAGTAAGCGGCGATACTAAAGGATTCTCTGTTAAGGAAAGAAGCTTCGCCGCCTGACTATAAATAGCAAAGTGAACAACAACCGAATATATCAATATTCGTGTTTGCTGTGATCTATGTTTTTGTCTTCTAAGTTAAAGTTAAAACCATACTTGTATAAATAGCATAAGAGAGTGAGTGAAAAGTTTTAAGCTTGTGAATTGAAAAAACACACACACAAGCCATCTTTTCACTCCTCCAAATACAACTTTATCCTTGAGATAGCTCAGTGGGTTCTAAGAGTTGTGCTCAGACTTAGCCTGAGCTTAGAGAGGAGTTACCAACCTTTGTCATTTCAATCCCAAGTACTATTCCGCAAGTACTTGGGTAATGTATTCTTTTGATTCATTTCTAATAAGAATATAAACGTTGAAAATTTATATGTGTGTTTTACTTACATCAATTTCAGTCATTATTCACTATTAGTTTGTTTTATTTACTTAAACTGTTTTATACGATAGTGAATAGGGAATAACAAGTGGTATCAGAGCGAGGCTGATTATAAAACCTTTTAAGCCGCTCTAAAACGTTTTTAAATCAGGATTCCTATGGCTGAAACTGATGTACCCCAACTAGTCGATAAAAATGGTGGAGCTTATTCAGCTGTTGCCCCTAGACTTGAAGTTGGTAAATTCAACAAATGGAAAAAGCGTATGCTTTGCTATTTGATTGGGATGGAACCTTATTATATCAAGTGTATAAATGAAGGTCCATTTATCCCAAATACTGCTGAAGGTTTGCCCAAACCTGAAGCTCAGTGGACTCAGGATGAAAGGAGAGTGGTCAACCAGGACCAAAGACTCAAAAGTATCATCATATCATGTCTTCCTGATGATATAATGGAGTCAGTTATAAGCTGTTATACAGCTAAACAAACCTGGGATGACCTAGTCCATAGCCATGAAGGCCCATCTGATACCAAGGAAAATAGGATAATGGACCTGAAACTTGAGTACAATACCTTCAGGGCTAGGGACTCAGAAACTCTCTCTCAAACTTACACCCGATACAAAACCCTTTTAAATGAACTGGCTACTGATGGTGTTAAGTTGTCCAAACATGAGATTAATGTTGGTTTTGTGAATTGTCTCCCTGGGAAGTGGTTAAATTTCTCTCAGGGACTTAGAAATGCAAATCATATCCAAAATCTTGAACTTCCTGAAATTTATGGGAAATTTGTCTATGAGGAAAACCTCATCAACAGACGATACCCTGACTTAAAGAAGTCTCAGGAAGTCAAGAAGTCCCTGACCATCACCTCACCTATATCAACTGCCTTCTTTTCAAACAATGTGGTCCAAGATTTTCAAGAAAATTCAGATGATGAGCCTGATGAGAGATCTAGTGAGGAGTACCTAAATGACCTGAACGTTGAGTTCCAGGAAAGGGCACTCCTTGCAAACTCTCGAAGGTTTATTAAAAGAAATAAAGGTTTTTCAACTGCTAAAGCAAATGAGGACACTGAATGCTTTAAGTGTCACAAAAGAGGTCATTTTGCAAAGGACTGTTTTTCAAAAACAATTTCTGAACCCTCTTATAGATCATCAGGATCAAATCAGTCCTCAGGCTTTAGCAAATTTCAACCAAAAATCTACCAGTCTCATCAAAACTTTCAAAACAAATCTGACCAAAACAAAACCATTGATTTTGAAGCTAAATATAGGAAAATCAAAGCTAAGCTTGCTCTGCCTGAGGCTAGTCCCTCAGAAACAAAAAGTGTTCAGTATGTGCAGGGTAAAAACAAAGGTCTCGTTGCTGAAACCTTCGACTGGGATGAAGAGCCAGTCTCATCAGATGACGAAATGGTGCACGTCAGCGCACTGATGGCCCTCTCAGAGGAAGACAAGCTAGATGTTGGAAAGAATCATGCCAGAAATGGAGAATGGGTCAACATCACAATGAAGAAGGTAAATATTCTACTTTCTATGGATGATGACTCTGATTGGCAGTCCTATATGAACTATATCAATGTTGATCTTAAGTTTGTAGAGGAGCAAAGACTAAATCTTTTTTCTAAGTACAACAAGTTAAGTTTTGAATTGAATAAATGTAGGGATGAGTTACTTGCGTTGAAACAAAATAAGCTTGAGGCTATCACCTTACAAATTCAAAACACTGAGTTAGTTAAAAGAAATCATGCTCTTCAAGATGAACTTAAGAAAGAAAAAGAAATCATTGATAGTTGGACAGCCAAGAATCCTAGGGTCTTTGATGCTGTGGGTGCCCCCAGTAGCAAAAAGAGAGTCATAGGTGAAAATCAACTCCCTGACTCTCACAACAAAGACCAAAGTCCTAAACCATTTGTGTCTGGTGGCATGATTACCAATATGTTGACTGTACCCAAGCCCAGTGATTGGATTGAAAGACTTAATCCTGAAAGTAAGCTTCCTAACTTTGACTCTGGAAGAATTCTAGAGCCTGAAAGTCAAGCTCTAAAGAGCATGCTTGGACTCCCTGATGTGTCCAGTAGTACTGAACACATCTCTGAGTTTGAAGATGAATCTCAAGCACCACTTCCACCTTTGGAACCTCTTCAGGTGCTGATCCTAGCTCTGAGCTTACTCCATTACAATACAATCCACACTCTCCTAAAGAAAGGTCTGGACTTGGTAAAACCATCCTGAAAAGACCATCAAAACCAACTCAACAAGAATCTACCCCCACTGAAACTTCCACATCCTCAGCTCCCACTGAAGCTGACCAAATTCAGCAGCTGACTGAACTTGTGAGGAAGCTAACTGACAAAATGGAATCCATTGAAAAAGTCCCTGAATCAATCAAGGAGACAAAGTCAGCTTCCTCTAGTTCCTCAAAGTCAAAAGCAACCACCAAAAACAAGCAGAAGTGTGATCTATGCCACTATACCAGTCATACCACTGACAACTGTTATAGAATCCTTTTTTGTATGATCTGCAAAAAGGATGATTACAGGACTGCTGATCACTTGCAATATGTAAGTTCACTCAGTCAAGCAAACTACACCAAAGTTGGTCATCAGTATGATTCTTCATCCAAGTCTGCTCAAAATTTGAGAGCAAAGCCTTTTGCTCCTTGCCCACACTGTGGCTTTAATGATCATCGCCCTGATGATTGTCTTATGAACACATGCTGTGATATTTGCGGTAACACAGCTCATAAGACATCCCAGCATGACAGTGTCATCCATGCAAGGAGAAGTTCAAAGCAACCCAAATCCACTGAGTCATCCTCAGTCTCTAAATGCAAAACATGTGGTAGCTCATTGCACTCCACCACTGACCATGAATCGATTGCTCAATTCAAAGAGACCATGAGACCCAAGCCCACTAGTAAGTGGGTCACGAAGAGAAACTAATTCAGTTTACTGCTTGTGCAGAGGCATGACAGGGAGCCTATCTGGTATCTAAACAGTGGATGCTCAAGAAGCATGACTGGTGTGAAGGAATATCTGCACAAGTATGTAAAGGAACCAGGGCCCAAGGTAGTATTTGGTGATAACTCATCATGTCCCACTGAAGGTTATGGTTCATGATTGGTGCTGAAAACACAGTCAAGCTATATCACACAAGCTAGCCACTTATGAATGGCTAACCGTAATAAACTTAAAACTGCTCAGAAACCAATGCAATGAAGATCAGGAGAATATAATGAATTCCCGGGTCGTTAAGTCCCACGGAGACTCAATGGTGTGTAAACACTTGATCAGATGATAGAATGATCACTAAGGATAGTGATCAGTAAGGATTTGGATTGAATATTACACTACTGATTGATTGGAATGTATTTGGACATAGAATTGGAAAACTCAACAATCAGATAAAAGAAACGTAAAACGTATGATTAAAATACGTAAACGTACAAAATAAAAGTGAGATCTAAGAAATAAAAGACCTAAAAATATGAAAATGACATTTTTGGAATCCTAAAAATAAAATAAAATTATTAGAAAAAGAAAATTATTTTTATAATTATTAATTTAATTATTATTAATTAAAAACTATTTTAAACTATTTATAAATACTCTAAAATAAAAGAAAATATGAAATAAGGCTAGAAAAATAAAATTATGATTGAGAAAAATCTAAAATATTATAAAACTAATTTTAAAACTAAAAATATATTTTTTACACTTTTTATATATTTATTACTAATTAATTATTATTTAAAATACACTTAAATACTAGAAAATATAAAATAAACCTGGAAAAATGAAATTTTAACTTGGAAAAATCTAAAATATGATAAAACTAATTTTAAAACTGAAAAGATATTTTTTATGTTTTTTAATTATTTATTACTAATTATTTAATACTTTTAACTATTTAAAATTCTAATAAATACTAAAAATATTAGAAAAATTATGAAACTTTTTCTAAAAATAACTTAATGTGACAGAAAACTAAGAAAAATATAAAAACTAGATATGCTTATTAATAAGATGAAAAGAAAAATCAAAAAGCTAAAAACTATTAAATAAACGCTATCACTATATTTAAATTGATGTTTTTCTGGTTTTTCTTTTTGAAAACTACTTAACTACTGATTATAAGCTACTTTTATGAAAACACAAATTTTACAAATAAAAAATAAGCAGTTTGAGTGAGCTTATGTGCTAACAGTGGACTTATGGGCTTATTTTGGAGAAATAAGCTCAAACAAGCTCACACACTGAAACCAAGGGTAGAATAAGATGCAACAAGCTAAAAACTACTCAAATGAAGCTAAAAGACACAAAGAAGCAAACTGAAAAAGCTACTAAAAAGACAATAAGCACTTAGCTAAAACTGAGAAATGACAGAAATGGGACAAGGTTGAGGCTTATTGCAGCCCTACCAAACAAGCTAAAAAGTGGAATATGAAGCTTGGGACCTATAGATGGCTAGGTCAGCTATCCAAAGAACCAAGAATCACAAGCTTAGGCCAACAATTAAGCTCTGTGTGAGCTTATCAAGTTGGACTACCCAACTGTGCACAGGGCACCATTTTCAAACAGGTACTCAAAATAAGCTAGATAAAAAGCACTTAACAAGCTGATTAAAAGTAAAATAGTATTTTTCTAATTAAGTTTAGCAACTGAACTTTAATATCCCAAAAGCTTTTAAGCTAAAACTCAATATTAAACACACAATAAAATTATCTTTTTAATTCAAAAACGACCAAAATGAAAATTTTGACTTTTATAAAAACTAGATGAGTTGACTAATATGAACTTTGATTTGATCCTGTGGACTAAATAAGATGTATTAAGGTATATAAAGACTGATTTGATCAACACTAACAACTTACTAACACAAAATCATGATCATGAATCATGAAATTCAAACAGTTAACTCACAAGACATGATCAAAAGCATTTTTGACTTTTTGACAAATGACCACTGGTTTTTCTTGTTAAACTGAGATATTAGGTGTGTAAATGACACAGAACAAGCACAAACAATCAATACAAACAAGACCTACTATGGTTTAAACAAGCAAATCCAAACACCCTTATATGACTGTTTTGGAACTTTTTCAAAGTAAATTACAGATTAAAACCATGAAACTTATTACAGATCTTATAATATCATGTATTAACACTAAATAAGCATCAAACAACAACCATAATAACATAAAACTCAATAATGATCTATATGCTATTTAAACTGTTAAAATGAATTTTTTATAAACTATAAATTAAAAAGAACAAGCTATCTGTTTTATTGGTTAATTATAATTAATTGTAACTAATAAACATAAACAAACAGAAATTACAGCTACTAAATGATTAAAACAGTGAAATGCAAAAATGAACAAAAAGGCTTACAAAGCTATCCAACTGAAATCACTGAACCAAGATCACAAGACTACTCCTATAGGCTTACCACTAAGCCACTAACCCAAGGCCATCCAAAATTCACCCTGCTCCAGCTGTGAACATCACTTCAATGGAATTTTTTATTTTTATCTAATTATGTGTATTTTTGGTGATTTTTCTGTTTTTGATACTAGACTGTTTTTTAAGGTATCTAAAAGCTTGAATAAGCTTTCTAGGAACTTATGTGGCTTATTCAGTCCTTAATAACAATCAACTAACAACATTAGAACATTCATGAGATTTTTGAAATTTGAAGATATGCATAAACTGGAAACTTGAATTGAAACTGAAATTGATGACTTCAAAAGATTTATTACACACTAAATACTTGAAATACAGAGTTCAAAAGTTAAGAAATACACTGGAATTGAAATTTAAGCTAAAACGACTTAAGAAAATGAAAATTACACTAGATATCTTGATACAATGCATCTCCTCACTCCTTTATAGACTTTTTGAACTCTGTTGACATCTCTGATTGTTTCCCACCAATTTTCAGCCATTGGATCTCTCTAATTCATCATATCCGTCCAAGTGTAGATTTGGCGCCAAAAGTCTTTTAGCAGGTTTGAGATATTAATGGGGTGGTTTGAATCAATTAAAGATCTTTGGGTGTTAGTGAAGGTGGAGGGGGACAAGGTAAGGAGGGGGGATGGAGTAAATCATGGAAAACCAGCTCTGGTTTTGGAATTCAGTGTTTGAGAGGGAGATGAACAGTAATCATGGTTTGGGCGCGGGTTGACTTAATTTGATCGGGGTATTAATAAAACGGGGGTTGGGTTGGTTTTGGGTCAAAGGTTGGGCTGGATTGGATTTGGACTTGATATATTACAAAGGGTGTCCGTTTGGTATATGTTAACACAAGGACTAGAATTGCAAATTTACCAAACTTGAAGGACTGATCTTGCCAACTCTCCAAACTTATCACAAGGACCAAACTTGACAAACTTTGATAGTACAAGGACCCTTTTTGCATAAAATTCCATTTTAAAATATCCAAGGACCAATTTTTGACATTTTTCAAAGCTTAGGGACCTTTTCTGCCATTTGACCAAAGAATCATTCAAGGACCATTTTTTAACAGCTTAGAATATTTCAGGGACCTTGAATGACAAAACTGCACATTTTTGAATTCCAGGGACTAGATTTGACAACTTTTAAAACTTGGGGACTAAAACTGCCAATTTGCAAACTTGAATCATTTTTCATCTGATTTTGATCTTTTTGCATTTAAAACACATAAAACACTGATTTGTGATATTTTCATCATTTTGATGCATTTCTAAGTGTTTTCAGATGATTTTGCAGTCTAGATAGTACAAATATGATGAGTATTTAGACACTCATCAATCCCCCACACTAAGATATTGCTAGTCCCTAGCAATGATTTAGAATTTTAATGGGTTTTAAAAACTCTTTACCAAAAGCCATCACTTCTGGAGTAGCCAAATGTTTCAGTTCAAGTAAGAACCATGGTACACTGATAACCATGTGATTTTGAGCAAACCACCAGCTTCCAACAGATTTGATTTGTCTTTACCAGAAGCCGTTTGCTCTGGACTAGCCAACTCTTAGATAAATTATCAATATTATCTTTGGTGAGCTGATTACCAATTATGGTTTTTCCACTGCCTTTACCACAAGCCATAAACTTGCGGGCTAGCCAACTCTTCACTAATTAAAGATATGGTGAGTTGAACACCATACAATTTTGGGCAAATTGCAAGCCATAAACGGTTTTGAGAAATCTTTACCAAGAGCCGTTTGCTCCTGGATTAGCCAATCCTTATGTGGGTTAGACATGGTGGACATGATTACCATTTGCTGAGTAAGTGAAAAACACTTACTCCAAAAAAAAATTTTGGCCAAAAACTGAGGAATTGGGTGGATAATACATGATAAAATTCGTGAGAATTCCCCCCCACACTTAGAAATGAATATTGCCCTCAATATTCAAAGTACCGGCGGTTATGCCGAAACAAAGAAATTCACACCCCCCCTTAAGAGT
>BPTQ01000001.1:56833024-56843096 GCA_019973895.1 Chrysanthemum seticuspe | reverse complement strand
CATATAACGAAGTTCCTTTTTGTGTGTGTGTGTGTGAGTTCGTGTGGGGAGTTTACTGGTAAACTCCCCATAAATATCATGTTCTGTGTTCAACGGGATTTCCGAAAGGAACCCGAAACATACCCGAAGCAACCTAACCTAAACCTGCACCCTATATACTCGAATATCTGCCGTTCGAATCGAGTAGAAAATTGGTTTATCGAATAGGGTTAGGTGCTCGGGCATCTGATAAGATAGTGCTATAGATTGTGTGCTATATTTCAAGGATTTCCACTTACTGGTAGTGAAGATTATTTTTGATAATTCCGATTGTTAGAGGGGGATTCCCCACCAGTAAGTTTTCTACGGACTATTCTATATCTTCACACAAAGTTCAAGCTCGAGAAAAGTAAAGACCAATCAAGTGGAGCATCTTTTGAATGACCACCCCTTAGGGGGAGATTGTTAGCCTTAATAGTTTTTATTAGAAGTGATGGTCATTCACCTTTAGGAACTTTATATCGTGTGTTAGATATCGTGATAGAATAGTCTACGGGCTCGTGGATTGGGATAAGCTATTTGGTTAAAAGATGAGCTAAGCTTGCCGTCTATAAGCTCATATATCCCACGTCCAAATCCAATCCAACGAAGCCCATACAAAGCCCAAGGAAAGCCTTTAGGGCAACTTGTGTCTTGTACTATAAATACCCCTCAAATGGTCATTTGAGGGGTGTGCTTGAGTGTGTGTGTGTGTGTTTTTCCTTGAAGCAATATACAACTTATTGTTTTCATCTTCTTTCCTTTTCTCTCTAAATACATACACGATCTATACATCAAGACACCATCTCTCATCTTAATCTTTCTTTCTTCTTATTACGCGTAACATAACTGTTACGTGTTTGTGTTGGGTTTGCTTGGTAAAGTGATAAGGTTGATATATCGATGGTCTTAACAAGAGAAGTATACAAGAAATCTCTTGAAGAAATATGAGATATCTGACTGTGCCTCAGTGAAGACTCCAATGGTCCCACCTAACAATCTCGGATCTGATCTCACTGGCAAATCTGTCAATCAAACCCATTTCAGAGGGATTGTTGGCTCACTGATGTATCTAACTGCTTCCAGACCAGACATACAATTCTCAGTCTGTCTAATAGCAAGATATCAGTCCAATCCTAAAGAATCCCACGTCACTGCAGCCAAAAGAATACTCAGGTACCTGAAGGGAACACCAAGCCTTGGACTCTACTATCCAAAGTGCTCAGGGTTCGACCTCAAAGGTTACTCTGATTTTGATTATGCTGGCTGCAACATGGACAGAAAAAGTACCTCAGGGTCCTATCAATTTCTTGGAGGAAAACTGGTTTGTTGGAGTGCTAAAAAGCAACAATCAGTAGCTATGTCTTTAGCTGAAGCTGAATATGTGGCTGCCGCAGGATGCTGTGCCAATGTTTTATGGATGAAAAGTCAACTCAGTGACTATGACATCCATTACAAAATGGTACCCATCTTCTGTGACAACACCAGTGCAATTGCAATCTCCAACAACCCTGTCCTCCATCAAAGGACCAAACATATTGATATCAGATATCACTTCATCAGGGATCACATAATGAAGGGAGACATAGAACTTCATTTCATCCCTACTGAATATCAACTTGCTGATATCTTCACCAAACCTTTGGATGAACCTACCTTCAGGAGACTGAAAGCTGAATTGGGAATGCTTGACATTGAAAGTCAGGCATCTGAAAACCAATCTCAGTGAGTTCTGTGAATTGGTTCGTCTCCCTGAACATCCAAAATCAACCTCTCACTGAATGAGTAAGACTCACTCAGGGTCCCTGACATAAAGAATTGAATGTATAACTAAATGCTCCAAGTATTAGTTACTTAAATGTCCTAGGTTGGTAATCCCACCAATTAATATAGGAATATATGTCTTACTGTCAGGGGTCTCATCACTTACCCACTTGGCATTAAATGCCCTCTCACACATAAAATATCATATGGATATTTTAACGCTTGCAAAAGTGCACTTTTACTGTGCATTGCAACTGTTCCCTTGAAATACGGGATTTTACTGCGGGTAGTGGTGGGTGGCATTAAATGTGGAATTTCAAACGTTTTCAAAAATTGTATTTACATATCCACGTTTATGCAAAAACCACCCCTCTCACCACTCTATAAATACCCTCTTCTAAACCAAAAACACACACACAAATTATTTTATGCAACAAAACTCTGTCAAAATCTTTTCTCAAATCCAGAAAAATTTGTGTGTGCTCAAAAAATCATTAAACCTTCTTTTGGAAAACCCTCCTTGTAAACATTTACAAAAGTTTTTCATCACAAACTTGAGAGATCTTAAATCTTTGATTGTTCTAGTCAAATTTTTTTTCCAAACCCTAAAATCCTTTTAAATGGAAATGGCTAGAACACAATCTCTCCAGTTTGCTTCTCAGTGGGTATGGGATCTTACAAATGTTGAATTTAAAACAAACAATGTCATAGGCAATTTTGAATACCCTGAAACTGTCCCAGCCTACAAAGACATTATGAAATTTTTATTTAACTGCCTACTGAAAACGGCCTATGTTCAGTGTCCCTCCATTGTTTACCAAAATCTCCTCAGGGGGTTTTGGGCAACAGCCAAGGTTTTTGACCCGACACCCTCTACTGATGAGAACAACCTCAGACCCCTCAGGGAATATCTCATCAGATTCAGTCTTCATGGGGGGCAACAACAATTCACCCTGGACTATAAAACATTTTGTACTTCAAAGGGGTTGGATTATAACAAAGGAGTTTATGTCGCCCATCCTGAACCCTCCACAGTGAAGGATGGGTTAAAACAAATCATTTTAGATCCAAATTTTTGGACAAGACCCCAGTCACCAAAAGCTCCTTTCCCGTGGCTTGGAGGATCCTATTCACATTTGTGATTCAGGTCCTCGGCGGGAACCACTCATCCACTGAACAAGTTAACTCTATTCAGTTGATGATGGCCTACTGCTTAATGAATGGGGTCACTGTCGACATTGGGGAGATCATTTACAGTGATCTCATAACCAAGCTACAGAGAAAAACTAGGACGAAAATACGTTTCGTATCCTAGGTTTGTCTCTTGCGCTTTGCAAGTGTTACTGGGTTCAAACTATCCTCAGGAAGAAAAATTTGGTGCTTTACCAGGCATCCTGAGCCAGTCAAATTTTCAAAAAGACCCATCCCTTGTCACTCCTATTGAATTGACGGCCCATATGGTTGCTGTAAACAACCAGAAGGAATCAGTGTCTCCAAACCCTGCTCCTAAAAAGAGAAAGGGGAAGTCTCAGACTGGGACTAAGACTAAACCAAAGTCTCAGGGCCTTGAGGCTTCAGGAACACAGCCTAAAAGGCACAAAAAGCCCGAGACTAAACAGACACCCACTGACCAGGAAACATCCACCCCCGTGACAACGAAGGACACTGATACATCACAGTCAGTGCCCTTGGTCACAACTACTACTCCCCAAGATCCAGAGGGAAACAAACAACTCGCTGGTAGGGGAACGCCTTCCACAACGCCTGATGATGACATTAGCCAATCCAAGCCTTTGTCTGAGGGCACACTGATCGATCCCAAAGACTCAGGGGGAAACAAACAACCCACTGATAGGGATACAACAATCACTGACTCCGCCAAAGGCACTGGGAAACTCCCACCAGTGTCTAAGGGGTCAACGGGGGACAAAGACTCAGAGGGATATATACCACCCGCTGATATGGAACCCATCACCAACCCCTTACTCACCATTGCTGATGTCACTGGTATTCTATTCTCAGAGGATGAGCTTGCTGAAAATGAAGATGAAATCTTATCAGTTGGAGAAGAAGTGGACACTGAGGTTCAATCTGAACAAGAGCCTCAGCCTGATCCAAAGGAGCATACTGAGTCACCATTTCAACCAGAAGACAATGACTCGGACTCCTCATCATCCAGCTCTGGGGAATTTAACCGTTTTGATAACATCCTTCCAGTCACTGAAAGACAGTTGGTTCAGTGGATCACTAAAGCCTCAAGGAAGCTGTACACTGGGGTTACTGAAAATTTTTGGGATCAACACACTGAAGCCGCTGCCAGCTACGCTGATCTTAGATCTGATGTGCTCACCTTCAATGAAAATGTTCACGAGCACAGGGATCTTATGTACCAACATCTTATTAGACTGGATGAAAACCTGGTTAAGTTTCTCAAGCATCTTCAGACGTGTGGGGTTAAATTGATGAAATCAGGGATGCTGTTAAAGAAGACCCAACACTCAATGCCAAAGTGCTGGAGGCTACTGAGGTATATGTGAAAAATTCATCTCGACTCACTGAACTGATTGAAATGCTCCAATCTGCAAATGTTCAGGGTCTCCAATCTTCAGTTCAGTCTCTTCAGACCTCAGTGGACTCTTTGAACACTCAGGTAGCTGCTATGGCTCAGGCCTCGTCCTCTATGGCCTGGAATCTTGGTCCCCGAATGACTGTAACTAGCAGTGCTTACAATACTATCAGCAGTTACTTCATACTACTAGCCGCGGTTATCATCATCAGTGGTTACTCTTCTTCTGTCCGTGGTTATCTTCAAGCTTGTCCGCGGTTCCATCACTTAAAGTAATTCATCATACAAGGAACCTAAAACCCAACAGACTGCATTGGAGATCTCTCAGGCTAACCTGGATGCAAAGGTCACTGGTATTCAGGCAGATACTTTAGAGATTAAGGCCATGATCACCGAAATCTATCAGGCCTTCAAGGGTCAAGCAGCTCCGTCCCCCTCAGCACCAACTCCAACTCTTGCCCTCACTGAAGCTCCGGCAACAGTTGAGGGGGAGAATACTGCTGAAGAAACTCCTCTTCACACTGAGGGGGAGCAAACACCACCAGTCTCAGTAGCTCCTACATCATCTGCACCAGTCTCAGCAATACCCATCTCCTCATTACCACCACAAACATCAACAACAACAACAACACTGACGGTCACAACATCAGTTATGACAACAACACCACCCTTAGTTGCATCATCTTCCTCAGGCCAGGACAAAGGCAAAGGCATAATGACAACGGCTGAGCCTGAGAAGATTCCCTATAAAATCGGCGACACTGAATACCTGCTCACACCACAACAGCTGAGTAAACATCTTGCTAAAGAAGAAAGAAGATTGAAACTAGCTGAGGAAGAGAAAAGGAACAGAGAAGCACTGGCAAAGGTTGTCGTCGAAGAAGCTGAGAACATGGGATTAGATCCAAGCAAGCTCCAAAAGGGTCAGGCAGGACAAAAGTTCAAGGATGCTCAGGCTGCTCAGATGGCTGCAATGAGAAAGCAGTTTGAAGCAAATAAAAAGAAAGCTGGAGCTGTTAGGCAAGAACGAATTGATCATTACAACTGGACAATGACAAGCCGAAGGAAGCCTGAGAAAATCACTGATGTCAAAATCATCCCCAACTCCAAACCACTAGCAATGAATGTCTACAGGGGGGATGATAAGAGACATTTTGAGATTCATGATCCCTTAACTTTTGTTGACTTTGGGATCATTGAACTCGATGAGCTTGGTCCAATTATTGAAAAGAAGCAAAATAAGGTGGTTAAGGAGCTGATGAAGATGCTCAACAAAAGATATGAAAGGCTAAGAGATGCACCAGCCCAACTGGGAATTCAACCTGCCTTAACTGCACCTCAAGGATCTCAACCACAAGCATCCACTGGCAAAAGGAAGAAAGTTGAGTTCCAGCCTGAAATCAAAGTGCCTGGATTAGAATGCAACAGGGAGCTGCCTGAAGGTGTGAAATTTGTGAACTGTCTAGCGATTGAAAAGCCTGAAAGAGGGCTATTTTTCATTGATGTCTATGGAAACCCAGCATTCCAAAGGTGGAGTGATATCGATCAGGCAGGAGTGGCTACAATGATCAGCTATATTCCAGTGGCCTCTCAGATCCAATCCCCAGTAAACATCAAGTTTTGTCAAGACCTGAATGCCAAAATAAGAGACCATCCTGATAGGGAAACACTCATCACCAAGAAAGTTAAGCTTGAAGCACTAGGAATTCATCTGGACTAAATCATTTTATTTTCTTGTACTAGTGATAGGAACCATGTAATGGGATCAATAAATGATGTATGTTTTTGCTAAAATACTCAGTGTTCCTTACTGTATTCATTAGTACATTCAGTGTAAGAAGAAGCCATTTGCTCACTTACACTGATCAAACACTTAGGCTATTTGTATATCCAAATAGGGGGAGACTGTTAGGTTCAGTAAATACCCAAACCCCTTAATCTAGGATTTGAATAGAAAATAACCTAAGTGTTTAATCAGTTAAACACTATCAGGTCACTGAGTGCATAGTCTCTCAGTGAGCCATCTTCAGGATACTCAGTATGAGGTGAAGAAGAAGCCTCTCCACTCAGTAAGGCGGAGCTTAATGGGTAAAGACTAAGTCAAGAAGAAGATGGTGGATTCTGTGAGTGATGACAATAACTCACTGAATCCCTAAGACTCCTCTCCAACTGTTAGCACTGAAGACAAACTGAAGGAAAAGACTGAAGGATTTGAAGACTGAAGAATGAGCGGGACTAGGCGGGAAAAGTTTACCCAGATAAAACTAAGTCCCCAAGTGCTTTACCCAGATAAAACTAAGTCCCTATCTACTAAAGCCATATCTTCCCATTTATAGTAAGCGGCGATACTAAAGGATTCTCTGTTAAGGAAAGAAGCTTCGCCGCCTGACTATAAATAGCAAAGTGAATAGCAACCGAATATATCAATATTTGTGTTTGCTGTGATCTATGTTTTTGTCTTCTAGGTTAAAGTTAAAACCATACTTGTATAAATAGCATAAGAGAGTGAGTGAAAAGTTTTAAGCTTGTGAATTTAAAAAACACATACACAAGCCATCTTTTCACTCCTCCAAATACAACTTTATCCTTGAGATAGCTCAGTGGGTTCTAAGAGTTGTGCTCAGACTTAGCCTCAGCTTAAAGATGAGTTACCAACCTTTGTCATTTCAATCCCAAGTACTATTCCGCAAGTACTTGGGTAATGTATTATTTTGATTCATTTCTAATAAGAATATAAACGTTGAAAATTTATATGTGTGTTTTACTTACATCAATTTCAGTCATTATTCACTATTAGTTTGTTTTATTTACTTAAACTGTTTTATACGATAGTGAATAGGGAATAACAATCTTCTATAAACACCAGCATCAGATAAGGGAGTTCCTTTATTTAAGGATAAGTGTAAGTTTGTTGGAAGAGGAGATAAAAAAAGGGTTGCATGCAGTTAAACCTGAGTCTTGTAGCAGATCTAAGATATACTTTCGTTGATTAAGGTGAGTTCCAGCCTTTGTTCTGCAATTCTCAACACCCAGAAAATATTTTGCATCGCCCAAATCCTTGATTGTGAACTTCTGATCCAATGCCTTCTTTACCTCAATAATATCAGCATTACATTCACCAGTAACCAAGACGTCATCCACATACACTAAAATAGCTAGGAAATGACCAGGTGTATTCTTAACAAACAATGAATAATCATGTTTGGACTGTACAAATCCTAAACTGCAAATAAATTTAGTCAATTCTTGGTTCCACTGCCTAGAAGCTTGCTTTAAGCCATAAAGAGACCTAACCAGCTTGCATACTTGGTTTGGTTTGGTTTTGCTTTGGTATAGCTCTCTGGTGGAAGCATATAAATTTCCTCATCAATGTATCCATGGAGGAAAGCGTTATTCACATCCAGTTGGTGTAAAGACCATTCCTTTGCTGTAGCTAAAGCAATGAGAACCCTAACTGTAGCAAGTTTGGCAATAGGTGCAAAAGTGTGCTTGTAATCATGGCCCTCCTTTTGACTGTAACCCCTCACAACAAGCCTTGCCTTTAAAATTTCAACTGTCCCATCAGGTTTGTATTTAATTTTGAACACCCATTTTGGGGTAATAGGTTGATGGCCTATGGGCAAAGTAGTAAGCTCCCAAGTATTGTTTTCTTCCAAAGCAAACAATTCTTTATCCATAACATCTACCCATCCTTTATGTTTAGAGGCTTGAGAGTATGTAACAGGTTCAACTGTGTCAAAAACATTAGCTAAGAAAGGAATGTGGGTTTGAGGAATGTTTTTGAAGTCTTTGGATGTGAACATGGGATATTTAGGCTGATGATGAACTGCATTAGCTGATCTCTTTGGTCCCACAAAATCTTCAAGCCACCTTGGGGCAGTAACACTTCTACTAGACCTTCTTAAAGGTGCATTATGAGATGGTGGAGGTGGATTAGGGATGTTTGTTTCATCATTTTGGTTTGGCATATCAGTAGTGGTCTCAGTTGAGGTTGGAACTGAATAAGTTGTTATAGGTACTAGTATAACATCATCTTCATCAGATACAAGATCATGACTATAAAAAGGTTGGTTAGGTGTAGGGTTAGAAGAGTTTAAAGGAGTTGCATTGTCTTTAAAAAGGAAAAACATCTTCCATGAATAATACATCTCTGCTGTGAAAAACCTTATGGGTTGCCTTATTGTACAGTTTGTAACCCTTTTGCCCTGGTGGATAGCCAATAAGGGTACATTTGATTCCCTTTGGATCAAATTTATCTTTGTGAGGTCCTAAGGAGGCTGCATAGCATAAACATCCAATGGTTTTGAGGGTTTCATAAGAGGGAGGTGTACCATGAAGTACCTCAAAAGGTGTTTTCCAAGATAATTGTTTCATTGGCATCTTATTAATCAAGTAAGTGGCTGCTAAAATGCCATCACCCCAGAATTTCTTTGGCAAACCAGTATGCAATCTTAGAGTTCTAGCAGTCTCTAACAAGTGTGTGTGTTTCCTCTCCACTACCCCATTTTGTTGTGGGGTATAAGCCATTGATCTTTGGTGAACTATACCCCTAGACCTCAATAGTTCTAAAACCTTGTGATTTACTACCTCAGTGCCATTGTCAGACCTTAAAAACTTGGTTTTAGCATTGAAATGAGTATCTGCATACTTAAGAAAGCTAGACAAAATTGTCAAAACTTGGTCTTTACTGTGTACCAGGTATGTCCAGGTAGCTCTACTCTTATCATCTACTATTGTATAGAAATAATGAGCTCCATTCAGAGCAGGTGCTTTATATGGTCCCCATAGGTCAACATGAATCAATTCAAAAGGTTTTTGTGAAGAAATTGAACTTTTAGGGAAAGGTAATCTATGAAATTTTGCAAATAAACAACTGTCACAAACAAAATCAGAAGTATTGAGTCTTTTACACTCATCAACATGCACCATTTTGGGTAAAGACAAATGACCAAGTCTAGCATGTAAAGTATGCAAATCAGTTACATGTTTATTCAGAACAGAATTAACATGAATAGAGTCATGGAAATCAAAAACACTGATGGTATTAACGGATGAACTTTGAGATGTAGAAGGATCCAAAGATGTGCGGGTGTACAAGCATCTGGAACCTTTTCTAATTGCCACGACCTCTTTAGTTGAAAGGTCCTGGAACACACAATAGGAAGGGAAGAATTGAGCAAAGTAATTTTGTGTGTTTAAGAGTTTTCCAACTGATAGCAAGTTAAATTTGAATTCAGGGACATATAAGACATCCAAAAGCATTAGAGTAGGAGTTAATTGGACTTGGCCCGCTGTGGTAACAAGTTTGGTTGTACCATCAGGCAAGTGTACAGTTACTGGATTTTTGAGAATATTTGTGGTTTTGAACAGGGTAATATGAGGACACATATTATCTGAAGCACCTGTATCTATTATCCACTCATTAAACCTAATAGTATTGCTTTGTGATGATAATGCAAAGGTCCTGACATGGAGTGACATACCTGCATGGTGCATAAAAGTAGAACCCCTCCATTGTTAACCAATTGTTACCTCCCCAAGATGAAAATACGTGGTACGTCCATACAGTGAGGTACAGTCCTGGAAACGTAATAGTAGTGTTTCGTTATGATAATCCAAATTACTCACCTATTATCTATGTCCACGAAGTCTATTATACACAGGAGTATAATGGGACAAGTTTTGGTGTTTATAAGAGTTTTTAGGTCATTGACATGTGAACGG
>BPTQ01000001.1:56815198-56826766 GCA_019973895.1 Chrysanthemum seticuspe | reverse complement strand
CTTGGAAAAAGTTTCTTCGGTAAGTAGAACCTAATAACCAATTCAAGTGACAACAAAACGGAGCTAGAACACAATTAACTAAAACAACACTATAGCTGCAAAGTCTTGGTCTTTTGGGTTTTTCTAAGAAGAATGGGGTTAAAAGTGGTTAAAGTATTAAGGAGAGGAATTGAGACTCTAGGAAATCTCAATTGAGATCACGTACGCGTGAGCAAGAAGATCTAGTAACTCAGGAAAAGCACTAGATCGTCTGTAAGGATCTGCTGCAAGAGCATCTGCACGACGGGTTTATCAGCTTGGGCTCTAAGCATGATAAAGTTTGTTGTTTTACCGTCTGCTTGCATGATACCGCCTTTACGAGGTTCGTGGGTGGCACGTTCGTCTGCCATTTTGTTGTTTGAAATAGTACGAATCTCGGGTTCGACTATTTGGGCAGCACGTCTACGAGAACGTCGTCTAGGAATGTCTGCTAGATCACGAAAAGGACTCAATGATCTAGAAGAACGAGTGCGCATGCACTAGAGTTAACTCTAAAGGATCTCAGAGTTAAGGAGAGGAATTATGAAATTGGTGAAAATTGGGGTAAGAAGAATCTTTTTGGGTTTTCTGGTTCTGAAACGTCGATATCACAACAAAATCAATTAACACAAGATCGAGGCAAAACAACAGTGAACTTAACCAATAATCCAAGATGAATGGCTTCTTTGAAAAAGGTTCACCAATATCAAGGACACAAAGGCAAGTTTTAAATCTTTGGTTCGGGAACTTATTATGGTCGCACCCCCAGTTAGGTAGTGCACTGCCTTGGTTTGCGGTGGTAATCTTTTAAGTTATTTATTTATTTAAGAAAACGACGAATCTTTTTGTATTTTTATATTTGATACATATATAGAAACAAAAGCAAAATATTTTTGTATTTTATACGTTTTTTGGCTGTTTTTTGGGTTTTTGGATTTTTTATAGAAATATATATAGATATAGATAGATGGTATGAACAGAGAGTGAATATTCAAACTACTAATCTGCTAGAAGTAAGACTATTAGCACTGCTCCCCGGCAGCGGCGCCAAAATTTGATCGGTGCGAAACCGTCAAGTTTTCTCACGCGAGCTGATCACTTGTGAATGATCAGCCGTAAGGAACTTAAAACAGCTCACACACCAACTCAATGAAGATCGGGAGAGTATAATGTTTCCCCGGGTCGTTAAGTCCCAACGAGCCGTGCGAGAATAGTCAAACGTTTAGTGATCGAGAAGATTTGAATGGATACAGAGATTTGATTTATGATTATAACTACGGAAAAAGCCAACAGATAAAAACGGCTTAAATGCAAATTAAAGGAAATCTAAAAAGATAAAATCTATTAAATAAATGCTATCACTATTTTTAAACTAATGTTTTTGTTCTTTTTGTTTTAATAAAACTGAATTTAAAATCTACGCGACGTACAAATTAAAAAGTGAAACTAAATCAATATTAACCCTAAAAATATGAAAATGATGTTTTTACAATCCTAATGATAAAAGAAACTTTTTAGAAAAAGAAAACTATTTTTATCACTAATTATCTAATTATTATTAATTAAAAACTATTTTTAACTATTTAATAATTAACCAAAATACAAGAAATTAGGAAATAAAGCTAGAAAAATAAAATTATGAAATGGAAAAGTCTAAAATGACAAACTAGAATTTTCAAAACTATTTTTGTATTTTTCAGGTTATTTTTCTATTTTCTATGAATTTTAAACTATTAAAAACTAATTAAATTACTAAAAATTACCAAATAAACTATGAAAAATCTGGAAAATTACTTTTTTCACTTCTTTTATTTATCTAAACTTAACAAAATTGAAAAATTATTTTTTTGAACCTTTTTCTAATTTTTTGTATTAAATGCTATTTAAAAATGATTAAAAACTAATTTAAATCTAGAAAAATAGTAAACAGTAACTAAAAATTATGAAAACTTCAGGAAAATCCTAAAATATAACTCTAAATCTAGGAAAATTATAAAAACAAATGCTTATGTGGGAGAATATGGATCTGAGGTGTAAACTGCTTCTTAATAAGCTATTAGAAATAAGCTGATGACCTCCTCAATGAACCATATTATCACAGAAGCTAAATTAAGCTAAGACTACCTTAGTGCAACCTAGTTTAACTATTATAGACCTCTGGAAACTAAGAAACAAGCAAATGGTGTGAATTATACTTAAGTCCTAAAACAGTTTTTACCACCCAACTACCAGCTTAAAAATAAGCTACTAAATAAGCCAGAGACCTTGAACCAGATATTGCAATCTCAAGTTGACCTAGTAAAGACCTTATAAACCAATTTTCAGATCTTAGCAAGCTCTTATGAGCCTTATGCACAAACTGCACAAACTGAGAAAACTCAGTTTAAACAGACCCCTGTGAGCAGGGCATTTTTGATCTAAAAGAGAGGACTGTTTGGAGCTTTTATAAAATTTGTAATATTCAGATAAAATGATGATAAGTAAGAGCACCAGCTGAACTTCTTGAAATACCAAGTATCACTGAGATTAGTTCAGAAATGAACTCAAAACAATTCTTTCAAAATGAGCCCAAAACCACTTTTTTAACTTTTTGACTTTTGAAGATCTTAAGAACTTTGACTAATCTGGACTTTGGAACCAATTTGTTGACTGTTATTGATGTTATTTGATAAAACAAGTGTAAATCAAGCAAGGTTGATGACCTCTTAACACAAAATAATGGGTTTGCAGTCCTAATTCCACAACAGTGGACAGTAAGATGGCATAAGGTGCAAGTTTGACTTTTGAAGTCTAGCAGGCACAAAGTGATGATTCAAATGAACATATTAAGACCAAACAATCATGAAACAACAAACATGAACTGCTGCATAAGCCTATAGGGCAGTGAAATCAACCAATCCAAACACCCCTTTAGTACACAGTTATGCAATAAAAACAGATTTTAACAATGACCACACTTGAAATTATGATTAAACTAACTTAATAACACTTAATTACTTCTATTAGAACATATTTTAACTACTTGTGACCCTTAAAACAGATTATGCATTTGAACTTGATCTTGACTTACATTTGTCCATAGCCACAGTGGCTTGCAACAACAGTGAACCAAGGACCTCTAACCTAATACAAACAAACCCATAGCTTCCATTTCAACCCATTCCATGTCTGAACCAACTATTTCCTGTCCTGCATCATTTTTGATCCGTTTTGACTTTTTGTTGACCAAAATACAAAATGAGTGGAAACTTAAATGTGAGCTTGTACAAGGCTTTCATAAGCTCATTTAAGCTTATTTAAACTGATAAATGAACTTATTGAAGCTTTTGAATGAGATTCTGACTTTGAAAATTTCAACAGTAATGCAAATTTTTGGAAACAGATAAAGACTTGGAATTAAAGCTTAAAACTTGATAATACTGCAATAATCACTTGAGTTTAGTACTGAAAAACAAAATATTACAACCTTTTAATTGAATTAAGACAGTAATAAAAAAAAACGACATTAGAGAAATTTAAAACTAAAATATACTACTTCTCTTTGCTCCTTCTCTGCTCTTTTATGCTTCAAAAGTCTTACACGTGTCCTTAGAGCAGATCCCACCACTTTTCTTGGCCAATGGGTGTCTTTTGAGTGTCTTTCTTGTTTTACCAATTTTGGCGGGAAGCCCATATTTGACCTGTTGACCTCTGCAACTAGCACTAGGGGGGGTGGCATTTATTGTGGAGGGTAAGTTAGGTGGGTATGATGAGGAGGAGGATGGAAAGGTGATGGGAATGGTGCCTGTGTTGCAGGGCTCAAGTTGGGGGAGAAGATAAGGTAACAGTAGTGGGCGCCTTTTTCTGGTTTTGACTTTATTTGACCAAAGGGTCAAAATGAAGGGGTCACAGGTATAGGCAGGGGGTCAAAAGGGAAAAAGGCAGGGGTCTAATTGATATTTTGACAAGGGACCAATGTATAGGTTAAATAATAATAAGGACTTCCTTTGCCAATTCTGAAACTGTAGGGACCTAGGCTGCCAATTCATCAAACTTGTTTCAAGGGACCAAAAGTGACATTCTTTAAAAGTACAAGGACCAATCTTGCCATTTTGCAATTTTCCAGGGGCCATTTCTGCCAATTTTCAAAGTTGAAGGACTAAACTTGTAATTTTCTCAAACTTTTGATATTTTTCACCAAAGGACTAAATTTGATAACTTTTGATTTTAAAAGGACCTTTGGTGACTTTACTTTTGAATTTATGTGCTCAGGGACTGTTTTTGACAACTTTTGAAACTTGGGGGACTGAAACTGCAATTTTTGCAAATTTGATATGTTTTTCATCTGATTTTGATATTTTTGTATTTAAAACACATAAAATACTGATTTGTGATATTTTGATCATTTTGATGTGTTTCTGAGTGTTTTCAGATGTTTTTGCAGTCTAAACAGTACAAAAATGATGAGTATTTACACACTCATCAATATCCTATTTTCTCAAAGCATTGATCAACACTATGCCCATCCTGATCACAGTGTGTGCAATGCCTAAAACCCTTGGTATCACTTCTTGAATCAACTTTTCCATTCCTGTTATCTCTTTTCACATTCCTATTCTGGTTCATGTTAGCAAAAAATGCCATGGGATCAGCTACATGATTTGTCACTTGTTTCTCTTTCTCAACTTGTTGTACTATATAGTAAGCCTTGTTGACATTAGGCAAAGGGTCCATAGCTAGTATTTGGTTCCTCACTGACTCATAATCATCATTTAACTTTATAAGAAACTGTACTAACTTTGATCTCCCCTCAATCTCCAAAAACTTATCAACAAGATTGCAAACACTCTTGCATCTTTCCACAGGAACATACAAGGACACCATTCAGATTATGCAATTCATCCCAACATTTCTTAAGCTTGTTAAAATATGCAGCAATGGTCAAATTACCCTGACTCACAATATTCAATTCCCTTTGAAGCTGATATATGAGTGGTCCATTACTCTGACCATACCTCTCAGCTAATTCTTTCCACAGTTCAAAAGCAGATTGTGCATATAAAAATGCCTCAGACAGTTCTGCTACCATAGAATTTAACAACCAACAGGTACCCATATAGTCACACCTAATCCACCTTTGTAAATTCTCATGATCAGTGACTGGTGGTCTAACACAAGTCCCATTTATGAACCCTAATTTGAGTTTTGCACCTAGAGCCATCTTAACTGTATGACTCCACCCTAAAAAATTGGTTCCATCAAATGGTGTATTAGTAAGCACCATACCAGGATGATCTGAATTCCCAATATACAATGGATCATTGATTGAATTAATCCCACCATTAACATTCAAATTAACACCACTGTTACTCGAATTAGGATCAGGATTCACCATTTTAATAATTTGTGAACAATCTTAACAGAATCAATCAATTAACGATCAAAACCCTAATTATGCAATTCAAACGTTCTAAGACTCGAATCCGGTCAAATATCCCAATCAAACAGAATTGAAACAAACAGATCCAATAGAATCGATCAATTTGCGTTATAGAACATGAAGCATAAAAAATTAGGGCAAACTGACCTAAAAATAAAGCTTAGCGTGCTCTGATACCATATAAGCGGAACAAGATTAGAGAGAAAATGATTCTTATTATTTTGAAATTCTTATGAAAAATGATTACATATCCGTTTATAAAAGGGGAAAAACTATTCTCCTAAACTATTTACAATGTGGTCCTTTTACTTTCTATTATTTACAATACAATGAAATAACTAGCACAACACTTCTACTTATGCACAAATTGGTCCTTCATATAAGTTTCAATTTTTTTTTATTAAGAACCACAATTTTTTATACACCTTACACAATCTAATAAATGTTTCCAATAACATCTCTAATAAATGTCTTCAACAACATCTGAATCCACGACCTTTTGGTTGACGAAGCACTCACATACTGCTAATCCAAAAACCTTGCGCATTACAAGTTAATTATACTACTTGGTGATTTATAACCGAACGCGCTAGGCATTCATCGGTTCCGATTTCAGGTTAAAATACTTTTGAAGGCAAAACCGAACTAAAAATCAAATATGAATTCGGTTCGGATTCAATTTTGACCGAAAAACCGATTTACAAAACTTATTAATTTTTTTTATCAAATTTATATATCTCCAACCCGAAATGTATTAAATATTATGAGGAATATAAAACAAATCCATTACAAATAAAAGTGAGATTATAAGTTTGCCTATACTACATTATAAGAAAGTTTTAAAATTTTAAGACAAAAAACATTACTATATAAAAGGAAAATTATAAAAATTAATGTAAATTTAAAATTTAAGTCTCGTTTAAAACGTATAGTAACCCCTCCAATAATGCTATATTTTAATATAAGTGTTTATAAGAAAAGCTCACCAAACTTATAACTATAAATTTAATGCTAAAATTTGAAAAATAAAAGTGTTAAATATTTACACTATTAATAATTTAGACATTCTACTTTTGAAAAACATATATTTACTACGTTATAAAGTATTTTGAAAATGCTAAATAAAGAATGTTTAAAATGAAAAACATTTGCTCGGCACAAAAATAGTCAACCGGGTACCCGCCGCCAATAGTCACCGGATACCCGCCGCCGCATTGCGCAAGGTACCCTTCTAGTAATTTCTATATTTATAGTAGGAAATATATAAAAGATACATATATACATTTGAATTAGGGTTTAAATTCTGTTCGGTTTTGAACCAAAAATCATTTTATAAAATTGGTTTGATTTTAAAATGGTTCAACTCTGTTCGGTTTTCGGTTCCTGTATTTTAAAACGAAAGGAAAATCATTTTAACAAAAAGGGCATGAGTTTGATCTAAATTCCTATTGAAAACTTACTAAGACAACATGATAATCGCTTGATCCATGAAGAAGAGTCACTTGACACCCACAAATGCACGTGGTCAAGGTTTCTTCTCAAAACTAAAATTTGAGACTTGGTGATTTATGGATCATTTGGACGAGGCAAATCTTCTTGTGCTTCAAGACTCCATAGTAATAACACTAAATGTGCTAAACTATTAACATGATTAGAAACTGCGGCAGTTAAGAAATTGCAGCCTTCCAAATAGGAACCAGCTAATCCATGGTATACCATGAAGTTACAAAGAATGTACCTGTGAACCAATCCCCTATAGCAAAATAGGCATAAGGAAAAGGCAAAGGGCCGGATCAGCCTACGGAAACGAGTGTTTTCAATTAAGTATTTTCTAATAAGCACATTGATAGAATATATCTTCATATGCAGTATGACGAGTATTACAAGACCACCACCATTTTCTTACTACCACCGCAACATAGCACTAGTATCCTATAACATAAATCTTAAAATTTAATAGCAGTGACACATATGTTAACAACAAGAGATTCAGGAGTACTTTGTTGTGTATGTAGGAAGTTCGCCTTTAGAATTACAAAATGTGATTGCGTATTTTGCAGTTCATGCTTTTCGAATATGTTTATTTGTTCAACTGAATACGTGAATCATTAATTTACATAGTCCATAAAAAGCACAAACCATTTAGGAATTAGTGATTTCAAAATATTTATTTATAACATACACAAATTAGAGTGTCTAGTAGATCCCAACAACATTTTACTGAAAGCACAAACCATTAAACATATTTCATGCACAAAGATGAAGTTTCTTAATTTCCAATATCAAATCGTCAAACATGTCAAAACTACAATGCTCAAACAAAGAACTCAAAGAAATCACAACTTAAAGTCTAAAAACCTCTACATCTCAACTCAACCCATATACATCAATTCGTATTTAGAATCTTAAAGTTTAAGGTTTTGAAATTCCAAGATTAGAAATGAATTCTTGTTTGTCGTAACAGATGATATCCTCATGGGAACAGGTTCATTAGCAATCTGTAGATAAAGAGAGATTATGTTAATACAAATAAGCCGTAAAAACGTTTATTTATATTTTACGATCTTCTAATGTTTTGTCGATAACAAACGTAAAATCATATTAACGAAACAAATAAAATACGTAAATGGTTTGAACTAATAGTTTCTAACATATTCACATTTTCACATAAAACACTAAAACAAATATAAGTGATTTTATGATTTAAGTAATACATATGTACAACAACTAGTGTTTACATATTTGGATAAAATATACACATAGCTAGTATGTAGTATATTGGGTAATACAAATGGGTAGAAACTTAAGTATCACAACCCATTGGGCAAATACATTGAATGTAGTTGGGTACAACCCAAAGCCCATAACCCATGGATCTTGACCCATAACCCATTGCATGACATAATGCTTATATCATACATGGATAATATCCATAACCCATGGATCAACCCATACCCAAGTGACTAAGTGCATTGCACTTAAAGATATATTGTATCTAGCCAAAGATCCATGGTTCAACCCATGACCCATGACCCATAACCAAAATACCCATGGGCAAAGAGGAGCGTTCCACGGATCCCTGGCTTTGTGCTAGCCGGATCCCAAGTGGAAGGGATCCGTGGGATCCGGGGAAACAGTAGGATTTTTCCTCTATAAATAGTGAGCCATTTCTTCATTATTTCTCACCCCTTTCTAATACACTTTCTCCCCCTGAGTTAAATCTCACTAACCTTAGATCCAAGAGATCTATGTTTGTAGTTTTGTTTTTGTTTGATCTTCTAGGTTCCTCTTAAAGGCAAGATCACCACCTTTGAAGTCAAGCAAGCTCAAGTCCATGAGTTGCCATGCTTCCTCATAATCAAGGCTATTGAAGTCCTCTTGTTGATGATCTTTTTCTTTCTTCAAAGAAGTGTAGTGTTGAAGACATTAGTGAAAGATGTCTCAAGTGTCAAGACAAAGATATTAGTGAAGGGTATCTATCGTCTATAGGATAAGCACTTGTGAAAGGTGCTTAGAAGTCAAGACTTGAAGCATTAGTGAAAGGTGCTTCGAAGTAAAGACACAAGACATTAGTGAAAGGTGTCTTGTAGATCTAGTCAAAGGCATTAGTGAAAGGTGCCTTAGATGTACATTCGATATGGTGTGTTTCGATGTACTAGATAGACTAGCATTAGATCCAAGGATATTGATGTCCTTGATGATGTTGTAAAGGAGTAGATCTCCTTTGGGATTAGTCGTTGGTGTAGTGTGGTAGTAGTTCCTCCATTGCAATGGAACTAGATGCTTAGCCTAGTACCTAATAAAGGGTAGGCGACGTTGTGAAGGTGTAGTTCACCTCAGGTGTGAAAGAACTCGGTGGTTAGCCTAGCACCGTATAAAGGGTAGGCGATGTTGTGTTAGGTGTGGTTCACCTTGGTGTGAAAGAACTCGGTATTTAGCTTTGTACCCGAAAAAGGTTAAGCGACGTTGTGAAGGCTTCTCCGCCATAAGGAGATTGGTGTAGTGTTTACAAACTCTCGAGTAGGTGACTCGGGGAGTGGAGTAGGGTAAGGAAGGTGTCCTTGAAGCCGAACCACTATAAATACTCGCGTTGTGGTTTTGTGCTTCTTACTCTTATCTTTTCATTACATATCTTTATATGCTTGTTTATCAACATCCAACACACACAACCAAATAGATTGACATAAGTCGATCTAAATAGTTTAAAAGGAAGTTTTAATTGGTAAAACTATTCAACCCCCCCTTCTAGTTTTCCACAATTGGCATCAAAGCTTCGTTACCATGTTTCTTGAAGTATATTGTACTTTAAAAACTTGATACGATCCATGGTTAATTGAAAACTACAAAGAAGGTTTTTCATAAAAACAAACACCATGTCTTTTAAAACTATATGTTTGGATGTTGATTTGATAACAACATTTTTCTTATTTATTTTTTTATTTTATTGCACTAATCTTCCTTGTCATGTTGATTAGGCAAAGCTCATACCCACCAAGCTTTAGGAGTCGCTTGGTAACAAGAATACCTTCCTTAAGAAGGTATCTTAAACGCAAAGGAGCGGGAATAGTCTAAGTGACATTTGTTGTGTCATTTGTAACGACATTCCTAAGTGCGCTAAAGGTATGATTTTCTTTTTACTTTGCTTGATAATTAAGTATACCTAGTTAGGTATTTATATGATTATCTTTTGTGCAAATTACATGTTTTACTTGAAGCTTCATTAGGAAGCCTTTTCTCACATACGTGTTTTATTTCTCATATAAAGTCGTGGTATATAAAACTTATGTTTTGCTTATTTTAATCCAATAAAACAAAACACGAATTTCAAAAAATTCCTCCTTCCCCATAAAAACTCCCACCGTCGACCACTTTATCAAACCCTCACTTTTTCAAATCTTCCAATTTCAAAAATTTCCTCTCATTCAAAAACTTCATCTTCCTCCTCATTCCATCTCAATCGAAATCAATAAGATCCGTCATCAACATGGTTTACATCGTACTCGTGCTCATCGCCCTAACACTCATCGCACTTGTGTTCCCTATGATGAAGTTCACATACGGAGACATTTACTTTGTGTTGTTAATCTATATTGGGGTCATATACCCAATCCTTTGTATCATCCTTAGTATTGAAATGCAATATTATTAATCTAGTTTATCTAGGTTACTATTATGTGTTTATCATTTCTTTTGATTTATATGTTTTATATTTTTTTTGTGATACATTAGAGGTCATGTATGCATGCTAAAAGAAAATGTAGGATAAAACATACTTCGTGGTATAAAAACTGTAAAACCTATGCTTTTATCAAATCTGTTTCTGTTACTACTGATCCACGGATCCCGGAAGATATACTATCCGGATCCCTTTTGTAAAGGAACCGTGGGATCCGTATTACTGGAAAACAGTTTTCATGCAAGACTAAAAATCCACTAGAAAGTCAAAACATTGAGTAAGTTAAAGTGTTAAATACCATTGTTAATAAAATCTAGTAAAAACATTATATTATCATAGGTTGATCATTAACATCACCTCTCTCTAACCCATTGATAACGCTACACGCGTCGTTCGGGGTCAAAGGAACTTCCTTTTCTTCGAGCAAGTTTTATAACACCCTAGGCAGTGAACCTAATCGTTGTAGTGTAGTAATTAGGGTAAGCCACGGGTATTGATATCGTTCTCTAGGGGAATAGGAATGCTAGTAGGGAGTTACTACGCTAAGGTTAAGGTTGAGGAAGATTATTTTGTTGGAATCAAATCTATTAATCTATTATCATCTCATTAGCCATCTTTATGGTTGGGGGGTTTAGGTTATGGGCTCTAAGCATGGAAAGGTAAAAGTATTTTATGTTTTTCTATTTTTTATTAGAAGGAGTTGGAATTGGAATCGCATCATTGAGGGATGATCGTAAGGATAAGGGGATCTCTTGCTATAGTTATGGGCACCGAATGGGATTAATGATGTGATGTTGCTAATCCAAGTGACGGATCCCACAATATTTTGAACGAGCTTCTTTTCCTTCAAGGAAACTGGGGCTTGCTGCGCACATCGCAATAGTTACCCAATCTCTCTCCACTACAATTACTAGTTGGATACTATTATATTACAAAAATGATCTAAAATAATTGT
>BPTQ01000001.1:56803583-56815188 GCA_019973895.1 Chrysanthemum seticuspe | reverse complement strand
CAATCGAAATCAATAAGATCCGTCATCAACATGGTTTACATCGTACTCGTGCTCATCGCCCTAACACTCATCGCACTTGTGTTCCCTATGATGAAGTTCACATACGGAGACATTTACTTTGTGTTGTTAATCTATATTGGGGTCATATACCCAATCCTTTGTATCATCCTTAGTATTGAAATGCAATATTATTAATCTAGTTTATCTAGGTTACTATTATGTGTTTATCATTTCTTTTGATTTATATGTTTTATATTTTTTTTGTGATACATTAGAGGTCATGTATGCATGCTAAAAGAAAATGTAGGATAAAACATACTTCGTGGTATAAAAACTGTAAAACCTATGCTTTTATCAAATCTGTTTCTGTTACTACTGATCCACGGATCCCGGAAGATATACTATCCGGATCCCTTTTGTAAAGGAACCGTGGGATCCGTATTACTGGAAAACAGTTTTCATGCAAGACTAAAAATCCACTAGAAAGTCAAAACATTGAGTAAGTTAAAGTGTTAAATACCATTGTTAATAAAATCTAGTAAAAACATTATATTATCATAGGTTGATCATTAACATCACCTCTCTCTAACCCATCACTTCTATAGGTTCAACTATGACGCATGAATACGAGTTTGATTTTTCACTCACTAGCGTCTATACTCCTAACATCTCTCTTGAACCCAACACACCTGGCAATCATGTCCGTGGGTTCAACAATCTCGAAACCCGTCACTTCCATGAAGGACGTATTGTAGACACCTCTCTACAATTCGAAGAAGGTATCAATACCTCCTTCCGAGCAATAGGACTAGAATGTCTTCTTGAAATCAATGAGAAGATATGTCCAAGGTTCATAATGGAATTCTTCCGTCAAGTCGAACTCGTTCGTAACGAGGATCGCTCTCTATCTCTTTGGTTTTATATCAAAAACCAAAAGTTTACTCTAACCCTTGGGCATTTTGCTCACATCCTCCGGATTCCAAATCATGGATAATGTGCCTTCACCAAAGATTGGTCTCTTGATTCTCTCTTCAACTTTCGTGAAGAAAATAGTCCATATTGTTCACACATACCCTCTCCGGAAGATTTAAATCGCATAATATGCAAACCTCGACCATATTACTCCAATCCAAACATTATCCATACACGGGATATCCGAGAAGAGTACAAGCCTCTTGCTCTCATTCTACGTGAAAATGTTTGGAGTCTTAGGGGAAATCGAGATATTCTTCCCGCTTGTTGTGCTCACATGTTGTACTGTTTGCTAACACAACAACCATACAATCTCGCCTACTTCTTCGCAAGGCGAATTGCAAATCTTCAAGGCTCCAAGAATAAACTCATCCCTTATGGAATGTTCTTGACACGCCTCTATCAAAATGTTATGCACTTCCATCCTCAATTTCAAAGTTCGTTGTACGTACTTGTGAACAAGATGATGGAGCCGCTAAACATATCTCTCATGAAGACGTTCTTCATTCTTGATTCCACCAATACCCATCAATCACATAATGATCCTCCTAGCGAAGACACTCAAGGAACCTAGTAGTAGTCAAATAGGATCAATTCTACTCTACTCGTGATTTATCAATGTAATCCTATTTCTTTCATGAAATAAAACATCTTACATTTGATATCTTAGTTTTAGAACTCCTTTAAACAAATCTTGGAATATAATGCATTGTCAAGATCATTGCATACCTTTAGTAAAGGTTCTGTCTAGCAGATGGACGGATCCCAAATGTTGTACTAAACGGATCCCTACACCTAGGGAACCGTGGGATCCGGCAAACAGAAAATGCAATTGCAAGCATTGTATGTCAAACACATCCTTAGAACACCTAAAACATAGTGTCTTAAGGTAGATTAAGTCCTTATCAAGATAGGTTGATCTTTCCTACTCATTCCAACTCACATAGATCACACTCTAAGATATTCATAGATCTAACACTTTGTTTTAATCCATCACTCTCAAAACTCACACTTCATTTTTTATTTGACCCCTCACATCTAGGTTAGAAATCTTTCGATTATGACAATATTGATCATAAATCAACCTCACCTCAAAATTGATCAAAGTTGATCAAATCCTAGTTTTCCCATCTCAAAACCATTAGGATATTTTACAAAACACAATCCTAAGTCACAACCTCATCTCTAGGATCATTTAGCTTCAATTGACACTCTCATCTTTAGTGTCATCCTTGCTCATTCATTGGTACTCATGAAAGTTCCAAATCCTTCCATAAAGACAATCATTAGCTACATCACTCACCACCTTCAAGTACTTAAGCACCCCTTCATTTAAGACACTTAGGAAGACTGAAACACTCAAGATGTTATAGGTCTTAGATTTTAGAAACATCATTTCCACTCTTTCATAGCTGCTGATAGCCGGATCCCTAGGATTAGCCTAGACGGATCCCTCTGAGAAAGGAACCGTGGGATCCGGATGACAGTATAGGTCAAATCTTGCTAAAACAATCATTTAAACTTATCTTCCTAACTCAAACACTCCATCTCATCTTAAATGAGTTCCTAGATCAGTCCAACCTCTGAAGTTGACTCTTGTGCATGTCAATGATCACATTCCAATGAATCCTAGTGGCTTAAAGCTTAAATGCACTTGCCAAATCTCTTAGTTTATAAACCACCTTGTTAGGACCTCCATATTCATCACTCTCACTCTAACTTTCAGCTCTTGAAATTATTTCATCATGAGGAAAACCCCAAGTAGTAACTTATCCACCAAATAACCACCCATGAAAAAGGATCGTGTTATACACGAAATCTCCTCAACCGAATCATCTCCCGTCAAACCAACAAATGAGAGAATCCTTCATCATCCAATCAAACCAATTCCTAAAAGGATAGTACCCACAAAACTACCTATTCCTAACACCACCATACCTCCTAGGCCAAACAATATCATCTCCACTAAACCATCACCATTGGTTCCTAGAAATATTTCATTTACTTCACCACTATCATCACCACACCTCTACAATTTAGAGGACTTGCCTCCTAGGCCGTCTCATCCACTTCCGCCGACAACATTCTCCTCATTAGGAGGAATAATGGTTCAAAATCAAGGTGTTGAGTCAACACTTGCTCCGGCTTCCTTTTCGCCGTCTCCATCATATAATCCTATTTGGATTATGAGAAATCATCAAAGTCAACCACCCGACCATATGGAAGTTGACACTTCTTTACCACCACCATCATTCTTGGTCGAGGCATTCTCAAATGCACCTCCACCAATCCCTTCATCGTTTGAAGCTCCACAAGCCGATTCACTTGATCCTTCGCATCAAGCCTTTTCATTTCATCCACCACCACTACCTAGCCATGACAAAGATTGCTATCATTGTCAACATGTTGAAAGTTTGATACATGAAGTACGAGAAGACCAATGTTTCATGTTCTATCATCTCCTCGAACGTTTCGACGAGATCAAACCTAAACAAAACTTGAGCTAGAAGAATTTTAATGGTGTCCTAGCATCAAGCGTTAGTTGGTCTAGAAATTCCTAGTCATGCACTGTCTGTTTTCTTGTTTTTAGAGTCATGTATATCATGACTCTTGTTTTATTAAATGGAATTACATGCTACTTGTTATTTTTTCTGAGCATATGTATTCATATCTCATTTATGTGATAACATTTATTGTTATATCACCTTTGCTGATTTTAGTCATCAGCCAGACGGATCCCTCAGAATTGCCTAGACGGATCCCTACTAGGAGGGAACCGTGGGATCCGTGAAGACAGAAAGTTTTTTTTTCTACTAACTTAAATCACATTTTCAGGAAATTATGAATTATACTTGTTTTCTAACCCTTGTTATGCAGTTATTCAATTAACACATGAAGAATTTGACATCCTAAAGCTAGGGGAGCTTGGTGTCAAAACAATATGTTGCAAAATTACTTGCAACCTTTGATTTAAATTTCATGACTTCCCGTTGCAAATATTGCAATCATCTAGGGGGAGCACACCCGTCACATAGACGTAATCTTTTGCAAAAGTTAGTTGCAAATGAATTAGATTAGAATTAGTTTCTTGACGCCCTTACTTAGGGATGGACTCGTCAAGGGGGAGTAACGACGAGACCCTTTCCCGTTACTTGCTCTCTATTTTGTTTTCCTTTCACATGTTTTTCTTTAAAAAAAATGTGTTGCTTTCTTTCAAACACTTTTTTTTTCGACAAAAAGGGGGAGAAGAAAGTAAAAACTACAAATTCAAACTTTTACGAATTTTAGCTTTTCCTTAAAATAATTTTATGTTTTGTCATCAACAAAAAGGGGGAGATTGTTAATACAAATAAGCCGTAAAAATGTTTATTTATATTTTACGATCTTCTAATGTTTTGTCGATAACAAACGTAAAATCATATTAACGAAACAAATAAAATACGTAAATGGTTTGAACTAATAGTTTCTAACATATTCACATTTTCACATAAAACACTAAAACAAGTATAAGTGATTTTATGATTTAAGTAATACATATGTACAACAACTAGTGTTTACATATTTGGATAAAATATACACATAACTAGTATGTAGTATATTGGGTAATACAAATGGGTAGAAACTTAAGTATCACAACCCATTGGGCAAATACATTGAATGTAGTTGGGTACAACCCAAAGCCCATAACCCATGGATCTTGACCCATAACCCATTGCATGACATAATGCTTATATCATACATGGATAATATCCATAACCCATGGATCAACCCATACCCAAGTGACTAAGTGCATTGCACTTAAAGATACATTGTATCTAGCCAAAGATCCATGGTTCAACCCATGACCCATGACCCATAACCAAAATACCCATGGGCAAAGAGGAGCGTTCCACGGATCCCTGGCTTTGTGCTAGCCGGATCCCAAGTGGAAGGGATCCGTGGGATCCGGGGAAACAGTAGGATTTTTCCTCTATAAATAGTGAGCCATTTCTTCATTATTCTCACCCCTTTCCAATACACTTTCTCCCCCTGAGTTAAATCTCACTAACCTTAGATCCAAGAGATCTATGTTTGTAGTTTTGTTTTTGTGTGATCTTCTAGGTTCCTCTTAAAGGCAAGATCACCACCTTTGAAGTCAAGCAAGCTCAAGTCCATGAGTTGCCATGCTTCCTCATCATCAAGGCTATTGAAGTCCTCTTGTTGATGATCTCTTTCTTTCTTCAAAGAAGTGTAGTGTTAAAGACATTAGTGAAAGATGTCTCAAGTGTCAAGACAAAGATATTAGTGAAGGGTATCTATCGTCTATAGGATAAGCACTTGTGAAAGGTGCTTAGAAGTCAAGACTTGAAGCATTAGTGAAAGGTGCTTCGAAGTAAAGACACAAGACATTAGTGAAAGGTGTCTTGTAGATCTAGTCAAAGGCATTAGTGAAAGGTGCCTTAGATGTACATTCGATATGGTGTGTTTCGATGTACTAGATAGACTAGCATTAGATCCAAGGATATTGATGTCCTTGATGATGTTGTAAAGGAGTAGATCTCCTTTGGGATTAGTCGTTAGTGTAGTGTGGTAGTAGTTCCTCCATTGCAATGGAACTAGGTGCTTAGCCTAGTACCTAATAAAGGGTAGGCGACGTTGTGAAGATGTAGTTCACCTAAGGTGTGAAAGAACTCGGTGGTTAGCCTAGCATCGTATAAAGGGTAGGCGACGTTGTGTTAGGTGTTGTTCACATTGGTTTGAAAGAACTCGGTATTTAGCTTTGTACCGGAAAAAGGTTAAGCGACGTTGTGGAGGCTTCTCCGCCATAAGGAGATTGGTGTAGTGTTTACAAACTCTCGAGTAGGTGACTCGGGGAGTGGAGTAGGGCAAGGAAGGTGTCCTTGTATCCGAACCACTATAAATACTCGCGTTGTGGTTTTGTGCTTCTTACTCTTATCTTTTCATTACATATCTTTATATGCTTGTTTATCAACATCCAACACACACAACCAAATAGATTGACATAAGTCGATCTAAATAGTTTAAAAGGAAGTTTTAATTGATAAAACTATTCAACCCTCCCCCCCTTCTAGTTTTCCACAGATTAGATGATTAAAAAAACATAGCAAACATACTTTGTGCGTGTGTATCATGTAACAAATAATACAAGTTGGTGCATTCGATCATATTGCACTTACTGTAGTTGATATCTGAAGCATTGCAGGTAAAGTTCCAAACGGGATATGTAAACCTGCCACATCAAGAAGAATTTAAGTATTGTTTGATAATGGGTCAAAATGGGTATTTTTTTGTAATGGTAAAAACATATTGGGTTGAAACACCTTTTGCTAAAAAAAGGAAAGGAATAAAAAAATTAAAGGTTGTTCCATAACTGTAAAATGAATACTTAAGTAACTATTACCTGAGAAAACGAGGGGAATGACATTTATTACCCCCAGAACTCTTCCAACCCATCTCCAACGACGTACTTTACTCCGCGGTTTCCTTGAGGATCCCATACATGTCATTAGTTAATTAGTCATTGTAACTTGTACATCATGCCAAGTAAGATTTGTACCTATCTATTACGTCTAATTTAGCCAAGAACTGTAATAGGTAGTCCCATTACAGTTCCCTTTCCCCATTCCTTGTATGCATTAAAATATACTTTGCACAACTTTTGACCCGTTTCCATTTTAGATTTATTTAATTAGTTTAGCTGTTTGACATCTTAGAAAAAAAGGTAATCCAAATCGACCCATTCATAAGTAAATGGGTTCAATTTACCACATCTATCTAGCAAGGTAAAGTACTTGTGGGTGAAACATACGGGATAAAACTACTCGGAGAAGAACTTCTTGAAGTGCCACCAATGCCAACTATTGAGGCACAAATACAATAAAGTAAGAAACTTTGAGAAGAATATTAATGGAAGAATTTATAAAAGGTCTCTAAAGAATCTAAAAAACTTATAAATGTGCGTTGAATTACCTGTTGGTGCTGCAAACAAAGATCCATCTGGATTCTGAGTCGGTTGAGCTGGTTGAATGGGCACTGGATGGGAAGTCTACATATATAACCGGAAAAAAGTTAGTTAATGATTATATATAACGGATTCAAGCACAGAAAAATAATTTTCAAAATGAAACCCTTAGCAGTACGCATTACAGATAAATGCCATGAGTAATTTCGTTGAATATCATTATTGGTGTAACCGTGTAACAAACACAAAGACAAGTAATAAGAATCCCAAATTTGATCTACAAATGCACAAGACTCAGTTTAAATGATTAAACCTTGATTTTCTTCTTTTGAGTATCATATGTAGATAAAGAACACTAACAAAAGAAACTCACGGTTATCTGATTGAATCCCATGTTGCTAGTGCTTTGTGTTGACGGGATGCTTGAAAACACGTTTCCTCCAAATGCATTTGACTGATCGAAAGGCGAAAGACTTTCCTGCCCAGCAGATGGGGAAGCCTGCCCAAAAGTTGAGACAGCCTGTCTAAAGGGAGAGCTTGTCTGCCCAAAGGGAGAGCTGGACTGTTTGTTGTTAGTATTTATACCCATTCCACCACAAGACTAACAAACAGAACTCGAACCCCCTGAAACATTAAGAAAATGTTGTTCATACTAATCAACCACAAATCTAGAAGTTACAAAATGGGTAAGTTGGGTTGGGTGACGGGCCAATAAGGGTTATGAGTACGGGTCAAATTGGTCAGGTTGGGTTGACCCACTAATTAAAAAATACATATATATTTATCACAAACCCAATATCATACACATAATTAAAAAAATCTATATCTACTAATACAAATAATATATTATGGGCACGTAACGGGTCAAAACATATCATTTTGAAAAGAAAAAAAATGTCAAATGGGTCATTTGGATTTGTTTTAGAAGTATGAATTTCAGAGTCTAGGGAAATAAATAGAAAAAAGTGCTAAGAGAAATAAAAATTAAATGATCATTACCTTTATCTCCGGATTGATAATCCTCCCATCTAAGTTCTTCATGATTTTTTCCTTTGCATGCAGGAATTGCTGATATCGACTTCAGATTTCCAGCAGGTCGTGTATTACTACCATCGTCTGATTCAGGTGTCTGAGCATAAGGGGTTGCTCTACTTCCCCCATGTCGATCTCCACTACGTGGTTGTACGAAAGCAGGAATTTCTCTTCTTTCCCCAAAGAGAGATGGTGTTTATGACAGAATTGACCCAAAAGGTAAGGTCTTGGGGACAGATGGTTCAGTAGATGTAGAGGTTGAGATTGGATTTGCATGCATGTTGCTAAATAGAGGCGGGATTGTAAAACTGCATGACTGCATATTGCTAGGTGTTGGCCCCCCTGTAACAGATGAAAAGAAATAATTATTCGTTATTTAATCAGGAAATAAATATAAGTAGTTTTTGATAGTAATGCCATAAGGTTATTTACATTTATCTCCGGATAAATAGTCATCGCATCTCAGTTCTTCGTCACATTTATCTTTGTTTGCAGGCATTTCTGATATCGACTTCGGATTTTCAGCAGGCTGTGTAAAACTACCATTGGGTGCCGGAGGTGTCTGAGCACACGGGGAATCTACTTACCTCACATTTACATCCAAAAGGTGGCTGTCTAAAACCATGAATTGGACAAAATATAGATGGGTGAAAAGGAGTAGAAAAAGTTGAGTTCTTGGGGGCAAAAGGGTTGGTAGGTGTAGAAGAAGAACATGGATTGACTGATAAATGGTTAAACACAGGTAGGAAAGTAAAATAGGATGAAATTGGGCAGTATGCAACAGCAGGATGACATTGGGGATGTATTTGCCGAAATGTGTTTGCAAAATTTATACATGGGCTGCTTGCAAAAGCAGGCTGTGACACCGGAAATGAGCTTCCAAAAGGAGTCGATGGTGTAGTGGATGCACATGTAGGCTTCTGCTCAAATAAACAAGAACCTGACATTTGAAATAAAGAAGATGAAACAAAGGGATAAAAGATTAAGGAAGACAAAAAATTGCTAATGCGGAATTCAGAAATGAGAATAAAAAGACTGTGAAATCAGAGTTTATAATATATAGAGAATATTACAATCAGAAACATATATGAAACTGATGTGGATCACAATTAATCTAAGTGTGTAGTTGAAAACATTATGTCAGCATCAAATGTGATTACTAGCAATCTAGGTTTTGTAAAAAAATAACTACAATTCACCAACAATACCAGAACATCTACCTGACACCTAATATATTCACATAACCAGCATTAAGATCAGCCATTTAAGCACTATTTTTTCATACCAAACTTAAAAAACGATCATAAGTGTGCTTACCACCAAAACGAGAGGATGAAGAACCAAAGACTTGGCTTGATGAAGATCTAAGGGCTGGGATCGATGCAGATCCAAAAACTGATTGCCCATTACCAGATCTCTGACATGTTGGTGTTGTATACTGATCACCTGGAGAAATGCATATGGTAACAAAGTTTCAGTAGAGTAAGATCGGACATCTCAGTCACCACAACTAATAGTTCTGGAACATAATGTACCAAACCAGAAGCTTTGAGCCCCAAAGGCTGATGTACTAGTACCACATGTACGTTGATTTGAGAACTCTGAAGATGGTGCACTAGAAAAAACATAAAGCAATGGACCAAAAACGCTGCTTCCGGAAGCAGGTTGCAATTGTTGACACGATGGACCTATATTTTTTTAGAGAAAATTACCAAAAGATGACTTTTTTTTAAGTGTGGTCCATTTTTAAGACTTTTTTCTCGTCTCTTTCCCAAAAGAGCCATGCTCAACTGCTCAACTCAATTATTTTTTTGACATGTGTCAAGAGTTAGGTAGGATACTTTTTTGCTTTTAAGTTAAATGACCAATTTACCCTCAAACACATATATAAAAGCAACATATTTCATTTTTTCTCATTTTTTTCTCTACCACCATACCAAGATCCGACCTTTTTCTCTCTCTCTACCACCAAACCAAGATCCGACCAGATCTTCACCATCTTGCCACCATCGCCATCTTCACCATCTTGCCATCATCATAAAAGACAACACAAGATCCGGCCAAGACCATCGTCAAAGATCCGGCCAGATCCGGCCAACACCCATCGTCAAGATCCGGTGTCAAGATCTACAGATCCGGCCAGATCCGGTGTCGATATCTACAGATCCGGCCTTCGGAATTCTGAGCGAAGAAAAGCTACAGATCCGGCGGTGTCGACATATACAACATTTGTTTTTAGATCTGTGATGCGTTTATAGAACGTTTGTTTCTTTGTTTTTTAATCCGTGATAAATTTCTTTGTCTTTATGATATTGTAATACTTCGAAAGACTTCGAAACGACAATACTTCGAAATATTTAATTTCTTTGTCTTTTTGACTTTGTTTCTTTGTTTTTTTCTCTTTATGATACTGTATGTATAATACTTCGAAACATGGGTTGTTCTTGTTTTATTTCTTTGTCTGTATATATAATACTCATATTGAATCCCAAATATTTAATTTGCAATAAAGTTAAGGTGAAGATGAATTTATTGAATGTGGGGATCGAGTGATGAAATAAGTAATTTTGTGTGTTAGTTTTGATCAGTATAGATAATTGTTGTGGTTGATCAGTTGAGCGGTGGTGGTCGAGCAGATGAACAGCGGTGACGGTAGTGGTTATGGACTGGTAAGGTTAATTTTTGTGGTTGAGCAGTGGTGGTCGAACAGTTGAGCAGTGGTGGTCGAGCAGATGAGCAGCGGTGGTGGTGGTTGTTATGGACTGGTAAAGTTAATTTTTGTGGTTGAGCAGTGGTGGTCGAGCAGTTGAGCAGTGGTGGTCGAGCAGATGAGCAGCGGTGGTGGTGGTTGTTATGGACTGGTAAAGTTAATTTTTGTGGTTGAGCAGTGGTGGTCGAGCAGATGAGCAGCGGTGGTGGTGGTGGTTATGGACCGGTAAGGTGGTGAGGGAGGTGGATGGAGTTAGGTGGGGTAGGTGAGATAATTATTAAAGAAATATAATAAAGGGTAAATTGGTCATTTAACTTAAAAGCAAAAAAGTATCCTACCTAACTCTTGACACATGTCAAAAAAATAATGGAGTTGAGCAGTTGAGCATGGCTCTTTTGGGAAAGAGATGAGAAAAAATCTTAAAAATGAACCATACTTGGAAAAAAGTCATTTTTTGGTAATTTTCTCTATTTTTTATTATAATTAAGAGAGTTATATATTAATAAATGAGTCCGAAATTCATAATCTATATAGTATTAAAATAAACAAATATGAACAAAAAGAACAGGAAATTTAAAGGACAAGAAAAACAAGTATAAACAAATAAAATTATGATATATCTAATACTTAAAGCCTGAGTAAATAATTATATATTGAGAGAATTAATATTATTTTTTATCTCTTTTAATGGTTTTTTACTGAAAAAAGGTTCATACCAAGTAAAAATTCTAAAAAAGAGTAGAGAAAGGGTTTTCTCGGTACGAGTTGACGAGTTGAGGTAATAAAAAAACTGTACACAGTTCTCAATCCATCCTATGAAAAAACGAAAATTCAATTTACTGGTTAAATGGGAAATAATATAAAGAAATTATTAATAGAGTGGATGGGGTGGATTGAGGTAGGTGGAGGGAGTGGTGGAATGGCCAGGT
>BPTQ01000001.1:56743694-56803573 GCA_019973895.1 Chrysanthemum seticuspe | reverse complement strand
GTTGCAATTGTTGACACGATGGACCTATATTTTTTTAGAGAAAATTACCAAAAGATGACTTTTTTTTAAGTGTGGTCCATTTTTAAGACTTTTTTCTCGTCTCTTTCCCAAAAGAGCCATGCTCAACTGCTCAACTCAATTATTTTTTTGACATGTGTCAAGAGTTAGGTAGGATACTTTTTTGCTTTTAAGTTAAATGACCAATTTACCCTCAAACACATATATAAAAGCAACATATTTCATTTTTTCTCATTTTTTTCTCTACCACCATACCAAGATCCGACCTTTTTCTCTCTCTCTACCACCAAACCAAGATCCGACTAGATCTTCACCATCTTGCCACCATCACCATCTTCACCATCTTGCCATCATCATAAAAGACAACACAAGATCCGGCCAAGACCATCGTCAAAGATCCGGCCAGATCCGGCCAACACCCATCGTCAAGATCCGGTGTCAAGATCTACAGATCCGGCCAGATCCGGTGTCGATATCTACAGATCCGGCCTTCGGAATTCTGAGCGAAGAAAAGCTACAGATCCGGCGGTGTCTGTCACAATTCTCAAATTCCGATCATTCCTCATACTCCATATTCATCATTTCATAACGGTTCATTCATGATTTTTTTGCATTTCACATTAAACGCGTAAATTTTATATTAAATAAACGTTATCGCGTGAGTTATTATTTTGAAAATTTAATCCGATACTTTCAAAAATGATCCCGATATATTTTATACTTACAATTAGTTTATAAAAACTATATTTTGAGTTTACCTAGTGTTTTAAATTTATTTTGTACATAAATCGTTAAAGTTATATTATTACGACGTTTTTCTTAAAAACTACACGAAAATTTTTATATCACTCAAATTTCACAAGGAATGTATTATTACAATTTTTATAATCTCATTATACTTTACTTTGATCTATTTAAAAATTTCTTTTACCTAAAACTACCTTAAATACATTAGTGTATATACAATTCTACAAGTTACATTTACTTATGTCATTTTACTTACACCTTTATGTATACAATAGATAAAAAAAAAAAAAATGTATTTTACAAACATAATCCCCCCAAAACCGGTCCTTAGGGGAGGATATGCATTTATTGTGTGGTAACATTTTCTTGCAAGTGTATATTATACTCCAACTTCATTTCACTTTTCATTCAACACAATAATTCAAGATAGCTAGTAAGATATTTTCTCTCCTTCTTCCTCTTATCATAACCGGCCAAGCATAAGGTCCAAGAAGGAGATCATCACAATTTTCAAGATCAAGTTTATCACAATCTAGTATACACTCTTGTTTAGGTTTTGAAATAAAAACCTAGGGTGTTTAGGTTTAATCCTTTGTTCTAATCACCTCATCATATCACTAGTAAGCATCTCATGTTTATTTTTTTATCTTACATATTCATTTCATACTCATCTCATCATTTTTGAGCAAAAACATGCATGATTTGTGTTGTTTATACCATTATTACATGATTTTTAGTGTTATATATATATATAAAAGTCATCCTATAATTATCCCCTTGGTATATGTTGGTCTTGATGATGTTTAGGAACCCATGACACCCTAAGAAGGTGTATGGTAGGATTAGATTAGCTTTGGAGTTGATTTGAAGGGATTGGAATAAGTTTAGTACGAGAAAAACTATTTTCGATAAGTATAAAAAGTGTTCTGTCCTTGTTTTGATTTTCTGGAAAATCCGACAGTAGGCACGAAATTTTGGCCTTGATATTTAGAAAATATACTTTAAAACGAATCCGTGGCCGCTTGAACGGATAAAAACGGAGTTATAACGAAGAAGTTATGAATTTTTAAAGTTTGGCGACGAAATATATATTTTTCTGAAATTTCAGCATACTATTTTTACTTTATTCGAGTCAAAAACGAGTCCTAATCTTTACAAATTATTTCGACTTATCAAAAATATATTAGTATACATTGATTCGAAGCTAAGGACATATAATACGTAGAAAACGGATTTGAAACGACTAAGATATGCACGTTTTCATAAAAATTGCCGTAACTATTATTTTCAGAAAAACTATATTATTTTTACGAGACAAGTGTTACGGTAACTACAACGACCATGTTGAAGGCAGTTTTTAACGATGATGTGGAACTTTTTGGAACGAAATGTCTTCTAATAAAATCAAGATCACCAAGCATATTTTTCAAAATGACTAACCGTTTGAATAGCGGAGTTGTAGTAAATTATTTACGGTTGCTTAAACTTTGCCGAAACTCACTTTTTACACAACAATTAGACAAAATCACCATCTTTAACCCTTATTATCTTTATGATCGAGACCTCTATGACGAAAACTCATGAACTGAAACTTTTAGATTTTGATACAAACTTTCCAAAACCGTCGAGTTCGTTTCCTAACGATCGACGTACACCATTTTACAACTAGTCTTTCAAAGCCATTTTTGTCACTTTCATGAAATTTCCGACGACATTGTTTTACGACGAAAAGTGATAATTTCACTATAAATCATTACGAAACTATTGTAGGATGACATTTTGACGTAAATACTTGTAAAGTAATTTAAGATGGGTCAAGACGTCAAAAGAGTATTTTTCGACGATAAGTATTATTTTCAAAACTCGCAAATGGTATAAATAACATACGAAATGCATGCATAACATTACATCATAACTCAAGTCATGACATTCATTTTAGGTCGCGGGTAGTTTCCGAGCCTTACTTTCGTACACTTCATTTTGTTAGCATATCAATCACACCAGGTGAGTTCATACCCCACTTTTACTCGTTTAAATTCTTACAAACTATTTGGGGGAGATACATGCTTAAACACTTGTTTCACTATTGCGAATACTCAAACCATTTATACAATTGTGTTACAATATACTTCTTATACACTTTGGACATTATGTGTGGTTTATTGCGATATGTGCCTTAATGTGCTAAACTAGTTTTCAATTATGCATCAACATACAAACTTTAGCAACTGGTTAACTCCTGCGGGAGCCGGCGGAGAGGTATTGATAGTACTATCGGGCTGACGCCCCCACCCTTGGGTCCTTGATGACGTGACCTGGGGTGAATATAATCTGTTATTCAATGAAACATAACAAACAATTTAGACTTGTCAAGAGGTTCAGTTGGCTTTGATTCTTTGCATTAAGTACATGTATATATCGTATGCACCTATGTCCTACTTACAAACGAGATTGACAATTCTATATTTTGGCAATGGGTTGTAAACACACAGGTTGCAAGTTTTGTATGGGCGGAACTTGGAACTGAGTGGATTTACAATGCCTTTGCTGCATAAACAATTTTTGAAAGGCTTTACATTTCATCACAAACTTATGAACTCACCAACCATTGTGTTGACACTTTTTAGCTTGTTTATCTCAGGTCTTAAGGTGATAGCATTTCATGGAGCTTTTGGGTTGCATGGCATACATTGGAGTCTTGTGTATTTAACAATTACCATTCGACACGTTTTGTAAACTCTTTATGTATTACCAAACTTTGTGATTTCTTGTTGTGTAAACTTTAACATATGATATCGAATGGTAAACTTTTCAAAACGTCTCATTATAGAGGTCGTTTTCTGTATCCATACTTTGTGCTATGACGTCATACCCCAACGACACTATCGTTCCGCTGCGATATTTTGGGGGTGTGACAGTGTCGACATATACAACATTTGTTTTTAGATCTGTGATGCGTTTATAGAACGTTTGTTTCTTTGTTTTTTAATCTGTGATAAATTTCTTTGTCTTTATGATATTGTAATACTTCGAAAGACTTCGAAACGACAATACTTCGAAATATTTAATTTCTTTGTCTTTTTGACTTTGTTTCTTTGTTTTTTTCTCTTTATGATATTGTATGTATAATACTTCGAAACATGGGTTGTTCTTGTTTTATTTCTTTGTTTGTATATATAATACTCATATTGAATCCCAAATATTTAATTTGCAATAAAGTTAAGGTGGAGATGAATTTATTGAATGTGGGGATCGAGTGATGAAATAAGTAATTTTGTGTGTTAGTTTTGATCAGTATAGATAATTGATGTGGTTGATCAGTTGAGCGGTGGTGGTCGAGCAGATGAACAGCGGTGACGGTAGTGGTTATGGACTGGTAAGGTTAATTTTTGTGGTTGAGCAGTGGTGGTCGAGCAGTTGAGCAGTGGTGGTCGAGCAGATGAGCAGCGGTGGTGGTGGTTGTTATGGACTGGTAAAGTTAATTTTTGTGGTTGAGCAGTGGTGGTCGAGCAGTTGAGCAGTGGTGGTCGAGCAGATGAGCAGCGGTGGTGGTGGTTGTTATGGACTGGTAAAGTTAATTTTTGTGGTTGAGCAGTGGTGGTCGAGCAGATGAGCAGCGGTGGTGGTGGTGGTTATGGACCGGTAAGGTGGTGAGGGAGGTGGATGAAGTTAGGTGGGGTAGGTGAGATAATTATTAAAGAAATATAATAAAGGGTAAATTGGTCATTTAACTTAAAAGCAAAAAAGTATCCTACCTAACTCTTGACACATGTCAAAAAAATAATGGAGTTGAGCAGTTGAGCATGGCTCTTTTGGGAAAGAGATGAGAAAAAAGTCTTAAAAATGAACCATACTTGGAAAAAAGTCATTTTTTGGTAATTTTCTCTATTTTTTATTATAATTAAGAGAGTTATATATTAATAAATGAGTCCGAAATTCATAATCTATAGAGTATTAAAATAAACAAATATGAACAAAAAGAACAGGAAATTAAAGTATCACGGCTTGTGTATATAAAAGCCAAGGGTACATTCTCGACTCATTAATCAAAGACCGATACCAAATCTGTAATTCTGTATCATAAACTTAAATTAGTTTTTTGCTACATATTCATATCGGTGAACATATTTAAGACACATCACAAGTGTCCCAAAAATATCAACAGATGCTTTAAAACATGGCAAAACTAGTACAGTATATAAGTAGAATATGTTCATAAAACATAAGGGAAAACTTACAGTTGCAAGGACTAATCATGATTCCTTAGTTAAAGTTCACTGTACTCGTCTTATAATACGCTAGGTCCTGATCGAAAACTCTGAAATAAACATAAAAAAAAAATATCACTCTAGTTCCACTATTTTGCTTATTATCACATATTATAAATTTATTCTTTACATATTTACATGACTCTATCGACTAACCCCAATGAAAGAGTCCAGAAACAGCCACGGGAACACCAGTTATGCCGCGCCATTTACTACGTTTTTAATGTCTTAATCTCTTAATTAATCTTAACAAATTTGAAGTATATTTTAATCATTAAACGTAAAACGTGGTCCAGTCGTTTCCACGTCCAACATGTAGTTCTTAACTTTTTACGTGAAAAAGAACAAAAACGTGCAGATTACGCTATAAAACTGACATGCAAATTTGTATCATTGATCAGTTCAACGACTTAAAACGCTTAATGTTATGGTTTCCTGGTTTTGTGAAAAGATGTAAATTAGGGTGTACAATTTTATACCTGAAAATTGAAAGAAAATGGTACTCCGTAATTGTTTTTTTGAAGGTTATAATGGTTTGTTTGTTTATATACTGTTTGGATTTAGCTTAACACGTAAGCTGAATTTTTTTTACCGAATAAGATAGAAAGAAGTAAATATGTAGCTTTATCTGTAAGCAGGGACGGAACTTGGGTGTCTCGCGGGGTTTTGAGGACACCCATAGATTTTTTTTATGTAGTGTTAATTTTTGAAAAAAATATAGTTTTTCCTAAATGCATCTTAAATGCATCTAGTCAATCAAAATGTGTTTCTATATTACGGTTCAAAAAATTTTGTGCACCCGGTCATATTTTGTCTTGGTTCCGTCGTAAGTTGTTCTTTTATTACGCTAGAAATTAAAATTATTTTTGGGTATTGATAGATGCGAGTTAAGATTATGTTGCATTTAGTTAGAGGAAAACACCCATGTTTTCTACAAAATATTTTGTACAAAACAAAGAAAACATAAATCACGTTCAAATCGCTTTATTTCCAAAAGATTCTTTACAAAACAAAAATCATTTATTTCCTAACTTAATGAGGAAAATTATTAAACAAATTTTGATTGTTTCCTTTGTAACCGAAAACCATCTCTTCACTTCTTCAAAATGGAAAATACAGACAACAACTAGACGTGTTTTCTATATTTAAAGTGTTTTGTGGAGATAAACATCTCTTCCAAATTTCTACAAAACTAGAGATGGAAAACAAGATAATTTTCTCCAACTAAACGCACTAATTGATAATCATATTTGTTAATAACTGTAACTTTTTCAATTGCTGAGCTTGCAAATGGTTTCTTCGTTTCTTTGATTATATAAGACTAGACGGAGTGGAGGTGAGGCCTCACTCGTGAGGTCCTCCCTCACTCTCCACCCCATTCCAACAAACATTCCTCACGCATGAGAGGAGGGGAGCCGGTCACATCTTGGTTCTCGTGCTATCTATGTGTGTTTATTGTTTTTTATTTCGTTTGTGAGTATGTGTGAGGTATTTGGTGGGATATCTTTATATATAATAAAAGAAAAGTTTTTTTTAATGTCATTAGGCCCTTTACTGACGTCATATATTGACGTCATAATGCCACGTCTCACATTTTGATAGCCCCTACCCTTTCCTACCCTCATGTTTCTTGATAAGGTTTTAGTTTCCTTATTCAATAATAAGTCAACGTTTCTATACTATCAAGTCTGTTATTCAAAATCAAGATCCTTCTCAATTAGCTTATGTTTATCCATGTATAGCATCAGTATTCGAATTAAAAGGTACAAACATCATGAAACAACATTCTTCTGAAACTAAGGTAAATAGTTTTATTTGTTTATACTCGAATCATATTGGGAGTTTTTATTATCACGATTCCTATTAGGGGGTTTTGTTGTGATGATACATGTTAATTGTGAATAAGAATCAATTTGTTGTTATTATGGAGAATAATCAATATTTTGTTGTTAATTTAAACGTATCAATTTATTTTGTGTGATTTTAATTTTGGTGTTCATAGTATAGAAAATTTGACTGATGTTTTTGGTATTATCCTCTTCATAATGTTAGATAATGTTTCAAGTAATACGCAATTTAAAATTGTTGTCATGCGCTATTTATTGTTGTCTGAGGGGCATGTTCTGATTCTTTAATATGATAGTAAGACATGCTTCTTTTTGTCATAATAAATGTGAATACCTTATAATGACCAAATGGCTATCTGAGAGAGGTTAGCCTCCTCTTTATTAGAGCATCATTTGGAATAGAAGGTGTATGGGCTTTTTAAGGTTCATATTTGGTTAGTTGTTTATTAAAATGTTTTAAATTTTTGCTTAGTTACTTTGCTTTCTACTGTGTTTCTAAGGCAGCAAAGGTGATATATATATATATATGATTTATGTATATGATGCCTAGCATACTGATTTGGTATAATGGCAGCATGTTGCGCAAATGTTTGTTGATTGTTTGTTATGAAATTAATACAGTAAAGTGGGCATATACTTGTAGTGGCAGCATGGATGTGTAGTGATTTTTTTGTTATGATCTATTGAAAGTTATGGGCTGGATATTTGCTTATAGTTGGTTAGCTGTCTTAGAGGAATATGAGAATCATCGGATTTATGTTTATTTAGCAAACGATATTATGTATTAGGGGTTTTGTTAGGGCTTTGAGGGCCATGTTCTACAAATTTAAGCTTTTTAAGGAGCTAACTTATTAAATTCAATAGCTTTTTCCTTAATCGAAAAGTCACGAGTATGAAAAGATGCAATATAGCTTCGATTATTGTTTCGTGGTGCCAAGTATGGATCATACTAATCGAACAAGTTTAGCCGGGAATGGGACAAGGTATTGGTATAACTAGCATGGTTTGATTTGCTGTCACCAATCAAATTTCGTTTAATAGTATTGCAAGACCTGACCATGTTTAGAATGAAATGTGGAAATTTATGAAGGATGATATTGAGCACCGTCAACGTTAACTATTGAACAATCCAGGTTAGTTTTTGTTTAATTAAAAGAATAGAAAAATAATGTTAATCTAATTACAAAATAAGTATTTATTTTGACTCAACCTGTTTTAGAGCATACAGTACAAATCTTCATATATAATAAATGAAAACATTTTTGAACCCCTCATTCATTTACGCTGATATCATAATGCTAGGTGTAAACAAAAACTAAGAATTTGGATTAACAAGTATCCAAATTTAATATAGGAAATCTCAAACATTACTTGTATAATTATATATGGGTTGTTTTGGATTGCTTATTCTCAATCAAGTGAATCTCAAAGTTTATTTGTAAACAATCTTTGTAGTCAATACATCTATTTTGTTGGCCAATGTGTAAGCTACTGGTACAACCCATGTTTATTAGTATTACAAAATTTTCTTTTTGGTGTTTGGAATAATAATTGTATTGATGTAAATTTTATTTAATTTTTGCAGAAATACCATCCTTGCATGTAAATTTGTTATATTTGACAAGAATAGTTGAAGGCCGCGGTAACAAAGGAGGTAACATATATACCATCGACACATCGTCTATGCATTGGAGTGATGGTAATAGATAGACATGGTTTGCTAAAGACATGCATATCACATTTTGTATACTTTTAAGTGTGATTTGAGGGTACTTCTTATATCTAACAGTTTAGGCTATAGATGTTTAAACGGGGTTGTTAAATTTATCGAAATATGGCAGCTAATTTGGACATACGAAGTATACCTCAAGTTTGTTTGTGAATTTAATATAGGTAAAGAATAGTAATCATTCATTTTATTGACTTACATATGATGCTATATTTGATTATAAGTTTACATTACATATTTTGTGAATGTGTTACTGTAACACGTGTCGTATCTTTTCAAGTTATTTCTAATTATAATATTTTTATTGCCGCCCGCGAAACCCGTGGGTCTATACTCTAGTATTTGTATAAAGTGAACATTTTAATAAAAGGCGATGGGTGGTCACTACGGAGTCTACGGGTGAAAAGTGAGAGGGAGTGGAGGGAAGTGAGAGGAGAGAAAAAGTTGATACGCCCATAATGTGGAAGGTGAGGGAATGTGAAGACTCCCTCTCGTCTATAAGATAGCTATCTCAATGATTGGTTTACTCTTTTGATAAGTCAAAATTCTTTATTTCGTGCAAAATTTCAAAATCGATACAAGGAAGATTGTTTGGACTTCAAAGTGAAAACTTAGAATAGTACATTTGCAACTCAGAATCATTGATGTCGGTGTGAATATTGTTCATAAACAAATTTCATTCACAAAAGCTGAAACAAATCGTCAAACATGTCAAAACTACAACGCTGAAACAAAGAACCCAAAGAAATTGCAGCTTAAAATCTAAAAATCTAAAAGATCTTAACACAACCAATACACATCAGTTCATAAAATTTATAAGCTTAAGGTTCTGAATAAACAATATCAGAACTGAACTCGATTTCATTTGTCGCCAGAGATGATTTCACCATTGGAACAGGTTCACCGTCGAGATGTAGATAACTTCGCGCTTCCAACTGGTCTACCCTAAAATCGGGTTTCACCAAACAAAATCTGAAGGTGACAAAATGGGCGAGTTGGAGATAATGAGAACCGGTCAAATTGGTTGGGTTGGTTAACCCACTATTTGAATCGACAAATATTATCATAAAAACTAACGTATATAAAATATAAAAAACTATTTACCTCCAATGATGGGAGCTTTATAGTCCAAAAGGGGATGAAGTAAATGTATTTGTGGGTATCTGGCTACCAGGCGGGAAAGTAAAATGGGCTGACTCTGTGTTGTTAGTACTGGATGCCATTCCACCAACATACGGACTAACACAATTTTGGACCCCTGAAAAAATAAAAAATAAATTAAATAGTAATTAACCAGGAGGTTAAAAGGTGGAAAATGGGTTGGTCGGGTCATGTAACGGGTCAAAACACGCCATTTTGCTAGATAGGAAGGACAGTTAGAGCTAAGAGAAAAAACAAAATGATCATTACCTCTCTCTCCTAACTGGTTTTCCACAGGCTTTGCACCACTACCATTGTCTGCTTGAGATATGTGAGCATAAGGGGTACCAAACAGGCTAGGAGATGTAGTTGAAGAACATAAAATGGCCGATTTACTACAAGCTGAAGGGGTACCAAACTGGCTAGGAAATGTAGTTGAAGAGCTAAAAGTGGCTGGTTTGCTACACGCAGGTGAAAAAGCAAAACCGGTTGACTTTGGTGTCGTATCACTACCGTTGTCTGCCTGAGGTGTCTGGCCATTAAGGGTACCAAACAACCTGGGAAATGAATTACTTTGATTGACCGGTTTGCTACACGGATTTGGAAAATAAAAACCGGTTGACTTTGATGTTGTATCACTACCATTGTCATCGTAACTTTCCGCGTAAGGGGTTACCCTACTTCCTACAGATACAGATAGTGTTTGTGATATTGAGTTCTTCGGGACACATGGTTTATTAGATGTAAAGGAAGAAAACGGATTAGCATGTGTATGGCTAATTGCAGGCGTGAACGTAAAACTAGTTGACTGCATGTTGCTACGTGTTGGTCCCCCTGACAAAAAAATTGGAAATAAAATAAATACTGATGAATCAGGAAATCAATAGGAATGTACTAAGAGAAAAAAAGTAAAATGATCATTACCTTTATCTCCTAACAGATAATCCTCACATCTAAGTTCTTCATGACTTTTTTCTTTGTATGCAGGCATTGCTGATATTGAAACCAGTGTTTCAGCAGGTTGTGCACCCCTACCATTGTCTGCCTTAGGTGTCTGAGCTTTAAGGGTAACTTTACTTGCGGAACATTGACATCCAAAAGGTGAACCGTGGTTTGGACAAAATACACATGGTGTTGACTGAGCAGGATTAGATGATGTTGATTTCACCGGGGAAAACACGTTGGTTGATGTGGATGAAGAAAATGGATTCACAGATTTCTGGGTACACTCAGGTCCGAATGTATTATCAGTTGACTTTGGTGTCGTATTAGTACAATTGTGTGCCTGAGGTGTCTGATCATAAGTAGCAACTCTGCTAACCGCACATTGACATCTAAGAGGTGATTGTCTAAAATCGTGAATTGGACAGAATCTAGATGGTGCTGATAGAAAAGGAGTAAAAAAACTTGACTTTTTCGGGTCAGATTGGTTGGTAGATGTAGATGAAGAGCATGGATTGACTGATATCTGGATACATGCAGGTGAGAAAGTAAAAGCGGTTGACTTTGGTGCCGTATCATAAAAAGGGGTTACAGTAAGGCCCACACATTGACCAAAAACAGCGCTTGTGTTGTTAGAAGCTGGTTGACTTGAAACTTCAAAATGTGTGGGGCCACATGGGCTGCTTGGAAAAGTTATAGATAGGCTAAAACCAGGTTGTGATTGCTGAAATGGGCTTTCAAAAGAACCCGACATTGTAGTGGATCCAAACGCAGGCATTGATGAAGCGCCAAAACCAGAACTCTGAAATGCTGGTGCTGTAGACTGACCACCTGCACAAATGCATAACAATGTTTTTGGTAATGTAAAGCCTATTAATCACCGCAATTATCAGTTCTGGAACATATAACAATTATGTGAAGTTGACAATATACCAACTGAGAAGCTTTGACCTCCAAAGGCTGCTGTAGTAGCACCACATGTACATTGATTTGAGGGCTCTAAAGGTAGTGCACTAGGAAAAACAAAAGACGATGAACCAGAAACGCTGCTTCCGAAAGCAGTTTGTGATTGTGACTGGTGACATGGCGTACCTATAGTTTGAAATATATGAGACTAAAGTTCATAATCTGTAGATATTAACAATTGAATAATATGAACAAAAAGGAAACAAGCTGATAATATAAATGCATCTTAACCATCCATATCATCATCAGAGCATAAACATCTGCAACAAACCGCATAACATCTCCAGATAACCCACAAACAAAAAAGATACACTTCATACCTTAAATAAAAGCGGACATTGTTTTCGCATCACAAAAGTATATCGTAAGTCTAAGTAAACTAAAAGTAATTACTTTTACTTGTTATCCAACTGCAGAATTCTTATATATGAATATAAAAGCCAAGGGTGGCTCTCGACCCCTCAGTTAAAGAGAAATACCATGGAATACTAAAAAGTCATGTTGTAAGATTAAACAGTGTATATTTACATGTCTTCTGCACTACTTGTGAGTCAAACTCAAGCAATACATACTTAACCAATTTGTCGTTGCAGAGGGCTACAGGCCCACACACCACCACCCAATGTAACCTCTTAATTGTGTTTAGTTACACACTTAAGTGCTTATTGGCTTATTGCACTTCTTAACAGGAAGAAGCACATTTGAAGAGTTTAGATTTGTGCTCACTGGCTTATATTTTGAGGGAATAAGCAGAAGCTATCTTAACTGTGAATAAATATGCACTCCGAAACACCCCCCTAGACCCTAGTTAAGCATCGAATGTGACTATTAGCAATCTGTAATAAAACATTACATAAGCATCAACTCCAGTTACTAGAAATCTTAATTCCTTTAAGTAAAATGTGTCTTAATCAACCATATCAAGACTTGAACATCTACAACATACCACATAAAATCTTCACACAACCAACACATAAAAAATATACACTTCATACTATAAAAAAGGGACATGGTTTTCACATAAAAAAGGTACGCATTCTCGTCTTAAGTCTATGTAGAATAAACATGGGTAACTAGCATTATGCATCTAAAATTAAAAGTTACCTCTTACCCATGGAATAATACCATGGAATGCTAATTATATAGTCATGTCATAAGATTAAATCAGTCTTTTTGTATATATTTAGATTGGCACCATATTTAAAAAGAGCATATATATGTTCATAATAAGACAATATTGCATAGATATGTTTGATCACAATAAGGCAAGACATCGAGAATCGGGTAAGATTAAAGGAAATAAACATTGAGTATATAAATTAAGTTTAAGAAAGATAACGGAAAACTTACAATTGCAAGGGGTATTCATGATTCCTTCGAAGTACACGTCCTATAACACTCGATGATAGAAGATTCTGCAAAAAATAATTAAAGAAACATGTAATCCACATATCATCTTGAATGGAAAGAAACAAAAGGTTAAAAAGGAAAACTATATTTTCACTATTTTACTCATGATCATATAATTAAACAGGCCAATGGCAGCCTCAAAACGCTGATCACACGACCAATATGTATTTACCTAGTCTTAAACTTTACAAAAATTTGTTAATTTACGTTACAAAAACAGCATGCAAATACCTATCAAGAACCTAGTTACCTAACTGAATATAAACTATGGGCATTTTAATGAATTAAACGTTAAACATACAATAAATTGATACCAAAAAAAAAAAATGTTGATGTTAGGGTGTAATTAAAAAGAACTTAATTAACACTTATATACTTTGTATACAAATTCATACAGTAATGATGAAAAGATTTATATAAAAGAAAAAGGGTGTTTATGATTTTATACCTGAGGTTGAAAAATTGAAGAAAATAATAGTTTGTGGTGAATTTTTTTAACGGTTTGGGTGAATGTAAATTTGTTTTTATAGTGTTTGATTTAGCTTAACACGTAAGCTAATTTATTACCAAAATAAGATAGAATAAATAATAAGTAGCTTTGTCCATAAGCTACTTTTACCATAAAACTTTAATGGTAAAAAGAGAAACTGCTTTAGACGAAGGCTCTTTTTATTAAGGTAGAAAATGGCCTGAATAATTATGGATTTTAATTTTAGATATTTACACTAAACGTAATTATTATCTCTGTCTTGCACTTGCACTTTTATGTAAATCCAAAGAATATATGTAGTTATACTAGCAGGGTACCCACGCAATGCGGCGGCGGGTACCCTATGACTAATATTTTACAACGAGAAAATATTATTTGGTTACACGTTTTTTCTAACAATAATTATACAAATGAATGATAATTAACATTAAAATAAGTTTAAGCTATAAAAATGCAAACTATATTTGCTTCAAACCGTCTTACAAACATGAGTATGCACGGTTTCTTTTTGTTGAAAGGTGGCTTCAAGATCTTGAAAAAGCGGTCTCGGGTAGGTGATGTTTGTATATCGTTTTTTAGTTTTGATTTTCCGTTTTAAGCCTTACCGAATGAAAGAAATAATTGAAACAAAATTGTTTTGGTTATTTCTTTATAAGATTCGAAGATTAAAAAGAAGATTTGTAGCCTTTTATCGGTTAAGTGCATATTGATAATGGATTAATCCCGGTCTCGTCAATAACACATAACCCCAAAAATAACCATTAGCCAAAATACTACCAAGAATTAACATTAGTCCGAAATAACCAAAAGTTGTAAAACACATATTTCAGCTCAAACAAAACAATTATTCAATAATCGAATTAATGCTACTTGTATTATAACCGGTCCAACCCAACATTAGTACTAATGACCCATCTTAAAAGTTAGTAGCACTCTTAAAATTACAAAAGCCCAGTCCAATGTCTATCCCATACAACCCGATCCAAAAACCACATATATTTGTGAATTAAAAACCTCCAAAATCTTTCATATTGATTTCCGAATTATATGAAAAGGTATTGACATCACCATCGAGTTCCACGATTTTTATATAAGTATGCTTTATAAAATTAAAATTGTTGTTGCGGTTGATCTTCAATTTAACAAGTTGTTAATTATGATGTCGTTACAAACAGATCAACCGCAACAACAATTTTAACAAAATCAACAACAGTTGGTACAACATCATAATCGTAATCACCATTTGTGTTGTCTCAAGGAGCCACTGGTACCGGAGAAAAAGCTATTGGTTTTGTGACCGGAACGGCAGTTTAGTGGGGTAACGGTGTCGAAGGCGACGGTGGTTGTTTGGTGACGGAGTCGACAGAACCCCACAATACATGTGTTTTCGTCGGCGGAGGGGGAGGTGTGGCAGCGGAGGGGCTGTTGGAGAGAGGTCGGATAGGATGAGGAGATGGGGATGTGTTGTGTTATGATGTTAGGAGGTTAGTGGGAGAAGAAATGTGGAATATCTAGGGCCTGTTTGGCAAGAGCTTTATTTGGGAGCTGTTAGCTTTTTGTTATAAAATAATCTCTTCTAAAATAAATAGCTCCGTTTGGATGCATTAACTTCAAGCTTTTATTTCAAACAAATAGCTCCTAAATGAAAAGCTGATTCATGAAGCTTTTTAAACATTTTGGAGCTGTTAAAACTTTAAATTACTGATATACCCTCTAAACATTTGTTTATAATTATGTATATGTCCTTTTACGTCATTTTACATCTTATAATTACATTTAACAGCTAACTTACCAAACACTTTTATTGAAAAAAAGATACACCTTGTAGCTCATGTTAACAGTTTTGCAGTTAACAGCTTACAGCTTACAGTTTACAGCTTACAGTTTACAGCTTACAGCATACAGCTTACAGCTAGTTTTGCCAAACATACCCCTAGTATGCCATATGTGTATACGTTCTTTTTTAATTTAATCAAGTCTAAGTTCAAAAAAAATTTAATCAAATCTTGTATCATGATCCACTGTTGTAAATACTTTTTAGACCTTGTAAAAAATCACACTTTTTAAATGATCCGCTACAAAAAAAAAAAAAAAAAAAAAAAAAAAAAAAAAAAAAAAAAAAACTGCTTTAGACGTAAGCTAGTTTTATTACGGTAGAAAATGACATGAATAATCAGGGATTTTATTTTTTGATATATATACTAATTTTAATTTTTAATCTCTTTCATAATATGTAGAGAACAAGCATATTATACTCTCTAGGATATGTTTAGTTGTTGTTGAAACCGGAAATATAGCTGTAGATGAAGATGGAGCGGGAGATTAAAAAAACTAATGACAACATATTAGAGTTTCCTTCATTCAGCCTTGTGTTCATGCAAACATATCGGCAACTAAGTGTCCTATACTAAAAACTTATCATAAGCAACAGGCAAAGCCGCCATCAAAAACTTGATTCAACAGGTAGGCAAAGAAATGTGGAATAATCAATAGTTTAACATAAATTTACGTACGTAGCTATCATGTAGGAACAGTGATCACAACTCTTCCCTGTGTCATATAAACACATTCGACTTTTACATAAACACATTACACCTAAAAATGAGAATGTGTTAAAAATGAGATCTTCACTACACGAAACAATTAAAAGATATTCAAAAACTATGATTCAAACAAAGGGCTCGATGGAATCATATCATGTAAATAAAATTCTCTATCAAGCACCTTTCATGCAAGCCTCAAATTACTTTATATATCCAAACATCACAACTATCACATTGGTAAAAACAAGTCTTCATCCTTAGCATGACAAGCATCAAAAAGGAAAGAAGCAGATCTTGACAGGGAAGGTCAACAGCTATACCAAGACAGGTTATCATCAGCGTATGCTATGGCGCCACCCGATACTAATACAGGTTATCATCCCCGTCAACAGCGACGGTCTCCCATTATATATGACTATATACCAGATGGGGCTGACTTGAAGTTATATTGGCAAGTGTATTCAAATGTAGCAACCTTAACCCACATTTTTTGGTTAATATTGAACCAGACACCCTACTTAATTATTGATGATGAAGCACAAACAAATATTTTGAGCAAATAAAACAAGCCTACTGACTGGAAAAACATGTTGTTTGACTCGTTGATGCAATTCATCAAACGTATAAACATGTTAGTGGACTACTAACCTCACGATTTTAAACTTTGAGACAAATTATCAAACACATAATTTGCATCCTTCAAATCATATATCATGTAGATGGAAATATCAAACTAAAACTAGTAATTGAAAACAAAAGAAAATGTAAGATACGAAGAGGGGGTTTAAGCTATTAAATAGCCACGTACTTTCTCCAATGTACCGATATGGTACGTGTACTAAATTTCGTTAATTAAATAGTTATGTACTTTTGATTTCGTGCTAATATGGTACATGAGTGACCGGCTACCGGTAAAACCGGTTACCAAAGTGTGAAATGTTATTTTTTTAGCAAAAATGGTCCCTTGTGGTATGTTTTTTTTGCAAAATCGGTCCTTTTGCGTTTTTTTCAAAATAAGTCCTTGTACATTTTTTTTGCACCGTTAGTCCTTCCGTTAATAATTTTTGCACCGTTAGTCCTATTTTTTCAAATAATAGTTTTCGCTAGTTAGTCCCTCCATTAATAATAGTTTTCGCCCTTTTTTACGTTTTTGTACGTTTTCTTTCGTTTTTTATCCGTTTCCCCACATTTTTTTACGTTTTTCGTCCGTTTTTTATCCGTTTCTCCCCCTTTTTTTACGTTTTTGTCCGTTTTGTCTGTTTTTTATCCGTTTTCGACACTTTTTTTACATTTTTATCCGTTTACATTCGTTTTTTATCCGTTTTGCCTAATTTTTACGTTTTTTGTCCTTTTTCATTCCACGTTTTTATATGTTTCGCCCGTTTTTTATGTTATTTGTCTGTTTTCGTCCGTTTTTTACGTTTTTTTAAGAAAAAAACTTTACATTTAAAAAAAAAAAAAAAACTTTCTTTAAAATATACTTTTTTTTTAAACTTTTTTAAAAATTTACGTTTTTAAAAAAAAAAAAAAAAACTTTCGTTCGTTTTTTTTATAAAAAATTTTTTTTTAAAACTTAAAAAAAAAAAAAAAACTTTACGTTAAAAAAAACTTTCTTTAAAATTTACGTTTTTTTTAAAACTTTTTTAAAAATTTATGTTTAAAAAAAAAAACTTTCGTTCGTTTTTTAAAAAAATTTACGTTTTAAAAAAAAAAACTTTTTCTAAAAACTTGAAAAAAAAAAAAAACTTTCGTTCGTTTTTTAAAAAAACTTACCTTTAAAAAAAAAAAAAAAAAAAAAAAAAAAAACTTTTTTAAAACTTTTAAAAACAAATTTCGTTCGTTTTAAAAAAAAAACACTTTCTTTAAAATTTACGTTTTTTTAAAAATTTACGTTTTTTTTTTAAATAAAACTTTCGTTCGTTTTTTTAAAAAATTTACGTTTTTTAAAAAAAGAAAAAACTTTTTTAAAAACTTTTTTAAAAAACTTTCGTTTGTTTTTTAAAAAAAAAATAAATAAACTTTCTTTAAAATCACAAGGGACCTTTTTTGCAAAAGAAACAAACCACGAAGGACCATTTTTGCTCAAAAATAACTTTTTGTCAAGTTTAGCAGGTCAAAAAGTTACTCATGTACCATATTAGCACGAAATCAAAAGTACATGACTATTTAATTAACGAAATTTAGTACACGTACCATATCAGTACATTGGAGAAAGTACGTGGCTATTTAATAGCTTAAACCCTAGGAAGAGGAAGACAATATACAGAAATAATTTATTGAAACAATCCCACAACCCTTCAATTTCTTACTTACTCTAAAATCACCATTTCTTATTGAGGTGACAATAATAGCAAATATTGAAATTACATGTTTTAGACCGACATTCAAGTACCAAATAACCATTAATATCTTTATTACAAATTGAACACACATACTTTGGTGTTTTCTTTCTTCGAACATATGTTAATGGATGTTTATGATACACCTGAGTTCTCGTGCTCGCATACCATACGTTTGCGTAATAATCAATTCGACTAATGCAACCAAGGTGAAAAGAACTTCTGGATTTGTGATTGTGACAATGATAGAGCGGGAACCTGGGGTCCATTTCCTCCTCACAAATATCACAATAGAAATCTTCTGGATGATCATCGACCGGCGGATACGTCAATGGGATTTCATGTCCCTTGCAATACCTGTGAGCAAGAGACTGCGGCGACCTCATAGCACAATACATGCTTAGTACGAAATCACAATCCTTGCAAGCAAAGCTTATGCTATTAGACCACTTGTCGCATGCGTTGCAGAGAACTTTGGGATCAATAAGTTGGGTAAGTGGATGGTTGTGTGATTCATGTTTGATGGTGATGGGTAAAAATGCACAATTCACACATAGGCAGAACTTACAATTCATTTTGCATTTGTACACAAACGTGTTGCCATAGCTGAAACAACCATTGCATTTATAGAATTTCTTATCTTCCCATGTGTCTACCAAGTCAAGGGTATGGTCTGGGTGAAGTTGATGTTGTAATGTTCGGGGTAAGTGGGCACAATATTTGTGGAGACCAGTGAATACAGAACATCCATCCTCTTTGCAGCTATAGTATGGGAAGGTGAGGGGTTGTACACACGCATAACACACCTTTATTGGATCACCAGAGTTGATGTCGGGAATCATGTTGTTACCTTGTGGATCTTCAACATTCAGGACCAATGTATGAGCAGGATGACTCCAATGATTAATCTCAGTCGTCTCCTTATCATCTTCAGCTAAGATTTTAGAATGTAGTAGTTTCAATGGGTCGGTAAATGCCTCCGACATGGGAAAATGCAGCAAACTGATTTCATTATCACTAGCTGCGGAAGTGCTCGGATTATCTCTGAAATCATGTACATATTTTGTATTCAGACGATAATTAATCACAAACATACACAATTAAAAAGATACTATAAGTTAGATTTACCTTGGAGTAGAAGGTTGTTGCTGTGCATTCATGGCACATTTGATATGTGCAAAATATCTACAGTTTGCACAATGATACAACCATTCATTCCTTCGAATGTATTCGTTGCAAAATTTGCAATAATACGGGTATTTGTAGAATTTCTCTGGAAGTGAGTAGACAAGAACAAGTGAGTGCTTAGGGTGATGATGTGGAAGATGGATGGTAGGTGGTAAGAAAGCACAGGTCTCATGTATCCAGAAGTCACAACTATCACATTGATAGAATAAGCCTTTTTCCTCAGTTTTGCAAGCGTCACAACGGAATGCACCATGCCTTAATTGGAGGGTTAAAGTATGTTGTGGGTGACCGTCGTGTTGTAATTTGATTGTTGCCTTCTCCTTGATAGCATCATATTCTGTCTTACAAGCAAACTCAACAAGAAAACAGTTACTGCAACAATTAAATCCTGGCTTATCAACACCGAAAGGACAATAAAAAAACCCTTTAGCTATTCGTTGACGACAAATTCTACAATCATAGAACTCGGAATGAACAGTTTTGAATATTGTGATTGTTAGAGGATGATGATATAAAGAAGGGTAGTGGATAGTTTTGGGAAGTTGTGAACAAAATTTATGAAGAAAAATACGACACTGGGTGCAAGCATATGCAGAGTCACCAATTGATAATGGTTCCTCACATATATCACACCCAACTACAACTACTTTTGGTTTCTCCTCATTATTACCAACATCAACACCGATGATACCTATAATCGTCTCCCAGACGATGAGCATTAACGGATGCTCACTGTGAGCAAAATGATGAAGAAAAGCGTGTTGACCTTCTTCTTGATTTTTGACTAAAGCTTTCTCCTTGAGTGCAGCATTAGCATCACCGCAATTCAGGCATGCATCAAAGTCACACACTGAACACCGATACGCGAACTCACCACTTTTGTAGTCGTTCAAGCACACGTTACAGAACCAATCAACTTCGCGACCAACGAGTGTAAGAGGAAATGGATGGTTTACATAAGGGAGAGTGGGTTGTAGTTCCGCACATGTCTTATGCAGAAAGTAAGGACACGAGATGCAACTGTATACATAGCCATCTAATATCGGTTCTTGACATCTATCACAATGGACACCTTTCACCATTTCAGAGTTTTCGATTAGCTTGAGTGGATGTTCTTCATGGCCAAAATGATTAATCTCTTCCATTTTCTCTTTCCCTCTTTTCTCATTTGCCATGTCTATCAAACTTAAAATAGAATGGCAGATGATAACAATGTTTTGAACTTAAGGAAACAGAAAATATTTTTATATCTTAAACTTCTTCAAAACAGAGAACGTGAAAATAAAATCAAGTTTATAAAAAACAAACTGCGATTAGTTATGAAATATGAACTTGTATTTCAGGAAAGAATATGAACTTGTATTTATAAATAGAAAAAAGGTTACTCCTGTTGTCTTCTAGTGCTTTATTGTCTGCATCTTTCTATTTTTTATTATACTGTAATAATTTTCTGGTACCCATTGTTGTAAACTTTTCCGCCGACTAATTCATAAATTGAAACCGGGTAAATCCCTCCTTTCACGAGATTGGCATGATCATTTTAGAGTTATTTGCACCTAACATGAATTGAATCTTATACCTCTCATTTTTAGTGATAATAGTCACAAACTTTTTATCACCTCTTAAATGATTGATTATAGCGGATTAAATGTCTAGTAAAAAGTAGAGACAAGCATTAGTATTTCACTAGATTTACTACACTACCTCTAAATTAAATTATTTTCACAAAACTTAAAAAGAAAATTATTATTAGTCAAAGGTTAAAATATCATTTGACAAAATAAAACGGTTTATTATTATCTTGGAACGAAAAAAGTTTTATGTTCCTATCTGACTCTCAATATGATCAAGACACATTTCACCAAAGTACAGTTAAAACATGTCATAAGGTAGGTATATAATTTGCTTATGAATTAGGCATATTAAGAATTTAAATCTTGATTAACTCCAATTCAGTAATTCTATATTCACAATATATAAAAAAATCACATGCATAATAACTGTTTGATGATTATCTTTTGACAACTATAAACAACATTAAAAAAAAATAATAATAATAATAAAAAATTGCTCTTTAAGCTTAACATCTTTATTGATCTTTAAGCGTTTGTGAACATGAATTGGTCTTTAGTCTTAACTTCTTCATTACTCTATAAGCTTTTGTGAACATGAATTGGTCTTTAGTCTTAACTTCATTACTTTTGAAGCTTTTGTGAACATGAATTGCTCTTTAATCTTAACTTCTTCATTACTCCTTTAGCTTTTGTGAACATTAATGAAAAGAAAAGTATCTACATCGTGTTTTGCTCATTTTAAAAGCATATGTTGGATGAGATAGGATAAATTAATTAATTTGTAGTTTATTTTTTTGTATGCATTTCAATAGTTATGTAGTTTTCAAGAATAAAAATAATACACAACGTTAAAGGAATCCAGTGTTTTACAAGCTGAATGTCTATACTTTCACATTCTTTTGCAACACTTGAACAGATTTCTTCACTTTGTTTTAGTGAGCCGATAAACTGCAATAAATAACCAGCTTTTGATAGTTTGACACTTCCCTAGGAGAATTTGGCAATTAAAATTTTTTTTTCAAGAACATTCGTTTCTCAAATTAGAAGTTTGCATCTTACTTTTAAAGCTTTCCTATCTCCTTTTGTCAGTTAGAAGCTTTCTTTACATATCACATAAAAGTAAATTTTATAAAATATCCCTTGTAGTTGTTAAAATTCTAAACAAGAAAACTGTACATAGATAACGAAAAATAAGGTTTTTAGTTGATGATGACTTCAATCAATGTTAACGTATCTAACCCAACTTTTAGAAATGGATCAGGTTGGACGGGCTCAGCCGCTTAGGCCTGGCAATTAAACATGCGGAACAAGTGCTCAATAAACGTCTCAATAATACATTGTTATTCATTTACACATAAACTACTATTCATTCTATTTTCTTTGTTTTTTTCCTTAGAAAGGCTAAGATTTATACCAGATGGGGCTGACTTGAAGTTATATTAGCAACTGTACGTACTCAAATGTAGCAACCTGAACTCACATTTATCAGTTAAAAATGAACCAGACACCCCACTTATTGATGATGAAGCATAAACAAATATTAAAGCAGATAAAATAAACCTGAACCTACAGTTGTTTGAAGTTGAAGATACCCAAAGATTGGTTAAGGTAATTCATCAAACATATATACATGTCAGTGGACTAACAACCAACTGACATCATGTTTTTAAACCCAAAATTACTCGCAAATACAAGTACTACAACCCAAACATGTTTTAGTTATCTAACTCACCCAAAAAGCAAAAACAAAATCACTAATCAGCTGTTCAGTTAAGCTGTACTGAAGCTGAAATAAGCAGTTCAACAAAACCATCCAATACACAGTTCAATTAAACTTTCTCGAGCATATTCAAATATAACAGACATTGGCTCACTATGTGCCGTTTTATAATAAAAGGGGTCCAAATTAGGAGAGGGAGTCATTAAGACAGTTCACATAGTTTTAGACTTTTAGTGGTTTTACCTTGAATTAAAGATAAACAGCTACCCCAAAAGTTAAAATGTAAGATAAACTAACTGAAGATGTAAGAGACTAGTTGATAATTAACTCTAAACATGTACCGACAGAAAATGAAAAGTTAAAATTAAGATAATACTGTAAGTCTATACATAAGGCCCATGAATTGATATGTTGGGACATCTGACCCACGAATACATACCCAAAAAGGATTGGTTGTTCATACCCTTAAATGGAATACAGCACCCTCTTCTTTCTTTTTTTTTTCTTTTTTCTTTTTTTGTTTCTTTTTTTCTTTTATAATTTTGTTTTATTATAAAACTACATGACTATGAAACATAAAATTATAAGTTTGATAAGTAAAAAGTTTTAAAAGACAAAAACACGAAACGGAAAACAATAAAAAAACTTACTTACACTGTCAACATAATAGTAAAAGTGAGGTAAGAGGAGTGCCACTATCTACTAAGGGGTGTACTAATAACACATTTAATTTCAAGCTTAGGTTGACGTGCAATGTTTAAAGTCGCATTGCACGTCGTCCTAAGCTTGAAACCAACTTGGTTCATACCCACTTAGTCGCTTATGACATTTCATTAGACCGATACACTTCGTATTTATAATTTTCCAAAATGATTGATTTGAAGGACAACTATAACCCATATTTCAGATAAAACATGATATGATCATTTCTCAAACCTTGTATGTTAGGCAATGATTAGTTGTTAAGCATTGCTAAAGCCTCTTACAATATCTTCCTACTAATCCTCCTACACACACAACAATATTATATATTTTTTCTCTACTCGTTCTCTCTCTGCATCCAAACCGTCAGTTTTGACACTTGTCAGGATCCTGTGAGTAGGAGGATTTGTAGGAACATGAAGTAGGAAGATTTATCATTTTCCTTAGTTGTTGTATCGAATCAGAAGGAATTAAGATCAAACCCATAACACATTTCACAAAGGATCTCTATTTTTCGGCTCCACAAAGACGTTTACGGTGAGAGAGTAGTCACTCAAAGGCCCCAAAATTTGTAGCATTTAGAGTTTGAGCATGAGACTTCCACTAAAGAATTTCGAGCCCCCATCACTGCTGAAGAATCTCAAACCCCACATTATGCTGCACTTTTGAGATTTGATAATTTAATATGGAATTTTTAGTTAACATCTTTACCCGGCATAATGTTTTTGTTAAATCTTGAAATTATGGACGTTCTTTGTAAAGTGGGGTAACTAACATGGACAATTTACGTAATATTTTCTAACACAAACCAGCCTTTGGACCGTCACTAGGTGGAAAATGGGTTGGGCGCGTCATGTAACAGGTCAAAACACGCCATTTTGCTAGATATAGAGGACAGTTGGCGCTAAGAGAAAAAACAAAATGATAATTACCTCTCTCTCCTAATTACTGATTTTCCACAGGTATATATGTAGTTGAAGAGCCTAAAATGGCCGATTTACTTTTAAAAGGTGGAAAAGTAAATCCGGTTAATTTTGGTATCGTATCACTACCATTGTCTTTCTAAGGTGTCTGACCATTAGGGGGTACCAAACATGCCAGGAGATGTAGTTGAAGTGTAACACCCCGACCCGACAAGGGTAAAGATATCACAATACGGTTTCATATCAGAACTATAATAACTATACAATAGCGGAAGCCTTTACAAAATATCCAAAAAGAAAACATAAATAACCAAACTTCAAAATAAATCTAAGATCTCTATGGTCAAGTCTTGCTCTCAGCTCTATTCTCAAACCCAGATCAGCTATCCCATAAGCTCATCTTGAAATGCTTAATACCTGCCGCAGGAAAAGAAAAGTGCGGCTGAGCTTACAAAGCCCAGTGAACGGATATAACGAAAACAAAACTAAACAGAACAAATATACGAATAACGAAAATAAAATGAAATAATGACGAAAGATCTTTTAGAATTCTGCGGAAGCACACATATACAGAAATCCAAACGACCACATAACAGTTCAGACATCACATAGCACATCAAAGACATAAACGCAACCGAAATCAGAATAACCCAACACTTAATCATATCAACAATAACAGATTACGTATAAACCAAACGGAAAGTCTCAAAACTAACAGAAACAGTTCCTAGTAAATAAACATGGCATTCATACAAATCAATAAATCAACATATAATACACTTAATACAATATATATATATATATATATATATATATATAGCAGCAGAAATAGCAAACAGGTCAATGGCAGACAAAATAGTTAAACCAATTCTCATATTAAATCTTAACTTTAGCAGAGTTAAACATGGCAGGTCACATATGCAGATAGGTAATTAACCTTCAAAACACTCAATCATATACTAGCACATTCATCTCGCAGATCAACGTATTCACGTAACAATAACAAATCATAATATCAGATATACGAATCATATCTCAACATATTAATCTTATCCTAGCATGGCAACTAAAAATCACTTAAACAAATACGTCATAAGCACATTCACAAACATATCATATCAGAAATATCTTTCTTCTTCAAAAGTAACTTCAGAAAATAAATGTACATATATGGAGTAGCTAGCTCCCAGAATTTTGTGAAGACGCGTATTGCACACGACATCATTCACCAGATAACATATCGGATAACAGATCAGATCTAGGATGCATCCATACGCCCCTTCCTACATATTCAAAAATATGCTTCACCATCCAGAGACGTGGCAGAACATCACTCTACTGCCCTAGAGTCATATCAGAGGTGCATCACTGATACGGACATGGAACCCCCATGACTAGTTAAATATTTGGTTATAGTCAACCAACTTAAGTCAAACAGATTTCAGATATAGCACAGATCATATTCAACACAAGGTCACAGAATCATATCAGACAGTTCATATCATAAGGTTCATATTCAGATAATCAGAAATCATAATTTCATAAACAGAAGTTCATAACCAGAGGTTCATAATCGTAAGTTCATAATCCAAATATAGCAGGGTTCAACCAATGTATATATCAAAGTCTTCCTAACATAAGTTCACATCAGATATTGCATAGTTCACTAGAACCTTCATTCGGATAAGTAACAGACCAAACATTCAGAAAAGGGTTCATAGCAATGGCATTGGGAATCCTAATAAACATAAGAGAACATGATGAAGAAGGAAAACATAAGGGACCTTTACTGAAAAGGTCAGAACTCATGTACGTTAACATAGGTGTCTTAAAGTAAGACAGAATATCCGTACCTTAAAGCAAATGAGAAGAAAACAAACGAATGAACGAATACGAAGATGTAACGTCGCGTCTCCTCCAACGAATCTACACGGATTATGATTCATTTAATACTTATTAATATAACGGATTAATCTCATTGATACTTTTAGGGTTGTCAGATTATTCCCATTTTTAGTGACAGACGGAATTCCAACGTTTTAGGGTTTCAATTATTAATTAGCCAAACGTATGGGTTTAATATGATAATCATCTTATTTAAGAGCTTATATGATCATTATTCATAGCATAGGGTTTACAAATGTCAAAGACGGATTTTAAGACTCTCTTTCAAAGTAGTTTACATAATTTATAACTCACATGAAATAACGAAATTACACAATTAACTTTTAACCCTTAATCAACTTCCCATTTTTAGTTCTAGGGTTTCCATACCTTCAATATTACTTATTACGCATTCAATTAACATGTTACTCCTTTTAATGACTTCCACTTTGACCTAGAACGTATATGGAAACAAACCGAAGTTACCTCAAAACTCATGCATGTCCTTACGTAATTCATTTACACATGTTGACCCATAATTACCCAAAATTTCATGTTGCACCTTTAACATATTTAAGTATACGATCTAACCTCCTATTTTCATATTTTACACTTTTAGCCCAAAGGTTTTAGAATTTACAAAACATACCCTTTAAGTTAAATACAATTCAAATGGCCCTTTAAACATCCAAAATTACACGTTTAACCCCCATACCTATTTTTATACGTTTAGTACCTCCATTTTACTATTTACAAAAATAACCTTTAAGTTTCATAATTTACAAAACCAACCCAAACCTTTTATGTAGAACCGAATATTGCATAATTCAAGTACAAGCCCTAACCCTAGATGTAACCCATCATTAATCCATCATTACCACTGCATTAATGAACCTTAATGATAACAAGAAAACCCTAGTTTTCATAAACCCTAAGCGTCCCTTTTTAAATACTTTCCTTTTTCCATGCTTAACCGAACTACAAAACCCAAAACAATTCATACAAGCTTCGAATTCATAATGATGTATTTTATTCAGGTTGTATACCATATAAGAACTCCCAGAAAAATCAGATCATGGTCCCAAAGTTTATCATATGCTCGTTCGCTATTTTATACGTTTTCTAGGGTTTCAATTACAAATAATTCCATACGACTTATAAAACATGCATGGCCAATTTTTATGTGTTATATGTAACTTGTAGGACTGAATTCAACATTAGGAACATACCCTTGATGAGCTTGAATCGATAGAACAAGAAGACACAAAAACCTCCTTTTGTCGAAACCCTAATCTTCTCAAAAACTCACAACGATTACCACAGCAACTCTGGAACTCAAACACTATTTTTTCCACCTTCTATACCTTGAATCTCGTCCAAGAAAAATGGTCTCAAGCTCTGGAAACTAGAAGTCGATTTGTGAAGGGTTTTTAGGTCGGTTTTAGGGTTATCGGCAATAATGATTTATGGGAACCGAATTTTATATATATACTTGAGCTATTATTTTTCTTGTGGGCTTTATAATACATTGGACTTAAAATAAATGGTCTTTTAATAATATAAATTATATTGGGCTTTAATTTAGTTTTATTTCTTTTATAAAGTTAATTAAATATATTCGGTAATTATAAAAATACAAAACTAATTTTTATAAAATCATAAACTATAAAAATTACCTTTACAAAGTGTTTAATATTTATTTAGGTCATGTGGGATATTTCTTAAAATTCTCTGAATTTACATAGCTTACTTGGTATTCTTATGAATTAATTATTCATACTTTTGATTGTAGGGGTATTTTGGTCTTTTTGTGAATTTTAGAAATTCAGGTATTACAATTCTTCCTCTCTAAAAGAAAATTTCGTCCTCGAAATTGGAAAAGACGGAACAGAGCAGAAAACGAATCAGATTTCAGAATTCCTAGGAATATAACGAACATAAATCTTATCTCGGAACAAATGAATTTCTTATCAGAATATTCAATCTCATACTTATTCAGAAATCAAATAAATAGTCAAATACTTATAATAGATAATTATATACTCTTTAGAATAATGGCGGAGAACAGATGAGACGCAGAAAATCAAACGACAATTTCTAACTTATTCAGATATCTAATGATGAGGACATCATATGCATAGACGGAATAAATACTATCGGCCTCTATAGTCGCAGAAATATGGGGAGACATATAAGGTTAAGATAGTCATAGCAATCTATAGGTTCACGCACATCATAACAACCTCGGATTCTAAGCGTACAAAAACTTATACGTAACAAATATCGACAAAATCTCATAAATAGGTACGGAATTCAAATGAACATGAGAAGTGCCAAATAACAGATACAAGTCAAACTCCTATCACACATCAACTACAGGCATTTCCCAGACGTCGTATACCTTTAATAAGTTCAAATTATATGATCTCGGTATTATTACGTTGATCAGGCGTCATAATACTTGCATCACATAACCAGTTCTTATTGTCATTATATTCGGTCTTGGGTCATGACAAAACACATAACAAATATCAAACAAAACATACCACATACAGATAACACTCAGATAGCAAGTAACATACTATAACAAACCAGATACACATGAGTATACCATCATGATGGCCATACTTCATACAAGCGGTAATTAAACAACATCACTAAGAGAATAAATAGCAGACGAAACTTATGAGGACTAACGGAAAACTCAACGAATCTATCAGAAAGAAAACAACGAACAGGAATCATACTATCAAATTTCGTTTATTCCATTAATCAAACAGAATTTTCAAAATCGTCAAAAGATGTACTCCCAAAATAAAACTCAATATCCTAAGATTCAATTGTCGAATGAAACAAAAGGGACCTGACCCAAATTCAATGTCAAAACTTCTCATAACGAGAGCAACTACTCAGGAGTACAATTCCTATTCTTGTGTCGGATTAAACCTACCAGTAGCCGTAGATTCTAAATCCGAGTCCACCTCGTATTCTTCCTCATGACTTATTACTAACGATCCAGAAAGAAAAGCTGAGATATACCAGAATGCTAAACGATAAAACTTCACGATTCACACCGAGTTCCGAACAAATCAGAGAAAAGCAATACAGATCAGAATCACTTATCAGAATATCAAACCGTCTTGAAACGCATGACAAACGAATCAGAGTGACATAAGTCGCGCCCAAATCATATGAAGTAGATGAATCTTCTCAGCCACCGGTTGAATCTTGTCTCCGTCTCTTGCGCCTTTGGTTGGTCCGTCCAGCTTCCTCTAGCAGCATCCTGAAGTCTCCAACAGCACGGCAGTCGGGTGTGGCTTCTGCTTCACGAACCTCTCCAGCACAGGGACTGTTGCAGCAACGCAGGGTCGGCACCATCTTCTTCGGCTTCACGGGTAGTCTCCATCTAACGATCGACAAACGGACGAGTGAAAACAAAATAACAAAATTCGATGCGAACAGAGGAGGGCCAATTCAGTGAAGGCAAAAGGATATCGAAGTCAAATCTGAACGACCATAAAAAGGAATCGAAAAATATCTGAACAGACGGAAACCTAATGTCTACCCACTTCTCACAGGTCATAGCCTAAGCTCTAAGGGTCCTAAAACCTAGAGCTCTGATACCATAAATTGTAACACCCCGACCCGACAAGGGTAAAGATATCACAATACGGTTTCATATCAGAACTATAATAACTATACAATAGCGGAAGCCTTTACAAAATATCCAAAAAGAAAACATAAATAACCAAACTTCAAAATAAATCTAAGATCTCTATGGTCAAGTCTTGCTCTCAGCTCTATTCTCAAACCCAGATCAGCTATCCCATAAGCTCATCTTGAAATGCTTAATACCTGCCGCAGGAAAAGAAAAGTGCGGCTGAGCTTACAAAGCCCAGTGAACGGATATAACGAAAACAAAACTAAACAAAACAAATATACGAATAACGAAAATAAAATGAAATAATGACGAAAGATCTTTTAGAATTCTGCGGAAGCACACATATACAGAAATCCAAACGACCACATAACAGTTCAGACATCACATAGCACATCAAAGACATAAACGCAACCGAAATCAGAATAACCCAACACTTAATCATATCAACAATAACAGATTACGTATAAACCAAACGGAAAGTCTCAAAACTAACAGAAACAGTTCCTAGTAAATAAACATGGCATTCATACAAATCAATAAATCAACATATAATACACTTAATACAATATATATATATATATATATATATAGCAGCAGAAATAGCAAACAGGTCAATGGCAGACAAAATAGTTAAACCAATTCTCATATTAAATCTTAACTTTAGCAGAGTTAAACATGGCAGGTCACATATGCAGATAGGTAATTAACCTTCAAAACACTCAATCATATACTAGCACATTCATCTCGCAGATCAATGTATTCACGTAACAATAACAAATCATAATATCAGATATACGAATCATATCTCAACATATTAATCTTATCCTAGCATGGCAACTAAAAATCACTTAAACAAATACGTCATAAGCACATTCACAAACATATCATATCAGAAATATCTTTCTTCTTCAAAAGTAACTTCAGAAAATAAATGTACATATATGGAGTAGCTAGCTCCCAGAATTTTGTGAAGACGCGTATTGCACACGACATCATTCACCAGATAACATATCGGATAACAGATCAGATCTAGGATGCATCCATACGCCCCTTCCTACATATTCAAAAATATGCTTCACCATCCAGAGACGTGGCAGAACATCACTCTACTGCCCTAGAGTCATATCAGAGGTGCATCACTGATACGGACATGGAACCCCCATGACTAGTTAAATATTTGGTTATAGTCAACCAACTTAAGTCAAACAGATTTCAGATATAGCACAGATCATATTCAACACAAGGTCACAGAATCATATCAGACAGTTCATATCATAAGGTTCATATTCAGATAATCAGAAATCATAATTTCATAAACAGAAGTTCATAACCAGAGGTTCATAATCGTAAGTTCATAATCCAAATATAGCAGGGTTCAACCAATGTATATATCAAAGTCTTCCTAACATAAGTTCACATCAGATATTGCATAGTTCACTAGAACCTTCATTCGGATAAGTAACAGACCAAACATTCAGAAAAGGGTTCATAGCAATGGCATTGGGAATCCTAATAAACATAAGAGAACATGATGAAGAAGGAAAACATAAGGGACCTTTACTGAAAAGGTCAGAACTCATGTACGTTAACATAAGTGTCTTAAAGTAAGACAGAATATCCGTACCTTAAAGCAAATGAGAAGAAAACAAACGAATGAACGAATACGAAGATGTAACGTCGCGTCTCCTCCAACGAATCTACACGGATTATGATTCATTTAATACTTATTAATATAACGGATTAATCTCATTGATACTTTTAGGGTTGTCAGATTATTCCCATTTTTAGTGACAGACGGAATTCCAACGTTTTAGGGTTTCAATTATTAATTAGCCAAACGTATGGGTTTAATATGATAATCATCTTATTTAAGAGCTTATATGATCATTATTCATAGCATAGGGTTTACAAATGTCAAAGACGGATTTTAAGACTCTCTTTCAAAGTAGTTTACATAATTTATAACTCACATGAAATAACGAAATTACACAATTAACTTTTAACCCTTAATCAACTTCCCATTTTTAGTTCTAGGGTTTCCATACCTTCAATATTACTTATTACGCATTCAATTAACATGTTACTCCTTTTAATGACTTCCACTTTGACCTAGAACGTATATGGAAACAAACCGAAGTTACCTCAAAACTCATGCATGTCCTTACGTAATTCATTTACACATGTTGACCCATAATTACCCAAAATTTCATGTTGCACCTTTAACATATTTAATTATACGATCTAACCTCCTATTTTCATATTTTACACTTTTAGCCCAAAGGTTTTAGAATTTACAAAACATACCCTTTAAGTTAAATACAATTCAAATGGCCCTTTAAACATCCAAAATTACACGTTTAACCCCCATACCTATTTTTATACGTTTAGTACCTCCATTTTACTATTTACAAAAATAACCTTTAAGTTTCATAATTTACAAAACCAACCCAAACCTTTTATGTAGAACCGAATATTGCATAATTCAAGTACAAGCCCTAACCCTAGATGTAACCCATCATTAATCCATCATTACCACTGCATTAATGAACCTTAATGATAACAAGAAAACCCTAGTTTTCATAAACCCTAAGCGTCCCTTTTTAAATACTTTCCTTTTTCCATGCTTAACCGAACTACAAAACCCAAAACAATTCATACAAGCTTCGAATTCATAATGATGTATTTTATTCAGGTTGTATACCATATAAGAACTCCCAGAAAAATCAGATCATGGTCCCAAAGTTTATCATATGCTCGTTCGCTATTTTATACGTTTTCTAGGGTTTCAATTACAAATAATTCCATACGACTTATAAAACATGCATGGCCAATTTTTATGTGTTATATGTAACTTGTAGGACTGAATTCAACATTAGGAACATACCCTTGTTAAGCTTGAATCGATAGAACAAGAAGACACAAAAACCTCCTTTTGTCGAAACCCTAATCTTCTCAAAAACTCACAACGATTACCACAGCAACTCTGGAACTCAAACACTATTTTTTCCACCTTCTATACCTTGAATCTCGTCCAAGAAAAATGGTCTCAAGCTCTGGAAACTAGAAGTCGATTTGTGAAGGGTTTTTAGGTCGGTTTTAGGGTTATCGGCAATAATGATTTATGGGAACCGAATTTTTATATATATACTTGAGCTATTATTTTTCTTGTGGGCTTTATAATACATTGGACTTAAAATAAATGGTCTTTTAATAATATAAATTATATTGGGCTTTAATTTAGTTTTATTTCTTTTATAAAGTTAATTAAATATATTCGGTAATTATAAAAATACAAAACTAATTTTTATAAAATCATAAACTATAAAAATTACCTTTACAAAGTGTTTAATATTTATTTAGGTCATGTGGGATATTTCTTAAAATTCTCTGAATTTACATAGCTTACTTGGTATTCTTATGAATTAATTATTCATACTTTTGATTGTAGGGGTATTTTGGTCTTTTTGTGAATTTTAGAAATTCAGGTATTACATGAAGAGCATAAAATGGCTATTTTGTGACTCGCAGGTGGAAAAGGAAAACATTAGGGGTACCAAACAAGCTGGGAAATGAATAACTTTTACTGACCGGTTTGCTACACGGATGTGGAAAATAAAAACGGTTGACTTTGATGTTGTATCACTACCATTGTCAGCTTGAGGTGTTTGAGCATAAGGGGTTACTCTACTTCCTACAGACACAGATGCTGTTTGTGATACTGAGATCTTTGGGACACATGGTTAATTGCAGGCGTGAACGTAAAACCAGTTGACTGCATGTTGCTACATGTTGGTCCCCCTGACCAAAATGAAAATTAAATAAAACTAATGAATCAGGAAATCAATAGGAATGTACTAAGAGAAAACACCTTGGTTGATGTGGATGAAGAACATGGATTGACAAATTTATGGGTACACTTAGGTCCAAAAGTATTACTGGTTGACTTTGGTGTAGTATTAGTACCATTTTTCTGCCTGAGGTATCTGATCATAGAGGGTAACTCTACAAACTACACATTGACTTCCAAGGAAGTGATTGTCTAAAACCGTGAATTGGACAAAATCTAGATGCTGCCGATTATAAAGGAGGAAAAAAAGTTGACTTATTCGAGTCAAATGCTCTTAAGACCCGCACATTGACCAAAAACAGAGCTTGTGTTGCTAGAAGTTTGTTGACTTGAAACTTCAATATGTGTGGAGCCACATGGGATGCTTGGAAAATTTATACATAGGCTAAAAACAGGTTGTGATTTCTGAAATGAGCTTTCAAAAGGACCCGACATTGTAGTGTGTACGAAAGTATCAGCAGATTCACAACAATACTTTATTCAAACCAAAGCCTCAACGGTTGGCATAGATTGAGCCAACAATAATATCCAAAGTTATACAAGGTCAGGTTAATTGTCAATGAGACAATAACCAGACAAATACAAAGAAGAAACAAGATCAGAACAATGATCAGAAAAGGGAGAGAATGTGTGACAATGACTGCACACAGTTATGTATCTAACCCTAGATTAGGGGGAGGGTTATGTAGGAGGAAAAGATACACAAAGACCCCTGATAAGCACCATCAGCAGATAAACTTCTACACCCTTTAAACCATTTATACTTTGTCCAAGAACAGACCCTGTAATTAAGCCTGCACTTAAACACAATAGAATAGCCATTATCAATTGATAGAATGATATGTTTACCACAGATTATGATCTCAATTTTCAACATTCCCCCTTAATCTGTTGGGCAAACATATCAAACAATATCAATTTTTCACACAAGAATTTATGCTGATAAACAGGAAGATTTTTGGTAGGAATGTCTGCAGTTTGGTTTGAAGAGCCAATCTTTTTGGCACTTATAACACCTCTTGCAATTTTTTCTCTGATGAAGTGAACATCAATTTCAAAGTGTTTTGATCTTTCATGAAAAACAGGATTGACAGCAAGTTGCAGGGCAGATTTATTGTCACAAAAAAGATTAACAGGAAGATTGATGTTAACTTTTAGATCTTTTAAGATTTTTTGAATCCAAATAATTTCACAGGCAGCAGTAGACATTGATCTATATTCTGCTTCCGTGGAAGATTTAGAAAGAGTGTTTTGTTTTTTACTTTTCCATGAGATCAAAAAATCATTAAAGAAAACTGTAACACCCCAACCCGATAAGGGTAGAAGTATCACAGTATGGTGTCATATTAGAACATACATAATGAACATAAATCAAACAGCGAAAGTCTTAATTAAATAAATCAAAAAATTTAAGTCAACAAGACTTATCAGTACATAGATACCAAAGGAAAACTCCGAATGAAAATATAATAACAAAATCAAATGAAGTCTAAGATGACTAGGCAAGGTCTCTATATCAGCTCATCTCTCAACCCCAAACCATCCCCAGCTCCTAGCTTATGTACCTGCCGCAGGAAAAGAAATGCGGCTGAGCTTAAAAAGCCCAGTGAACAGATATAACGATACAATAATAATAAAACTGAACTGAGAACAAAGTAAGGGAAATCAGTCAATAAATCTGGTATATCAAAGGAACAGAGTAGGGTAAATGAAACATAGAAAAAGGGGGTCAGTTATCCACCACGAGCCAACAAAACAAATCAAATCAAATCATATATCCATAGTAGCCTGTAGTAACCAATAGTAACCATAGCAGATATATCAGACATGGAGTGATCAGCTCCCAGATTGTGAAGACGCGTATTGCACACGACATCATTCACCAGACAAATCATAACATATCAGATAACAGAACAAATCTAGGATGCATCCATACGCCCCTGCAGACAGATAGTGGCCATACAATATATATCGAGCTCATAATCAGATAACAGAAAGGGACGGTGTGGAACATCACTCAACCACACTAAAGTCATGCCATTGGTGCATCAATGACACGGACATGGAACCCCCATGCCTAGTGATAGCTCGGGTCTCAAACTGACAGGTCCAAGCAAAAGGTCCACAGTATACAATACGTGAGTCAATCATAATCAAAGTTCAATATCATTAGTTCACAATTCAGAGGTTCATAGCAATGGTCCAATATTAAAGGCTCAGTATCAAAGGTTCAGAAACAGAGGTCCAGTAACAGAGGTTCAATATCAGAGGGTCAGTAGTAAAGGAATATCATAAGCGAAACAAAGTCGAAAGATCACAAAGTCATGAGAAACCCCTACTGAAAAGGGTTAGAATATCTGTACCTTTGCAAATGGAAATGTGAGCACGAAGAAATAACGTCACGTCCTCTTCAACGAATCTACACGGATTACGGTTCGTATAATACTTATTAGCTCATTTAAGTCATAACGGATTTATTGCTTATATAAACCGTACTATTATTTTTAGAGTTATTAAGCGTATTCTCATTTTTAGTAATGGACCGAATTAAAATACTTTAGGGCAATAATCATCAATTAGCCAAACTTAGGGGTTATAAATTATAAATGGTAACTTAATGGTTTAATATGACAATATAGCAAAGTTAGATGTCAAATATGATAGATTCCAAAGATTAGGGTCTAATATGTCAAGTTATAAAAGTATAAGGTTTGCATGCGAAACATATCAAACTTTAAGGGCTTAAAGAGTAAATAGTTTAAAATATATAATAAGATTGAGTTTTAGTTTACATGTAGCTTCAGATTCCACATTACGTTTCACTATTTAGTTTATGTACTCAATCTCGAAACATTTTTATGCTCGATCGCGGACCATATGGCTAACATCTACGACTTAGAAACCATGCATTATGATGAATCCCCGCCTCAACTTCACCGACACGCTTTCAAAACACCGAATAACCCAACCAATTTTTCCGCGATTGCCCTCAACTTACCCACAAGATCATGCATACGTATACTATATTACATTTTATGACCCATTAACTCTTCTCGTTCTCTATCACTCGCAAGACCAAAACAAACAAGCATGCAACCATTCACATTAACCATAGTCGACTCGACATCACTATGCTTTACAAGACGCAAAACACTCGACACCATACGACTCGATAGTTATGCATTCACAACAGTTAACACTCTCGACTCAACTCTTTCCTTTTTGTTTACTATACTCCGTGACACACAAAACAATTCCACGCACATGCATAATTTAAAATGAAATAATGCACATGATGATATACGCTCATAAAATCATACCAAGTCTAACCTTTTTCCAACATAGTTTGAATGCATGCTTCTAAAAACCACTTGAACTCACCCATGCATGAAAACCAAAAGAATCCGATCACCTTAGGGACGATAACAAACGGACCAAAAGACGAAATGGAGAAGCAAATACCAAGACCTATATTTAATACATGAAATCACACTCAAACAGATCCTTGTTCACGAATGTAAACATGCAAGTCCCTTTCTAATTCATTAGTTTATTTCCAGGTTATATCACGTATAATAAAGATCATATTAGTATATAGACGCAAGACCTAGAGCGTGTATCATAACAGATTCAAATGGCAAAACAGAGATGAAAGTTGATACCCACCAGTTTCATTTACACGCTTTAAGTCAGATTGTACGTATGTATTTATGTAAGTCAAAGGTTCATACATGAAAACAAAGGAGGTCGAATACCTTGAGACGATATCAAAACGAATCAAAGACACACGAATCAAAGGACCAAAACTTATCACCCTTCGAACCAATCACCCACGAATCTGATCACCAAACCTTGCCAAAACCAATCCGATTAACCACTGCTATGCTGTCGTACCTTCTTGGATTAATGGAGCCGCCACTTGTTTTTAGTTTTTAGGGTTTTATGAGAGTGAATAAAAGAATGTGATATCGCTTTCAGTAATATAAGGAGGAATGAGTTGTGATTGCCGAGTAATATGGGACACGTATTCTTCTCAACTCTTTCCTAATTTGCAGAACTTATTCTCATTCAAAAAAAAAAAAAAAATAGGAGTACACAAAAATATATATCTAGTGCATGGGACAAAATAAAAGCGTGTGACATTTTTAATATAAGTGTATATATCGAATTTTATTGTGATATATGGTAAGTTTGGTTTAAATGGAATATAAAATACATAGGAATTTAGGAGAGTAATGCACACCGATTTATCGGAGTTAAGTCTAGGATTTTTATAACGTATAGTTGTATCGTAAATTGTTTTGCTCAGAAATTTAGCTCAAAATTTTAAATTAGACGTAAAATGTGAAACCGGAATTTAGGGTTTTACAAAAACACAATAACCTGTGACAGATTTTTTGGTCTTTTTGCATTTAGCCCAGTCTGCATCACTATACCCTTCAAGATGATTGTCAGAGTTACTGAAATTATACCTTAGACCTTTTCCTGGAGCTCCTTTCAGATATCTTAGGACATTGAGGGCACATTCTAAATGGGATTTCAAGGGAGAATGCACATATTGTGCCAAACAATGAACTGAATATGAGATGTCAGGTCTGGTATGGGTGAGATAAATAAGTTTCCCAAGTAACTTTTGATAACCAGTAATGTTTATAAGTAGGGGATCATCAGTAGTGGGAATGTATGGAAGAACAGAGTTGGGTTCCATAGGAGTGGACACAGGTTTGCACCCAAGAAGTCCAAACTCTTTGAGGAGTTCAAGACAATATTTTCTTTGGGTGAGACATATATCATTACCAGTTTTTAGAACCTCAATGCCAAGAAAATATTTTAAGTTTCCCAAGTCTTTGATATGAAATTTAGATTTTAGAAAATCTTTGAACAGTTTTATTTCATCAATGCAGTTTCCAGTAAGGATAATGTCATCCACATAAACAAGCAGGGCAATAAACTTGTTATTCTCTGTTTTGGTGAACAAAGAATGATCATTGACAGATTGAACAAAGTTATTTTCTTTTAAAACACTAACAAGTTTTTCATTCCACTTCCTGGGAGCTTGTTTAAGGCCATACAGAGACTTGACAAGTTTACAAACTTTAGTTTTATTATTCTCATTATAGAACCCCTTAGGAATGGTCATATAGACATCCTCATCAAGATCTCCATACAGAAAAGCATTATTAACATCAAGTTGGAAAAGAGGCCATTTGTTTTTCATAGCTAAGGCAATAAGACATCTAACAGTAGACATTTTCACAACAGGAGAAAAAGTTTCATCATAGTCTATTCCTTCCCTTTGGTTATAACCTTTAGCAACTAATCTAGCCTTGTATCTATCAACTTCACCATTGGCTTTATATTTGATTTTAAAGATCCATTTGTAACCAATGGGAGTTCTATTAGGTGGAAGATCAGTTATAACCCAAGCATGATTTTCATTTAAGGCCTCAATTTCAGAGTTCATAGCATCAACCCAATTACTGTCAAGAATAGTTTCTTCATAACAGGTAGGTTCAATACTTTTATTTAGACTAGAGTAGGGATGAGCATTGGTACCGAAAATACGGTACGGTACCGGAACCGTACCGGTACCGACCAATACCGGTACCGGTTTTTTATACCCGGTACGATACCGGTACTACAAAAATAATGTAGAAAAAAAAACGGTACAACAAAATACGGTGCGGGATAATAACGGGATTTCCCGAATCCGGTACCGGAATATGAAAGGTTTGGCTTTTTGAATTAAACCCATCAGTTCTCATGCATTATGTGACGTTGCAAAACAAAAAGCCCACATATCAAACCCTCCAAAAACCTTCTGTAACAATTAAACCTTTGTATCATCATTAATCATCCCAATCATCATCATCTTTAAAACTCTTCATCATTCATCAAGTTACAAAAAGAAAATGGAGGTAAAATGATTCTTTGATTTTTTTTCTTTGATAACGAATGTAGTGTATATTAATTACATCGGTAGCACTAGGATGAATGTAGTGTATATTATACAGTTTAAATATATTAATTACATGAATCTAATTCGTATTATGTTTTGTTTTTGCTTTTGCCCAACAGTTTGGTATTTGTGTTTATTAACAGTGTGTATATGCTATCAATCTAATTCGTATATATTGTGTTTGTGTAGAATGATGATACCATTGTTGAGGAGACCCCATTTTTGGATGTCCATGATTCAGATTCGGGTTATGAAAGTGAACCTGAGGTTGTTGTAAAAAAAGCTGCAAAAGGAAACGGTAGCAAAAGGAAAAGAAACGACAAAGACGAAGAAGAATATGAGATATATGAGAAAACAAGTAAGGAGAGGGCGGCGATTTGGGAACACTATGATCCGGTTAGGATGAAGGATGATCCAAAAAAGAGAAGGGCATTGTGTAAGTTTTGTAAGAAAACTCTAGCGGCCGATGGACCTCAAAATGGTACTTCTAGTCTTCATAGACATTTTCCATGTCTTAAGAACCCTTTATATATCTCAAAAAAACAAAAACAACAGCAAACTATATTAGAATTTAAAAAAAATGCTAGTGGTGAAGGTACTAGTACATTGCAAACTTGGAAACATGATGAAGGAAGGATTAAAAAAGCATTGATAGAAATGTTTGTGGTTGGTGAAATATCGTTTAAGTTTGTTGAACATGAGGCGTTTATTAATTATACTCATGCCTGTAATGGGAGGGTTGTGTTGCCATCTAGACAAACATCTTCGTACTTGGGAGTCTAAACCCTATTTTTGTATGATGGTTCATGATATGGTTGATAAATATAACAAGTATTGGGGGAAGTTTGATAAGCTTAACGACTTTATGTATTTTGCCACCATATTGGACCCTACAATGAAACAACGCCTTGTTTCACATGGGTTTAAAACGATGCTTATTCATAAAATGTCATACGAAGATACAATTGACGATGATGTTCTTAACGACATGGTAAGTGAGATGGTGAAAAAGGTTGTGCAAAGAATGGAAGTTTTGTTTAAAACATACAAAACAAGGTATCATACGGTTGGGTCTAAAAGTTCTTCTCAACAAACAAGGAATCAAGAATCTAGTAATCAAGAATCTAGTAAAGCATATGGTGGTGATAATGACTTTGTGTATGACTTCTTGAATTTGGAAGAATCCGGTTCTATTGAATCGGAAAGCGAGTTAACTAGGTATCTAAATGAGCCACGGATTAGGTATACAAAAGACTTTGACATTCTTGAATGGTGGAAACTAAATGCACCAAGATTTCCAGTAGTATCACGAATGGCAAAAGGTAATTTACTATACTTATAGAATTACTTCTTTCATTATATTTTGCGTTATTGTTGTTTATGATGCAATTATTATTTTTAGACATATTGCCAATCCAAATAACCACCGTGGCAGCCGAGTCAGCGTTCAGCACAGGAGGTCGTGTTCTCGACCCATATAGGACTAACTTGTCTTATCCCGTCGTTGAGGCATTGATATGCACTCAAGATTGGGTTAGAAAGTCAAGGACGGCTATAATATATGACATTGATGACATATTAAATGACGACGATGTTGCAAGAGGTATTAACAAGCTTTGATTTTCGTTTAAGTATGTGTTTCAAATCTTTGTTAAGTAACTAACTTAGCTTGTTTGTTGTCGTATGTGTAGAGATTGAAGATGGAATTAACAAGCAAAACAGTCGAGAGATTTGAAGAAAGGGAAAGAAGGTGCGGAAGGTTGATAGCAGTTTTCAAGATTGTTTAGTTTTTTTTTGGAACGATTTCATGTGATTTTAATGTAAGATGGGTCAAACTGGGAAACAATGTTGTTGTCACAGTATGTTTTATTTGATTGGGTCAAACTGGATTACTGGAATCTTTTGAAATTTGAATGAATATGAATTTGATCAGGCAGTTTGCCAAAAATATTACTGTCACAGTTTGCCAAACACCCTAGTTTATTAGGTAGTTTGCCACATTTTGCTATCTTTAGTTTGGTGACTTTACATCAATTCTTCACAAGAAACTATATAGCATTATCTAGGTGTTGATGTCACTTCCTGTTTGATTTTTAAGTTAAGTTAACTAAAGGTCCAATTTATCAGTTAAGTTGACTTTACATGGTTGATCCTTTGTAATAAAATTTGCAGCATTCCGAATCTATAAAGTGAATCTGGTCAAATTCATTGTAATATAACAGTTGAAACTTGAATTTGCAGCATTCAGACTTGACCAAACATGCTTTAAATTTTCATTGTAATATAACAGTTGAAACTTAAATTAGAAGCACAATGTTGACTTTTCTTGTTTGATACCATTTTTTAGCACCATTTAACTTTTGCCTTATTGCAAAGCAATAATGTTGACTTTTCTATGTTTGATACCATTTTTTTGGTTCAACAAAAAACGGGAATAAAATGGTACGGTACCGATTTCCCGATACCGGGTACCGGTATCCCGTCCGGTACGGTCTTGGTACACACCTTTCATGCTCGGGAAAAAAACGGTACGGTCAATTCGGTACGGGTTCGGTACGGGATTTGTACCGAGCTCATCCCTAGACTAGAGGCAAAGCAGTAATTATCTTTGTTAAGGTTGGAGTAATTAACAACCTTTTCAACACCATATTTAACTTTCCCTTCAACAATAAAGTCATTAAGATTACTGGGCAATTTAGAAACTCTGGTTGACCTTCTAGCAGTAATGGCTGGCAAGCCTTCTTCTTGTTCAGAATTCTGATTTGAATCAGAAGATGTATCAGCAGAATCAGAAGGTGTATCAGCAGGATGTGATTCATGTGATACAATGCCCTCAGGGTGTGTATTTTCATCTATGGAAGTTGCAACAGGTTCATCATCCTTAGTAGGGTGACCCAACACTGTGCCATCATCATAGGATGTCACTCTCCCTTCATCATTGGGACTTATTTGTGAGTCAAAGAAATTTTTGTGATTTAAATCTTTAGGCACATAAGTTTCAACAAAAGGTTTTGACAAAGTATTTTTCATTTTGAAGGGAAAAACAGTTTCATAAAATTTGACATCTCTGGAGTAAAAGATATTTTTTGTTTCTAAACTTAAAAGCTTATAACCTTTTTTCTCATTTGAATAGCCAATAAAAACACTTTTGTCAGACCTACTACTAAATTTATCAGAGATGTTGAGAATGGTGGCATAGCATAAGCAGCCAAAGACTCCAAGGAGAGAGAGTGAAGGGTCATGCCCATACACAAGGGAGAAGGGAGACTTGCCAGACAACACTGAAGAGGGTAACCTGTTTATGACATAAGCAGCAGTTAGAACACATTCAGGCCAAAGATATAGAGGTAATTCCCCCTGAAACATAAGGGATCTAGCCACATTAAGGAGATGCCTATGTTTCCTTTCTGCAATACCATTTTGTTGTGGTGTATAAACACAAGAGGTTTGATGTAAAATTCCTTTTTCATGAAAGAAGTGTTGAAGTTTGTTATTGACAAATTCTGTCCCATTATCACTTCTGAATATCTTAACATTGTGTTCAAATTGATTTGATAGCATATGAGTAAAATTGACAATGGAAACATAAACATCATCCTTTCCCTTAAGCATATAAACCCAGACAGCCCTAGAATAGTCATCAACAATGGTTAAAAAGTATTTGTAGCCATCTCTGCTAGTGACTTTATATGGTCCCCATACATCTAGATGAACAAGTTGACCAATTTTAGTTGATTTATGTTCACTTAGAGGAAATGGTTCCCTGGTTTGTTTAGCTTTATTGCAAGTATCACAAAGATGATCAGATTCAGATTTACTATCAAGTTTAAGAGTGGGTTTAAGTATATATAGGACTTGGTCTGAGGGATGACCAAGTCTTTGATGCCAGAGATTTCTAGAAACATGACAAACAGATATGCAGTTATTAGAAGTAACCTTACATTTAGAATCAATATCAAACATATATAACCCATTGCATTGTTTACCAATCCCCACAATCTTTTTTGATGTAAATCCTGTATATAGCAATTAGATTCATTAAACCCAACAAACATCTTATTGTCTCTAGCAATCTTATGAACAGACAGCAGACTGACATTGTACTCATGAACAACCAGAACATCAAAAAGATTAGGTCATTATTGACCTTTAAATCACCAATTTTAGTAATTAAGGCCTGAGTACCATTGGGATATCCAACAGTTAGACCAAGATTTGAAATGTCAACAACATTGATTAAAAAATTTGCAGATACAGTCATGTGTTGATTTGCACCAGAGTCAACAATCCAACAAAGACTGATGTTTCTAGATAAAGTTTTTGTGTTGTTATTAAAAAATTTGTTGAAGTTTATGTTAAACTTGACACTACCATTAAAGAAAGTTCCTGGCAAATTTTTACCTGCCATGTTGGCATTAGCAGAAGACACATTGTTGTCATTAAGAAGACTCATAAGTCTGGAGAGCTATTCATTAGAAAAAGAGACAGGAGAGTTGCTAGCTCTATTATCAGTGACATGATTAGCATCAGTGGAAACATTGTTATTGCTGATAGGTTTAGCATTAAAGTTCCTTTTGATATATCCAGCAGGATAACCAACAATATCATAACATCTATCAACAGTGTGACCAGGTTTTTTTGTAGTTAGTACATTTGAGATTCATGTTTGGTCCTCTGTTGTTTGAGCTGTTACCAGCATTAAAACCAGAACCTTTATTGAAATTGTTGTTGTTGTTGTTGTTGTTAAATCCTTTTTTGTTATCAAAAAATTTTCCACCATCAAAAGTTTTTGCAGCAAAAGCAGTAGCATTGGGTTTAGCAGAGCTATTCCCAGATGCAACATTTATGTGAGATTCTTCTCCAGAGAAAACAGAGAAAGCAGTTTTGACATTAGGCAAAGGGTCTCTGGTTAAAATATTACTTCTGATGGGAACATAGGAGTCATCAAGACCCATAAGAAATTGCATTAATTTGATTAGCTGATTGTGTTTTTCAAAATGTTTTGCAGCCTCACAAGTACAGGGAGGTAAGCTAATCATACAATCAAATTGTTTCCACAAAGAGTTAAGGTTGTTGTAATAATCAGCAAGAGATGACCCACTTTGACTAAGAGAGTTTATATTTTAATGCAAATTAAAGATAGCTGAACCATCAACCTTATCATAAGTATCTTTAAGATCATTCAACATTTCATAAGCAGTTTTAGCATAGATAGCTGATTGGTGCTAAACCGTCAAGTTTAATTACACAAGCTAACCACTTGTGAATGGTCAACCGTAACAAACTTAAAACAGCTCAAACACTAATACAATGAAGATCAGAGGAATATAGGGAATTCCTGGGTCGTTAAGTCCCACGGAGGATGAATTGGTGTATAAACACTTGATCAGATGATAGAATGATCACTAAGGATAGTGATCAGTAAGGTTTTTGATGAATAATTACCTAAAGAAAAGATCTACAAATTACAGCGACTTAAATGCAAATTAAAAGAAATTAAAAAGTTAAAATATATTATATAAACGCTATCACTATTTTTAAAGTGATAAACGTTTAAAACCTAAAACGTAAGTTTAAATAAAATTACGTAAACGTACAAAATAAAACGTGAGTTTTAAAGAAATAAAAGGCCTACAAATATGAAAATGATATTTTTATAATCCTAACAATAAAAGAAAATTATTAGAAAAAGAAATTTATTTTTACAACTATTTATTTAATTATTATTAATTAAAAACTATTTATTAAGTATTTAAAATGCACTAAAATATAATAAAATACAAAATTAACCTAGAAAAATAAAATTATAACTTAGAAAAATCTAAAATATGATAAAACTTATTTTAAAACTGAAAATATATTTTTTACACTTTTTATGTATTTATTATTAATTTAATACTATTTAAAACTAATTAAAATGCTAAAAAATACTATTTAAACCAAGAAAATTATGGAAAAAATACTTTTTATGACTTTTATATTTATCTTAATCTAGGAAAATTGAAAACATATTTTTTTAAGCTTTTTCTGATTTATTAGTATTAAAAGCTATTTAAAAAGGATTAAAAACTAGTTAAAATAAAGAAAAATACTAAACAGTGATGGAAAAATCTGAAAAATTCAGGAAAATGCTAAAATATTATTCTAAGTTTATAAAAAATATAAAAACATATGCTTATGTGGAGGAAAATGCAACTGCAATGGATTAGCTTATAAATAAGCACTTCAAAATAAGCTAAAAACCACAAATGGACACCAAATTAACACATAAGCTAGGGTATGCTATATTAACTAAATACTAACCTATTCCAATCATCCTAAACTTCTGAAAAGCAGTTTAAGCCAAAGATTAAGCAAATCAAAAACTAGCTTATTTCAGAAAATGGGACAGAATTGAGGCTTATCTAGGAGTGGGGTCCACAGAGCTTAAGCTCAAAACCTTTACTGAAATGGATAGTCAGCTGGGTGGTGAGTGGAAAGGAACCAAGAACCACCAGTGGGGTCCACTGGTGTGGCCTGTGGGACCCACCAAAGTGGTGGTGATGCCACTGTTTTGGTGGTGCAGGGCATGCTCAGAAATGGGTGCTCAAAAAGAAGCTATAGAATAAGGACTTATAAGCTAAGTGAAAGTGAACTACTATTTTTATAATTTATTTAAGCAGTTAAAGTTTACTATCCCAAAATATTATAAGCTAGAACTTAATGATAAACACACAATAAAATTCTGAAGTTTATTCAAAAACAGGCTTAAGTAAAATTTGACTTTTCAAGGCAGTTTTTGTAAAGTTGACTAATATGAGATTTGAGCTTATGATTCTTACTAATAGTGATGTTTAATGATAAAATGGATCAAAAACAAGCTAGCTTAACTACTTTTAATCCTTTATGCAAGATATGGATGAGTGATTCAAGCAGTTATGAAAATGAGACAAGATTCAAAGTAAGTTTGACTTTCTGAGTTCTAGAGTACAAATAAGTAATTGAATTGGCTCTAATATGCATAAAAGTGACTAAAGCAACTAATTATATCTACTGAGAAGCTTTAAAATTCCAAGCACTAGCTTATACCAAACACTAGTTATTAAGACTAGAAATGCAATATAACCATAAGATTCTTACAGCTAATCTAAAACTATCATTAGAACAGATCTAAAAACAGTTTAACAACTAAATTATGCAGACACTAGAACTAAATTTAATAACCTTTGGCCAAAACAAATTTGATAGTTATGAGAACTTAAGTGAATAATACTTACAGTAGTCCAGCTACAATAGCTGCTAACACATGATCAATAAGCCATTATCCCACTTATATCAACCCAAATAAACTGATTCCAACCCATTTCCAGTTCTGCATCACCAATCAAATCCCACAGTTGACTATTGTTGACCAAGAGTATTTTAAGGGTAAAAACTGAATAAGTGAGTTTCTAAGTAAATGATAAGCTAAAGTAAGCTTATTAAAGATTATATAAGAACTTGTACAAGCTTATTATCCCTTTTCGACTTATAAGCACATATGTATAAACTTGTAAATTGCATAACAATAATTCGAACTTGGAAATTTAAATTGATTATTTAAAAAGTTTTATATTACACTAAAATAAGATTACAACACTCTTTAAACCTTAAACATAAACTATAAAACTTGAATTTTAAAAACGACATAAACTAAAACTAAATTATCCTACATATCCTTCTTTTCTGCACCCCACTTGTTTTTAAATGACTTTTTCATCTCTTGGTCCACCTCTGAGCAAATCCCATCAATCTTGAACCGTTGGTTTGAGCCAGATCATTGAAATTGCCAAATGTCAAATTTGGCGGGAAAAGCTTTTTGAGCAGGTAATTGCAATTAATGCAATTTGGGTGGATGTGTTAGGTGTTAGGGAGTTGTTAGGGAGCTGTAAAGGTAGAAGACAGGTGGTGGTGAAAGGTGGCAGCACAGGTGGAGAAGAAGGAGTGGACACAGGTGGCTTTGGGAGGGATGAATAGTGCACTGGCGGGTTTTATTTTAAAAACTGGGTTTGGGTCAGCCGGGTTATAGGATTGGATTTGGGCTTGGGGTAACTGGTTTTGTATTTTGGGCTTGCACTTGGGATAATAATAATACAAGGGCCCGTTTGGTAAGTAGTTATCACAAGGACCATACTTGTAACTTTCTGAAAACTGAGGGGCTGAAACTGTAATTTCTCCAAACTTTCTTTGAGGACCAAACCTGCCATAACACAATTACACAAGGACCAAAGTTGTATTTTATTTCATTTCTAAACTTTTAAGGACCTTTTATGTAAATTTGGATATTGAGGGACTAAAGTTGTAAATTTCCAAAAGTTTATCAAAATTGTTCCAAATTGTATTTTATGAATAGTACAAGGGTAATTTGTGATAAAATTCTATTTTGAATACCCAAGGACTAAGTTTGCCAATTTTGATACTTGAGGGGTAAAAATTGCCAATATGTGTAAACTTTCATCCAGGGATCATTTGTGAATATTTTTGATTTCCCAAGGACTTAAGTTGACTTTTCATTTATTTTAAACATTTAGGGACTAGTTTTGACAATTTTTGAAACTTGGGGGACTAAAACTGCCAATTATGCAAACTTGATACGTTTTTCACCAGATTTTGGCATTTTTGCATTTAAAACACATAAAACACTTGTTTGTGATATTTTCATCATTTTGATGCATTTCTGAGTGTTTTCAGATGTTTTTGCAGTCTAGATAATACAAAAATGATGAGTATTTAGACACTCATCAATCCCCCACACTAAGATATTGCTAGTCCCTAGCAATGATTTGAGAAAATTTAATGGATTTTATCTCTTTACCAAAAGCCATTACTTCTGGAGTAGCCAATTGTTTTGATTCAAGTAAGAATCTTGGTACAATGATAACCAAATGATTTTGAGCAAATCATAAGCTGTAAACGGATTTGATTTGTCTTTACCAGAAGCCGTTTGCTCTGGACTAGCCAACTCTTAGATAAATTATCAGTATTATCTTTGGTGAGCTGATTACCAATTATGGATTTTCCACTGCCTTTACCACAAGCCATAATCTTGCGGGCTAGCCAACTCTTTACTTTTTAGGATATGGTGAGCTGAACACCATACAATTTTGGGCAAATTGCAAGCCATAAACGGATTTGAGATATCTTTACCAAGAGCCGTTTGCTCCTGGATTAGCCAATCCTTATGTGGGTTAGACATGGTGGACTGATAACCATTTGTTGTGTTTAGTACATAATACTTCCACTAAAAAATTTTAAAATTTGGCCATTTTTGGGGAAAAAGGGACTAAAAGGGTACATTTATGATCAAATTCGCCAGAATTTCCCCCCCACACTTAGAAATGAATATTGTCCTCAATATTCAAAGTACCGGCTGTTATGCCGAAACTTAGAACGTAAAAAGATAACATTACTAGCTAAGTGTAGAAACACAACAATTATTCTCTTTTTTAATATTTACAATTTTCAAAGTTTTTATATATACATATACAACAGGGGGGGTATTACCCCCACACTTAAGTGGTACACACGGGTGAAAACCCATGTTTAGGCTACTGTTTTTGATTACCGAGTCGCTAGCTTGACTCGACCCCGAATTAATTGGTTCATGGGGAAAGTAACATGTGGAAGAAACAATCTCCATCGGACTTTCATTCAAGATGTTTGGACAAACATTGAAGTACGTGAAAGTTCCACACCGATGAGATATACATAGGACCAGCTCAAAAAATGATAAATGAAAATGCCAGGGTCAAAGATAATGTCTTCATTCCCGAAGGAGTGAAGAACAGGAGAAGCCACGGGATAGGTGAAGAAAAGAAAGAAAATCATGATAATAATCTTGACTAACTCATCTTCATCCATAGGAGAATTCATGATTTCTGGATCATGAATTTCATCATTTAAGCTCATTTGATCAAGACATATTCTGGGTGGGAGGGATGGGATTTTGATATCAAGCAAGTTCTCATGGTTGAGAACATTTCCCTCCGGAACACAAAGATCATTTATGTCTAGATCAAAGTGGAAGTTATCATACTCTGGTAGAGATATGATATGATTGAGTTCAAAGGAGAACTCCTCGTAAAGAGAATCATTCACATGATGTAAGTCTGTGAACCCTTGTTCCATTATAGGCTCATCACTATCCTCGTCAAATATTGGATTGTTAGAAATCCAAGTGAATTCTGATTCGAATTCAAATAGAGGATTGGTGAAAGTAGCTTTGAATGTTTCAGGAACAAGGTGATTAACATTCTCTATTGGACTGTTAGGGTAAGAAGTGAGTGAACGATCATTATAAAGGAGACTTTCAATTTCTCCTAGGTTGGCTTTGAAATCAAAGAGATCATCATCACTTTCCGATGAAAGTGGAATGATGTGAATGAGTTCATCAGTAAACTCCTCAGGAAGAGGATCAACATCAAAATGTGAAAGTGATGCTTCAACATTCTCAATGTCTCCATAAGATTTACAATCATCGCTAAAATCGGAAAAAGTCTCAAAATGATCTTTTGAACACTCAAGAGGGGAAGGGATATCTCACATATGGTCAAAAGTTCCATGTGACTCTCTCGGGATTGGGACAAGGTCCTCAACACTAGACTTTATGAATTCGTCCGATTCCTTTTCAGGAACAGTGTCACGATGCTCGTCCCCCATGTTCAGAGAGTGAGTGGGAGTTTCGGGTGTGATAGCAGTTACATGAGAATGAGTCTCAACTGCCGGAATATCCACTGATGAACTTGATGAATCTTCAAATGTATCCTCATCATCACTGTCATCAGGAATAAAACGAAATTGAGAGCTAGATCTGGCTGCTTTTTCTTTTGCAATTAATTCCCTAATAGACTTTTCAAAAGCAATTTGGGAATTTATTTTAGCAACCTGCTCTTCAGCTAGCAATTCTTCCATGGATTTCTCATGTGAATTTTGAATGACGGGATATTGTGGGAGTGGAGATTTGTCAAAACCGGAAGGTTGACATTGATAACCATCATGAGGACCCCCACAATATACACAAGAAAAACTGGAAACATTATGAAATGCTGTTTTACTCAACTCCTCAGTTCTTTTCACTGACTCTAGAAGCTCTAGATAAGTGTCTTGTTGGGTTTGCTGAGGAGTTTGAGTCATTTGGCGCTGTGGAGGTTGGTCGAGATATGGATAGTCATAATTGTTACAAGGAAATGGATTCCCTGTTTGACAATCAGAGCTGAAATGGGGACCTCCACAGTTCTCACAACAGTAAAACTGTTGAGCCTGGATTGGTGAATCATATGGATATTGGTTATAGCCAAAGTTCTGAGCATCACCGGAAAACTGTTCATAGACAATCGTGTTTCCGGATTGACATTCAAATCCTTGGTGAGGACCTCCACAAAATTCACAGCAGTATTGTTGATTATATGAAGATGAGTCGGGCTGTGGTGGGTAATTGGAAAAATTTGAGGGGTCGTTAAATGAGTTCTGATTAGGATCATAATCAAATGAATTCCTCGAACCACAAAACAAACAACTCCCGTTATGAATATCATTACCACATTGTACACACGTACACCAACGACAGGGTGAACCAAAAAGAGGTTCACCACAACCGACACAAGGAATAAACGATTGTATTTGAGAGTTATGAGAAGGAATCAGTTTATTCAAAGAATCAACAAAACCAACATGGTGATCCGAATGACTATTCAGTCTCGAAGAACATTTTGAAAAATCAGGAGGTGGGACAAGTGGTGTGCTCTGAGAGCTAGCAATTTCCACCACTTCCGTTATGGTCTCTGGTTCTGGTTCTTGAGAAACGTGAAGATTAGGCAAGTCATTCTTGCTAGTCACCGGTCTGAATTCTGCATGTTTGCTTTTAACCGTAAATCGTGAAAGTTTAGGATTAATTCTAGACGGCTTAGGAGCAATTGAGGGATTAGGTCTTTGGATAACCGTAGGTTGGACGTATTTAGCACTCTCATTATCAAAAGGAAGTACCTGGTCCTTTGTCACCCCGGTTTCTCGTTCCATTTCCCTACGCAGAATTAATGGATCATTACGAACAACACGAATTCTTGACATTTGTGATAAAATAGGAAGTTTTTCAACTTCGTTCCAGATTTCGTCGTAGTCGAGAGATTCCATGAGAATAGAAGAAGTTAGAATCAAATGGATAGAGGGTAAAGGAATAAAGAATCAAAAAGGGTAAGAGGTTCAAGATGAATATTTTTGGATTTTTGAAAAACATGCCATAAAAACAAAGAATGAAAATATTTTTGGCGTTATCAACACTTTAGGAAAAGTGTTAATGAACTTTTTGAATTTTTGATAACTTTACGAAAAACTGTTTACAAAAGGGTGGTATATGTGCAAGAATGGATCTGGAAATGCTTAAAACACGCTTACAGCCTCCCCGGCAGCGGCGCCAAAATTTGATCTGTGCTAAACCGTCAAGTTTAATTACACAAGCTAACCACTTGTGAATGGTCAACCGTAACAAACTTAAAACAGCTCAAACACTAATACAATGAAGATCAGAGGAATATAGGGAATTCCTGGGTCGTTAAGTCCCACGGAGGATGAATTGGTGTATAAACACTTGATCAGATGATAGAATGATCACTAAGGATAGTGATCAGTAAGGTTTTTGATGAATAATTACCTAAAGAAAAGATCTACAAATTACAGCGACTTAAATGCAAATTAAAAGAAATTAAAAAGTTAAAATATATTAAATAAACGCTATCACTATTTTTAAAGTGATAAACGTTTAAAACCTAAAACGTAAGTTTAAATAAAATTACGTAAACGTACAAAATAAAACGTGAGTTTTAAAGAAATAAAAGGCCTACAAATATGAAAATGATATTTTTATAATCCTAACAATAAAAGAAAATTATTAGAAAAAGAAAATTATTTTTACAACTATTTATTTAATTATTATTAATTAAAAACTATTTATTAAGTATTTAAAATGCACTAAAATATAATAAAATACAAAATTAACCTAGAAAAATAAAATTATAACTTAGAAAAATCTAAAATATGATAAAACTTATTTTAAAACTGAAAATATATTTTTTACACTTTTTATGTATTTATTATTAATTTAATACTATTTAAAACTAATTAAAATGCTAAAAAATACTATTTAAACCAAGAAAATTATGGAAAAATACTTTTTATGACTTTTATATTTATCTTAATCTAGGAAAATTGAAAACATATTTTTTTAAGCTTTTTCTGATTTATTAGTATTAAAAGCTATTTAAAAAGGATTAAAAACTAGTTAAAATAAAGAAAAATACTAAACAGTGATGGAAAAATCTGAAAAATTCAGGAAAATGCTAAAATATTATTCTAAGTTTATAAAAAATATAAAAACATATGCTTATGTGGAGGAAAATGCAACTGCAATGGATTAGCTTATAAATAAGCACTTCAAAATAAGCTAAAAGCCACAAATGGACACCAAATTAACACATAAGCTAGGGTATGCTATATTAACTAAATACTAACCTATTCCAATCATCCTAAACTTCTGAAAAGCAGTTTAAGCCAAAGATTAAGCAAATCAAAAACTAGCTTATTTCAGAAAATGGGACAGAATTGAGGCTTATCTAGGAGTGGGGTCCACAGAGCTTAAGCTCAAAACCTTTACTGAAATGGATAGTCAGCTGGGTGGTGAGTGGAAAGGAACCAAGAACCACCAGTGGGGTCCACTGGTGTGGCCTGTGGGACCCACCAAAGTGGTGGTGATGCCACTGTTTTGGTGGTGCAGGGCATGCTCAGAAATGGGTGCTCAAAAAGAAGCTATATAATAAGGACTTATAAGCTAAGTGAAAGTGAACTACTATTTTTATAATTTATTTAAGCAGTTAAAGTTTACTATCCCAAAATATTATAAGCTAGAACTTAATGATAAACACACAATAAAATTCTGAAGTTTATTAAAAAACAGGCTTAAATAAAATTTGACTTTTCAAGGCAGTTTTTGTAAAGTTGACTAATATGAGATTTGAGCTTATGATTCTTACTAATAGTGATGTTTAATGATAAAATGGATCAAAAACAAGCTAGCTTAACTACTTTTAATCCTTTATGCAAGATATGGATGAGTGATTCAAGAAGTTATGAAAATGAGACAAGATTCAAAGTAAGTTTGACTTTCTGAGTTCTAGAGTACAAATAAGTAATTGAATTGGCTCTAATATGCATAAAAGTGACTAAAGCAACTAATTATATCTACTGAGAAGCTTTAAAATTCCAAGCACTAGCTTATACCAAACACTAGTTATTAAGACTAGAAATGCAATATAACCATAAGATTCTTACAGCTAATCTAAAACTATCATTAGAACAGATCTAAAAACAGTTTAACAACTAAATTATGCAGACACTAGAACTAAATTTAATAACCTTTGGCCAAAACAAATTTGATAGTTATGAGAACTTAAGTGAATAATACTTACAGTAGTCCAGCTACAATAGCTGCTAACACATGATCAATAAGCCATTATCCCACTTATATCAACCCAAATAAACTGATTCCAACCCATTTCCAGTTCTGCATCACCAATCAAATCCCACAGTTGACTATTGTTGACCAAGAGTATTTTAAGGGTAAAAACTGAATAAGTGAGTTTCTAAGTAAATGATAAGCTAAAGTAAGCTTATTAAAGATTATATAAGAACTTGTACAAGCTTATTATCCCTTTTCAACTTATAAGCACATATGTATAAACTTGTAAATTGCATAACAATAATTCGAACTTGGAAATTTAAATTGATTATTTAAAAAGTTTTATATTACACTAAAATAAGATTACAACACTCTTTAAACCTTAAACATAAACTATAAAACTTGAATTTTAAAAACGACATAAACTAAAACTAAACTATCCTACATATCCTTCTTTTCTGCACCCCACTTGTTTTTAAATGACTTTTTCATCTCTTGGTCCACCTCTGAGCAAATCCCATCAATCTTGAACCGTTGGTTTGAGCCAGATCATTGAAATTGCCAAATGTCAAATTTGGCGGGAAAAGCTTTTTGAGCAGGTAATTGCAATTAATGCAATTTGGGTGGATGTGTTAGGTGTTAGGGAGTTGTTAGGGAGCTGTAAAGGTAGAAGACAGGTGGTGGTGAAAGGTGGCAGCACAGGTGGAGAAGAAGGAGTGGACACAGGTGGCTTTGGGAGGGATGAATAGTGCACTGGCGGGTTTTATTTTAAAAACTGGGTTTGGGTCAGCCGGGTTATAGGATTGGATTTGGGCTTGGGGTAACTGGTTTTGTATTTTGGGCTTGCACTTGGGATAATAATAATACAAGGGCCCGTTTGGTAAGTAGTTATCACAAGGACCATACTTGTAACTTTCTGAAAACTGAGGGGCTGAAACTGTAATTTCTCCAAACTTTCTTTGAGGACCAAACCTGCCATAACACAATTACACAAGGACCAAAGTTGTATTTTATTTCATTTTTAAACTTTTAAGGACCTTTTATGTAAATTTGGATATTGAGGGACTAAAGTTGTAAATTTCCAAAAGTTTATCAAAATTGTTCCAAATTGTATTTTATGAATAGTACAAGGGTAATTTGTGATAAAATTCTATTTTGAATACCCAAGGACTAAGTTTGCCAATTTTGATACTTGAGGGGTAAAAATTGCCAATATGTGTAAACTTTCATCCAGGGATCATTTGTGAATATTTTTGATTTCCCAAGGACTTAAGTTGACTTTTCATTTATTTTAAACATTTAGGGACTAGTTTTGACAATTTTTGAAACTTGGGGGACTAAAACTGCCAATTATGCAAACTTGATACGTTTTTCACCAGATTTTGGCATTTTTGCATTTAAAACACATAAAACACTTGTTTGTGATATTTTCATCATTTTGATGCATTTCTGAGTGTTTTCAGATGTTTTTGCAGTCTAGATAATACAAAAATGATGAGTATTTAGACACTCATCAATAGCACCAGCAAATAATTCAGGACTGAGAGAGTTAAGAATCCAGGTGACAAGAACAGAGTTACAGCTATCCCATTGATTAGCAAGGATATGATTTGAGTCATCTCGTAAGCAAGTACCATCAATAAATCCTAACTTATTATGATTCCTTAAGGCAAAGGTCATGGCTATATTCCATATTTTATAATTTTCTGTTCCAGTGAGTTTGATGGAAATAATAGGAGTACCATTAGTGTTGTTAGGGTGTAAATATAAAGCATCACCAAAGGATAAACTTTTTTCAGTGGAAGAACCACCACTACCAGTATTATCATCACCAATAGCCATAATGTAAACAATAAAAAAGACAAATAACACAGAAAAATAACAACTAAAGTAGATAACAGATAAGAGACAGTAAGAATAAGAACTTTGAAATTAAGAAACAACAAGGACCAAGCCTATGGACTGGGGTAAACCAGAGCAGGTATTCATACCACTCAGAGGTGGCAGATCAAGATGTTAGTCTACCCGTTTGCACCCACAAAGACTTAAGTACTGTTGTTTGAAGATGAGAATAGACTAACAGAGTAATATGCAGCGGAAAGAACAAATCACAATTACCCTAGATTAACTTAGTCTAGGGCTAATTGTGAATAAGAGATAACCAGCGATTACGCCAATTGTAACCCAAAATATCTTTTGATTGTTGACGGAGAGATATCCCCAAGTTTCTACGAAGAAACCCTAGGATGGTGAATCAATCGTGATTATGAGCCTGATGCTCTGATACCATGTACAAAAGTATCAGCAGATTCACAACAATACTTTATTCAAACCAAAGCCTCAACAGTTGGCATAGATTGAGCCAACAATAATATCCAAAGTTATACAAGGTCAGGTTAATTGTCAATGAGACAATAACCAGACAAATACAAAGAAGAAACAAGATCAGAACAATGATCAGAAAAGGGAGAGAATGTGTGACAATGACTGCACACAGTTATGTATCCAACCATAGATCAGGGGGAGGGTTATGTAGGAGGAAAAGATACACAAAGACCCCTCAACTCTTCTGAGATAAGCACCATCAGCAGATAAACTTCTACACCCTTTAAACCATTTATACTTTGTCCAAGAACAGACCCTGTAATTAAGCCTGCACTTAAACACAACTAGAATAGCCATTAGAAATTGATAGAATGATATGTTTACCACAGATTATGATCTCAATTTTCAACATAGTGGATCCAAACGCAGGCGTTGATGAAGTGCCAAAACCATAACTCTGAAATGCTGGTGCTGTAGACTGACCGGTTGCACAAATGCATATGGTAAGAATGTTTAGTAAAGTAAAACCTTTTAATCAGCACAATTAATAGTTCTGGAACATATAACAATTATATAAAGTTGACAATTAACCAAATGAGAAGCTTTGAGCTCGAAAGGCTGATGTAGTAGCACCAAATGTACATTGATTTGAGGACTCTAAAGATAGTGCACTAACCTTAAGTTAACAACACAGCTACTCCATTCAAGTACAGCATTAGTTAATATAAAATCCAATAAGTAAAGATTTTCAAAGTCAAGGTAGCCATCTGTTTTAACCAACCCCTTCAACCTACATTTTCTGCAATGTGCTTTCAACCAATAGAACCATCAGCAATTCAATACTGAAAAAGCAATCCCATCACAAGCTAGAAGGCAACATTTTTTAGCACTCTCAAGTTGTGATAGGATACTTTTAAAGTAAAATAACCAGACCTTTAAAACATCACAGAATCCTTTTCATATCAATATCCCATTTCTTATACGTTTGAATAACTGCAAAACGGACATTTTTTCACATCACAAAAGTACGCATTCTCGTCTTGAGTCTAAGTAAACTAAAAGTAATTACTTTTACTTATCATCCAACTGCAGAATTCTTAAATATGTATATAAAAGCTAAGGGTGGCTCTCGACCCATCAGTTAAAGGGCAATACCATGGAATACTAAAAAGTCATGTCGTAAGATTAAAAAGTGTATATTTACACGTCTCAGGCACGACTTGTGAGTCACACTCAAGCAATATATACTTAACCATTTTGGCTAAACCAAAAGATGTTCAGCCTTAACTTAGTATCTGTTCAAACTACGTGCTCAACAACATATGACCACTGAACAGGCTTGAACACAGACGTTTGTTGCAGAGGGCCACACGGCCACACACCACCACCCACAGTAACCTCTGAATGGTATACATGGGCCTGGAAATCAACCCCCATGGTATGAAATTTGGATCCCCAATAGCCGTAAAATACTCAATTTCATCATCAATTAATTTTTTTCTTGTGTTTATAGCATTCTGAAACAAGATTCGACAAGCAAAGCTTGAAATTAAAATTTGGTTCACATTTATATGCAGATGCGTTGCCATTCCTGTAACAACGGCACACATATAAAATGAAATTAATATATTTTGTTTCAGCATCATTATAGTCTTTGACATGATAGTTTATAATATTACAGTAGATCTTAATGACAAGCTTCAAGGGCACTAATAATTATTCAAAAGCAGCAAATAACTATAAACTTTGAGACAAATTATCACACATAATCTGCATCCTTTAAAACATATATCATGTAGATGGAAATATCAAATTAAAACAAGTAGTAATTGAAAATCAAAATAAAATGTAAGATAAGAAGAAGAGAAAGACAATATATAGAAACAACTTACTGAAACAATCCCACAACCCTTCCTTACTTCCTCTCACCATTTCTTATTCAGGTGACAATAATAGCAAATATTGAAATTACATAATCTAGCCCGACATTCAAGGACCAAATAACCATTAATATCTTTATTACAAACAGAACACACATACTGGGGAGTACCTTTCTGCCTTCGAACATATGTGTGATATGTAATGGTTAACTTGCCCTTGCGTATAATGTTTGCATACCAATCGATTCGACTAAGGCATTGAAGGTGAAACGAACTTTTGCATTTGTGACAATGATAGAGCCAGAACTTTGGGTGCATTTCCTTCTCACAAATATCACAATAGAAATCCTCAGGATGATTTTCAACTAGAGGATATGTCTATTGGATTTCATGTCCTTTTCAATACCTATGAGTAAGGGACTGTGGCGACCTCGTTGCACATCCCATACCTAGTTGGAAGTCACAATCCTTGCAAGAATAGCTTATACCATCAGACCATTTATTACACGCCTTACAAAGATGGTTGGGATCAATAAGTTGGACAAGAGGATGTTTGTGGGATTCGTGTTTGATGGTGTTTGGTAAAAATGCACAATTCACACAAAGGGAGAACTTGCAGTTAGTTTGATCGCATTTGTACACAAATTTGTTGCCACTGCTCCAACAACCAGTGCATATATAGAATTCATCATCATCCCTTGTGTCTACCAAGTCAAGGGAATGATGAGGGTGAAGTTGATGTTTTAAAGTTTGGGGTAATTGGGCACAATATTTGTGGAGAATGAATGAACATCCATCTTCACAGCAGGTATAGTATGGAAAGGAGAGGGGTCTTACACAAACATAGCACACCTCTATTACACTAGAACAAAAAGTGGATTTGGCTACACCGAATATGTGTGACGATATACATATAGTCACACATGTTTTTTCGGCCGTGTGTGACTAAAGGTCGCGCGACCATAGGTACCCAATGGTCACGTGTTTGACTTTTTTTAGTCTCTATTGCAAAAGAGTAACCAAAACCGTAACATGTGTGACTAATTAGGTACAAATTTTGTTGGATTAATCCGTATTAGTGACCATAAACACTGTATAGTCACACAAAGCATGTTTGTTTTGGGTATTTAGTCACATACAATTAAGCATAAAGTGGCAAAAAGTGTTAATAAGTGTGAGCAGTGTGTATAAGCCACATCGGTTTAGGTGAAAAACAAGATCACATTATCTCCACACGATACAAACACATTCTGGGGAGAGGAAAGGTATGATATGGACGACACTTCTACCTACAAGTAAGTAAGAGGTGTTTA
>BPTQ01000001.1:56672171-56710539 GCA_019973895.1 Chrysanthemum seticuspe | reverse complement strand
ACAATGTCATTTTGGCATTGATGAAAAACTATTGAACTAGTTTTCGCATTGAAAAAGGAAGTACATGACTTGTTGAATGACAAAAATTATTAAAAAACTTATGAAATGTATCAAATCTTTGGATACTTGATTGCATTGTTTTTTCTTTGTGTAGAAACTTGAAGCATTGTAATGCTCTTGTTGCTTGATTCATGATTCCACTATATATGGGTGATAACCGGTTTCAAAAGAATTATTTATAATGTTCAGTGTTCACACCAATATAATAAGCAAAAAACCTTACAAAAATAGTGTAATACCAACACATTAAACAAAATTCATGCACAAAATATAGGTTCTTTAATTTCCAATATCAATCATCAAACATGTCAATACTACAACGCTGAAACAAAAAACTAAGAAATCACAACTTCAAATCTAAACATCTCTACTTCTCAACTTGACTCATTTTCGCATTCGATATTTTTTGGGTACATGGAGGCTGGTAAATCACTAGTGCTTCACACTTGTTTGATGTGCTTCCAGTGCCACCTGTTTTAGCAAAAAGACAGTAACGTAAGGAACTTTGATAATGAGAACCAACTGGATTCGGAGTGGGTTGAGCTGATTAATATGAGCATTCAATTACCTGTCGTTTCCACCAAATGAGAACCAACTGCTGGACTCTGAGCCGGTTGATCAGCAAATTGAAAAGACGGTGAAAAGGAAGACTGCATACATAAACAACAGAACTATTTGACAGTGACTATATATAGAAGTCTAACAAGTCTCCATTCACAAATGCATGTGATTTCATCTATATTGGAGAATAAGTTTGAAACGGAGGGAGTATTTATATTAATAAAACACATAAAATAAAACTAACAAAAGGAACTCACGGTTGTCTGATTGAACCCCATACTGCTCGTGCTTATAAGTGGGGTGCCAGAAAACATTCCTTCAGATGCATTTGATTGACTGATCAAGGCTGAAGTACTCTGCTCAAAAGCTAAGCCTGTTTGCGCAAGGGGTGAACTTGTTTGTCCAAAGGGTGAGATCGACTGAAATAAATTTGCCGATTGAGTAGCAAAGTTAAATCCACTTCCAAAAGGTGAAGGCCGAGTTATAGCTCCAAAACAAGGAGTTGAACCAGTTACAGAAGTCGATGTCTTTGGTGTATCAAAAGGTGAAGGCGAAGTTCTAGCTCCAAAACCTGGAGTAATGGTCGATGTTCCAGAAGATGATGTATTTGTTGTACCAAAGGGTGTGGAAATACCAAGCGATGAGACCGTACTCTGCCCGAAATTTGGGCCCGTCCCACGCGGTGAATTCATTTGTCCAAGAGCGGGTGAATTTGACTGAAACAAAGGTGACGACTGAGTGTTACCAAACGCAGAATTTATTCCTCGGGCTTGAGTTGTCCCAAAAAGAGACGTCGTGGTTCCAGGATTTGATGTATTTGGTGTACGGAAAGGCGAAGTTGGTGCTCGAAAACTAAAAGTTGCACAAAATAAAGAAGGTGTTTGTGATTGTGCTGACCCAGAAAGATTAGATGTTGGACCGCCTAAAACAAAAGAAAGACTAATTAATCAGGATATTATCGATAGGAAAAAGTGGTATGAGTAACACCACAATGATATGGATGGCGATTTGTAAACCATTTTTTTTTTGCCATACACCACTATACTAATGATTTCAGTATATCACGAGTTTCCGATAATGGGTGAAGTAGTTAAAACCATAAATATGATATGTATGTCACCATTCTATGATCAAATGTTTATTACCTTTAGCTCGTGATTGATAGTCCTTCCATCTAAGTTCTTCGAGACTTTTTTCTTCGTTAGCTGATATTGACTCCGGTTTTTCAGCAGGTTGTGTACCATTGCTAGTGAATGCCTCAGTTGTTTGAGCATAAGGAGGTGGTATACTTCCCACATGTTGTTGATATGGTTGCCCAGAACCAGAAGTCCCAAAATCTGGTGCTGTGGCGTGAGCTCCTGGATATGTATATAGTAACAAAGATTCAGCAAATTAGTAGTCATTTTAAATGGTGTGTCAAATAATACTCCGTATTTCTTTTCTCCTACATTGCCACATTAAAAACTACTCTTTCCGTCCCAATTTATTGTCCGTATGTTCCAAATTAATTGTTTGCTTCTAGAAAGGAATAGGTTATATCGATTTAAGTTTCCCATATTATAGAACATAAAGAAGCCGTAAAAAGTTGGTCAAAGGATAAAAAGGTCATTCTGCTAAACTAAAGCTGTCATAGTTACACTTCTTTAGAATTTTGTGTTTTTGTATAGTCGACGATAATTTTGGAACGTGAGAGTTAAGTCTAGAATAATAACCAGGCATGAAGAGAAAAAAGTACCAAACGGAGAGCTTTGAGCCCCAAATGAGCTGCTGCCAAATGCAAATGCTGATTGACCAAACACCGGACTGAATGAGAAACTGAAAGAAAAGCTAGTAGCACCAAAAGCAGGAGTGGGCAAAGAGCTAAAAGCTGGAGTACTTGAGGCAGTAAATGCAGGAGCGCTGGAAGCACCAAATACTGGGGTACTCGGAGCTCCAATAGCTACAGTGACTGAAACACCAAAAGTAGGAGTAGGCAGCAAAGAGCCAAACACTGGAGTACTCGAGGCACCCAATGCGGCAGTGCTCGAAGCACCAAATGCTGGGGTATTTGTTGCTTCTAAAGTTGGAGTGGTCGATCCAAAAGGGGAGTAAGAAACACGAAATGCAGAACATGTGCTGCTAAACGCTGAAGTTGACGCTGAACCAACGGCAGGTGTGCTTGAGTCACCAAAGGCATGGTTGAGTGAGGGTCCAAATTCTGGTGTGCTAGTAGCACCAATAGAGGGTTTACTTGAAGCTTCATGTGGTGGCGAGCCAAACCATCTCAAGGTAGGCGATTCATGAGATAGGCTTCCAGAAAGACTTAACTGTGTAGTGGATCCAAAACCACCAGAATCCGCAGGCTTCTGCCCAAACATGGAGGCACCTGTAATTTTAATTAGAGAATATGAAACAGTAAGATATAAAATGCAATAAAAAAGAAAATATAAAAGAAGATCAAAGCTACTACTGTAATATAGAATTCATACATAAGAATATTAAGACTGTCAGCTCTTATAATTAATACGGTTATATAAGCATCAAACGTTATTACTAACAATTTCTGAAACAAACCTCACATAATCTCCACGTAACCAACACGGATATTAAAGATTAAGACAATGTCATAATTAGTACAATATTTGGATATTTAACTTAAAAAACGCCAAGTGTGTTTACCACTAAAAGAAGTTGATGAAGGAGCACCAAAGGATGGGCTTGAAAATGCTCCAGTAACAGATGTGGAACCTATCGGTGAGGAACCTGGCGTATCAAACAAACCATTAGAAAAGCCACCAATCACAGAACCCTTTGTTTGTGCACCAAAGGGAGTGTTATCTTCATTATTGGTGATCTTACCAAAAACCATAGTTCCTTCTTATTACTTCACAATACACGTCCCAAAAGAATCTCCTGATCTCATATTCTGTAAAAGAATCAAAATACATATAAATTATAAAACATCTTGAATAAAAATGCATAAACAACTTTCTACCAATTATAAACAAATCCTTAAAATATGCTATAGGCTAGGAAACCGGCATGCACAACATGGTTACAGGGAACAAGTGTTGGATCAAAACACCAAGTAGCCCGAGAGCTAATTATCTTCTGCAGTTGTATTCAAGTTCTTATAAACTTTAATACTCATATAGACAAGGGACGGAACGAGGGCTAAAAGTGACTGGGGTCATACTGTTTTTTAGCTGCAGTACGAAGGAAAAATCTAAGGGCAAATGTTTTTAAAATGTATCATACTTGTCATCATTTGCTTTTGTGGGTTTCAAACAAAATTTTTTTCTTTTGTGGGTACTTTTCTTTCAAATTCAATCTTTTTAGGGTACTTTTAAAAAGCAAATTGTGTCAAGTATGATACTTTTAAAAAACATTTGCCCAAAATCTAACAAAAAAAATGCGATTTTCAATAAAAACGATCGAGTTTAGTAAATATTGCCTTAACTATTCACTTATTAATGTACTAACTAAGCAATATCTAGAAACACAAGCCATGGGTGCATTTTGAAGAATTCCGTCTTCTCACAATGATTTACACTACGAAGAAAAAGTTCTATCGGGTCCCGTGACACCGCGGGACCCCCTAGTTCTGCCCTGCGTATAGACTATCAACAAATTAACACAATAGTAATGCTAGCTAGGGCTAACTAAAGAACCTTATACAAGCTAAACGAGTGCACCGTAACCTAAACTTGTGCAATTATAACCATATATATCGAATCAGTTTCAATCCAATATATCAACACATTGACGCAAAACTATGAATGCTAGGGTTACATGAAAACAAACTTAATACAAAAATGTAGCAAGTGCACCAAAATATACTGAATAAGCCTCAAAATGCTCACGCTATAATATTTTAGTCTTCTATAAAAGTTCGACTTGTTAGTAACCACAACCATAGTGTCAAATTTTTTGGTTAATTAACAAGGATCCTTTTAAGTTTGGATTTATTCTTTTTGAAGTACATGAATTGGATTTATGTTCTAAAGTTGCATGTTATGATTTTTTTGAGAAATAAACAACATTTTTTACTTCATAATTAATTACAGGGTTGCTAAAAGCTACTAGTGCTACTCAAGATGCTTACAAAGATGAAATGTGAACGTGTAAAGATGAAAGATAGGGTTACGATCATACCTACAGAAAGATGAATTGACGAGTAAATCTTTGAGGCTTTTACCGTATTGGTAAAGTGTAACTTCCTTTATATATAGTGTTTAGAATTAGCTTCACAACTACGCCATTTGATATTTAATAAAGTTCATAAATAAACTAGCTGAACCCATAAGCTAGTTTGTTTACATATTTTCCATTAATAAACAAACGAGAGAAAAGTTTAATAGATCTAATGAACAAATATTTACCACTCATTTTTTCATCAAAAAAAAAATCATTTTCATCATTAAAAAAAATATTAAATATCTCACGAACCGTTAATTATTATACGAAAAAATCATGTGATCGCGACAACAACTAAATCATTTTTATATAGAGGGGCAGTTCTATATATTTTGAAAAAACCTTTTTTTTAACTTTTTTTGTAAGTGTTGAAATTTAAGCTTAAAAAAATCAAATGGGATTTGTTATCTTAATATCACACTTGATTTATGAAATCATATGTGATTTGTGACACGTGATTTCTAAAATAACAAATCACATATGATTTTTTCAGACCATTTTAAAACTAAAATAAAACTCGAAAAAAAAAAGTGTGTCGCAAGTATATCAAAGCGTCCGTCTTCACGATGGTGTATTTTTTGTTGCTTAACGATTTACCGCTTGCAAGATATTTTATTTTCAAAAAAATAAACAATGATTTTTTTTTTCTTTTTCTTTTTTTTAATTGTAATAAAAAAAAATGAATAACTAAATCTGTTCATTAGATTTTTTAAAAATTTGAGATATATATTGAACTCAACTCTAATATTTAATACTTAACTTTCATATTTTATGTTGAGATTATTGTCAACATTTATAATTCTTAAATTATTGCAACTTGTTTCTTTTTTAATTAGTATTTTTATAAGCGGAACAAGATTAGAGAGAAAATGATTCTTATTATTTTGAAATTCTTATGAAAAATGATTTCTTATGAAAAATGATTACATATCCGTTTATAAAAGGGGAAAAACTATTCTACTAAACTATTTACAATGTGGTCCTTTTACTTTCTATTATTTACAATACAATGAAATAACTAGCACAACACTTCTACTTATGTACAAATTGGTCCTTCATATAATCTTCATCCCCCCTCAAGGTGGAGGATCTGAGAGCCCCAACTTGGAAGCTAAAGTGGAGTGCTTGACCTTGTTTAAAGCCTTGGTCATTATGTCTGCTAACTGGAATTGAGAAGGAATATGTGCAGTCTGCAAGAAACCATCTTGTATCTTTTCTCTTGTGAAATGACAGTCAATGTCAACATGTTTAGACCTGTCATGATAACAAGGATTTGCAGCCAACATCTGAGCAGCTTTATTGTCACAGAAAAGTGTAATAGGAAAGTGCACATTGATCCCCAAGTCCTTAAGAATGAAACTGAGCCAAAGAAGTTCACATGTAGTAGCTGCCATGCTTCTATATTCTGCCTTAGTAGAAGATCTAGAAACAATAGGTTGTTTCTTTGTTTTCCAGGAAACCAAAGAATGTCCAATGAATATACAATAACCTGTCAAAGACATCCTTGTCATTAGACAGTTTGCCCAGTCTGCATCAGTAAAACCAGTTACCTTTAACTGAGATTGAACACGGTAAAACAGACCTTTGGAAAATGTGCCTTTAAGATATCCGAGAATGTATGTGGCAGCTTGCATATGGGTGTCTTTTGGATCAGATACAAACTAGCTTAAATTCTAAACAGGATATATCTGTCCTTGTCATGGTCAGATATAATAGTCTTCCTATTAATCTTCTATAAACACCAGCATCAGATAAGGGAGTTCCTTTATTTAAGGATAAGTGTAAGTTTGTTGGAAGAGGAGATAAAACAGGTTTGCATGCAGTTAAACCTGAGTCTTGTAGCAGATCTAAGATATACTTCCGTTGATTAAGGTGAGTTCCAGCCTTTGTTCTGCAAATCTCAACACACAGAAAATATTTTGCATCGCCCAAATCCTTGATTGTGAACTTCTGATCCAATGCCTTCTTTACCTCAGACGTCATCCACATACACTAAAATAGCTAGGAAATGACCAGGTGTATTCTTAAAAACAATGAATAATCATGTTTGGACTGTACAAATCCCAAACTGCAAATAAATTTGGTCAATTCTTGGTTCCACTGCCTAGAAGCTTGCTTTAAGCCATAAAGAGACCTAACCAGCTTGCATACTTGGTTTGGTTTGGTTTTGCTTTGGTATAGCCCTCTGGTGGAAGCATATAAATTTCCTCATCAATGTATCCATGGAGGAAAGCGTTATTCACATCCAGTTGGTGTAAAGACCATTCCTTTGCTGTAGCTAAAGCAATGAGAACCTTAACTGTAGCAAGTTTGGCAATAGGTGCAAAAGTGTGCTTGTAATCATGGCCCTCCTTTTGACTGTAACCCCTCACAACAAGCCTTGCCTTTAAATTTTCAACTGTCCCATCAGGTTTGTATTTAATTTTGAACACCCATTTTGGGGTAATAGGTTTATGGCCTATGGGCAAAGTAGTAAGCTCCCAAGTATTGTTTTCTTCCAAAGCAAACAATTCTTTATCCATAACATCTACCCATCCTTTATGTTTAGAGGCTTGAGAGTATGTAACAGGTTCAACTGTGTCAAAAACATTAGTTAAGAAAGCAATGTGGGTTTGAGGAATGCTTTTGAAGTCTTTGAATGTGAACATGGGATATTTAGGCTGATGATGAACTGCATTAGCTGATCTCTTTGGTCCCACAAAATCTTCAAGCCACCTTGGGGCAGTAACACTTCTACTAGACCTTCTTAAAGGTGCATTCTAAGATGGTGGAGGTGGATTAGGGATGTTTGTTTCATCATTTTGGTTTGGCATATCAGTAGTGGTCTCAGTTGAGGTTGGAACTGAATAAGTTGGTATAGGTACTGGTATAACATCATCTTCATCAGATACAAGATCATGACTATAAAAAGGTTGGTTAGGTGTAGGGTTAGAAGAGTTTAAAGGAGTTGCAATGTCTTTAAAAGGAAAAACATCTTCCATGAATAAGACATCTCTGCTGTGAAAAACCTCATGGGTTGCCATATTGTACAGTTTGTAACCCTTTTGCCCTGGTGGATAGCCAACAAGGGTACATTTGATTCCCTTTGGATCAAATTTATCTTTGTGAGGTCCTAAGGAGGATGCATAGCATAAACATCCAATGGTTTTGAGGGTTTCATAAGAGGGAGGTGTACCATGAAGTACCTCAAAAGGTGTTTCCCAAGATAATTGTTTCATTGGCATCTTATTAATCAAGTAAGTGGCTGCTAAAATGCCATCACCCCAGAATTTCTTTGGCAAACCAACATGCAATCTTAGAGTTCTAGCAGTGTCTAACAAGTGTCTGTGTTTCCTCTCCACTACCCCATTTTGTTGTGGGGTATAAGCCGTTGATCTTTGGTGAACTATACCCCTAGACCTCAATAGCTCTAAAACCTTGTGATTTACTACCTCAGTGCCATTGTCAGACCTTAAAAACTTGGTTTTAGCATTGAAATGAGTATCTGCATACTTAAGAAAGCTAGACAAAATTGTCAAAACTTGGTCTTTACTGTGTACAGGTATGTCCAGGTAGCTCTACTCTTATCATCTACTATTGTATATAAATAATGAGCTCCATTCAGAGCAGGTGCTTTATATGGTCCCCATAGGTCAACATGAATCAATTCAAAAGGTTTTTGTGAAGAAATTGAACTATTAGGGAAAGGTAATCTATGAAATTTTGCAAGTAAACAACTGTCACAAACAAAATCAGAAGTATTGAGTCTTTTACACTCATCAACATGCACCATTTTGGGTAAAGACAAATGACCAAGTCTAGCATGTAAAGTATGCAAATCAGTTACATGTTTATTCAGAACAGAATTAACATGAATAGAGTCATGGAAATCAAAAACACTGATGGTATTAACGGTGGACTTTGAGATGTAGAAGGATCCAAAGATGTGCGGGTATACAAGCATCTGGAACATTTTCTAATTGCCACGACCTCTTTAGTTGAAAGGTCATGGAACACACAATAGGAAGGGAAGAATTGAGCAAAGTAATTTTGTGTGTTTAAGAGTTTTCCAACTGACAGCAAGTTAAATTTGAATTCAGGGACATATAAGACATCCAAAAGCATTAGAGTAGGAGTTAATTGGACTTGGCCTGTTGTGGTAACAAGTTTGGTTGTACCATCAGGCAAGTGTACAGTTACTGGATTTTTGAGAATATATGTGGTTTTGAACAGGGTAATATGAGGACACATATTATCTGAAGCACTTGTATCTATTATCCACTCATTAATCCTAATAGTATTGCTCTGTGATGATAATGCAAAGGTCCTGACATGGAGTGACATACCTGCATGGTGCATAGAAGTAGAACCCCTCCATTGTTAACCATAGGATTCCTTCCATTGAGCATCTTCATCATCTCTTGGCAAACAGCTGCAACCAACTTTTGATCCAAACCTGGATTGTTCTGTTCACCCTGCAATTCATTCTCATACCCCATGTCAAAAGGTGTCTCTAGCCCAAAGTTAACACGAGCTGCCAATTTTCCAATTTTCTTTTTTCTTCTTCCCTTTGTACCACTCAGGATATCCTATTTTCTCAAAGCATTGATCAACACTATGCCCATCCTGATCACAGTGTGTGCAATGCCTAAAACCCTTGGTATCACTTCTTGAATAAACTTTTCCATTCCTATTATCTCTTTTCACATTCCTATTCTGGTTCATGTTAGCAAAAAATGCCATGGGATCAGCTACATGATTTGTCACTTGTTTCTGTTTCTAAACTTGTTGTACTATATAGTAAGCCTTGTTGACATTAGGCAAAGGGTCCATAGCTAGTATTTGGTTCCTCACTGACTCATAATCATCATTTAACTTTATAAGAAACTGTACTAACTTTGATCTCCCCTCAATCTCCAAAAACTTATCAACAATATGGCAAACACTCTTGCATCTTTCCACAGTAACATACAAGGCCACCATTCAGATTATGCAATTCATCCCAACATTTCTTAAGCTTGTTAAAATATGCAGCAATGGTCAAATTACCCTGACTCACATTATTCAATTCCCTTTGAAGCTGATATATGAGTGGTCCATTACTCTGACAATACCTCTCAGCTAATTCTTTCCACAGTTCAAAAGCAGATTGTGCATATAAAAATGCCTCAGACAGTTCTGCTACCATAGAATTCAACAACCAACAGGTAACCATATAGTCACACCTAATCCACCTTTGTAAATTCTCATGATCAGTGACTGGTGGTGTAACACATGTCCCATTTATGAACCCTAATTTGAGTTTTGCACCTAGAGCCATCTTAACTGTATGACTCCACCCCAAAAAATTGGTTCCATCAAATGGTGTATTAGTAAGCACCATACCAGGATGATCTGAATTCACAATATACAATGGATCATTGATTGAATTAATCCCACCATTAACATTCAAATTAACACCACTGTTACTCGAATTAGGATCAGGATTCACCATTTTAATAATTTGTGAACAATCTTAACAGAATCAATCAATTAACGATCAAAACCCTAATTATGCCATTCAAACGTATTAAGACTCGAATCCGGTCAAATATCCCAATCAAACAGAATTGAAACAAACAGAACCAATAGAATCGATCAATTTGTGTTATAGAACATGAAGCATAAAAAATTAGGGCAAACTGACCTAAAAATAAAGCTTAGCGTGCTCTGATACCATATAAGCGGAACAAGATTAGAGAGAAAATGATTCTTATTATTTTGAAATTATTATGAAAAATGATTACATATCCGTTTATAAAAGGGGAAAAACTATTCTACTAAACTATTTACAATGTGGTCCTTTTACTTTCTATTATTTACAATACAATGAAATAACTAGCACAACACTTCTACTTATGCACAAATTGGTCCTTCATATAAGCTTCAATTTTTTTTTTATTAAGAACCACAATTTTTCATACACCTTACACAATCTAATAAATGTTTCCAATAACATCTCTAATAAATGTCTTCAACAACATCTGAATCCATGACCTTTTGGTTGATGAAGCACTCACATACTGCTGATCCAAAAACCTTGCGCATTACAAGTTAATTATACTACTTGGTGATTTATAACCGAACGCGCTAGGCATTCATCGGTTCCGATTTCAGGTTAAAATACTTTTGAAGGCAAAACCGAACTAAAAATCAAATATGAATTCGGTTCGGATTCAGTTTTGACCGAAAAATCGATTTACAAAACTTATTAATTTTTTTTTATCAAATTTATATATCTGCAACCTGAAATGTATTAAATATTATGAGGAATATAAAACAGATCCATTACAAATAAAAGTGAGATTATAAGTTTGTCTATACTACATTATAAGAAAGTCTTAAAATTTTAAGACGAAAAACATTACTATATAAAAGGAAATTTATAAAAATTAATGTAAATTTAAAATTTAAGTCTCATTTAAAACGTATAGTAACCCCTCCAATAATGTTATATTTTAATACAAGTGTTTATAAGAAAAGCTCACCAAACTTATAACTATAAATTTAATGCTAAAATTTAAAAAATAAAAGTGTTAACTATTTACACTATTAATAATTTAGACATTCTACTTTTGAAAAACATATATTTACTACGTTATAAAGTATTTTGAAAATGCTAAATAAAGAATGTTTAAAATGAAAAACATTTGCTCGGCACAAAAATAGTCAACCGGGTACCCGCCGCCAATAGTCACCGGATACCCGCCGCCGCATTGCGCAAGGTACCCTTCTAGTAATTTCTATATTTATAGTATGAAATATATAAAAGATACATGTATACATATGAATTAGGGTTTAAATTCTGTTCGGTTTTGAACCAAAAATCATTTTATAAAATTGGTTTGATTTTAAAATGGTTCAACTCTGTTTGGTTTTCGGTTCCTGTATTTTAAAACGAAAGGAAAATCATTTTAACAAAAAAGGCATGAGTTTGATCTAAATTCCTATCGAAAACTTACTAAGACAACATGATAATCGCTTGATCCATGAAGAAGAGTCACTTGACACCCACGAATGCACGTGGTCAAGGTTTCTTCTCAAAACTAAAATTTGAGACTTGGTGATTTATGGATCATTTGGATGACGCAAATCTTCTTGTGCTTCAAGACTCCATAGTAATAACACTGAATGTGCTAAACTATTAACATGATTAGAAACTGCGGCAGTTAAGAAATTGCAGCCTTCCAAATAGGAACCAGCTAATCCATGGTATACCATGAAGTTACAAAGAATGTACATGTGAACCAATCCCCTATAGCAAAATAGGCATAAGGAAAAGGCAAAGGGCCGGATCAGCCTACGGAAACGAGTGTTTTCAATTAAGTATTTTCTAATAAGCACATTGATAGAATATATCTTCATATGCAGTATGACAAGTATTACAAGACCACCACCATTTTCTTACTACCACCGCAGCATAGCACTAGTATCCTATAACATAAATCTTAAAATTTAATAGCAGTGACACATATGTTAACAACAAGATATTCATGAATACTTTGTTGTGTATGTAGGAAGTTCGCCTTTAGAATTACAAAATGTGATTACGTATTTTGCAGTTCATGCTTTTCGAATATGTTTATTTGTTCAACTGAATACGTGAATCATTAATTTACATAGTCCATAAAAAGCACAAACCATTTAGGAATTAGTGATTTCAAAATATTTATTTATAACATACACAAATTAGAGTGTCTAGTAGATCCCAACAACATTATACTGAAAGCACAAACCATTAAACATATTTCATGCACAAAGATGAAGTTTCTTAATTTCCAATATCAAATCGTCAAACATGTCAAAACTACAATGCTCAAACAAAGAACTCAAAGAAATCACAACTTAAAGTCTAAAAAACTCTACATCTCAACTCAACCCATATGCATCAATTCGTATTTAGAATCTTAAAGTTTAAGGTTTTGAAATTCCAAGATTAGAAATGAATTCTTGTTTGTCGTAACAGATGATATCCTCATGGGAACAGGTTCGTTAACAATCTGTAGAGAAAGAGAGATTAGATGATTAAAAAAACATAGCAAACATACTTTGTGCGTGTGTATCATGTAACAAATAATACAAGTTGGTGCATTCGATCATATTGCACTTACTGTAGTTGATATCTGAAGCATTGCAGGTAAAGTTCCAAACGGGATATGTAAACCTGCCACATCAAGAAGAATTTAAGTATTGTTTGATAATGGGTCAAAATGGGTATTTTTTGTAATGGTAAAAACAGATTGGGTTGAAACACCTTTTGCTAAAAAAAGGAAAGGAATAAAAAAATTAAAGGTTGTTCCATAACTGTAAAATGAATACTTAAGTAACTATTACCTGAGAAAACGAGGGGAATGACATTTATTACCCCCAGAACTCTTCAAACCCATCTCCAACGACGTACTTTACTCCGCGGTCTCCTTGAGGATCCCATACATGTCATTAGTTAATTAGTCATTGTAACTTGTACATCATGCCAAGTAAGATTTGTACCTATCTATTACGTCTAATTTAGCCAAGAACTGTAATAGGTAGTCCCATTACAGTTCCCTTTCCCCATTCCTTGTATGCATTAAAATATACTTTGGACAACTTTTGACCCGTTTCCATTTTAGATTTATTTAATTAGTTTAGCTGTTTGACATCTTAGAAAAAAAGGTAATCCAAATCGACCCATTCATAAGTAAATGGGTTCAATTGACCACATCTATCTAGCAAGGTAAAGTACTTGTGGGTGAAACATACGGGATAAAACTACTCGGAGAAGAACTTCTTGAAGTGCCACCAATGCCAACTGTTGAGGCACAAATACAATAAAGTAAGAAACTTTGAGAAGAATATTAATGGAAGAATTTATAAAAGGTCTCTAAAGAATCTAAAAAACTTATAAATGTGCGTTGAATTACCTGTTGGTGCTGCAAACAAAGATCCATCTGGATTCTGAGTCGGTTGAGCTGGTTGAATGGGCACTGGATGGGAAGTCTACATATATAACCGGAAAAAAGTTAGTTAATGATTATATATAACGGATTCAAGCACAGAAAAATAATTTTCAAAATGAAACCCTTAGCAGTACGCATTACAGATAAATGCCATGAGTAATTTCATTGAATATCATTATTGGTGTAACCGTGTAACAAACACAAAGACAAGTAATAAGAATCCCAAATTTGATCTAAAAATGCACAAGACTCAGTTTAAATGATTAAACCTTTATTTTCTTCTTTTGAGTATCATATGTAGATAAAGAACACTAACAAAAGAAACTCACGGTTATCTGATTGAATCCCATGTTGCTAGTGCTTTGTGTTGACGGGATGCTTGAAAACACGTTTCCTCCAAATGCATTTGACTGATCGAAAGGCGAAAGACTTGCCTGCCCAGCAGATGGGGAAGCCTGCCCAAAAGTTGAGACAGCCTGTCCAAAGGGAGAGCTTGTCTGCCCAAAGGGAGAGCTGGACTGTTTGTTGTTAGTATTTATACCCGTTCCACCACAAGACTGACAAACAGAACTCGACCCCCCTGAAACATTAAGAAAATGTTGTTCATACTAATCAACCACAAATCTAGAAGTTACAAAATGGGTAAGTTGGGTCGGGTGACGGGCCAATAAGGGTTATGAGTACGGGTCAAATTGGTCAGGTTGGGTTGACCCACTAATTAAAAAATACATATATATTTATCACAAACCCAATATCATACACATAATTAAAAAAATCTATATCTACTAATACAAATAATATATTATGGGCACGTAACGGGGTCAAAACAGATCATTTTGAAAAGAAAAAAAAAAGTCAAATGGGTCATTTGGATTTGTTTTAGAAGTATGAATTTCAGAGTCTAGGGAAATAAATAGAAAAAAGTGCTAAGAGAAATAAAAATTAAATGATCATTACCTTTATCTCCGGATTGATAATCCTCCCATCTAAGTTCTTCATGACTTTTTCCTTTGCATGCAGGCATTGCTGATATCGACTTCAGATTTCCAGCAGGTCGTGTATTAATACCATCGTCTGATTCAGGTGTCTGAGCATAAGGGGTTGCTCTACTTCCCCCATGTCGATCTCAAAAGGTAAGGATTGTAACGGAATTGACCCAAAAAGAGAGATGGTGTTTGTGATGGAATTGACCCAAAAGGTAAGGTCTTGGGGACAGATGGTTCAGTAGATGTAGAGGTTGAGATTGGATTTGCATGCATGTTGCTAAATAGAGGCGGGATTGTAAAACTGCATGACTGCATATTGCTAGGTGTTGGCCCCCCTGTAACAGATGAAAAGAAATACTTATTTGTTATTTAATCAGGAAATAAATATAAGTAGTTTTTGATAGTAATGCCATAAGGTTATTTACATTTATCTCCGGATAAATAGTCATCGCATCTCAGTTCTTCGTCACTTTTATCTTTGTTTGCAGGCATTTCTGATATCGACTTCGGATTTTCAGCAGGCTGTGTAAAACTACCATTGTGCGCCGGAGGTGTCTGAGCAGACGGGGTAAATCCACTTACCTCACATTTACATCCAAAAGGTGGCTGTCTAAAACCATGAATTGGACAAAATATAGATGGGTGAAAAGGAGTAGAAAAAGTTGAGTTCTTGGGGGCAAAAGGGTTGGTAGGTGTAGAAGAAGAACATGGATTGACCGATAAATGGCTAAACACAGGTAGGAAAGTAAAATAGGATGAAATTGGGCAGTATGCAACAGCAGGATGACATTGGGGATGTATTTGCCGAAATGTGTTTGCAAAATTTATACATGGGCTGCTTGCAAAAGCAGGCTGTGACACCGGAAATGAGCTTCCAAAAGGACTCGATGGTGTAGTGGATGCACATGTAGGCTTCTGCTCAAATAAACAAGAACCTGACATTTGAAATAAAGAAGATGAAACAAAGGGATAAAAGATTAAGGAAGACAAAAAATTGCTAATGCGGAATTCAGAAATGAGAATAAGAAGACTGTGAAATCAGAGTTTATAATACTCCGTATATAGAGAATATTACAATCAGAAACATATATGAAACTGATGTGGATCACAATTAATCTAAGTGTGTAGTTGAAAACATTATGTCAGCATCAAATGTGATTACTAGCAATCTTGGTTTTGTAAAAAAATAACTACAATTCACCAACAATACCAGAACATCTACCTGACACCTAATATGTTCACACAACCAGCATTAAGATCAGCCATATTAAGCACTATTTTTTCATACCAAACTTAAAAACGATCATAAGTGTGCTTACCACCAAAACGAGAGGGTGAAGAATCAAAGACTTGGCTTGATGAAGATCCAAGGGCTGGGATCGATGCAGATCCAAAAACTGATTGCCCATTACAAGATCTCGGACATGTTGGTGTTGTAGACTGATCACCTGCAGAAATGCATATGGTAACAAAGTTTCAGTAGAGTAAGATCGGACATCTCAGTCACCACAACTAATAGTTCTGGAACATAATGTACCAAACCAGAAGCTTTGAGCCCCAAAGGCTGATGTAGTAGTACCACATGTACGTTGATTTGAGAACTCTGAAGATGGTGCACTAGAAAAAACATAAGGCGATGGACCAAAAACGCTGCTTCCGGAAGCAGGTTGCAATTGTTGACACGCAGAGGCGGAGATAAAGGGGGTCCGGGGGGTCACGTGACCCCCCGGAGAGAAATATTGTAGTGTAAATTTTTAAAATTTTCCGGCTATTTTCGTAATTTGCCCCCCAACGAACCAATTTTTAGTGTAGTTTTTAAAAATTATCGTATTTTGCCCCCTCGACAAAAACTTTCTGGCTCCGCCCATGTTGACACGATGGACCTATATTTTTTATTATAATTAAGAGAGTTATATATTAATAAATGAGTCGGAAATTCATAATCTATAGAGTATTAAAATAAACAGATATGAACAAAAAGAACAGGAAATTAAAGCATCATGGTTTGTGTATATAAAAGCCAATGGTACATTCTCGACTCATTAATCAAAGACCGATACCAAGTCTGTAATTCTGTATCATAGAATTAAATTAGTTTTTTGCTACATATTCATATCCGTGAACATATTTAAACACAACATAAGACAGTATATGCAGCACAAAAGATATATATCCGGCATATATAATTAATAGGCATATACTTTTTCGACATGTTTAAAGGAGAATACGTTTGATCAGAATAAGACAATACCACAAGTATCCCAAAAATATCAACAGATGCTTTAAAACATGGAAAAACTAGTACTAGTACAGTATATAAGTAGAATATGTTCATAAAACATAACGGAAAACTTACAGTTGCAAGGACTAATCATGATTCCTTAGTTAAAGTTCACTGTACTCGTCTTATAACACGCTAGGTCCTGATCGAAAACTCTGAAATAAACATAAAAAAAATATCACTCTATTTCCACTGTATTACTTATTATCACATATTATAAATTTATTCTTTACATATTTACATGACTCGATCGACTAACCCCCATGAAAGAGTCCAAAAACGGCCATGGGAACACCAGTTATGCCGCGCCATTTACTACGTTTTTAATGTCTTAATCTCTTAATTAATCTTAACAAATTTGAAGTATATTTTAATCATTAAACGTAAAACGTGGTCCAGTCGTTTCCACGTCCAACATGTAGTTCTCAACTTTTTATGCGAAAAAGAACAAAAACGTGCAGATTACGCTATAAAACTGACATGCAAATTTGTATCATTGATCAGTTCAACTACTTAAACGCTTAATGTTATGGTTTCCTGGTTTTGTGAAAAGATGTAAATTAGGGTTTACAATTTTATACCTGAAAATTGAAAGAAAATGGTAATTGTTTTTTGAAGGTTATAATGGTTTGATTGTTTATATACTGTTTGGATTTAGCTTAACACGTAAGCTGAATTTTTTACCGAATAAGATAGAAAGAAGTAAAGAAGTAGCTTTATATGTAAGCTGGGACGGAACTTAGGGGTCTCGCGGGGTTTCGGGACACTCATAGACCTTTTCGTTGTAGTGTTAATTTTTGAAAAAAACACAGTTTTTTCCTAAATGCATCTTAAATGTACCCGGTCCATCAAAATGTGTTTCTATATTACGGTTCAAAAAATTTTGTGCACCCGGTCATATTTTGTCCTGGTTCGGTCGTAAGTTGTTCTTTTATTACGGTAGAAATTAAAATTATTATTGGGTATCGATAAATGCGAGTTGAGATTATCTTGCATTTGGTTAGAGGAAAACAACTATGTTTTCTACAAAATATTTTGTACAAAACAAAGAAAACATAAATCACGTTCAAATTGCTTTATTTCCAAAAGATTCTTTACAAAACAAAAATCCTCTATTTCCTAACTTAATGAGGAAAATTATTGAACAAATTTTGATTGTTTCCTTTGTAACCCAAAACCATCTCTTCACTTCTTCAAAATGGAAAATACAGACAACAACTAGACGTGTTTTCGATATTTTAAAGTGTTTTGTGGAGATAAAGATATCTTCCAAATTTCTACAAAATTAGAGATGGAAAAGAAGATAATTTTCTCCAACTAAACGCACTAATCGATAATCATATTTGTTAATAACCGTAACTTTTTCAATTGATGAGCTTGCAAATGGTTTCTTCGTTTCTTGGTTTCTTTTTCAATTGATGAGCTTGCAAATGGTTTCTTCGTTTCTTTGATTATATAAGACTAGACGGAGTGGAGGTCAGGCCTCACTCGTGAGGTCCTCCCTCACTCGCCGCCCCATTCCAGCAAACATTCCTCACGCATGAGAGGAGGAAAAAAAGAAGGGGGGGGGGGGGGGGGGATAGAGGTGAGCCGGTCACATCTTGGTTCTCGTGCTATCTATGTGTGTTTATTATTTTTTATTTCGTTTGTGAGTGTGTGTGAGGTATTTGGTGAAGTATATTTGTATAAAGTGAACATTTTAATAAAAGGTGATGGGTGGTCACTACGGAGTCTACGGGTGAAAAGTGAGAGGGAGTGGAGGATAGTGAGAGGAGAGAAAAAGTTTATATGCCCATAATGTGGAAGGTGAGGGAATGTGACGACTCCCTCTAGTCTATAAGATAGCTATCTCAATTATTGGTTTACTCTTTTGATAAGTCAAAATTCTTTATTTCGTGCAAAATTTCAAAATCAATACAAAGAAGATTGTTTGGACTTCAAAGTAAAAACTTAGAATAGTACATTTGCAACTCAGAATCATTGATGTCTGTGTGAATATTGTTCATAAACAAATTTCATACACAAAAGGTGAAACAAATCGTCAAACATGTCAAAACTACAATGCTGAAACAAAGAACCCAAAGAAATTGCAGCTTAAAATCTAAAAATCTAAAAGATCTTAACCAATACACATCAGTTCATAAAATTTATAAGCTTAAGGTTATGAAATTCTAATATCAGAACTGAACTCTAGCCCATTTGTCGCCAGAGATGATTTCACCATTGGAATAGGTTCACCGTCGAGATGTAGATAACTTCGCGCTTCCAACTGGTCTACCCTAAAATCGGGTTTCACCAAACAAATGACAAACAAATCTCGGGCCCTCTGAAACATAAGAAAATTATGTTAATACTAATGAACCACAAAATCTGGAGGTGACAAAATCGGCGAGTTGGAGATAATGAGAACGGGTCAAATTGGTTGGGTTGGTTAACCCACTATTTGAATAAAAAATTATTATCATAAAAACTAACTTATATAAAATATAAAAAACTATTTACCTCCAATGATGGGAGCTTTAAAATCTAAAAGGGGATGAACTAAATGTATTTGTGGGTATCTGGCTACCAGGCGGGAAAGTAAAATTGGCCGACTCTGTGTTGTTAGTACTGGATGCCATTCCACCAACACACGGACTAACACAATTTTGGACCCCTGAAAAAATAAAAAATAAATTAAATAGTAATTAACCAGGAGGTTAAAAGGTGGAAAAGGGGTTGGTCGGGTCATGTAACAGGTCAAAACACGCCATTTTGCTAGATAGGAAGGACAGTTAGCGCTAAGAGAAAAAACAAAATGATCATTACCTCTCTCTCCTAACTGATTTTCCACAGGCTTTGCACCACTACCATTGTCTGCTTGAGGTATGTGAGAATAAGGGTTACCAAACAGGCCAGGAGATGTAGTTGAAGAACATAAAATGGCCGATTTACTACAAGCTGAAGGGGTACCAAACTGGCTAGGAAATGTAGTTGAAGAGCTAAAAGTGGCTGGTTTGCTACACGCAGGTGAAAAAGCAAAACCGGTTGACTTTGGTGTCGTATCACTACCGTTGTCTGCCTGAGGTGTCTGGCCATTAGGGGTACCAAACAAGCTGGGAAATGAATTACTTTGATTGACCGGTTTGCTACACGGATTTGGAAAATAAAAACTGGTTGACTTTGATGTTGTATCACTACCATTGTCATCGTAACTTTCCGCGTAAGGGGTTACCCTACTTCCTACAGATACAGATAGTGTTTGTGATATTGAGTTCTTCGGGACACATGGTTTATTAGATGTAAAGGAAGAAAACGGATTAGCATGTGTATGGCTAATTGCAGGCGTGAACGTAAAACTAGTTGACTGCATATTGCTACGTGTTGGTCCCCCTGACAAAAAAATTGGAAATAAAATAAATACTGATGAATCAGGAAATCAATAGGAATGTACTAAGAGAAAAAAAAAGCAAAATGATCATTACCTTTATCTCCTAACAGATAATCCTCACATCTAAGTTCTTCATGACTTTTTTCTTTGTATGCAGGCATTGCTGATATTGAAACCAGTGTTTCAGCAGGTTGTGCACCCCTACCATTGTCTGCCTTAGGTGTCTGAGCTTTAAGGGTAACTTTACTTGCGGAACATTGACATCCAAAAGGTGAACCGTGGTTTGGACAAAATACAACTGGTGTTGATTGAGCAGGATTAGATGATGTTGATTTCATCGGGGAAAACACGTTGGTTGATATGGATGAAGAACATGGATTGACAGATTTCTGGGTACACTCAGGTCCGAATGTATTATTAGTTGACTTTGGTGTCGTATTAGTACAATTGTGTGCCTGAGGTGTCTGATCATAAGTAGCAACTCTGCTAACCGCACATTGACATCTAAGAGGTGATTGTCTAAAATCGTGAATTAGACAGAATCTAGATGGTGCTGATTGAAAAGGAGTAAAAAAACTTGACTTTTTCGGGTCAGATTGGTTGGTAGATGTAGATGAAGAGCATGGATTGACTGATATCTGGATACATGCAGGTGAGAAAGTAAAAGCGGTTGACTTTGGTGCCGTATCATAAAAAGGGGTTACAGTAAGGCCCACACATTGACCAAAAACAGCGCTTGTGTTGTTAGAAGCTGGTTGACTTGAAACTTCAAAATGTGTGGGGCCACATGGGCTGCTTGGAAAAGTTACAGATAGGCTAAAACCAGGTTGTGATTGCTGAAATGGGCTTTCAAAAGAACCCGACATTGTAGTGGATCCAAACGCAGGCATTGATGAAGCGCCAAAACCAGAACTCTGAAATGCTGGTGCTGTAGACTGACCACCTGCACAAATGCATAACAATGTTTTTGGTAATGTAAAGCCTATTAATCACCGCAATTATCAGTTCTGGAACATATAACAATTATGTGAAGTTGACAATATACCAACTGAGAAGCTTTGACCTCCAAAGGCTGTTGTAGTAGCACCACATGTACATTGATTTGAGGGCTCTAAAGGTAGTGCACTAGGAAAAACAAAAGACGATGAACCAGAAACGCTGCTTCCGAAAGCAGTTTGTGATTGTGATTGGTGACATGGCGTACCTATAGTTTGAAATATATGAGACTAAAGTTCATAATCTGTAGATATTAACAATTGAATAATATGAACAAAAAGGAAACAAGCTGATAATATAAATGCATCTTAACCAACCATATCATCATCAGAGCATAAACATCTGCAACAAACCGCATAACATCTCCAGATAACCCACAAACAAAAAAGATACACTTCATACCATAAATAAAAGCGGACATTGTTTTCGCATCACAAAAGTATATCGTAAGTCTAAGTAAACTAAAAGTAATTACTTTTACTTGTTATCCAACTGCAGAATTCTTATATATGAATATAAAAGCCAAGGGTGGCTCTCGACCCCTCAGTTAAAGAGAAATACCATGGAATACTAAAAAGTCATGTTGTAAGATTAAACAGTGTATATTTACATGTCTTCTGCACTACTTGTGAGTCAAACTCAAGCAATACATACTTAACCAATTTGTTGTTGCAGAGGGCTACAGGCCCACACACCACCACCCAATGTAACCTCTTAATTGTGTTTAGTTACACACTTAAGTGCTTATTGGCTTATTGCACTTCTTAACAGGAAGAAGCACATTTGAAGTGTTTAGATTTGTGCTCACTGGCTTATATTTTGAGGGAATAAGCAGAAGCTATCTTAACTGTGAATAAATATGCACTCCGAAACACCCCCCTAGACCCTAGTTAAGCATCGAATGTGACTATTAGCAATCTGTAATAAAACATTACATAAGCATCAACTCCAATTACTAGCAATCTTAATTCCTTTAAGTAAAATGTGTCTTAATCAACCATATCAAGACGTGAACATCTACAACATACCACATAAAATCTTCACATAACCAACACATAAAAAATATACACTTCATACTATAAATAAAAAGGGACATGATTCACATAAAAAAGGTACGCATTCTCGTCTTAAGTCTATGTAGAATAAACAATAATTACTTTTAGTATTATTCAACTGCAGAATACTAACTTAAAAACATGGGAAACTAGCATTATGCATCTAAAATTAAAAGTTACCTCTTAACCCATGGAATGCTAATTATATATATATGTTCATAATAAGACAATATTGCATAGATATGTTTGCTCACAATAAGGCAAGATATCGAGAATCGGGTAAGATTATAAAGGAAATAAACATCAAGTAAATTAATTAAGTTTAAGAAAGATGATGGAAAACTTACAATTGCAAGGAGTATTCATGATTCAATTCCTTCGTATTCTTTCAAAGTACACGTCCTATAACACTTGATGATCGAATATTCTGCAAAAAATAATTAAAGAACATGTAATCCACATATCATCTTGAATGGAACGAAACAAAAGGTTAAAAAGGAAAACTATATTTTCACAATTTTACTCATGATCATAGAATTAAACAGGCCAATGGCAGCCTCAAAACGCTGATCACACGACCAATATGTATTTACCTAGTCTTAAACTTAATGATAGAAAAGACTAACTCACATGCCTAATAATATGCCTAATCCATTTAAAGATTGACAAATGTAATAGCCATTTTATCTCTCTTCATCTCAACCTTTCAATTTGACATGTGTTGCAATTATATTGTTAGGCATAATTTTAGTCACAAGTTTTAGGCATACCAATCATTTTCCATATACAAAAATTTGTTAATTTACGTTACAAAAACAGCATGCAAATACGTATCAAGAATAGTTATGTAACTGAATATAAACTATGGATCATTTTAATGAATTAAACGTTAAACATACTACAAATTGATTAAAAAAAAAAAAAAAAAAAAATTGATGTTAGGGTGTAATGAAAAAGAACTTAATTAACACTTATATAATTTGTATATAAATTCATACAGTCATGATGAAAAGATTTATATAAAAGAAAAAGGGTGTTTATGATTTTATACCTGAGGTTGAAAAATTAATGAAGAAAATAATCGTTGATTGGTGAATTTTTATAACGGTTTGGGTGAATGTAAATTTGTTTTTATAGTGTTTGGATTTAGCTTAACACGCAAGCTAATTTATTTACCAAATAAGATAGAATAAATAATAAGTAGCTTTGTCCATAAGCTATTTTTACCATACGACTTTAATAGTAAAAAGAGAAATTGCTTTAGACGTAAGCTATTTTTATTACGGTAGAAAATTGCTTTAGAGTAAACGTAATTATTATTCTCTGTCATAATCAGTAGAGTATGCATTGAGTCATTTTGAGCCTCGTGAATTTGGTCTATACGAAATTAAGATAAAGAAATTCACATATAGATGATTAGTAGTTTTTTTTAACATCAAATTATTGTTTTAAAGGACCCTGTTAAACTTCAACGAGAAAAAAAAAAAAAAAAAAAAAAAAAAAAAAAAAAATTATACTACGAGAACGGATAAAATTTCATGTTCGTGACGAATTTTTGACTTAGATATAGGCGGCCAAAACAAGTTATTCTCATAACCACTTTCCGCCATTTCTGTGACTGTCAGAAATGTTAATCTAGTTTGTGTAAAGAAGTTAAGTGTCTCACCAATAAGGCATTTGATCGTGTTTTTCTTATACTATGAATGCAACTCAAAAGTATACACTTGTTCTATCAAAAATACACTAGATATTTTGGATTATCCTTAAATTGCTACTTTTGTGTCCGAAATTAAAATCTATTTTTTCCTCTTAAAATAAGCAGTTTTTTTTTGCTTCAATTACCTCACTTTGAAATAGAGGTGCAAACAAGCTAACATTTTATCAAGCAACTCGAGCTTGAGCTTAACTCGATCAAGTCGAGCTTTTATCAAGCTCAAGCCCGAGCCTGAGCCCAATAAACAAGCTCGAAACACATAACGAGCCGAGCTCGAGCTTTTAATAGCTCGTGCTCGAGCTCAAGCTTTTATCGAGCTTTCAAGAACATATATATTTTTAGTATACATATTTATATAAACAATATTGGTTAAATAATTAAATATTTGTAGGACAACAATTTAAACCATAATTCTCTCGAATGTTAAATAATTAAATATTTGTAAAAAAAGGTTGACTTTTGTGCCGTATCATAAAAAGCGGTTACAGTAAGGCTACACATTGACCAAAAACAACGCTTGTGTTGTTAGAAGCTGGTTGACTTGAAACTTCAAAATGTGTGGGGACACATGGGCTGCTTGGAAAAGTTATAGTTAGGCTAAAACCAGGTTGTGATTGCTGAAATGAGCTTTCAAAAGAACCCGAAATTGTAGTGGATCCAAACGCAGGCATTGATGAAGCGCTAAAACCAGAACTCTGAAATGCTGGTGCTGTAGACTGACCACCTGCACAAATGCATATGGTAACAATGTTTTGGTAAAGTAAAACCTATTAATCACCGAAATTATTAGTTCTGGAACATATAACAATTATGTAAAGTTGACAATATACCAACTGAGAAGCTTTGACCTCCAAAGGCTGATGTAGTAGCACCACATGTACATTGATTTGAGGGCTCTAAAGGTAGTGCACTAGGTAAAACAAAAGACGATGAACCAGAAACGCTGCTTCCGAAAGCAGGTGTGATTGTGACTGGTGACACGTCGAACCTATAGTTTGAATTATATGAAATGTAAAATTAATATAATGAGACTAAAGTTCATAATATGTAGATATTACCAATTAAATAATATGAACAAAAAGGAAACAAGCTGATAATATCAATGCATCTTAACCAACCATATCAGAACATGAACATCTACAACAAAACGCATAAAATCTCCATATAACCCGCATATAAAAAAGATACACTTCATACTTTAAATAAAAGCGGACATTGTTTTCGCATCACAAAAGTATGCATTCTCGTCTTACGTCTAAGTAAACTAAAAGTAATTACTTTTACTTATTATCCAACAGCAGAATTCTTAAATATGTATATAAAAGCGAAGGGTGGCTCTCGACCCATCAATTAAAGAGCAACACCATGGAATACTAAAAAGTCATGGCGTAAGATTAAACAGTGTATATTTACATGTCTAAGACACTCGAGCAATATATACTTAACCAATTTGGCTAAACCTAAAGACCTTTAGCCTTAACTTAGTATCTGTTCAAATTACGTGCTCAAAATATGCCCAGTGAACAGGTTTGAACACACACTTTGGTTTCAGAGGGCCACACGCCCACACACCACCACCCAATGTGTGTTTAGATTGTGTATTTTGAGTGCTTATTGACTTATTGCATTTCTTAACAGGGAGATGCACATTTGAAGTGTTTGGATTTGTGCTCATTGGCTTATATTTTGAGGAAATAAGCATAAGCTAACTTAACTGTGAATAAAATATGGACTCTGAAACACCCCCCTAGATAAGCATCGAATGTGACTACTAGCAATCTTTTTTGTAATAAAACATTACATAAGCATCAACTCCAATTACTAGCAATCTTAGTTTCTTTACATAAAATGTGTCTTAACCAACCATATAAGAAGTTGCATTCGTTTCAGCAAACACTAATTTAGTGAATCGAGGTATTGGGGAAGAAGCGAGTGATTCTCATGTGCCAGATTTATAATAAGAGGGGTTTAAATAAAGGTTTGAATGGGCCTGGAAATCAACTCCCAATAGCCGTAAAATACTCAATTTCATCATCAACTAAGATTCGACAAACAAAGCTTGAAATAACAATTTGGTTCACATTTATATGCAAATGTGTTGCCATGCCTGTAACAACGGCACACCTATAAAATGAAATTAATATATTTTGTTTCAGCATCATTATAGTCACACATGAAATTTAAAGTCTTACAGTAGATCTTAATGATAAGCTTCAAGGGAACTTATATGTATTCAAAAGTAGCAAATAACTATACACTTTGAGACAAATTATCAAACACATAATCTGCATCCTTCAAAGTTCAAATCATATATCATATAATGGAAATACCAAACTAAAACAAGTAGTAATTGAAAATTAAAAGAAAATGTATGATAAGAAGAAGAGAAAGACAATATATAAAAACAATTTATTGAAACAATCCCACAACCTTCAATTTCTTACTTCCTCTAATATCACCATTTCTTATTCCGATCACAATGATAGCAAATAATGAAATTACATGTTTTAGCCCGACATTCAAGTATCAAGTAACCATTAACATCTTGATTACAAATTGAACACACGTACTTTGGTGTTTTCTTTCTTCGAACAAATGTTAATGGATGTTTATGATACGACGGAGTTATCGTGCCTGCATACCATACATTTGCGTAATAATCAATTCGACTAATGCAACCAAGGTGAAAAGAACTTCTGGATTTGTGATTGTGACAATGATAGAGCGGGAAGTTGGGGTCCATCTCCTCCTCACAAATATCACAATAGAAATCTTCTGGATGATCATCGACCGGCGGATACGTCAATGGGATTTCATGTCCCTTGCAATACCTGTGAGCAAGGGACTGCGGCGACCTCATAGCACAAAACATGCATAGTTGAAAGTCACAAGCCTTGCAAGAATAGCTTATATTGTCATACCATTTGTCACATGCCTTACACAGAACTTTGAGATCAATAAGTTGGGTTAGAGGATGGTTGTGAGATTCGTATTTGATGGTTATGGGTAAAAAAACACAATTTACACAAAGGTAGAACTCGCAGTTAGTTTCACATTTGTATGCAAACGTGTTGCCCAAGCAGCAACAACCATTGCATATATAGAATTCCTTATCTTCCCATGTGTCTACCAAGTCAAGGGTATGGTCTGGGTGAAGTTGATGTTGTAATGTTCGGGGTAAGTGGGCACAATATTTGTGGAGATCAGTGAATACAGAACATCCATCCTCTTTGCAGCTATAGTATGGGTAGGAGAGGGGTCGAACACATGCATAACATACCTTTATTGGATCACCAGAGTTGATGTCGAGAATCATGTTGTTACCTTGTGGATCTTCAACATTCAGGAACAATGGATGAGCAGGATGCCTCCAATGGTTAATCTCGGTTGTTTCGTTATCATCTTGAGCAAAGATTTTAGAATGTAGTAGTTTCAATGGGTCTGTAAATGCCTCCGACATGGGAAAATGCAGCAAACTGATTTCATTATCACTAGCTGCGGAAGTGCTCGGATTATCTCTGAAATCATGTACATATTTTGTATTCAGACGATAATTAACCACAAACACACACAATTAAAAAGATACTATATGCTAGATTTACCTTGGAGTAGAAGGTTGTTGCTGTGCAGTCACAACACATTTTATATGTGCAAAATATCTACAGTTTGCACAATGATACAACCATTCATTCCTTCGAATGTATTCGTTGCAAAATTTGCAATAATACGGGTATTTGTAGAATTTCTCTGGAAGTGAGTAGACAAGAACAAGTGAGTGCTTAGGGTGATGATGTGGAAGATGGATGGTAGGTGGTAAGAAAGCACAGGTCTCATGTATCCAGAAGTCACAACTATCACATTGATAGAATAAGCCTTTTTCCTCAGTTTTGCAAGCGTCACAACGGAATGCACCATGCCTTAATTGGAGGGTTAAAGTATGTTGTGGGTGACCGTCGTGTTGTAATTTGATTGTTGCCTTCTCCTTGATAGCATCATATTCTGTCTTACAAGCAAACTCAACAAGAAAACAGTTACTGCAACAATTAAATCCTGGCTTATCAACACCTAAAGTACAATAAAAAAATCCTTTAGCTATTCGTTGACGACAAATTCTACAATGATAGAACTCGGAATGAACAGTTTTGAATATTGTGATTGTTAGAGGATGATGATATAAAGAAGGGTAGTGGATAGTTTTGGGAAGTTGTGAACAAAATTTATGAAGAAAAATACGACACTGGGTGCAAGCATATGCAGAGTCACCAATTGATAATGGTTCCTCACATATATCACACCCAACTACAACTACTTTTGGTTTCTCCTCATTATTACCAACATCAACACCGATGATACCTATAATCGTCTCCCAGACGATGAGCATTAACGGATGCTCACTGTGAGCAAAATGATGAAGAAAAGCGTGTTGACCTTCTTCTTGATTTTTGACTAAAGCTTTCTCCTTGAGTGCAGCATTAGCATCACCGCAATTCAGGCATGCATCAAAGTCACACACCGAACACCGATACGCGAACTCACCACTTTTGTAGTCGTTCAAGCACACGTTACAGAACCAATCAACTTCGCGACCAACGAGTGTAAGAGGAAATGGATGGTTTACATAAGGGAGAGTGGGTTGTAGTTCCGCACATGTCTTATGCAGAAAGTATGGACACGAGATGCAGCTGTATACAGAGCCACCTAATATCGGTTCTTGACATCTATGACAATGGACACCCTTCACCATTTCAGAGTTTTCGATTAGCTTTAGTGGATGTTCTTCATGGCCAAAATGATGAATCTCTTCCATTTTCTCTTTCCCTCTTTTCTCATTTGCCATGTCTATCAAACTTAAAATAGAATGGCAGATGATAACAATGTTTTGAACTTAAGGAAACAGAAAATATTTTTATATCTTAAACTTCTTCAAAACAGAGAACGTGAAAATAAAATCAAGTTTATAAAAAACAAACTGCGATTAGTTATGAAATATGAACTTGTATTTATAAATAGAAAAAAGGTTACTCCTGTTGTCTTCTAGTGCTTTATTGTCTGCATCTTTCTATTTTTTATTATAATAATTTTCTGGTACCCATTGTTGTAAACTTTTCCGCCGACTAATTCATAAATTGAAACCGGGTAAATCCCTCCTTTCACGAGATTGGCGTGATCATTTTAGAGTTATTTGCACCTAACATGAATTGAATCTTATACCTCTCATTTTTAGTGATAATAGTCACAAACTTTTTATCACCTCTTAAATGATTGATTATAGCGGATTAAATGTCTAGTAAAAAGTAGAGACAAGCATTAGTATTTCACTAGATTTACTATACTACCTCTAAATTAAATTATTTTCACAAAACTTAAAAAGAAAATTATTATTAGTCAAAGGTTAAAATATCATTTGACAAAATAAAACGGTTTATTATTATCTTGGAACGAAAAAAGTTTTATGTTCCTATCTGACTCTCAATATGATCAAGACACATTTCACCAAAGTACAGTTAAAACATGTCATAAGGTAGGTATATAATTTGCTTATGAATTAGGCATATTAAGAATTTAAATCTTGATTAACTCCAATTCAGTAATTCTATATTCACAATATATACAAAAATCACATGCATAATAACTGTTTGATGATTATCTTTTGACAACTACAAACAACATAAAAAAAAAAAAAAAAAAAAAAAAAAAAAAAAAAAAAATGCTCTTTAAGCCTAACATCTTTATTGATCTTTAAGCTTTTGCGAACATGAATTGGTCTTTAGTCTTAACTTCTTCATTACTCTTTAAGCTTTTGTGAACATGAATTGGTCTTTAGTCTTAACTTCATTACTCTTTAAGCTTTTGTGAACAAGAATTGCTCTTTAATCTTAACTTCTTCATTACTCCTTTAGCTTTTGTGAACATTAATGAAAAGAAAAGTATCTACATCGTGTTTTGCTCATTTCAAAAGCATATGTTGGATGAGATAGGATAAATTAATTAATTTGTAGTTTATTTTTTTGTATGCATTTTAATAGTTATGTAGTTTTCAAGAATAAAAATAATACACAACGTTAAAGGAATCCAGTGTTTTACAAGCTGAATGTCTATACTTTCCCATTCTTTTGCAACACTTGAACAGATTTCTACACTTTGTTTTAGTGAGCCGATAAACTGCAATAAATAACCAACTTTTGTTAGTTTGACACTTCCCTAGGAGAATTTGGTAATTAATTTATTTTTCAAGAACATTCGTTTCTCAAATTAGAAGTTTGCATGTTACTTTTAAAGCTTTCCTATCTCCTTTTGTCAGTTAGAAGCTTTCTTTACATATCACACAAAAGTAAATTTTTCAAAATAACCCTTGTAGCTGTTAAAAATCCAAACAAGAAAACTGTAAGTAGATAACGAAAAGTAAGGTTTTTACTAGTCGCTAATGACTTTAACTAATGGTAACGCATCCAACCCAACTTTTAGAAATGTGTCAACCAGTTGCGGATGAATGGATCCGGTTGGACGGGCTTAGCCGCTTAGGCTTGGAAATTAAACATGCGGAACAAGTGCTCAATAAATGTCTCAATAATATATTGCTATTCATTTACACATAAACGACTATTCATTCTGTTTTCTTTGTTTTTTTCCTTAGAAAGGCTAAGATTTATACCAAATGGGGCTAACTTGAAGTTATATTAGCAACTGTACTCAAATGTAGCAACCTGAACTCACATTTTTCAGTTAAAACTAAACCAGACACCCCACTTATTGATGATGAAGCATAAACAAATATTTAAAGCAGATAAATAAAACCTGAACCTACAGTTGTTTGAAGTTGAAGATACTCAAAGATTGGTTAATGTAATTCATCAAACATATATACATGTCAGTGGACTAACAACCAACTGACATCATGTTTTTAAACCCAAAATTACTCGCAAATACAAGTACTACAACCCAAACATGTTTTAGTTATCTAACTCACCTAAAAAGCAAAAACAAAATCACTAATCAGTTGTTCAATTAAGCTGTACTGAAGCAGAAATAAGCAGTTCAACAAAATCATCCAATACGCAGTTCAATTAAACTTTCTCTAGCATATTCAAATATAACAGACATTGGCTCACTATGTGCCGTTTTATAATAAAAGGGGTCCAAATTAAATTAGGAGAGGGAGTCATTAAGGCAGTTCACATAGTTTTAGTGGTTTATCTGCGGGTTCATTTTACGTAGTTGTGTTATCAAAAGGTATACTTTGACCCTATAGATCTTCTTTTGGCAGGTCTAATTAAACACGTGACCTTGAATTAAAATCCCAATAAACAGCTACCCCAAAGTTAAAATGTAAGATAAACTAACTGAAGATGTGAGAGACTTGTTGATAATTATTATATATACTAAAACTCATTTGGTGAATGTGAGTAAAAAATACTGTTCATGCACTTTACTGTTCATGCATGAACAGTACCCCGTGCATGAACAGTACCAAAAAAAAAAAAAAAAACTTTAGCAAATTCATTCCCGTGAATAAAATGATCGAGGGCAACGCACTCCCGTCGCAACGCGCGGGTTAACGCGCTCGTATATATATACTAAAATACATTGTCTTATGAACAGTAACGCGGGCATGAACAGTGCCCGCGCGCATGAACAGTGCCCGCGCATGAACAGTGCGCGCGAAAAAAAAAAAAAAAAAAAAAAAACTTTAGCAAATTCATTCCCGTGAATAAAATGATCGAGGGCAACGCACTCCCGTCACAACGCGCGGGTTAACCCGCTCGTTAACTCTAAACATGTATTGATATGTTGTACACACGATTCATGATGGACCTTCACATTTTCAAGTTGAAAAATGCAAGATTTGGGGTCTATGAATTAAAGAATCTTCCTGTCAGCTGGGCTTGAACAATTTGCCCATGAAATTGATATGTTGGGACATCTAACCCAAGAATTTATATCCAGGTTATTCATAGTTTCATACCCCTAAATGGATTACAACACCCTCCTTTTTTTTTTCTTTTTTTTTTGTGTGTTTTTATTATAAAACTACGGAATCGACATTATAGAATAGAAAATTATAAGTTTGATAAGTCAAAAGTATTAAAAAGCATAAAATACGGAACATAAAACAATAAAAAGAGTGACTTATACTGTCAACGGAATGGTAAAAGTGAGGTAAGGGTGTGTCACTATCTACTAAGGGGTGTACTAATAACACATTTAATTTCAAGCTTAGGTTGACGTGTAATGTTTAAAGTCACATTGCACGTCGTCCTAAACTTGAAACCAACTTGGTTCATAGAATCATAGCCACTTAGTCGCTTATTACATTTCATTAGACCGATACATTTCGTAGTTATAATTTTACAAAATGATTGATTTGACGGACAACTATAACCCATATTTCAGATAAGACATAATATGACCATTCCTCAAACCTAGTATGTTAGGCAATGATTTGTTGGCGTATAGCTCCCTGAACAGGGTTAGATAATCAATTCAGCAGAAACAAATACCACTATGTGGTTACCGGATATCACTTGGAATCGTGTGATCACTTTTCAAAGTAAACTATTCGGCCCTAATGCCTGGGTTACACGAATATCTACTTGGGATAAGACCAAATGTAGTTATAGAATTAGGCACAATTCAATAACCATTTTGCTTAGAAGTGTTTATCGTTTTTTTATGTATTTCTCATGCATAAACAGATCTCCTATTTATAGGAGGTTACTCTTAGCTAGTCAAATGGAATTATGAGAATTAATCGGCCTATTAATTGCCTCATAATTATCCCCATTATAGCCGTTAGTGGTTACATGACCAATTAAACGTGGTCATTATGCAGTTGTAACTGCCACTTGAATAGGTCAAAGCCCGTTACAAGCAGTACTTTCATAGCACTATCAGTGGATACACTGCTTCAGTGGAAACACTGCTTCAGTGGAAACACTGCTTATCAATGGAAACCACAAGCAGTACTTTCCACCAGCAGTACTTTCTACTAGCACTACCAATACAAACCACTATTAGAGTCTGGGTGTTCAGGGACCTTATGGGTGTACACTCCGTACCTCCTAACCCATTACAAGGTGTGAACTAATCCCACAAGTGCACTAAATTTTCCAACAATCCTCCCCAAATTTAGTTCACTTCCTTTGCATGAAAACAAACATTAAACAAAACATGTGCATAAACGAAAATGTCCTGAGGATTGAATTTCCATATTAGTAAATTACACGTTCAAATATTCGAGAATCAGGGTGTTCTAAGAATTGAACCCTTCAACCCATTTGAATACCTGAAGATAAAATACACACAAGTTTTCAAACACTTATCAGCTCCTGACACTATACAAGCCATGTGTCCATATCTAAATTCATAAATGTTGTAAAAGCTAAAAGTCCAAAAGCTCCCTGAAGCGGCAAAACTTCAACATTTACATAGGTGGTTCCTCTTTATTCATGCTCCTGCCAAGCACTTTTTCAAAGAAAATTAACCATTAAGAAGTAAAGACTTCATCCTCCTTTCAGCAGGTTCTGAGCACAACCTTGTGATGTAAATAAAACATGTGCTCCAGTCCACTGAATGTTCAGCTTTCCACATTGAACTCAGCTCCCAAGTTTCCTCAGGAGGGAGTTGGGTGTCCTAGCATTCAGTGACTAAGTTGGACTTAAACCCATCCCTTTAGCAGACTTTATAACCAAGTCTCTAGCCAGACCCTTCGTCAAGTGATCAGCTAAGTTCTGTTGAGATCTAACAAACTCTATAGATACCACCCCATTCATGATAAGCTCACGAATCATGCTATGTATGACACCTAAGTGTCTAGACTTACCATTGTACATCTGGCTATAAGCCTTAGCCAATGTAGCTGCACTATCACACCGGATAGAAATAGGTGCTATAGGTTTAGGCCACAATGGAATCTCAAGAAGCAAGTTTTTCAACCATTCAGCTTCTTTACCAGCAGCTGCTAAAGCCACAAATTCAGATTCCATTGTTGAACTGGTGATACAAGTTTGCTTCTTGGATGCCCAAGAAATAGCACCTCCACCAAGTAGGAATACCCGGCCACTGGTAGACGAATTGTCTTCAGTGTTACTGATCCAACTTGCATCAGTGTAACCTTCCAACACTGAAGGATAACCAGTATATGAGAGACTATAATCCATAGTTCTCTTCAAATACTTCAGTACCCTGTGAACAGCTTGCCAGTGATGAGCACTAGGATTACTAGTATACCTGCTCAATTTTCCCACTGCAAAACCAATATCAGGTCTTGTACAAGTCATGGCATACATCAAGCAGCCAATTACCCTAGAATACTCAAGTTGAGATACAACTTTGCCATTATTAGGCATCAGCTTCTCACAAGTATCCATAGGTGTACTCACAGGAGTACAATCAAAGTAATTGAATTTCCTCAACACCTTCTCAATATAATGAGACTGAGAGATAGAAATTCTTTTACTTTCATGTTTAATCCTTATACCAAGGATAACATTAGCCTCCCCCATGTCCTTCATGGAGAACCTTGATGACAAAAATTCCTTTGTCAAGTCAACCTGATTTTGATCAGTGCCAAAGATCAACATGTCATCAACATATAGACAAATAATGACTCCTTTACCAGATTCATCAAATTTGCTATATACACATTTGTCAGCTTGATTAAGAACATAACCACTAGACAAAACCACTTCATCAAATTTTTGATGCCATTGCTTAGGTGCCTGCTTCAGTCCATAAAGAGACTTAATCAGTTTACACACCTTGTTTTCATTGCCAGGCATGATGAAGCCCTGAGGTTGGTTCATGTAAACCTCCTCATCTAATTCACCATTTTATAAAGGACCCGACATTGTAGTGGATCCAAACGCATTGACCAAAAACAGAGCTTGTGTTGCTAGAAGTTTGTTGACTTGAAACTTCAATATGTGTGGAGCCACATGGGATGCCTGGAAAATTTATACATAGGCTAAAAACAGGTTGTGATTTCTGAAATGAGCTTTCAAAAGGACCCGACATTGTAGTGGATCCAAACGCAGGCGTTGATGAAGTGCCAAAACCAGAACTCTAAAATGCTGGTGCTGTAGACTGACCAGTTGCACAAATGCATATGGTAAGAATGTTTAGTAAAGTAAAACCTTTTAATCACCACAATTAATAGTTCCGGAACATATAACAATTATGTAAAGTTGACAATTAACCAAATGAGAAGCTTTGAGCTAGAAAGGCTGATGTAGTAGTACCAAATGTACATTGATTTGAGGACTCTAAAGATAGTGCTAACCTTAAATTAACAACACAGCTACTCCATCACAAGCTAGAAAGCAACATTTTTCAGCAATCTCAAGTTGTGATAGGATACTTTCAAAGTAAAATAACCAGACCTTTAAAACATCACAAAATCCCTTTCATATCAATATCCCATTTCTTATATGTTTGAATAACTGCAAAACGGACATTTTTTCACATCACAAAAGTACGTGTAGAAAACTAGAAGGGGGGTTGAATAGTTTACCAATTAAAAACTTTGTTTTGAAACTTATTGAAAGATCAATTGATATTGATCTTTGGATATGTTGATGATATATGCAAGTGATATGTAAAGAGTAAATAAGGAAAGAAATGATCAAACCACAACAAGTTGTTTATAGTGGTTCGGTCTACAAGGACTCTATTTCCTTGCCCTACTCCACTCCCCGAGTCTCACACTCGAGAGTTTAACTTCACTAGTCAACAAGCTCCTTTCACCGGCGGAGAAAACCTTTACACTTCGCTTACACAATTTCCGACACTAAGCTAGATGTCGAGTTCTTTCCAAGGGTACAACTACTCCCACACACAATGTATTTTGAGGACTAAAATACTAACCACTCACACTCACAAGATTATGATGGTTTAATACAACAATGAAGTATGAATCAACACTAGATCATACAACACTAAACAAACAAGACTTCCAACTTCTCGTTTGAAGCTTGAATGTGACTTGATCTTCTTTGCTACAAAAGAGATCACTACTATGATATGAAACTGAGTTAGAAAGGTTAGAGAGAAGATATGTATGAGAGTATAATGGGAAAGGATAAAAAACTACTTGGCTTGGCATTGCTATTTATAGCCAAAATGGACAGGAGCGTCCACGGACCGCGGAACCCTTAAAAGGGTTTCGCCCGTGTACCAATTTGGTACCGCCGGGTCTGACAGCCAAGATATCAAATCTTGCCAAAGTCAACTCTATCTAAGTGAGATTGTGCAAGATATGAAGAGTACAAATCCACACAAAATATCTAATGAAATCTTCCAATGATTTCCATGATGCATCTCATGATGTCATATGTTGTATTTCTAGTTTTAGAAATATGCAAGTACTTAAGTAGTGTTTGGTTTTAAGAACCTAACACATTCTAAAAACTACTATCATACATAATGATTAGAGTCATATCAAGATGTTACTAATCATAAATGTAAATGCTTAAATGATGAATATATTGTTTGAAAAAGCTTGTTTTAATATCTATTAAACTTGACAAGCTTTAAGCTTTTATACAAATTAAATTTACTTTTGTCGTTAACAAAACTTAGGTAAAGATCAAAAATATAAATAACGTTTAATGACGATATTTGTATTAACAATCTCCCCCTTTTTGTTGAGGACAAAATATAAATTTTATTTTTATAAAAGATACAAAGTTTGTGCAAAAGTTATAAAAATATTAGTTTTAGAACTTGAAAAGAGAATGATAATGCAAGTGTATGATGTTTGACTTTTTCTAAAAGTCAAAGTATTCACTAGTTGTTGCATGATGTTGACTTTTTCAGAAAGTCAAAGTATGCAGTTAACTTTTTAAGAAAAGTCAAGTATTATCAATGATGTATCCTGTTTGACTTTTTCAGAAAGTCAATGTCAGTTTGACTTTTTCAGAAAAGTTAAAATATAATCAAGTTCTATATTTTCTCCCCCTTTTTGTCTCAACAAAAAGAAGAGGCGATGCGGAATGTAATGAGCCCGAGCCATTATCTCCCCTTGATCAAAGCTCCCCCTAAATTGGGTACTTAATGGGAAGATACATGGATTGTGAAAATAAAGCTACAAAAAAATGTTAGTAATAATGATCATTCACAAGCATTTCCAAACACTATGTAAAAGTACCAACACTATAATAAAAACACCATTCATTAGTTAAAATTTTCATGAATAAAGATCATGAAATGGGAACACAATGATGTGTTTTAGTACAAGAAAAAGAAAATAATCCTAAGAAAAGAAGAACTAGAAATGCTAATCTATGACCATCCTAATTTGATGGTGGATGAGAAAGAGCGTTTAGGCGCTCAAGGATATGATTGAGGATGAACCTCATTTCCTCTTGGAAGTCATGGACCATAACCCGGGTCCTTTCAACGGTTTGGGCCGTTTGCTCACAAGTTGAGCAACCATGCCTAGGAGGGTAGAATGTTTGGGAAGGTTGTGGTGGTGGTATGGTAGATGTGTTGGTGCTGTTGGGAATGTTTGGGGTGGTCATGATGGAGGCAAGCAAAGTATTTTGCATTTGCATAGTCTCACTTAAGTGAGAATCCACCATGCCTTTGAATTGGTGGAGGTTGTGGAGTTCCGCTTGAATCTCCTCTCTAGTGGGATTGGCATCCCACATGCACTCCTCAATGTCCTCAAGATGAGGGGACATTGATGTTGGGAGTGGATGATCCCCATACAAAGGGCCATGAATGTCTTTGTAAATGGGGTAGAAGAGAAGAGGTTTTGGCCCTAGTGGGGCGTTTGGGTCAAAAGATGACCTTGGTGATTCATGAGCTATTTGCTCAATTGTGCCAAAAGATGGCAATGGTGGTGGATGATTTGGCCTAGGAGGCAAGTCATCCAAGTCCTCCAAGAAAGGATGTGGTGAAGTTGGTGGAGTGGAGAATAACTCCATAGGCATGAGAGTAGGAGACCTTGGTGGTGAAGGTGGTGAGGGTGTTTTGGATGTTTGGATGGGTGCCGGTGGAGGTGAAGTTGGTGTTTTTGTAGGTGGTGGAGTGGTGATCACAATGTGTGATTGATTTGGTGTAGCCAAGGTAAGACTTGTATCATCTCGAATGGGAGATGAGGTTGTGAGTGGAGAAGACTCGGATGAGGTGCTAAGGTTAACGAAGCAACAAGGCCTCACACTAATTCTAGCGGTTTTCTTGCAAGGTTTAGGAGAGGATTTTGTCATTTTTT